>JAPDVU010000016.1:8918056-10134306 GCA_026230045.1 Corynorhinus townsendii
GAATGCAGAAATACTTTGTTCGTGAGCGAGTCTTGTCACCGTGATTCTTGGATGGCACCAAAGCTGACCCCGCAGAGTCCCCTGGATGCTTATTCATCAGGCGCTTGGATGTCAGGTTTCAGCCGCTAATTGCCCGGGGACTGACTTCCCTTCACGATTTTAACGAAGCGCCTGGTATCTGCAGCCTCAACAGACTTTGATTTGCAAACTGGCACCCCGGAGGCTGTTCTCTGCTCAGCCACATGGCAGGATGAGGGGCACTGCCGCTGGGGACACCGCGGGGCTCTGGCTTCAGTGTCGCAGTCCAGAAGCTCATCTTCACGTACACAGACCGAGAAGGCAGAGAAAATGTAGCCACCCCGGGGACCTACAGCTCTCAAAGAGAAGCTGGGGTGTGTCAGGAAGTAGGGGAATATGCGCTGTAAAATGGTAGCGTGATGCTGACTAAAATGGTCAGGAAAATAGCCGGAGGATGATGGAGAAAAGATAGCATGCCTAGTTACGTGGGGACCACCCCTTTGTTTTTAGGGGGTAAGAAATGTTGGAAATAGTCTTCCGAGGGATGATGGTGAGTGTAAAGATGCTGATACAAAATTTTGTGTTAGGGATCTTTTAAAAAACTAATTTTTTTTTCTTGATTTCAGAGAGTGAGAGGGAGAGAGCGATAGAAACATCAATGATGAGAGAGAATCACTGATTGGTTGCCTACTGCACACCCCTACTAGGGATCACAACCTGGGCATGTGCCCTAACCTGGAATCAAACCATGACCTCCTGGTTCGTAGGTCGATGCTCAACCACTGAGCCACACCAGCCAGGCCAGTAAGGGGTCTTTTTGAAGTGACAGAAACCCAACGCACGTTAGACAAATGAAAGAGGAGTTGTTGGTTTAGATAACTGGAAAATCCAAAAGGCAGGCAGGCTGGGCCCTCTGACGGTGACCAGGGCCTCGAATGAGACCTCTGTCTCTGAAGCCAGCATTTTTCACTTCTCCTTCAATCCCGAGATAAAATAATTGCCAAAGAATCAATTCGCACAAATTACAAGCGAGCACGAGGGAGGTGCCGTAGGAAGATGAGAGGGTTCAACAAAATTCTACAAGATGGAGCGTGAGTCGAGTTTCCCCTGATGCTGCAGGGAAGCTGAGGCCCAGAAAGTCTCAGGAGAAGGGGGTAAGAGGAACTGGGATCTGCCTGGCAGAACTGAGAGGGTGGGGCTCACAGATGCACGGTTCAGCGGACAAGCGTTCACAAGGGATGAAAGTCGGCACGTGAAATAGTCAACTGCTACCATGTGCATAATGGCGGCCCAGCTTCCTCTAAGCCTGCGTTGGAACATTAGCAGTTTCTTCTCTAAATAAAACCAGGCAGCATCCCCGCCGGTCCCACAAGTGACCTCCAAATGTGTCATTTAGGGACACCAGCATCATGGCCTGTTCATTCAATGATGACCTTAAAGCAAAGTGAGTCCATTGGAAAAACTTCATCCATGTTAATAAAGACTCTGGCGGGCTTATTCCGATGTGAATGGAGGATAAGGGTCATTGAGGTAACACTCCAACACCAGTGGGGGGAAAAATCACACAAACACACAGAATGTCACCGAGGAAATATAGTGCAAGGAACAAAAGAGAAAGAGAAATAAATCCAATTAAGTACCTCACAGAAGGAATAAGGCAAGTCAGAGAATAAATGAGAGCTCTTGGAAATTAAAAATGTTTATTAAAAAATTCTATTATTCTGCTCTGAGACATAAATAATTTCACAGAATATCAAACTCAGTCCAGTCAGTGCGGCTCAATGGTTGAGCGTTGACCTATGTACTAGGAGGCCACAGTTCAATTCCTGATTCCTGGTCAGGGCACATGCCTGGGTTGCAGGCTCAGTCCCCTGTAGGGGGCATGCAGGAGGCAGCCAATCAATGATTCTCTCTCATCATTGATGTTTTGATCTATCCCTCTCCCCTCCTCTATGAAATCAAATAAGAAAAAAAAAATTCTATAAATGAATTAGAAGGTCAAGTTGAGGAACCTTCCAGTAACTCTCAGTTTCCTTACCTGTGATATGGGGACATTAAAAGTCCCTGCCTTAAAATGTTGTAAAGAATGAACAAAATTACGCACGCCTGTACATAAAGTTTTTAGCACAGTGCCTGCGACATAATAAGCATTCACTAAATGGTAGTTATTAGTAACTCTAACTTAAGGAGTGGTGGTAGTGGTATATATTTTTTCCAGGTAGGTCTCTTATGCTTAATTTATGTATCTTTCTGATGCTCACTCTGAGTTACTGAGCAATTAGCTTCATTGTTAGCTGCTTAAAACATACCCAAAGAGGAAGAATGCTCACGACTCTTCTTGTAGCTATTTTTAGGTGGGGGAGTAGAAGGCAGCACAGAAGCAAGGGGAGATTTACATATTTTGCTAAAACTACTTACGGGCGGGCTTTTGAAACCATGGGTGGTGAAAATGGGTTATTTGCATGTTACAAATAATTATTGAGAAGAAAATAAAATAGTGACATACACTCAAAAGATGAACATTTCTAAATCTTGCATGCACAGCTTTAAATTTCATCTTTCTCTCTTATTCTTTATGAGGAAATAAGTAAGTTTCGTGGATTTCACCAGCCCAGATGTTTGCTCTTTAAAAGGTGAAGTGTGAGTTGAGTATCTGTGTTTATTTCCAAACGTGTCTTCCAATCTACCCCTCTAATTTCTATCCTCCTTGTCTTTAACGAAACAGACCACGCCTGTGCTGGAGGCAGACGGATTTCATTTCTTTTATGCGCTAGCACAAGTGGAAAGAGAAATATGAAAAGGATATGTCCATTTATATAGCTGTAAGTTACCATGAAATTTACCTTTATGATGTTTAGCTTTGAGATATCCTGCCAAAACACAACTGATAGGCTTGAAATGGAAACCACTAATGGGATGCCTCCGTCTGCAAATCAGGCGGGAGGGTTATGGGGCCACGGTCACTGCCTTTATGGCTCTTTGTGGGAAGGAAACATAGGTAAACACACTTCCAGGAGCCTGTGGGCCTGGGTGCCCTGCAGGAACACACCCAGAGGCCCTCAAGGAGTGTATAAGCCTGTGGCACGGCGTCTCTGCCTTACAAAGACAACCACTCAAGAAACAAACTAGGGTTCTGGCCGGTGTAGCTCAGTGGTTAAGCGGCGTCCCGTGCACCAGGAGGTTGCCGATTCCATTCTCGGTCAAGGACACATGCCTGGGTTGCGGGCTCCATCCCCAGTAGCATGCAGGGGGCATGCAAGAGACAGCCAATTGGTGTTACATTCTCACATCAGTTTCTCTTTATCTCTCTCCCTTCTTCCTCTCCCTCTCAATAAACTTTATTATGATTATTTTTTTATAAAGAAGCAAATTAGGGACAAATGTCTGCACATGAACTGCTGACTGTAGGACCGAGACATGACAATGCTGAGAAGGATCACGCAAAGGAACAGGGAATGTTAAGGTGAATGAGTAAAATCTTAAGGAAGATGGGTCTGCACTGCTTCGTGTAGGCAAGAAGGAAGTAGCATGGAGATCACTCTCCCGCTGGCATGAATTCTGCTATTCTGATCACCATCAACACCAGGCCCTACCACCCACACCAGCTCTTAGAAGACAGAATGACTGCCATTAGTGTTTTTGTTTAAAAAACACTCCGCACCCCCACAGGCATCTACATATAATGCGTTGAAAATACCTGGATAGATGTACACCCACATACCAAGGTAAACATATTTTCACTTGTTGTGACCATCTTCCCATGCTCACAAATGGACTTTGATTTGATCGTTGCGAGTAGTCAGGCCACATGGCTGTGTCTCAGTTGGATGTTTCAATTCTCTGGCGCTGTGTCTGGACTACCTGTTTGGTGAACGAAGGACACAACATCTCCGTGGTACTTTCGTCTGAGCCTGATTCGAGACTCTCCTGGGTCCAGCCGTGACCTCGCAGGCAGCCTCCAAAGGGAAAACCGGCAGGAAAACGAAAGGGAAGTGGTGGTTACCAAGTGACTCATGCTGTTTTGGTGTTTAATTTCCTCTTATCAGAAAACAGCGGCTGAGAAATGAAAGATGTGGTTTCGCAAAACATCATCATCATTTCCTAACTCAAATGACAATGTAGCAACCTGTGATTATGGAGACTCATTTGGTGCCCAGATTATAGGCCCTTGACGTAGGCTGCAACAGTGGCCTTCACTAAAACATTACCTTGACTGAGGGATTAAGAATTCTGACATCATGTTATGAAGGCAGGTGAGAAGGTAATAAATTGATTGGAGAATTTTTTAAAATATATTTTTTATTGGTTTCAGAGAGAAATGGAGAGAGAGAGAGAGAGAGAGAGAGAGAGAGAGAGAGAGATCAATGATGAGAGAGAACCATTGTTTGGCTGCCTCCTGCATGCCCCCTACTGGGGATTAAGCCTGCCACCTGGGCATGTGCCCTGACTGAGAATCAAACAATGCACCTCCTGGTGCATAGGTTGACACTCAACCCCTGAGCCACATGCGCTGGGCAAGTTGACTTATTTGTGAAGTTGACATTGTCTACTCATAGTCAGAAGCATCCTTACTGCTAACCTCTCGACATCAGGCGGTCCTAACTCTGAATTTAGGACCCAAGAAACTCAGTCATAAATCAATGTTGGACGCAAATGCTTTCCCATAGAGAATCTATCTTCTTTGCCTTCTCTAATCAAAATTTCCACTTAAAACAGAATGCTACAAAAAGCAGTGAAAACGTAATTAGACTTCTCCACCTGGTCAGATTCCATGCCTTTCCATCTTCAGGTACTTCTTTCATCGCCTTGAACACATCGGGTTTTAGAGCTCCTGGGACACACATGTTCTCTACTATTTATGAGTCTTTACCAACACTATTTCTTCCATGGACAATAACTTTTCATTGCACTTTAGATCTAATGGAAATCCATCCATTCCTCAAATCCAGTCCAGATCCTGTCACCTTCCAACATCCCACCTGTCAGCCTGACTTCCGCCCGTCTGTGGATTGCATTTGGTTTCAATCAGTCTTGTTGTGGTTATATGTCTCTGCTTTATTCCACATGTACACATGATCAGTTTCCTCAAACAAATAAATACACAAGTTCTTTAAGACAGAAGGGAGATTATATTTGTAAAATGATTCCAGGCATCACGCATTTTTTTTCCTATTAGTCCCTCTCCTACATCCTGGTGCATTGCCTCTTAGGTAACGGGTGCTCCATACAATTTGCAAAATCGGCCATAATGTGAAATGAAAGGGTTGGATGAAATGATCCATCAGACCCTTTCTGACTCAAAGAGGAAGTGCTGAGGCTTCAGGTGAAGTGAAACCACGGTTCTTGGAGAGACACAGAAGTTCTGAGCGTTGGAAACAAAGGAACACCATTAAGTGTGGGTGGTGGCAAGATAAAATAATCTTCAACTTTTTTTTTTTTTTTTTTAGATTGGTGTTTTTAAAACTATACTTTTCCTTTTGGAAATCTTTACTCATGATATTTACTTTTTGGTGACTCTTTTAGATCGCTCCTTGCAAGTGTAGAAGGCACCTCCTTTGGGAGAAATCTGCTGAAAATAGAATCTCGTAATAAGTGGCTGATCATAAACCTTTTACAAGCCTGCCAATATCTTGTTTTTTTTTTTTTTTTATGTAGAGATATCCACCCTTGTTTCAAACTTCACACCCGAGACATGTTGGGTTTAGAGGGTGATTTATTTGCTTTGCTCAAGGGAAACACTCCAGTGGGCTATTTTTGAACTTGCTCTGACATTTAGACACTTGGAAATCCCCTATTTCCAAGATACTTATCCATGGCTAAGCTTGCAGTGCAGATGTAAAAGTGCATCGAGTCAAAATGTAATCATCTGCTCACGTGATGGTTTGTAGAGGATTTCCCTGTCATGGACTTCTCTGTATGTAGATGAAGTGAGAGATACCAAATATATACAAGATGGGAAAACAAATGCCAGGCTCAAGGACTCAAGCTTATCTCTTAATTATGTACCTTGCATTTTCGTCCCTAAGGTTTATGGACACGGGAAAGACATACATACACAACTCCCACAGACTCTGTGTTTTGCTTTAGCTTAACGCTGGCCCTGATCTCTGCTTGCGTTTCTACCACGACCTCAATTAGTTCTGTTGACTCACATGAGCGATGGCAGAGAGGTGCACATTAGCTACGTGGAAGGTTCCTTTGAATGGATGAGGTGGGGGTGGGTGTGGAGGAGACCATGGGAGGGGCAGCTGAAGGCTGCTGTGGGAGGGCGAAAAGCATGGGAGGAAGCCTCACCCACTCCCTGACCGGGCGTAGAGATTGGGGGCCACCTGGAGGCAGTACCCCTGCCGTGGAAGCAGAGGACCCGGCCATGGGCTTGTCTAGGTCCAGGACCAGCCTGGGGAATGGCCATGCCCTTCAGGGTCCCCGGTTTTCCATGTCCTTCTCACACCCTGTGGAGGTGGGCAGAACCTGGGTGGACACGGGATAGACCTCTGCTTCTTCTTGGCATCCTTTGAGGCAGCAGATCTGTGAAGGAAGATTCGCTTTACTGATTTCCCAAATTTATCAAGAGTGTCCTATGTGTAAGGCATGGTACTAAGTGCTGTAGGGATCCCAGAATTAAATTAAGTCCTATGTACCTCATGAGTGGGGGCATTATGTTAATATGTGTCATACATGTAGTGCATAATATTCTTACAATGTCGAGATAGAAACATTAATTTCTTTGCAATTGACCTACAGGGTATAAAACATAGAGAAGGCCACTACTCAATCTTGAGCTCAGATGTTTTTCATATTACAAAGTACATCATGCACATATCTACAGAGCCACAGTGCCTCCCCTTCTGTGTCCCTGGACATGATTACAGTGTTGCATTGGTTATAATTCTGATTTCTTTTTACTCCTGGCCTTCTTCATTCTTGCCCTTTTAAGGGCCTTCTCTGGCCAGTCCCAGCACTTCTGGGCCCTAGCCCAACACCTCCTTGATGGGTAAACAGAATATTCCCATATAAGAGGGATGAGACTGGGTCCCAGCAGCCTGCACTGCTGGAGAAACTATCTATTTGGCCCTGCAGGCCATCTGCACTTCAGGAAAATGACAGAATTATACTGAAGTAAAAAGTGGCCCATTCCCTCTATCCCTGCAGAGAGGAGTTTGGCCTGCTTAGATGTGGGAGGAGGAGGTCAATTCCACTTTGAATGCCCATAAGGGACTCAATTCCAAGGGCCTTCCTCGGTAGTGGTGGCGCCCCTGAGACCTGGGTACCACCTTGGCAGTTTCACCTAAGGCAGGTGGGGCCCAGTTAATCAGATGCGGCCCACTCTGTCCTCTGTGGCTTTAACTCTGCAGCCCGAGGGTGCAGGGAGGTAGCATCTGGGGTATCTCTAGGAACACCTGACCCTGTTAGTAGTGCCCTATGATGCCACGCATGGGGCAGATCGCCCATTCTGGTGGCTTAGAGGACAACCAATTGGGAAACAAGGTACCATTGTCACCATTTCTCAATTATGCCCAAACTTCAAAAGCAAGCCTCTTCTCTTGAACTGAGACACAGTTTTTGATACACAAACCATTCGAAAGGGCTGTTAAAGACTTTCAAACACAGCATTTCTCCTCCCCTTCTTTCCTCAAAGGGCCCTTTGGGTGGGTGGGTGGGCACAGAGTCCTTTCTTACATTTCTTTTGGGTAGAACCTGTCAAACTGGATGGTTCTCTCTCACATGGTGGTGTTGGTGGTGGTGGGGCGGGGGAGTGTCAGAGCAGGGTCAGCTCTGTCTGACCAAGCCCTCTTTGAACTTTGATATCTCTGCTGTCAACAAAACACCAACTCTTCTTTAATCCCTGCGATCATTTGGTAACCTCCCCGGGCAGGGAAAGATCTTAATTAACAGACCTCACAAAATCCTGTTATTTACATGAAGACATCTCCTTCTGCAAGCTCAGCTATGCATTAACCTGTCAACATCACTAATAAATATTTACTCCGTCTCTGTAATGTGCATACTATTCATGGAGATTCTGTACAAAGCATCGTCCTTATTCTCAGGGACTTTTCAAAGAAGTTGGAGAGAAGAGGCATGAACATAACTCAGTACATGTGAGCCCCAGAAGGGTGTAGGCAACAGCAGAGTGGGTGAGAGGAGAGATTTCCTCTCCCACAGAGCACAGTGTGGGATGACTTGGAGCACGGAGGGCATGCAGAGTAGGGCACTGAAGGTTGCGTAAGATTTCAAGAAGCTGGAAGGAGGAGGAAGCACTTTCCAGAGAGGGAGAATAAATAAATTGAAAATAAAAAGCGTGGCGTTAACAGGGTTGGTGGTATTGGACAACTATTCCAGGGTACACAGACCCTTTGTCCCCCTTTTCCTTGAAGAGCACCCAGCCCCTCCCCAAAGTTTGGCCTTGACTGGGGAGCCCTCCCTGCTGTGGGTATTTGGCAGGGACACAGAAGCAGGAGTCAGGCATTGGAGACGGCTACTGTGATGCGCGTCCTGCTGGCCTTGACTACTGCCCATCCAGGGTGCGAGGCAGAAGGCTGATTGGCAGCCTCCGTCAGCAGTCAACGAGTGAGCCCCTCAAAGCCCTCCACAGGCACCGGTGCGCTCAGACACACCTAAAGGCAGACACCACTTCTTAGACAGTGCTCTCCAGATACTTGTCCGGGAAATACAACCATTTCCCCATGTCCAAATGCCTGTCTTAGGCCAGGCTGGCGTGGCTCGGTGGGTGAGCAGCCACCTATGAACCAGGAGGTCACAGTATGAATCCCGGTCAAGGGCACATGCCTGGGTTGCGGGCTCAATCACAGGAGGCAGCCGATCAATGATTCACTCTCATCATTGATGTTGCTATCTCTCTCCCTTCCTCTCTGAAATGAATTTTTAAAATAACCTGTCCCAGGTTGGGCAAAGTGGGAGCCAGGGCTAGGGTTCCTGTGATTTGCTGAGGGTCAGCTCTGCAGAAGAAACCTCTCAAAGATGGAGGGAAGTGGGGTGGAGGAGAGGTGGACCCGGGCAGGATGTGATCTAAGGTCAACTCTGGCCCTGGCTGCATTCAGGGGGTGCTGTGGGGTGATGGGGCGGGACCCTGGAACATAAAATCATATTGCTGAGGGGTCCTCCCTTGAGGTAAGGGGGGCTATGTTTTTGCTTTTTTTTTGTTTTTTAATCTTTACCCCAGGAGTGAGGATCTTTTCCTCATTGCTTCTTAGAGAGAGTGGAAAGGAGGGAGAGAAAGAAGCATCGATGTGAGAGAGACACATTGACTGGTTGCCTCTTGCATGCAACACAACACGGGGAGGGGATCAAACCTGCAACCCAAGTATGTGTCTTTGACCGGGAATCAAACTGGAGACTCTCCGGTGCACAGCCCAATGCTCTAACCAGTAAGCAACAGTGGCCAGGGCTGGGGGCATTGTCTTTGTAGGCTGTGTCAGACGGGGGCTGTGGGTTCCGTTGGCAGGCTAAGCTCTTTGGCATGACCCTGGTCAGCAGAGCTCTTGGAGAAGGAGGGTGGGTGTGAGCTGCCAGCAGCTGACACTCCTAGCAGCTGGCGAATGGATAAGCCCAGTCCAGTAGGTCTGGGCAGAGCCGGGCCAGCACCCCACAGCGTCTGCTAGGACATCAGTATGGGACTTAACAGCATTATGCAGTTCAAGGTCACTCTGCATCTGATCCCACTTCCCTGGGCCCAGATTGAGGCTCTGCCCACCTGCTCAAGAAGCCAGGAACCGTCACAAGCCTTCGGTTGGTAGCGACACAAAGACGAGGCCAAAGCTTTGACATTTATTTCCTTGCCACAGGCCAGTAGCTCTCCCTGGCAGGGCAGGGTGTCCTGGCATGTTCTCTGCAAACCAAGTAAGGCAATTACTACGGTCCCTCAGTACAAACAGCCCCCGGGGTCAGGAGTTGGGAAGGGTGTGTGTAGGTTTCTTCTTTTCCAGTTCTACTAGGAAGTCATACTAGCTTTGAAATTGCAATATCTACGATGTATGGGTGGGTCTTTTTTTGGAAAATGGATTCATATTGAATCACTTTGACAGGATCGGAACGGCATACTTCCTCAATATTATGTGGAAAAACAAACCATGACACATCTGTTTGAGACTCCCAGGTTTTCTTACTGTCATTGGACCATGAAGTTTTTCACGTTAAATGCAGAAGGAAACGGAATGATCATTTCAGATCTGCATCAATTTGGATGTGGACCTATGAAATGGTGGCTTTTATGGAGGGAGTGGATGTGAGATGGGGAGGGAGGATGAGAGGAATGAGTTTTTCCAGTTTAAAAAACAAACAGCAGTATCACCTTCAAAAATTTTTCCAGCAAGACACTTTGTTCCAAATCAACTTGAAATTTCTGATATAATCCATTTTTAGGATTTTATACACACAGACTTGCAAAATGAGGATCAAAATGTATATACACACTTTGAATAATTACTAGTATAAAGGCAGTGTTTATTAATATACATCTCATTTTCAAAATTAAGCTAACAGCTATTAAGGTGTGTATACATTTTTGGGGGACACCCTATAGTTAGTAACCTGTTCATTTAAAAAAATATATTTTTATTGATTTCAGAGAGGAAGGGAGAGGGAAAGACAGAAACATCAATGATGAGAATCATCCATTGGCTGCCTCCTGCATACCCCCTCCTGGGGATTGAGCCTGCAACCCAGGCATGTGCCATGACAGGGAATTGAACCATGACCTCCTGGTTTATAGACTGATGCTCAACCACTGAGCCACACCAGTGGGGCAGTAACCTGTTTTTTAATTAATAATGAATATTTTCATTAATGCAAGTATTATCTTTTCTTCTAAAGCATATCTATACAGAGACAGCCTTCCATTTTATGGATGTACCATCTTGTGTTTAATTAATACTCTATTCTATGTTTATTTCCAGGGCAGTGACATTTTGATGGTAGCTATGCCCAGTGCCAAACAACAAACCATGAATCAAATAGGCTGGAGTCCTCTTGCTTGGTTACAGGATTTCTTTTGTCATGGAATGAAAGCTGTAATAGTACATCTGCATTTCAGAACAACACAGCTGCTAAGCAGTGCGTGATGAAATGCCTCGCGAGGAAGACCAGTGGTATTCAAAAGTACAGTTTTATTTTAAAATTACCCAACAAATCATGTACTTCTACAAGCAGGATTTTCTATCCCAAGACTTCTGAGGTAAAGAAATGGGCATAATCCTTATTTCCACAGTAAAATGAAAATGATGCCATTATACTAAGCCGTGAGTGACTCCTAGAAAATGATGTTTAATTAGAAACAAACCAACAAATGGCATTTAATCACTAGCTTTTTGGAGTTTGTTTGCAAGTTATTCATTACTAAGACTATTTGAGAAATACCAGTTGGTTTGAAAGCTCATATAAGCCACACCACTGCTCAGGCCCTTGAAAGTTCTGGGCCCAAAATGTGCCCTTAGAGCTGGTGTTCCAGTTTTTTTTTTTGGGGGGTGTGTGTGTGTGTGTAATTTCTTGTGTGAAAATTGAGTAAAGTGTCACTAGACAATCTCTATGGTCCCCTTCTGTTCTAAGAACACACATTCAATTAAAGAAATGCAGACATTCCCACAGATTTAGGCCCAGAGCACAGGGTATTGCATTTTTTCTTTTTTACTCTTTTTATTGATTTTAGAGAGAGGAGAAGGGAGAGGGGTAGAGAGATAGAAACATCAATGATGGGAGAGAATTATCGATTGGCTGCTTCCTGCACACCCCCTACTGAGGATCTGGCCCAAAACCCAGGCCTATGCCCTTACCAGGAATTGAATCGTAACCTCTTGGTTCCTGGGCTGATGCTCAACCACTGAGCCACACAGCTAGGGGCTGTACATGGACAGCCTTCCATTTTATGGATGTACCATCCTGTGTTAATACTCTATTCTACTTTTATTTCCAGGGCAGTGACATTTTGATGGTAGTTATGCCCAGCGCCAAACAATAAATCATGAATCAAATAGGCTGGGTATTGATTCTATTGGTTTCAGAGAGGAAGGGAGAGGGAGAGAGAGAGAAAGAACATCAATGATGAGAGAGAGTCATTGATCGGCTGCCTCCTGCACAGCAGCTACCAGGGATCAAGACCGAAACCTGGGCATGTGCCCTGACCTGACAGGGAATCAAACCGTGACCTCCTGGTTCGCAGGTCAACGCTCAAACAACTGAGCCACGTCAGCTGGGCAGAATCACAGGCTTTCAGTGCTAGAGGGCACTTTGTGGAATCCATGCAGTCCCTTCATTTTTCACGTGGGGCAGTGCCTGCTAAACCTGTCCAGGGGGGTCAGAGTCAGGCCACTTACCACCCAAACCCCGTGTGCTTTCACCTGACTCCTAAGCTCTGCAGCAGTGTTGCTGTGAAACATGAATTTATGATCATCCAACTGAGAGTTTATTCCATGGGCCGTATGATTAGAGCCCTTTAAGTATGTCTTTTTTTTGTTTTGTTTTGTCTTGTTAGGTGGCTCAAAGTTGGCAATTAAGCTCATCCGCTTGGAGTGCTCTTTGAACAGGAGAAGGCTGTTTTGGTTTTCATCCTGTGAGAATAAATTGAAAACCATCATCTGTCTTTCCCGGAGTCCCTATCTGCCTGTTCCGAGACTCAATCCTGTGGCTAAAAGCATGGCCAGAAATAGCAACACAGAAAAATAGATGCAAACAAGCGGTAACAAGGGGGTAAGCAGAGGATGGTTAGGGCGGTCTGTTCTGTTTATTAGATTCAAGGCTTAAAATAGGAGCGGGAATACAGTAGTCTTGTGAACACGGTCTTATTTTGGAAATAAAATTTATTATTTCAAACATCAGCTGGCCCTGGGGGCAAAAGGTAGTTCAACTTTGCCACAAGTCACTTTGCAGCTGACTTGCCTACAGCTAAGCCTTGCAATGAGCCTGAACTTGCAGACAGAGGTAGCGAATTCTCTGAGGCTGCAAGGTGGGAGGCGGAAGGCATGCTGTGATGCCAATCATTTTCTCTGATGTAGGTGTTGTTGGGTGGATTAAGTGTTATTAGCAGCTAGAATGAACCATACAGCCTAGAAAGTAGGGGGTGGGGATGTGAGAAGTAGGCAGCCAACCACGGAGAACTGGAATCTGCTTGGTCATGCAAAAATTCACTCAGAGTTCGACCCAAGGCCAGGGGGTGGGGCTTGCGTTTCTGCTTGTTTCTTCCTCTACTTACGGGGATGTTTCTTCTTCTTTTCTTTTTAAAGGTTTAGTCTCATCTTAAATGACAAATCAGGATTATTCACAAGCCTTTGTACTCTTTGTTGTTGTTGTTAATCCTCACCCGAGGATATTTTCCCATTGATATTTAGTGACAGTGGAAGGGAAAGGGAGAGACAGAGAGAAATATTGATGTGAGACACATCAATTGGTTGCCTCCGTGGGCCGGGGATCCAGTCTGTAACCGAGTTCCATGCCCTTGACTAGATTTGAACCCAGGACCCTTCAGTCCTCAGGGCTGACACTCTACCCACTGAGCCAAACCGGCTAGAGCTCACCGGGGTGTTTCTAACACGTTTATCCAAGGGGTGAGGGTGTAGGATTGCCCCACGCCCCATGTACTGATGAACCATGAGGGTGAATGATCCTCCATCCCACCCAAGAACGGTAAGGGTTCGCTTAGCGGTCCATCACTCAAGCTGCCACCCTGCCCTGATGCTTGGAGGAGTTCCTGAGCCTCTTAGGCAGGCGGGGAGAGTGTGCCAATGGCCCACACTGTGTGAAAGCTCGGCTTCATTCCCAACCAAAGCCGCCACCCAGCTTAGTCCCTTCTCTTCCCGAGACTGAGGTTCATAGATAGCAGAGGCTGCGCTTTCTTCACCTCGGTGATTTCTGTGGAGTAGTTGTGCAAAAATGGGTCAAATTCTGCACTCTGTAATTCTTTTTTCCCTAAGATGTTTGCAACAGTCATACTGTATCACACAAGCAACCGCAGCACACTGTCCCGGGAGCCCGGGGCTCATTCATTGTCACAACTTCCTTCGGCAACAGCACAGGCGATCTGGCGGGGTTGGCGCCGGGGGGAGACTGTCATTTTCTGCTTGATGTTATGCCTTGTTTATTTTATTTTTTTGTCTCACAGCATTTATTATGTACTCATGTAACATACAGAAGAAATAAAAACAAGCGCTATGAATTTATATCTACAGAACAATATACAAAACAATAGACTAGTATACATACACACATACATATATATGTCATACCTTTCAAAATATTAACAAAACCCATCTGTTTGTAAGTTCTATACCAAAATTCAAAATTAGCAGTCAGAGAGATCACACCCAGGTTTGATGATTTATTTCTAGATTCACAAAACTCAAAGATCTCTTCCATGGCCATGATTTATTAGAATGAAAGGGCGCAAAACAAAATCAGGAAGAAACAAGCACATCAGGCAAAGTACGGAGGAAACTAGTTGCAGGCTTCCAAGAGCCTCCTCCCACTGGAGTCACAAAGGATGGGTTGAATTCCTTTAGCAATTGGTTTTGACATGTGTGAAGTGTTGCCTAACAAGGAAACTCAATTGAGACTCAGTGCTTAAGGTTTCTGTTGGGTTATTGGCTACATAGGTACTCCTGCCTGGCATATACCAAAATTCCAGACTCCCAGAGGGAAAGCAAATATTCAATATGAACGACATTGTTTATTTATTTTTTGAAACTACATTGTTTATTGTTTGTAAAACAGTTTAGGCACAGTGAGCCACTCTTAGCAGGTAGGGAATGATGGGAATACTTCTGAAACCCAAGTTTGCAGATGCCAATTAAAGCCACACTTGCAATCAGGCCCTATTTATTTATTTATTTATTTATTGTTTAAAGTATTGCACATAGTAGTATATATTGTTATGTCTTATTTAAATGTTCCATAAGCCCGGATTATTATTACACCAAGAAAAAAACATGCTATAGAATCATATTGGTAAAAGAGCCACAAAGTAGCACCAAGTATCTTGAATTAGGATCAAAGTACTTATATGGAGCTGCAAGGTAGCATTCCTGATTGAAGATCATTTGTAATATTGGGCAGTTTTACCTGAAGAGTGTGTTGTTAGTCAGGTTTTTTTTTCTTTTAGTATTATGGTAGCAATATTAAAAAAATATAAGATCATATGACACTGACATCACAGGTGCTCAATACACACACACACACACACATACACACATACACACACACTTTTATAAAAATGTGATACAGGAAGTTTTAGTCAGAACAGGGTGATATATTTGATAGACTTCATGGGGATCAAAGCAATAATGTAATTATGTATTCTTAGCAGAGCTATTTTTTCCCCCTTAGGAGCATGAAAAAAAGAAAAAAGAAAAAAGATGTTTTCTTCAAAGCCAGTAGCTATTGCTTATTTCCCCCAATCTATGTGAAGTACAGTAGTGAAGAATTTCATAATTTCCTTGAAGAATTGCCCTTTGTATTTCACAATGCTTTGCAACAAGTGGGATAGGTGAATCAGCTTAATAAATATCCTGAGGTCTGTCTTGTTCCAGTTATAGCTCCTAGATGAAACAGAATCACCAAAAAGAAGGAGGCTGACTAAAAAAAATTATATGCTTAAATGCAGGGAATCATTCATTACTGATTCAGACACATGTACAAAAACCTACGTGCCGCACTCCTAGTGGAGCCCCGCGGAATGGTACAAAACTTCTAAATAAAACATTATTATCTCTCGCATGTTTGCCAAAATAATGAATCATAGTGGGCTGCTGTCCGTAAGCTAGCAGCCAGTGACGTACGTTCCTCTTGCTCTCTTTTAACGCTGGAACGCACGGTTGGAGCTTTGATCACCCCAACCAGACTCCCAAGATCGTTCTGATCCCAGGACAAACCCTGGGGTCTTCTGCAAAAGGCCCGTGATGGGCACCGATCCCCGACAGCATTACAATCTGTCAACATCTGAACAAGACATATACTCCCATGCGGCTCCTCTTCCTTCAGCCTGCTTTCCAGTGCCAGTTTTCCTTCTCTGGCATGTCACTGAAAAGCTTGCAAATATACTAAATACAGAACAATCAAACTGTGGCTGAAGCTATGACCTCTCCTACCCAAGCAGTGTTTCACTCGTACAAGGAGGACATGCATGCTTACAGAACATGTGAGCCCTTGCTGAAATATGAGAAGGCTTGAAGAGCAGTGTTTTAAATGGTAACATAGTCCATATTCACTGTGGAAATTTTTTTGGGTTACAAAAATGTATAAAGAACACAATCAAAGTAATGCATTATTCTACTACCTAGAGATCACCACTAACTTTTTTTTAAAAAAAATCTTCACCCTCAGATATGTTATTTTCATTGACTAGAGAGAGAGGAAGGGAGAGGGAGAGAGAGAAACATAGATGTGTGAAAGAAACATCGATCAGCTGCCTCCCGCACATGCCCTGACCAGGGATCAAACCCGCAACCTGGGTATGTGTCCTGACTGGGAATCAAACTTACGACCTTTGGTGCATGGGACAATGCTCCAAACAACTGGTCAGGGTTCCCCCCCCCCCTTTTTTTTTTTTTAAATAAAAACACACATATACATTTACCAATAAAAATTATTTTTAGGATTTATTTTTATTGTTGACACCATTACAGATGTCCCCATTCCCCCTTTGCCCACCTCCACCCAGCCCCACAGATACATTTTGTACCCTATTTTCCCCACTGGGATCTTGTGGTAAGTCACTTACCCTGTATCACTCAATGGCAAAGCTTACCGTTTAACTGTGAAACACTACGCAGATGTAAGTCTGCAGCTTTCCGATCTTCAGTTCTGAGACTGAGAAAGACCAATGCGTCACTCAGGGGATTGAAGAAGCTGTCTGCTTGGCAGTTTCCAGGACAGTGTGATCCCTCGGTGCCTGAACCCGCCATCTCGTCTGCTGGACTGAGACGGGCTTTCTGTCTTCACGTGGAGATCAGATGGAGGAACATCTTACAACATCCTGAGCATCTTACAATGTCTGAGCATCTCACTGGGCGGCGTGGGAAACTTTGGTTTTGGCCACAGCAGCTTCATCAGGGCAGCTGGGGTGACTGGGTGGAAACTTTGAAAATAGACGAATGGACTTTTTTTGGTGAACTATTAGCAAGATTAGGAAATGAGCCCAGCCTGCGTGGCCCAGTGGTTAAGCATCTACCTATGAACCAGGAGGTGACAGTTTGATTCCTGGTCTGGGCACATGCCCGGGTTGTGGGCTTGATCTTCCGTGGGGGGTGTGCAGGAGGCAGCTGATTGATGATTCTCATCATTGATACTTCTATTTCTCTCTCCCTCTCCCTTCCTCTCTGAGATCAATAATAATAATAATAAAAAAAGAGTAGGAATTGAGAAAAGTAGTAAAAGGGCCATGTATAAGTTATGGGGACTTGTGTTTCAAGGAAGACATTTGGGGTGTTCTGAAGTGAACAGTGGTGGAGGAGTAGTTTTATACAATTTACATGCAATGCTGAGAATTTTCTTCTACCATTATGAAAAAAAGGAGAAGTGGCCCTAGCCTGTTTGGCTCAGTGGATAGAATGCTGACCTTGAGACCAAAGGGTCCCGGGTTTGATTCTGGTCAAGGGCACGTACCTTGGGTGCAGGCTCCTCCTCCTCGGCCCGGGCCCTGGTCAGGGCTCATGCAGGAGGCAAACAATTGATGTGTCTCTCTCACATCGATGTTCCTCTCTGTCTTTCCCTCTCTCTTCCACTCTCTAAAACTCAATGGAAAAATATCCTTGAGTGTAGATTAACAAAAACAACAACAACAAAAAAAAGCAGAAGTGATGGATTGAGAAAGAGATACTCTTTTGGGGATGCCTTGGTGATATAAACAAAGATGTCACTACAGAGACCCTTGGTCCTGTGGGGCCCCAACACACCACTGTTGCTTGGGACCCCACTTCACTGCATCCTCAGACATATCCCCCTGCAGCCTGTATGGAAGCATGGCACCTGCTGGCATGGCTTTGGCATCCGTGGCACAACTGTTCATTTCCACAACTTGCTTTGGTCACCAGGAAGCTGCCGGCAGATGAGGGAGGCACAGTGCCAAAAGGATAAAGGCAGCACCGGCCTGAACCGGGGGAAATGGCTAGAATCTTTCAGAGGAATCTAAAAGGACTGGCCTGTGAGACCGGGCTGTGGCACAGTTCACTTCTTCAGTCTGGGCCCACACGCATGACCACAGGGGTGCAGCGAGAAAGGAAGCCTTCATCATGTATGCCAAGCCTATCGTTCGAGTTCCCACAAAATGACAAAGACTTTCCATTTCTGGGGACGGAGGGGTGACCAAGACAGATGATGTCCTTGTTCCCTTAGTTTAAGTAGATAATAAACAATGTAATCAAACTTCCTTTTTTTTTTTTTCCCGTTGCTATATTAGATCTAGAAGCTGTAAATGGAAAAATGTGAACCTTGCATGTTTAGATAGCATATTCTGGTAGAAGAGAAAGGCACTACATATGCTAGTAAAAATAAGAGAAACGTTGGATTAGGATATGGGCAATACAGACAAGTTAAAATAGGACTGTGAATGTTAGGAAGTCTCTATTGGCTATTTTATTTTGAATGTATTTTTATTGATGTCAGAGAGGAAGGGAGAGGGAGAGAGAAACATCAATGATGAGAATCATTGATTGGCTGCCTCATGCATGCCTACACTGAGGATCCAGCCTGCAACCCGAGCATGTGCCCTGACCACGAATCGAGCCATGACCTCCTGGTTCATAGGTCGATGCTCAACCACTGGCTGGGCTCTATTGGCTATTTTATACTGGGTGGTCAGGGAAGGCCTTTCTAAGAAGGTGGCATTGAAACTGAGATCCAAATGGCTGGAAGGATAAGGCCTGCAGAGATGAGGGAGGGGGAGGAGGGATGAGATAAGCAGAAGCATGTTTCATGTCTCACATGGCTGGTCTTCTAAAAAATGACCACTTCCACCCATTGCCCCAGCTCATCTAGAGTTGACTGTGTTGCTAATACTTGTCTGGGCTTGTGAATGATTTACTTTTGAAATTTATTCAAATATGCTTAACTTCATCCTATCTAATAAAAGAGTAACATGCAAATTGACCATGCCTCTGCTACACCCACAAGCCATGCCCACCAGCCAATCAGGAGCAAGTATGCAAATTAACTCAACCAAGATGGCTGTGGCCACTCAGGGAGCAGGAGGCTTGGGTTTCCCCGGCAATGGAGGAAGCCAAGCTTTCCGCCTGCCCTGGCCTGCCTTAGCCTCCGCTTAAGGCTACAAAGTTTCAGTTATAGAAGATAAATAAATCCCAACAAAATAGAAGGTAAATAAATCCCAGATATCAGGGCCTCTGCTCGGGTTGCTGGGGGGTGTGGCCAACCTGCAAACCACCACAGGCCCCTCATCCAGGCTGCCCACCCTGATCCGGGACACCCTTCAGGGCAAACCAGCTAGCCCCCCACCCGTCCACCAGGCCTCTATCCTATCTAATCCTCCTATCTAATAAAAGAATAATATGCAAGTTGACCATCACTCCAACACACAAGATGGCTGACCCCATGTGGACACAAGATGGCCACCACAAAATGGCCAGCAGGGGAGGGCAGTTGGGAGGGACCAGGTCTGCAAGGGAGGGCAGTTATGGGCGATCAGGCCAGTAGGGGAGGGCAGTTAGGGGCTGGCAGAGGAGGGAAGTTGGGGGCAACTGGGCCTGCAGGGAAGGGCAGTTGGGGGGACCCAGGCCTGCAGGGGAGAGCAGTTGGGGGGGGGGAAGACCAGGCTTGTAGGGGAGGGCAGTTAGGGGAAAACAGACTGGCAGGGGAGCAGTTAGGCATCAATCAGGCTGGCAGGCAGAAGCGGTTAGGGGCAATCAGGAAGGCAGGCAGTTGAGCAGTTGGGAGCCAGCAGTCCTGGATTGTGAGAGGGATCCCAGATTGGAGAGGGTGCAGGCTGGGCTGAAGGACACCCCCTCTCCCCCCCATGCACGAATTTCATGCACTGGGCCTCTAGTCTATATATATAAAAAAGCAGTGACTGTGATGACCGAAACAACCAGTCCACCGAATAGCAGGCTGTGTGGAGTGACCAGGCCGGCAGGGGAGGGTAATGAGTAGTGACCAGGTCATCGGGGGGGGGCAGTTGGGGGTGACCAGGCTGGTGGGGGGGGCAGGTAGGGATGCAATCAGGCCGGCAGGCAGAAGTGGTTAGGGGTGATCAGGCTGGCGGGGGAGGGGGCAGTTAGGAGTGATCAAGCAGGCAGGCAGGTGAGTGGTTAGGAGCCAGTGGTCCAGGACTGGAGAGGGTGCAGGCTGGGCTGAGGGGACCCCACCCCCCCGTGCACGAATTTTGTGCACCAGGCCTCTAGTTTATAATAAGAGACATGCCAGTTGAGAACTATCCTGAGGTTCAATAGTGTGGCGAAGGCTTGGGAGGGGCAGGTGAGGGAAGGAGGACGTGCATGGGAAAAACAGCAACAACAGCGACAACAAAAACCAGAGGGAATATCTGTAATACTTTCAACAATAAAGATTAAAAAAAAACACACTATTCTGAGGTTGTTTTTCACCTATTTGATTGGCAAAGATTGAAAAATTGGATAGCGAGGGATTCACGTTCCTCTGCTTGCCTGGGGGGTGAGGATCACTGGGCCAAGGGATTGTGTTCATCCAGATGTTCTTCTTGCTCCAGGTCATGTTCCAAGGATCTCAGACCTTGGAATTCTTTCCTCCAAGGGTCCTTAACCACTTCCACAGTGTGCACGGGCCTCCTGCCAGGGTCCAGCCACTTCTAGGGCCAAGGCATAGCTGTGTGTCAAGTGTGGGTTGTCAACAGACCTGGGACAGATAGACAGGCTGTCCACACGTGTGTACAAGGGGCCCCTTGCAGTGAAGGCTGGAGCCAGAGGCGAGAAGAGAAAGGAGGTGGGCTGTGGCCTGGGTCTCTGCATTTAGTCTTGTCCTCGGTGTTGCAGGTATTACTAGGGATGGGTTAGTCCACCACATTTTTATAACAGCCCAGAACGAGGCACCTCATCTTGTGTGCATTATCACTGCATTAATTTTCACCCTTTAAATGGCTTTGAATCATCTTTTGAAAGTGTGGAAAAAAAGATTGTCAGCTAAAGTGCTGGAACTCTATTACAGATTCAGATGTCACAGTGACCAGGCAAGTAATAGAAATGAGAGAAGCCAGCTCGAATGAGAGATGGTAAGAAGAGGTGGGGACGCGGGCAAAGCAGAGAACACGGCTAAAGGCAGAGCAGCTACTCGGTTTTACAAATTGCCAAGTGGGAATAGGGTACCAGTTTATTTTTATTTAAGTGGGAAAAAATTCTGATTGTTGGTTAAAATTTCTCAAGTTAAAAATGTAAATTTAGCCGTGGCTGGTGTTCCTCAGTGGTTAGAGCATTGGCTGGAGTACGGCAGAAGGGTCACGGATTCAATTTCCAGTCAAGGGCACGTACCTGGGTTGCGGGTTCAATCCCCGGCCCCAGTTGGGGCACGAGTGGGAGACAACCAATTTGTCTTTTTCACATTAATGTTTCTCTCTGTCTCCCAGCCCCCAACATCTGGCCTGCGGGCTATATCATTTGATCTGGATGTGCCTGGGCAAAAAAATAAGTCTGGACTCAAACTTCAATAAATCTAGGTGCTTTTTTCCCCATAATTTTTAAGTTGGTAATTTTGAATGGCCCTCAAATGATATTATAAATAGCCAAATGGCCCTTGGCAGAAAAAAGATTCCCCACTCCTGCTCTAGAGAGTGGATAGGAAAAATATCCTCGTGTAAGGATTAACAACAACAACAAAAAAGTAAATTAAAAAAAAAAGTAGCCAAAACCGGTTTGGCTCAGTGGATAGAGCGTCGGCCTGCGGACTGAGGGGTCCCAGGTTCGATTCCGGTCAAGGGCATGTGCCTGGGTTGCGGGCACATCCCCAGTGGGGGGCGTGCAGGAGGCAGCTGATCGGTGTTTCTCTCTCATTGATGTTTCTAGCTCTCTATCTCTCTCCCTTCCTCTCTGTGAAAAATCAATAAAATATATTTTAAAAAAAAGAAAAGAAAAATTTTTTTTTTTTTTTTTTTAAAAAGGAATCTATTCTTTGCCAAACAAATACATCTGGGGCTGAATCTAGCCTGGGGTTGTCAGTTTGCAACCTCTGGTCTAAAACTCTCAGTGATATGGGTGGTGGCCAGCTGACAGCTGGTTTGAACCTCGCCTTAGTAACTGCACTGGCATCTGAGGATACTCCCCATGTCCCATCTTGAGGGGGTTGTTGCCTGGAGATCTGTCAGGAGTTCTCTCACGGTCCAGACAACCCACTCATCCACTCTGAGTCAGAGTTTTTCGCTTTTTAGATGGAAGATAAGACTGCAAGTTTTTTTTAAAAGATTGACTTATTTTTTAAGTTTTAACAAAATTTCAGCATAAAATTCAGTCGTATCATGGAAGTCATTTTTGCCCATAATTTTGTTTCAAAATGGGCAAAAATGACTTCCATGATACGATGTGCATTATGGTCCCCAAACTCAATTTGATGTTTTGTTAACAAATCATGCTTCGCCCCCAGTTTAAGATTAATATAACTTTTAAAAAAAATATATTTTTATTGATTTCTGAGAAGAGAGAGGGTGAGAGACAGAAACAGTAATGATGAGAGAGAATCATTGATCCTCTGTCCCCTGCACACTTCCAGTGCCCTTGACTGGAATCAAACCCAGGACCCTTCAGTCTGCAGGCCGACACTATCCACTGCGCCACACTGGCTAGGGGGAGAACAGGTCTTTTTAAAAAAATTAATCTAATACCTGATTTACAGGAGGTGCTTGAAAAATGTTATGTTTAGATTGAAGAATGAAACCCTGAATTACCGTCTATTGTAACATCCAAAAACCATTCTCAAAAATATTTAATCAGAATTTTAATTTTTAACCATTTCCTAGTTCTTATTCAAGATTTCACTTATTGGTATTGTATTTTGATTGGCCACAACAAGCCTTTCAAATATGTAAGTTTCTATGTGGTTGTGGAAATAGCTCTTTTTGAAGCTCTTCATGCTGCTGTCGCTACAGGTAGAGAGTGAGTTTTGTTTCTAGGATGTTGAGTGGGGTGCTACAATGAGGTTTGGCTAAATTAAAGTTTATGCCATTAATAGACCCTTTATTTGTGCTCAAGATCATAGAGCAGTTAACTCCGTGTTCTATTTAAAACGGATAACAACTAGCTTGAAAACTACTTTTAGATCAGGTGTATTTAAAAATGCTTTAGGAAATAGTGTAAGTGGGCTCAATAGTTTTGTTTGGGGCCTTTTTGGGGGTTGTGTTTTATAATGAATTCCTCTGGATCTAGCAGATGTTATGGTAGATTTCAATTTATTAGGCCCGATCCTCCCCAATCTTCAACCTCTAGAAAGGAAAAGGGATGGAAAGCCTGCCTCACTGTTGGCCTAGGGATCCTCTGGCCGCGCTTGCGGAATGATTTACGTGGTGCTTGTTAGACACAGCCGAACAAAGGCTCCTTCCCAGTGGGTGTTGGATGAGAACAGCCCCCAGATCAGGAACTTGCATTCTCCAAGAAAACGCATGCAGTGCAGTCTGAACAAATAAAGTGTCTAATTTGATGTCTTCTCCATTTCTCTGCCCGAATAGCCTCCCTTTTACCCCTCTGATCCCACTGACTCTCCCAGAAACATGGTTTATCGATGTTTTTGTGCCCAACTTGAATGATCCCTTTGAGTATTCAGCATCCTCTGCTTGTTTATCCTCATACCTCTCTTCTGTTTCTCCTTTTCCATTGTTTTCATTCCAAACAGAACTTTCTCCATGCTCTTCACAGAGAATCAACTTCTTCATGAGGAGGAGATCTACTCCACAATGAACTCCTGGGACTGGCCCACGGGTTGTTTTAAAAACAGATCGTATTTCCTGAGGAATTTCATTTAGAATTCTCACCTTCTTTTGCCAGTCTAGACATGACCCTTTTGAATAGGCCTTTAAATAACAAGGGAGCCTGGCCTGTGTGACTCAGTGGCTGAGTGTTGACTTATGAACCAGGAGGTCACAGTTCAATTCACAGATTTCGGGCTCAATCCCCAGTAGGGGGCGTGCAGGGGGCAGCCGATCCATGATTCTCTCCCATCATTGATGTTTCTATCTCTCCTCCCTTCCTCTCTGAAATCAATAAAAATATATTTAAAAAAAAGAAAAGAATTGGAGGCACAGTGAAGCAAACATCTTTAGTGGTTCTCCATTTCCTGAAGAAGAACCTTCCAACTCCTCAGCACAGAAATTAGAGCCCACCTAGGATGTGGCCTCACCTTCCAGCATCATCTCCTGATATGCCTAGCCGTGGGCTGTTTGTTTCAAAATTGGAAACAAGGCTGCCTTCCTCTTTGCTGCGGAGAGGGAGAGCTCAGGGATCACACAGGCCTGCCTACACTAAGCTTGTCTGGGAAGCGTCCAGAGAGTCACACGAGGACATGGGTCACCTCATGTCCCCATTTCTCTTTGGATGTTACAGTCTGTCATTTGTCATCCAAATGGGCTTTCTCTTTTAGCCTCCGGTGGTAACATTTGATGGCATCTTTGACAGCCATCTCCTTTCACTGTATCATTCTGCGTTTTATTTCAATTCCGCTTTTATGGCCCCTGTCCGTGTACTGCTCTGACCTTCAGATGTCCTTACTTTCAACACTGCAAGGACATCACCATTGCCACGCACACAACCCTTCACTTTCTTAGCTCACTGTCCTAGCATGGCATTTTTATTCTATTTTTTTGAGAGGTCAAAAGCAAACTTACGAGAAATGTCAGACCAACCCAACCAACGTAATTTGTTTTCTCCTAAGGGCTCTTAACCCGATGTCCTTTCTTTTATTCTTGTCCTATTATCCAAGGAAAGAAAATTGATTTAGGTCTTTCTCTTTAACCCAGTATTTTGCTCTTCAATTAATATTTATTGAGTTTCTTCTCCACTGGAGAGATAGTTTTCTGCTTTGGATAACAATAAATTGTTAAATCTGTGGCTCAAAGACAAAAAATAATAAGGGGGGAGGGGGAGAGAGAGAGCTAGCTTACCAGATATACTTAGAAGATCACATCTCTTTTTAGAGGTTGATTTTTTTTTCAGTTAACGTGCTTTTTTTCTGGTAAATAGAGTAAGTTAGTTGCGAGAGGTTTCTTGGAAGGGAACCACTCATCCAGGTGAGGGTTACTCACCCAATTTCTCCTGTTACTGACCAGCTTTCATCTACTATTTCATGTTGCAAGACAAAGCACAGACCCTATTCACCATGTCAGTTTACGTTATGATTGTTTTATTGTGTGTAATGGATTTTCATTTATCAAAGCAATTCTACATGTTCCAACTCAAGGCACTCATTGGTTTATTAATATACATCTTCAAAGTTAATACTGTTGACTGCTTCCTGTCCGGGAACTTGCTTTATCCCCTTTCCAGTATGAGCTCATACACACTTCCTACCTCCCATCCCCCTTCTTTGTACCCCTGGGAAGAGGAGACAGATGTCAGCAATGACAGGCGCCCCCCGAAAGACTCATCAAGATGGTGAAAGCCCCATAAACAACTCTGCTAGTCAATCACAGGGATGTTGTATAAAAACCCTTATAATGAGAATCTTTTTTCCCTGATTATAGAAGTAATGCATGCCACTGCAGGGAATTCAGCAATACGGTAAATCACTTGACACTTATTCCATTCCACGATAATATACCATAATGTCCAGTCCTCTTATATGGCTTGCTCTCATATGCACATAATTATATAGTTGTTTTCCCAACAGAGCTGAAAGGAGATTGACAACTGCTTCTCAGCCAACACTGAGAAGATCAGAACAGATCTTCCTAATCCTTCTCCCTTGTTACATAAAATAAGTACACTGAAAGAGACGGTGAATTGCGTGTGGTTTGGCTGCTTCTCAGTGTTTTTCTTATGTTTGCTTTTCTACTTGTGATGTTCTCTTCAAATAACAGATAATACCCAAAGTATTATCTAATCACAATAGTCTTCAAAACCAAGTTTACTTCAGTGTGGCTCAGAGGTTGGGCATCAACCTGTGAACCAGGAGGTTAAGATTTGATTCCTGGTCGGGACATAAGCCCAGGTTGTGGGCTCAATCCCCAGTAGGGAGCATGTAGGAGGCTGATGATCAATGATTCTCTGTCATCATTGATATTTCTCTCTCTCCTTCCCCCTTTCTCTCTGAAATCAATAAACATATATTTAAAAAAAGTTTACTTCTCCTTTCACTGTAAGTCAAACTGATCCAATTGCTAGAAGAGCTAGATAAAGTAGAATGAAAAATCTCCTGCTACAATTATCCATTTGGAATTTTGCTGCTAGTTGATGGAGGCTGGATGATGGCCCAGTTGGGGGCATGTCAAGAATGTCAGGAGCATGAGCAGGGCCTGGCCTACCCTCTGTTTGCACAAATAGGGAGGCAGTGGCTCAGTGTCCCACAGGGGTAGTGGCAGAGAGAAGCCAAGGGCCCTGGACTGCCAGTAGAACCTGCTGCCCTCCCACTTCTCTTCCTCTCCTGGGGAGGGTTTCCTGGGCCTCCCTCCTCAGCCCTCAAACGAAGAGCATGTCACGGATCCCCGCTGTTTGCTTGCCAAGTTCCCTCTCTCAGGTCCCTTTTTGCCTTTCTTCTACTCAAAAGGGAAAGTGCTGTGGTTTAGAGGAGAGGGATCCAGATCTTGGTTTTTCCAAATTTGGCAAGGGCTCCTGGCGAGGTTCCCCATGGGTGGTCTGGTTTGGTTTCTTGGGCTGCTTGGGGCCACCCACAGCTGGAGATCCACCAGTCTCTCCCGAGGGCTAGGAAAAGGCCACATGAGTCCTCTGCCTTGTGGTCCCAGGCGCCGGAGTCCCGGTGCCTGACGACTTGCCTTCCAGCCCTCTGACTGTGCCCTGAGAATTCTGCAGCTTCCGTACAGGACTTCTGTGGCTCTCCCCAACCTGACCTGCGAGGGCTAGTGCATACTGATCATATCTCCCCCATGACTTGCACAGCCTATGGTACTTCCTAAATATCTACCGGATTGGATTGCACTGCTGCTGAGACAAAGGAAGTCTGAAAGGTTAAGTACTTTGCCTAAAGCCACACAGCGAGTAAGAAAGAGACGGAACTCAAAATTTGAATCCCGCCTATCTGACTTCACTGTGTTGTATGAATCCCACATTCCAAGTTGAATTTTTTTAAAAAAATACGTTTTTATTGATTTCAGAGAGGAAGGAAGAGGGAGAGAGTGACAGAAACATCCATGATGAGAATCATCAATCGGCTGCCTCCTGCACACACCTCACTGGGGATGGAGCCCACAACTTGGGCCTGTGCCCTGACCAGGAATCGAACTGTGACCAACCTCTGACCTACTGGTTCCTAGGTTAATGTTCAACCACTGAGCCATACCAGCCGGGCTCCAAGTTGAATTTAAAAAATAAAGTTCATGGGAGGGTTTCACATAGCCTTCCAAAAGATGGTCGAGTCAGGGTGAACTGCATGACCTGGAGAGCTCCTATCTCTTTGACACATTGGAACGGTTTAGAATATTAAAGAAGGCACCGGGGTTTGCATGTTGTAGCCTAAATTTTTCCCAGTATCCTTGTCAGAAGGTAGGGCGGCGAGGGACAGGGAGAGGAGAAAGGAGGGGCAGTGGCCTCTGAACATTCCGCCTGGTAGCCTTGCATGGTGGCCATTTACCCAATCGGCTTTGTGGTCAAGTGCCAGAGCTCTTTCTTCACAGGGCTCGGTGTTTTCATGCACAGGATGTAACTCGTCTGAGGAACTGAACATGTTGGGGAAGAGGGCCTGATTCAGCGCCTTTCGGCCCAAAGCTTGACGGATAGCTGAACTCACAAGAGGTTCCCAGCGCCACCAGTCTAAACAAAAACCAAAATAACGAAAGTCCTCAAACCCCCAACACAAACAGAGAATGTGCGCTTGTCCAGTTCTTGTTTTCCGCAGAGATGTGGGTGAAGATACTGTGACAATTTCGCCCTAATACCTTTGGGTAGGATTTACAGCACAAATATACTACTTGCATTTGGTGCACCTTGGAGATGGCACTCGACCTATCTGTTGGCTCCATGGAACCCAACACCCACTTTCTGAAAGCCTGTTTCTGGGCATGAACTTTCCAAAAGACCCTGCAACTGTGGATGGCTTTAGTTGCAACTTGGAAGCTTGACAACAACGACTTATTTATTTATTTTTCTGGCTCATTGGGAAAATGAAAGCATTAACCAAAGGGCACTGGAAAACACACACACGAGATTAATATTGTCATGCTCTTTCCAACTGTGTGGTGGAAGGATTAACTTTGACTATTTCTAGGAAGCCCAATCTTGCTTATTTGCCTCGTTAGTACATGTTCCCTTGGAAAAGAAGATAGGTACGCTAACATTTCGCCTGGCAGTGACTGGAAAGGAGAGAACACACTGTGGCTCTTACTTCTCTTTTAGGCTATTTTCTCAGGCCGCAGCCGTTTCGCAGGCATTCACCTCCTCTGTGTTAGGAGCGACCTACACGCACTGACAGGTGTCCACCAGGGCTCTGCCCAGGTGTTTGTTCTCTGTGTTGTGAACATTTAATCACAACACAATTAGGCAATGTGTAGAGATGAAATGACTGGTCATAGTGTCCCGAGAAGAATTAGGTTGAAAAAAGATGAGAAACGGTGACTCTCAAATTTATAGCGTCTGAGATCTGCAGAAATCGGAGGCACCCCAGTCAGTCTGGTCTGTCCAAGTCTCCATATTGAACAGGATGACAATGAGAGGGCAAGTTCTTATAGGATCCTGAGAGCCGAGACACAAGGAGCAACAAACACACCTTTCTGCTGAGATTCCTGCTTGGAACCCAGTTTCTCAGCGTTGAAGGAGGAGTCATTACTGAGACTCTCACGGTAGTTCTGACAGCCGAACTCCCCAAATCACATCCAGCATGGTTCAATAAATACCACCTAATTGTGACTGTGGAGATAATTATTTTTTCTGTATCCTCTTCTTAAAAAATATTAAAAAAAATTGATTTCAGAGAGGAAGGGATTGAACCCAAAACACAGGCATGTGCCCTGACCCGGAATTGAACCTTGACCTCCTGGTTCATAGGTCAATGCTCAACCACTGAGCCACACTGGTCTGGCTAGACTTTTTTTTTAAACCTAAAGGGATTTCATTAGGAATTCTAGTACAGTTGCATTGTAGTCAGGCTCTATAGGGGTTAGACTTGGAAACTGAGGGTCCACAAGATACATATCCCACTGCCTTCTGGGGTCCATGGACAGCAACAACTTTCCTAGCTTAGCCTCTTCCTCAATCATTTATTTAGAAAGCAGCTTCCCCACGGCTGCTTTTCTCTCTTCTTTGTCCCTAAGATGAAGATTAGAGGCACCGTTCGGGTCACTTATCCTCATTCAACCCAGCTACTATTCTGATTACGGTGATTATTCATTAGTTCCTACCAGTACGTGACACGACTCATTCATTGTGTTACCCCGGAGGACCCACGTCACCCGCGTACTTCATATTAATTCAGACTTTTTAGTTTTGTGCATCTGATAGCTTCAGATAAACAGGGTCTCTCTCAAATAACTCGTCGGCAGCCACAAAATGCAGTTCACTGTGAGCGTTATATTGAAGGAGGACTATTATGCTAATAAGCAAAGTAAGCCGGACAGAGAAAGATAAATGTCACATGATCTCACTCACAGGTGGGCTCTAATGAACAAAATAAATCGAAGAACAAAATAGATCTAGAGACATGGAAGCGTGCAGCAGGCTGACGCATCTCAGAGGGAGGTGGGTGTGGGAAGAGATTCACCAAAGAACTTATATGCATATATATGAGTTTTCCATTTCCTCACCTGTAAACATGACTGGAACCTGCTACTCCCTCCGTTTTCTTTTAAATATGTTTTTATTGATTTCGGAGAGAGGAAGGGAGAGCGAGAGAGGGAGAGAGGGATAGAAACATCTATGATCAGAGAGAATCATTTATCAGCTGCCTCCTGCACACCCCACACCCCAACCCAGGCGTGTGCCCTGAGAGAGATTTGAACTGTGACCTCCTGGTTCATGGGTGGACACGCAACCACGGGGCCACGCTGCCTGGGCTCCCTCCCTGGTTTTCAATGGTTAGATCAGATCTTCTCCCCCACCCAATATAGCAGACACTTCATTAACACAGCGCTTACAGATCTTTCCGAAGTCAGCAGCAAACTCTCTAAGGTTGTTAGTGTGTGTGTTTTTTCTAACTACCTCCCCGTGTTATCATTAAACTAGGACAAATAAGGTTTAATGAGAAAAGGTAAGAAGACGTTCCAGTTCTAGTAAGAGGAGAACATGTCTTTCCTGAGAGATGTTTACCAAAACTTAACATTTTTTGAAAAAGGAGAAAAATCCTAAAAGACAATTAGCTTTCCATTCCCTCCCTGTAGAATATGTCCTTACAAATCACACTGTATGGAAATGATCTTTTTTTTAAAATCCTCACCCAGGGATATGTTTATTGATTTTAGAGAGGGGAAGAAAGACACAGAGAGAGAAACATCAATCAGCTGCATGTCATATGTACCCTGACGGGATCGAACTGCAACTCAGGTATGTGCCCTGACCAGAAATCAAACCTGCCACCCCTCCAGGACTTAAAATTATCTTAAAGTTTATTTAAAAATATATACATATATATTGATTTCAGAGAGGAAGGGAGAGGGAAGAAGAGATCGAAAAGTCAACGATGAGAGAGAATCATTGATTGGCTGCCTCCTGCACACCCCACACTGGGCATCAAGCCCGTAACCCGGGTATGTGCCCTAACCTAACTATGATCTCTTGGTTCATAGGTCCACGCTCAACCACTGAGCCAAGCCAGCTGGGCTTGAAATGATCTTTTCATGTTTCACCCACTATTGACAAACCACCTCTGAGCACTGACCAGGTGTTTCTCAATTATTTTTGTACCCCTAGTACCTAGAATACAGTACTGTCGAAATGGAGGGTCGGATAACTCAGCAAGGGAGGGAGCAGGAGTACGAGAATGTCCTCTGATTCCAAACGCAGTTGATTACATCAAATCGTCAACAGCCGTTAAGGTCTCACTAAGAATTGGTTATCAGATGGTGGCGGCAATGTCGAGGACCCCAAGTGGTGTCATTCTGACTGGTCTGACAGGTAAAGGACACAGGCTGCAGCAGGGTAGGTCAGGTAGCCAGGTGAGTCTCTGGCGCAAAGACTTTGTTTACGTAAAAAAAGGGAGAGAGATTTAGAAGTGAATACTCCAGCCTTCACTTAAAAATAATTTGGTTTGAGTGAGGACCAGATGGTCTAAAAGACATTTAACATTTTATCCTTAGATGGAAGCTGGACTAGAACCAATGTGGCGAGATGTCCTAAGCTACATTTTTCTTACTCTACTTTGAAAAGAAATAATTACTTAAAAAAAAAAAAAGAAAATCAAAGGAGTAAGAGGCATTATGTAATTTCATTTAGGAAATAGTCTGAAGCAATTTCATCAGAAGCAATGATGACTTCAAGAAAAGTTGAAAACAAGAAATGAACAAAGTTATTGAGTATAAAAGCCTGGAAGTGTGTGAATCAGGATTATTTATTTAAATTTATTTCTTTATGTCCGTGACATGACTAATAAACAAAATCAAATATTGAGTCTTGAGTAACTATATAGGTGAATATAGTATTCCCCCTCCCCAGTATTTGACTAAGTTAAAAGTTCAAATAGGTTTATGTTATTATTTTGCTTCAAATTCTTATTCCACTCTACATACGTATTGACATCTTTTTTTTGTATCTGGTTTGTTGTATAATTTTAAAAAGTAATTTGCTTCAAACTGCTTTCCTGTATTTGAATAAGAACAATTTATAGAGCGTTTAGGAGGCTTTTTTGATTCTCTTGTCAAGCACCTTTTAATTTGAAGATTTGATGAGTAGAAAGAAAACTTTGAAACTTATTTCACAAAAATATTGGTTAAAATGCTTTAGGAATAGAAAATATAAATAACTAAGCTAGTCTTGAAAGTCATTTAAATTTTTTAAATGAAAGGCAACCACTTGCTTTCTAGTTTTTTAAGGGACTTCTCTTCTTTGAGAAAGAAGCAGTTAGAAATAGAGTCCTGTTACACTACGAGATGATTTATAGTCTTAACTCTGGTGTTCTGCTCTGTTTAGCATCGTGAGCCCGCACACACGGTCACCAAGCTGGTGGCTTGGCCTCGGAACCGCACCGCAGATGTTTGCAAGGAAAAGGCCGGAAGCCTAACCAGGAAGCAAGGAAAGGAAGGAAAAGAACTCAGCAGGTTCTGTCTTGGATTTAGGCCACTGGTTCATTTTGCAGAAATTTCGTCATCCACACTCTAAAGACAGAGCTCCTGATAAATGAGCCTTTCTTGTGATCAGGTAATTTCAGTTTTAGCTGTTCACATTTAAGGAATAACCCAAGGAAACAAAAAGGTGGAAGCCCAGAGGTTTGTTGCAACATCAACAGAGGGCAACAGTCAAAAGATCCAACAGGAAGAGGGGTGTGACATGAATGATTTATGTTGTCTAACGATCACCGTGGCTCAGTGCCTTCTACAGGTCCCGCCTCCTGCCTGGCACCCCTCACTGCTTCGTATGCATCCATTTGAACTTCGCAGCCTAAGTAACATGTTCCCCATTGTGGGCCCTGCTCTGATGGCTCTTCAGTTAACCACGCTCTCCTGCATTCTGAACATAATGTCTAGCATTGAACACATCTGCACACACACGTCTATTCTAACAATGTTCCAATTCATTTCCATATCTATCCTGATCATTCAAGAAATATCAGAGGAAATATATAGGAAATACAAATGCATGAACGAATATTATATCATCTTTAAAGTGGAAATTTTGAACATGTAAACATATGACAACAGGGAATGTTATTATGCAACCATTGACTATAACATAATATACACATTTTGTCTTCAGCACAAGGAAAGTTGTAAGCAGAGTTATTTATGTAAGTGGGTCAGTCTGAAATAAATGATTTCCTCCCCAATATTTTCAAATTACCTTCCCTCTCTGCAGCAAATACCAACGCTATCATCTGTCCCCTCTCAACTTCAGGGGACACGAGCTTCCACTTCTCTACTTCGCCACTCTTTCCTGGTATCAACCTCTAAAATAACTGTGTGCCTTTGACCCCTCATCTCAGGGTCAGTTTCAGAGAGAAGTCAATGAAGACATTCTGTGATATCAAAAATTAATGAGGATGCAGCTGAAACCGGTTTGGTTCAGTGGATAGAGCATCGGCCTGCGGACTGAAGGGTCCCGGGTTCAATTCCGGTCAAGGGCACGTACCTTGGTTGTGGGCACATCCCCAGTAAGGGTGTACAGGAGGCAGCTGATCGATGTTTCTCTCTCATCGATGTTTCTAGCTCTCTATCCCTCTTCCTTCCTTTCTGTAAAAAATCAATAAAATATATTTAAAAAAAATTAATGAGGATGCAGAGAAGTGCTACCAACATGCAAATGTTATTGGGAAGGTGTAACACCTTAATTTACTGAAGGCATTATTAATTAAAATAAATGACTGAAACTGCCAGTTCCTCAAGGACCGGAACACAAAGCAAATAGCTGCCCGAGTGAACGGAAAGTTCTCGACTTGGTGAATTGCCAAAGTGAGGTGACATCACAAGGATCGAGTGGCAAAGGTGGATTGTATGTGGACTAGCGCGGCCTTGGTGATGGCTGTCCACAGTTTACGCTGCAGGCTAACTTCTACTTGCCTTTCCCTCTTCTGTTTCTATTTTCCCTTTTTTTCTCCTTGCATATTTTTGTAGTTAATAACAGATACCTGTATCTATATTCTCTTTGATCTCTACTGAGAAGTCAAACCACCTAGGAACAGGAGTTTTCTCTCTCTCCTTCCTTCCCTAATCCACGCCTATCAGTGACAAAGTTCTCAAGGGCTACCGATAAAAACACAACACAACAAAACACGCCACACCAAGGCAAAGGCTGCATAATTTAAGAAAGGAAAAGAATGTCCAACCTGGTCCACATATTTTTTGTTCGTTTTTCTTTTTCCCCTGTCTTTATTGTTTGCAAACCTTTAAAAGTGTGATTTTTATTTTATTTATTTTTATTTTTTAAAAAATACATTTTATTGATTTTTTACAGAAAGGAAGGAAGAGGAATAGAAAGTTAGAAACATCGATCAGCTGCCTCCTGCACACCCCCTACCAGGGATGTGCCCACAACCAAGGTACATGCCCTTGACCGGAATCGAACCCGGGACCCTTCAGTCCGCAGGCTGACGCTCTATCCACTGAGCCAAACCGGTTTCGGTGATTTTTATTTTATTTTAAAGAATCGGTTTAAGCTTAATGTTATGAAATGACAAGAAAATTACACTACTGCAAAGTTTCTATCCAAAGAAACATTAGGACACTATATTAAAAAAGATCCCTTCTCTAGATCTATCCCAAGGTTGCTTTTCACCCACCTGAGATGGTCTTTCTTTCTCTAGGGAAGCATTAGGGATCTCTTGTTATTCATTTAATGGTCTTTCTCAAGGAACTTATAAGGAATATGATCATTATTTCATTTCTCTCAAGGTTAAAAAGGATATTCATCAAAATGCAAGATAGAAAGATGTGTTCTCTCCATATTTATAAACTTACAAAAAGAGGAAATATTTTTCTTAAGGAATTCTGATCACTTTAAATGGCAATTATATGAGGGGGGGGAAGACAATTTATGAGATGGAGGTCCGGTGAAACCAGGTTTGACTAAACTTCAGGGATGTTTTTAAGAGGAAAAATGAATGATAAAAAATACATTTTGGGGACTTGTGTGGGAAGCGAGGGAAGGCAGCCTCACCTCTACCCCTGAGATGCTGGTCCTGGAGTCGGTGGCTGACTGATGGTTTTTAGACCTCTTCTGAGGCGCAGGATGTGGGAACGAGGCTACTTCTCCTCACTGCCTTGGACCCACGGGAGGAACTGAGAACAGGAGGGGAAATCTGGCACTCTCAGAATTAAAACATTGCAGAGCATTCCACAGCTAGCTCTCTGAAGAGATACCCTAATCGCTAATTTTGACGTTGATGAGGCTGAGACACTTGTTGGTCCAACAACCTATTTTATTGCAGCTTATTCATGAGAACAGTTAATGTAGGCCAGTGGTCGGCAAACTCATTAGTCAACAGGGCCAAATATCAACAGTACAATGATTGAAATTTCTTCTGAGAGCCGAAAACGGACTCTGTGCATGGGTCACGAAGTTTCAATCTCACTGTACCTGTGCGCCCGCACGTGGTATTTTGTGGAAGACCACACTCAAGGGGCCAAAGAGCCGCATGTGGCTCGTGAGCCGCAGTTTGCAGACCACTGATGTAGGTTATTATATAGAATGCTACTATAAATGTTATTAGTCTTAACTTAGCTTGCTAATCTTTTTTTTTCTTTTTAAAAATTGAATTCATTGGGGTGATAGTGATCAATACAATTATACATAGGTTTTGGGTGTATAATTTTTTTATTTATTTTTAAAATTTTTATTGATTTCAGAGAGAAAAAGAGAGGGAGAGAGAGAAAAACACTGCTCGGCTGCATCCTGCAAGTCCCCCACCAGGGACTGAGCCTGCAACCCTGCAGGTGCTCTGACTGGGAATCGAACTAGTGACTCCGAGGTGCAGGGGACAATGCCCAAACAACTTCCACACAGGTTTTTCAGTAAATTATTGCTAACGAGATGATTAGCTCCCATGTGGTCAACTGCTGATTTGTAATTATGGTGACTTCAACATCTGCCAGCTACATTTAGTCCCACTCCCTTATTTTATAGATGATAAAACTGGAACCCCAGAGAGATAAGGAGTTTACTCAAAGTCACAGAAATAATTAGAACCAGAATTAGCCTGGGACCCAGACTTTTGACCTGAAGCTCAAAAGCTTCAGTTGCCTCACTGTTTAGTTCTTATCTTGGCTGATTATGGATGTTTTTCTTTTGAGATGGCAAGTTTTTTCATCTTCTATATTTCTAATAGTAAGATTGGGTCGACTTCCTAAAAGAATGTGTATTCTACCCATCTCAAAGTATTATTTGTGGTCATTAAAAAAAAGATGGATTGTTTAGACACATTTTCTTTTCTTTTTCTTTATCCCCATTGATTTTTAGCGATTAGAGAGACTGGAAGGGACGGCGAGAGAAAGAGAGAGAGAAACATCGATGTGAGAGAGACACACCGATTGACTGCCTCATGCACATGCCCCTACCAGGGCCTGGGATCGAGCCTGCAACTGAGATACGTGCCCTTGAAGAGAATCAAACCCAGGATCCTTCAGTCTGTGGGCCAACACTCTATCCACTGAGCCAAACCGGCTAGCGCAGACACATTTTTTCTTCAAGTACCAGACATAGGTGAAAAGCACAGAATGCAATGGAAAGAAGCTAGACCCAGGGACTTGGATTATAGTTGTCTTAGTCTCTGACCCTGCAGAAGTCACTTCACCTTATGCGATGTCAATTTTTTAAGTTGTGAAACAGAGAGCGTGATACCTCCTTAAATCTCTTGTGGGGGCAGTATGAAGACCAAATAAGCTAACAACATGAAGAAAACATGTTACTTGAGCATAATATACTTCACATATAAAGCAAAGCAGGAGACATTTCACAAAGATCATCCATGATCAGACTGACCCTGTGATAATCCTGCAAAGAGATATTTTACATTGTTTTCCCTGGGACTTTCTCCGTGGCTGGTTGACTTCTACCCCATGCATGACTCTAAAGGCGTGGTGATAAAAATAAACATCCTATTTATTTTGTAATGCAATTCTGATGAAGCACCACAGTATGAGTCTTAAAGGGCAACGGTGGCAGCTCCTTACCATCATGTCACATTTTATAACATCCCAAGGAAGGCTGGGTAGGACTGACTAATCTCCATTGCACATGATGTTCTCATTCAGCAAACAGGGACACAGCGGGCTCCTGACAGTGAGACGTGAACATTTTCTATTAATCCCGAGGAACTTGGACACTGTTTGCACAGCTGTTCTGTCAACGTCCTTTTACAGGAGGCAGACATCCCTTTAAAGTCCCTCAATCATCATCATCATCATTATCATAATAAAAGTAATAGTTGTAATTTATTGGTCCCTTATTTGATGCCAGTCACTGTGCAAGCATTATACCTGTATTATTTCTAATTCTCATGGAAGGTGGTTATCATTATTCCTATTCGACTTCATAATATCCTTCGAGAAAGAAAACAAACCCTATTGTAATGTGAATGTCTTCATTTCCACTTGTACACGGGAGGTGTGCTTGCCTTTCACTTTCCCCTCATGACTCTTCTCTGAGCTAAGCAGAGGCGAGCATGATTAATCCCAAAGAGCAGGAAAACGAAGATGAGATGAAGTTAAGGAACTTGCTCAAATATCGGAGTCGGGCCTCTGATGGGACTTTAATTTCACCGAAGACTTTTTTACTTTTTTCACTAGACCAATGGTTTTCAAATAAACCAACTCAACCGGTATATGTCAGACAGTTACATGTGCTGGGCTGTAGGGAGAAATCATATGTAACCCGTTTGAGTGGGGACGAATCAAAATCAGAGCTCTTAGAATTGGCCTGTCTTTGGGGTATGGGACTCCTTCCCTTTTCTCTCTGCCACCGTATGTTTATCCCACTTCACACAGGTTTAAACAGTTAAAATAACTTATCACTACCATTTATTGAGCATGATTTAAAGTGCCTACATATATTATTATGTAATCCCTTTAACACCCTGGAAGGATGATACAGTTGTGTGTGTGTGTGTGTGTGTGTGTGTGTGTGTGTGTGTTAGCAGGGAGGGAGCAGGGAAGAAGACAAACACGGAGAGGATGAGATACAGAGCAAATGCAAGTCAGAGGTTCTAGCCTGGCTGGTGTGACTCAGTGGTTGAGTGTCAACCTATGAACCAGGAGGTCACAGTTCGATTCTCAGTCAGGGCACATGCCCGGGGTTGTGGACTTCATCCCCAGTGTGGGGTGTGCAGGAGGCAGCTGATGAATGATCAATGATTCTCTCTCATCATTGATGTTTCTCTCTCTCTCTCCTTCTCCCTTCCTCTCTGAAATCAATGAAAAAATATTTTTAAAAAGTAGTATTATCAATAGGTTACGTTATGTAGAGGCTTAAATACATTCAGTATCAGGCTCTGGGAGATTATGATATAAAATGGCATCATTCAGTGTTTACAGGTCCCTGGGTTATTTTGCCACTCAATATGCAAGGCAATATCGAACATGTCTGTGTGCCTTATAAATGTTTAAAGGTCGCTTGGCTGTTGATACATGATTGCATTCTGGTTCAATCTCTTTACTGACAAGCTATTCAGGAAAAAAATTTCTATGTTAGAAAGCAACTAATGGCACATTTTTCTATGGTCGACAAGAGGAAAATGGAAAAATAGTTCAGGGAAAAAAAAGCTAAAACTAAAACTAGAAATTTCTCAGTACTTAGATTTTTTTTTTTTTTTTTGCTATTTAACATAGTTGAGTCCCTTGAATAATCTTGTCCAGCAACTTTATTTTATGAATTTGCCTTAAGCTGTCGACTGCCTGTTTAATCTGAACTCTCTTCACACCCTTAAAGGCTTATACACTGAGTGGCCAGATTATGATGATCTCTGAACACATAATAATCTGGCCACTCAGTGTATATCCTATATAATAAAAGGCTAATATGCAAATTGTCTCCTCTACCAGGAATTCGACCAGCAGGCAGGCCAGCCAACTGCCCATGTCCCCACCCCCTGGCCAGGCTGGCCGGACCCAACCCATGCACGAATTCATGCACCGGGCCTCTAAAATATATATATTGAGTGGCCAGATTATTATGCACTCAGAGATCATAATAATCTGGCCACTCAGTGCATAGTCCTGTACCACTCAATCATGGGGATATGGACACACGAGGAAAGTGTCCATAGGTGATTTTGTAGTGCACTTTGGTACACACACCTAGGTCTAGTCTAGCCTACTGCACACCTACAGTACTGTATTGGTAGGAAATTGTAACATAATGGCATTTGTGTATCTAGACATATTTAAACATAGAACAGGTGCATTAAAAATACAATGTAAAAGATCAACAAATGGAATACCTGCACGGGGCACTGAGCATGCCGGGTGCTGCAGGCCTGGACGTTGCTCTGGGTGAGTCATGAGTGAGTGGCAGGGAGTGGACCGGAAGGCCAAGGACACTACTGGACAGACACGACCGTGGGCTTTCCAAACATGGTGCACTGAGGCTTATACTGAATTTATGAAACCACACAGATAAACCAAGACCAAGAGAAAAAAAAATTCAACCAAGTCACTCAGGACACACAAGACAGAGATGGACGAGGCTGCTATGGCGGGACACCGCACTGTTTCACAGCAACCTTGTTCTTGAAGTAGAAAGGGAACTCTAAAATGACGATTAAAAAGTATAGCGAATGCAGAAACCAGGAGCACAGTTGTTGAGGACCACTGCCAGGTGTTACGGGCCCTACCTCATCGCCGGTGCTGCACTGAAGCGGGGTTATTTGCGGCTGCCACGACGTCACTGGGCTGTGACAACCCGGCCGACGTCAGGGCGGAGGGCCGACGTCAGGGCGGAGGGCCGACGTCAGGGCGGAGGGCCGACGTCAGGGCGGAGGGCCGACGTCAGGGCGGAGGGCCGACGTCAGGGCGGAGGGCCGACGTCAGGGCGGAGGGCCGACGTCAGGGCGGAGGGCCGACGTCAGGGCGGAGGGCCGACGTCAGGGCGGAGGGCCGACGTCAGGGCGGAGGGCCGACGTCAGGGCGGAGGGCCGACGTCAGGGCGGAGGGCCGACGCGACGTCAGAGCTCCCCAGGATTAGTGGGCTCCTTTATAATATTAGGGGTCTCCTGCGTTGTATGCTGCCAGGACTGAATGGAAAAAGAGTAAGTGACCTTCCAAGAGGTTTAAAAAGGCCTGAAGCCATGCCACACCCCAGGTAGCAGGGTTCGGTTCCTAGGGCTGGTGCCCAGGCCCGGTTGCTTTTTTACCGTCTCCCCGACCCCCAGGGATTGAATTCAATGTGCAGGCGAGCGTGAGAACTCGGGATGGGAAGGCCGTCTCCTTGTCTCCTAGGAGCGCATCTCCCGGCGTCTCTGGGCGTCTCCATGTGTCCTAAGGAGCTGCTCTCCCAGCGTCGTCTCTGGGCGTCTCCTCCGTTCCTTGTTCCCTTGAACAACTGGCTTCTTTAAAGAGTCATTACTGTTTCCCTCTATAAGTCCATTTAGTCCATTGACGCCCGGACATTGGCGGCGGGACGCAGAGGGGCGAGTCTCTGCGTCTCCCCTTGTCGTCTTGTCCTTTTCTTTGAGACACAGAGTTATCAGCGCTGCTTTGCAGAATGAAATAGTCCCAACTGGTCTTCAACTTGTTCCCATAGAGGTTTGAAAACCTACAGCCTCCTCCTGATAAGTTATTACCTAGGGGTGTGGCTGCTGCCTTTAGAAAATAAAAAGTCCACCTCTTATTTTCAGTTTCCATTTTTTTCAAAGGTTAATCCTTAATTCTAAGGCTTGGGATATAATTTACAAATCTTGACGATATGTGTCTTTTTAAAAAAATTTTCAATTACAGTTTGCATTCAGTATTATTTTGTATTAGTTTCAGTGGTTAGACAACCATATACCTTACAAAGTGTTCCCTCTGATAGTTCCAGTTCCCACCTGGCACCATACATAGTTATTCCAATGTTACTGACTGTATCCCATGTGCTCAAAGGTTGGCACTATCTCCACCCTCCCTTCCCCCAGGTGACTAAATACTGGCAGCCCCAGCCTTCACTAAGCTGCTTTAACGTAGAAGACTGAGAGCTCCCCATGGACCTAACATCTTATTTTACTTCCAGTCTCGTTCTCCTTCAGTAGCGTTTATTTTAGTCATATTACCCGAAAAGTAAATGCTTTCAAGTGAGCACACTCATGTGCAATCGAGCAAGTGCTCTCAAATTGTAAGGAACATTTCCATTTTAATGAGGTTTGATTAAAGTGTGGCAGTCGCTGTAAATCAAGCATGTCAAACTCAAAGGCTAACACGGGCCAAATAAACAAGGTTTAAGTGAATGTGGGCTGCAAAAAGACAAGAGCTTCAATTTTTATAGGAACGTAGGCTTATTTCGATAGAGACATACTGAATACAAGGGGCTGAAATGAGTCATTAACGTAAAATAATAGAACATGTTAATAAAAATTAATATTTTTTCTTGAACATTAACTTGCCAGACACCGAATAACTGCACAAATTAATAAGCGTAATGCAAATAAACCTATTTTTCTTGTTCCCTGAAAGCGAAATACTTCCTGTTGCGCACACCAAACAAGTCAGTCCAAGACTAATGACGTGGCCATCAGCTGCTAAAATGTTCGCTGCTGGTATTAGTGGAGAGAAATGGTGCGCATGCGCATAAGGCACGTAAGGGAAATGAATGCAACACGATTATAGTCATCAGTCATTAGTGAATGTTGTAGTTCATTATTAATAATTATGTATAACAGGATATTGTAAAAATTAAGTTATGAAATTTTTATTAAAATGTTTTTTTGCATACCGTTAGGTTGGCTGGGCCGCAAAAATATTCGTTGTGGGCCGTGAGTTTGCTTGCTGTAAATGGTCTGAACTGACATGGTACCTGTCTTAGAAATGCACCCAGCCTCTGTGAGGTATGCTCAGAGGAGAGCTTATTTCCATCCACATTTCTCTTCCATAAAAGGGAAGAACTGCTGGATCTGCCACTTTCAGAGCAGCAGAAGTAGCAAATTGATTTTTTTGGACTAGATTGCTGAGGAGAATGATGAGGCGTGGGTGGAACTGACTGAGCGAAATGAAAGATGAAAGATAATAGCCCAGAATAAGCCAGGAGTGCTGATGGTGAGGGTTGGGTGTAATTTAAAGAATACCAAAAATGCTGATCTTGAAATCCTTGGGATTTTTATGTGGATTTTCAAACAGAAATAGGTTGAGTAGTTTGACTTTTTATCATGTAAGGCCTTTTTTTTTTTTTTGGTAACTGCGATAGAAATCACTCTGGAAAACCAAACGTAGCATATGTCAAATATCATCTTGCAGGACACAGGACTTTTACCTGAGAATTGTAATGGGAGGAACTACTTCTCTTCTTTATTTTATTTATTAGCAAAAAGCCGGGTGTTTCATGAACATTCCACATCTCTGACCTGATCATTTTATTGTTCATTTGTTTAAAATTGTATATACGATCCTATGCCTCTAATTATATAGGATGCATACATTACATATGTGTATATATAGAAAAAGTCTGGGTGGATATTTTCCAAAATGTTTAAGAGTGATTCTCTTTTTGAAATTTTTTTTAATTCTTTTTTTATTTTTTTATTCCGCAACAGGCAGTATCGGGCTCGGGACACAGTAGGAGCTTAGTAAATATTTGTTCAGTGATTTAATAAACGAATGAATTGCGGGCTCAATTTTTTTAATTCTTTGAGTTGTTTGGAGGACAAGACACAGCATATGCCAAGTGATTAAAACAGTGCCTGGTGCGCTCTAAGTGCTCAGCGAGACTTTGCCATCAGTACTCAGAGAGCCTGCCTATTTGATCAATTAATATGCTGAGGGCCTCCACCCAGCGCTCTTATCTAAAACAGTCATCCTCTTTAATTGCCCACTGGGCCCCACCCTCCCACGTTGTAAAGGGCATGGCTCCTGCAGCCCTCTCTCCTTATCTCCCACACCCTTTTTATTAGATTCCCACTAAGAACCGTCTGGAACAGCTCTCCCTTTAGGAGCCCCTTCTTTGAGTCCTCACACCTCCCTCCGTTCACTGCCTCTTTCTCCTGCTTTTTATGATTAAGCTCCTAAAGGGGCTGTGGCACACTCTCTGTCTCTCATTCTTCCTCTCCATTTCTTGACCCATTCAAGTAAAAATTTCTTCTCCACCTCCCCGCAGAGGCCTCCTTTGTCAAGGTCATCAGGGACTTACACATTGTTGGATCCAGTGTTACATTCTTGGTTCTCAACTTCCTTGACCAGTCAGCGGCATGGACAGATCCTCCTCCCTCTTTGAAGCACTTTAGTTCACCTGATTTCCAGGACACTGTCTGTTCTTGTGTTTTCCTGATGGACTATCCCACTTCTTCCTTGTCTTCCTTTGCTCGTTCCCCCTCATGTTCCCAAACTCTAGATTTTTAAAAATTAAATTTATGGGAGCGACCATTGGTTAGTAGGATCATATAGGTTTCTGTTGGATTTCTTGGGTCCCTCAAGTTCAGTAAGTAGATGACTGTTCCCTTCTTCCATGCATCCAGCTCGCTCTACCTGTTGCCAAAACCAAACTTTAGTTTTGAAAGAATTTTGTTCGGTTTGCAGTCATTCTTCTCACATTGCAACAGAAACAAATTGCTATGGGATGACTCACTGCACGGCTCCTATTACTCCCAGGCCCTCCTTTCTTAGCTCCTCCCAAATCGCCTACTGATCGACTGTTTAAAATGGTCCCGAAGAGGAAAATCTTGTTTGAAAGCAGGCTTCCCTGTGATTCAGAAGCGATCGAAGTGCCTCTTGGCTTCTTGTCCTCCCAGAGGCAGCCTGTGGCTTGATTCGCCTCCTGCTTCGTTGACTGAGTGCAGTCTGGTTTTCCATTAGAAGGCAGTGGTGATGTGATGTGATGACTAGGGTATCCGCAGAAGGACCACGGTGTCCTTCCCAGGAACAGAACAAAGCTATCAACTATGAAACCTCCCAAGTGACTCTTATTTTAAAGCCAAGCCTATCTATGAGACTTATTTGTACAATTGCTGATTTAAATAAATAGCAACAATAATACCCATTTTGGCCTAAAAAATGTCTTCATTTTTCTTCACTTTTTTTCCTTTATACTGTATATTGATTTCAGAGAGAAAGGGAGAGGGAGAGAGAAATAGAAACGTCAATGATGAGAGAGAATCATGGATTGGCTGTCTCTTGCACGCACCACACTGGGGATCAAACCACAACCTGGGCATGTACCCTGACCGGGAATCACACCATGACCTCCTGGTTCATAGGTCGACGCTCAGCCACTGAGCCACACTGCCTGGGCCCTTTTTTATTTATTTATTTATTTTTTGTGAACCAGATATCTGAAACCAACTTGTATCTGTGTCAGCTTTCCACATACCTTGTACCTTGCATATCCGATGAAGCCTATATTCCCATCTAAACCTATTTTAAAAGAGTTTTGGCCTCTTGTGAAGTATCATTAGTGATCATTTAAATTTTCAGAGGTAAACTTGAAAGTATTTTTGCTTCCCTTCCTCCAGAAAAATCTTACTGTGGGTGTTAGTGGACATATGTCCTCACACTTTCTAAATTTGGTAGAAATGTTTGGCAGTGATTCAGATGCTATTGCTGATAATGATTTCAAACCTCATAATTACTTGTGTTCACACGGTCATGTGCTGGGTTAATTAATATGTGAGCATCATCCTGTGTGCTGACCTTAAGGACCATCTTGCCTTGAAATATAAACCCGTGAGAAGTGCTTACCTCCTACTAAAACAACTTTCCTAATTCATACGTGGCCTGCTTACCATCAGCCTCTTCTCTCTCTGGTGCTTCTTGCTTAGCTAGGTAAATCTTAATGAGAAATTATTTTCTCATGTCATGTCTCTATTAAAAGACTTCAATCACACACGCACACGCACATGCGCACACGCACATGCGCGCGCGCGCACACACACACACACACACACGGTTCCTACTTTCCAAAAGGCAGTAAGCTAGACTAGCAGAAAACTACAAAAAATAAATAAGTCATAGTTCCTGTCCTCAAATACAGTTGGATAAGGACTACATTTGAAATCTTTATATTCAGTGGCTTTTATAATATCCTAACCTACTTTTTAAAACTCTTCCACGGAGTCTTGAAATCGAAAAATTGACTTCTTCCCCAGGAGCATGCTGTGTGCATCCTCGATTCCCACCTGGGTAAATAGGTCTCCTTGCCTGTTTTCCCACTCCTTTCCCTTAAGATCCCAGCTTTTTCTGAGAGTACCTCCTGACCCCCAGCCCACACAGAGGCCCCTCACTCTGGCATTATGCATTCCTTTGCCAGTTAATTTTTTTATGCCCGTGTCTTACTTTTTTTCCAAATTGACTGTGACCTTTCTGTCTTACTTATTTTTGTATGCCTCACACCTAGAAAATGTGCAATATCTGTTCCCTTCTAAGAGTTTGTCATTTTACATCTTTTTTTTTAATAAGGGGGACTTTGAAAGTTCTAAGTTCTTTTAACTTTCTAGGTAGCTCAGCCTTTGCTGTACAAGGAAAAAAAAGTCTCCAGGTCTTATGTAAGTATCCCATCCCAGTAGAGATTGTACTGATGTGAGCACTATTTGTGCAGTTTGTAAACGATCCACATTTAGAGATGAAACTGAAGCAGTGAGGTAGATGGAGGATTGGGAGTCTGGATTTTAAGTCTCAGAAGCTCTTAATTGGGTTGAGGGGGACAGATTTATTAATTTATAAAAGCAGATTCTGCCCAAAGTATTCTCTCTTCCTGGAAATTTCCACTCAGGAAAAAAATTGTTTAGAAACTTGAAAATATGAAAAAAAATTCCTTTAGAAATTTGATGAATAGGGAAGAAACAAAGGAAATTGAATATTTAAAGACCTTTTTTATGAAGCAAAGATATTCTGAAGAGCTTTCCTTTTTTGATTAGCCAGATATCATTATCTGGGACTGTAACACAGGACTAATTTTCATTTTTCAACTCAAATTTTCCTAACTCTCTTTTGGGATCGCTCCTTAGAATTTGCACCTGTTACAGTTTCACGCTCTCATTGTAATGAGATTGTAATGTGTCTGATTGCTTTCTGGGGGTTTGCTTGTCACTAACCACACTGTAGAGTGGATTCCTTCTGGGACATTCCTCACCCTGAAGAACAAGCTAATCCACTCTTCAGGTTGAGGATTTCTGTTATTATTACTAATTTCTGTTGTATACTTAAAAATATTTTTATTGATTTCAGAGAGGAAGGGAGAAGGAGAGAGAGATAGAAATGCCAGCGATGAGAATCACTGATTGGCTGCCTCATGCTCACCCCCTATTGGGGGTCGAGTCTGCAACCCGGACATGTCCCCAGACCAGAATCTCACTGTGACCTCTGGTTCATAGGTCGACATTCAACCACTGAGCAACACTGGGGTCTGGTGTATGCGTTTATACCTTTATAGCAAGCTACTAAAGAGAACCTATTCTAAAAACCGACTAGTATGAATTTATTGGTAAGGACCACCCTTTTTTGCAAGAAGTGAACCGAAAGACTTTCTAAGAGTGAATAACTTGGTTTGCATCTTTGCTTCTTAATAGCTATTAGGGCATTTGAATTAGAGAATGCTTTGTAAAAAAAAAGTCAAGACTGATAATCTCTAATAGTAGCTGGCAATAAGAAGACAAATTCAAATATGCATCTCCGACAATAAATAAAAATAGTTGAGAAGTCACGGGATGAGAACAACTCTTATTCATGTTAAACTATGTCGATTGTTTTATTGATGCTCAGTAATCCAGCAACTTCTTCCTTTAGCAACAGTGTTTATCCCATTGAAGGAAACCCCTACTTTGCTCTTAAACACAGGAGGAAAAAAATTGGAAATCTTTTTAGATGTGTACATAAATATTGGATACATAAATATCGATTGCTTTGTTTCCTTTGAACTCTGTGTTACAGAAGTCATCCCTGTTTTAGCAGAGCTGAGTCTGACCCTCCTCTAAACTATGTGTCATTGGCAAGTAAAACTAAATAAATAAAATTAATCCTTGAGGAGCTGCAGTAAGAGAAAAATCCCCCTAAATATAAATAAGACTAGAACAGAATGTGCTCATTAAAAAAACCACACACACACACAACTGACTACAGTTGCTCAAAGGCAACTGAAGAACTCTGCCTGTTCTGTAGGGTTCCCTCTCTGGGAGGTGTCCAGCACCGTGAGCCACGAAAGGCTGTGGAAACAGGTGCTGGGAGACGTCAGGAGGTGCTTCCTGTGAGTGAGGCGCCTGTATTGACAGGTCTATCAGATAGTTTGGTGGTTTACACAGTGTGTCTTTTGGAGTCTATTTGACCAAAAGAAATCAGGGATGTAAAGAGATCTGCATGTGAGATGATTTCATCAAAACAATTTTGAATTCGTTGTCATTACTCCTTTAGCTGTCCTTGTAATGTATCTTACAGTACTTTAAATTATATCTCCACAGATCTCTTATTTCATCAAATAGCTCATAAACCATTGAAAACTTTCCACAGATTTTACTTCTTGGTATTTTTCTTATGTACAGAAAAGAAATTTGCATGGGTTCTGTACTTAATGTGTTTTGGATTTCTGATTGATGCAGGAGATATGGGGTTTAAAATATGATTTATATCCTCCCTCCTTGAATCAGCAATTTACAGAGAATCCTATCTAATAAAGAGAGAATATGCTAATTGACCTTCATGCCCTCAGAAGATGGTGGTACCCACAGCCACAAGATGGCGGCACTCAGTCCCCTCAGCCCTGCCTCATCCAGCCTCAGTCCCCCTCATCCAGTCAGAGTCCCCCAGTCCCTTCAGGCCCCCCTCATCCAGTCGGAGTCCCCCAGCTGCCTCAGCCCCCCTCATCCAGTTGGAGTCCTCCAGCCCCCTCAGTCCCCCCTCATCCAGTCGGAGTCCCCCAGTCCCCTCAGCCCCGCGGGGGGGGGGGGCAGTTGGGGACTATCATGCCGGCAGGGAAGCGGTTAGGTGTCAATCAGGCTGGCAGGGGAGCAGTTAGGCATCAATCAGGCTGGCAGGGGAGCGGTTAGGGGGCTATCAGGCTGGCAGGCAGAAGCGGTTAGGGGCAATCAGGAAGGCAGGCAGGCAAGTGGTTAGGAGGCAGCAGTCCTGGATTGTGAGAGGGATCCCAGATTGGAGAGGGTGCAGGCTGGGCTGAGGGACACCCCCGCCCCCCCGTGCACAAATTTCGTGCACTGGGCCTCTAGTAAAAACATAATTAGGTGCATTTTAAGTCTAATTTGAACCTGTTTCAGTGGGTACTTAAGGGCCTAATCTAGATGCTATAGAGTGATAGCACTTTATTTTCTAAATGCAGAAGTACCAGCTAGCAAAAAGCTCTAATTAATAGTATAGTAAATAATAGGATTGATTTTATCATGCACATAACTTATGACTAATACGTAGGCATTTGTTATATAGTCAAATTCTTCACAGTTTAAGATGTGATACATCACATAAGCATTACAATTAGACAAGTGTGTAGAAAACAAGTTAGAAAAAAATGTGTTAATAAAATGATCTAGAAGGGTGGTTTTTTTTTTTTGGTAAAAATGTCAGGTGATTTATGTTAAAATTTAATTTTTATATTCTATAATTTTTTGAAAAGAGAGCATACTACTAACTAGAGATTAAAGGAAATGGTTTATTTTCCCCAAAACTAAAAAAGTGCAGTTCCATGGCTGTTTTTCCTTATAGCAGATACAAATGATGAGAAACAAGAAACTTTGCATGGTGAGTATTCGATATTCCATCACTACACATCTAATGATTTAAAAAGCAACAACTGTATTTATAAGACCCATAGAGGGATTACAAAGGAACTGAAAATTCCCACCTGTGTAAATAATTTCATTAATTTACAGTTTGTGAAAATGGTGATTTATAAATTATTGAAATACTGCCATCATTCACCATTATTTGTGGACTATAGAAAAGGAAGGCATAAAATATGTCAGGACTGAATTAGCTAAAATAAAGTTTCTCTTTTTCTAAATGCTGTAATTTATATCCTTTTTTTTTGTTCTGAATTTGCTGAAAGTTTTTTAATGACCATTGAGTTTATATATAAGATTGTAAACTCAACTATTGTTTTAGAGACCTTAAAACTCTGTAAGCAAAACTCCCACAATAGCAATTAGCCCAGCAAGCTCAGCATAGCCCTTAGCTACTCGCCCATCTGGAGCATGATTCTTAGTATTTACAGATGCCTCTACTTGGGGGACTTACTGTACATTTGGCCAAACTCCGTGTGCAGTCCTACAGCTGGTCCTCATTCTGCCCTTGAAATCGATCTTCCTCCTCACTCTCCTTTCTCCTATTAAATTTCAAGCTTTCTAAAAAAAAAAAAAACCCTCACTTTTTTTTTTTAGGTTTTTACCCATCATTCTAGTTGTTTTGTTTTAAACCTTTTCAGCGTATCTAGAGCACCCTTTTTTAAGGTTTAACACCTGGAACTGGACACTCTTCTGAGTGGTGTAGGCAGTAAGCAGTCAGATCTTATTCTGGACATTAATTTTCTGATAACATAGCCAAACAGGACATTCATTTTTACCAGCTAACTAACACTAAGTGTTCATTGATCTTGTGGTCACTTAATAGTCGTAGCTCTATTCCTTATGCACTATTACTTCCATTCTTACACAATCTGAATTTATAAAGTATAGCTTTTTAAACTTGAATATACAGCTTTCCAAATAAGTGGTATGGGATTCCATCTTGCTGGTCCATCTCTTGGTGTTCTGGATGTAGCTTTAGGGCCTCGTCCCTCGAGTGCACCCTTAAGGGACTTCTGCCCCCAGAACAAGTCAAGTCAAGCATGTGAGCCTGGCATTCAAAGTCCTGTGTAACCAGGCCCTTCTGTGGCTCTCAGGGTCCCCTGGAGAAAGCACCCCAGCATGGGAGGCAGAGCAGGCCACTCCTCAGTTCCCATGTCTAGTCTGACTCTGATATTTGTTGCTTGGTGACTTAGGGAGTCTCTCAGACTCAGTCTTCTCATCCGCATTCAAGTGGGGACAAATTAGAACCCCCACCTCTTTGAAAGCCCCCTGTGGTTCCATTAAAAGCCTTTTAAGATCTCACCCAGACCTGCCTTCTAATCTTGTGTTCTGCTAATGGCTACTGATTATTTTCTTAAACAACTAAACACATTTTGTTTCTCGCTAGTCCCTAGATACATTCATACTATATTTATGCTTCTGTCTGTGCTAAAGCTGCCTGGACTATTTCTTCCAAACTTACTCATATTCATTCTCTCTCTCTTTGGCATCTTTTATTTTATTATTAGTTTAAAAATATTTTTATTGATTTAAGAGAGGAAGGGCAATAGCAGGCTAATTTTTAAGTTGATAATTTTGTATGGCCCACTTTCTCTCTCCCTTACATCAATTCTCTTTCTTCCTCACTTCCTACCTCTAATTCAAGGCCTACCTCAAATGCTATCTCTTTGGAAAAGCATTGATTTCCCTACTCAGAATTGACCTCTGCCTTCACAATATTCCTATGGAGATAGCATACCTTCGGCATTTCACTTTCATATCCTGTCCTACATTCCAGGCAGTCTTGTTTCTATCTGTTTGCCCAACATGAGGAGCAGTTGGGCATTGTGCTTTCTTGCTATTGTCATTTTTAGGGATGCCTCCTGGCCAGGCAGAGAGGTCAAACCATGTTCTCTGCCTGGCCGGGAGGCATCCCTAAAAATGGGCTACGCTCATGTTCTCTTTTCAGTGGCAGGAAGATTCCAGTCTGCCCGATTGGAAGTAATGGGCTCTTTCTAAAATGCTGCAATGCACCAGGCTTCTCCATGTCTGTCTTGAGGACTCTCCATATGTCTTTGTTAAAGTGAATCCGACACTAATCCTCTTGCCTTCCTTAGCTCCTGCCTACCTGCCTTTTCTCTTATTACCAACATTTTGCTATTTCTTTTGGGGAATTAAAAAAAAATCTATTTTAACCATTATGGTGGGGAGCATGGGCATGGATGAGACTGACGTCACCCTCAGGCCCATGCAGGGCCCCCCTGCCGATCAGCCAATCCTTAGTCTTGTTTTCAGTGATTGCTTTAACAGTGGGCCTGTGACTCCCACCTAAGTGCATGGGGAGATGTTAAGTGAGGGGCTCTGGGAAGAATGCCCCCACTCTCATTTAGGGGAGTGACAGGAGGTGTCCCCGCTTCTTCCAGACCCCGTGGCAGGAGAGTGTGAAGTCAGGACCTGCTCTGTGAGGGAGCCAGGTGGAGAGCTAAGGTGAATGCAGAGGAGGGCAGAGCTGAGAGAACAGAGAAGCCGACAGGTGATGGCTTTCTGCATCAAATTGTGACTGCACTGAACACCTAGAATATACGTTTATTTTCCCCTCTTTTTTTCCTTTTGGCTCGAGTCATTTGAGCCAGATTTGCTCCTTCTAAACAAAAGCGTCATAACCAACAGCAACGCCTTCAGAACATTTTCCCAGATCTGTAATCCCCCCCTCCCCCCCAACATCTTGGCGGCTGAAAAGCCCTTCTGATTTATAAACTCCGGGTTTATCAGTTTAGTCACCTCTGGGCTGCTCTTTGTGAAGTGTGCATCTGATGAGTGTCCCTCCTACTTGTCCGCAGAACTGCGTGCTGACAGGTCACGGTAACAGATGGGGAACAGAACGTGAAGGATGAGGCAGGAGAATGAGATGTACCCTGGAGATCGCACTGTCCGAATACGGCTCTGTGTACTTGGGCATCGTGTGGAGAAGCATTACTTTCTAGGACACGAGTTTTCAGTGTTTAGGCTTTGATGGAGGACTGGGAAACTCTCTGATAAGGCATGCTGTCGATCAAGCTGCACCTGAAGCGAGCCACCTGCTCCACAAATTAATCAAGTGCAGCCTTGGACTTGAGAGCGTTTGTCATGGAGAAGGTGATGCACATTGTTGATAACTTAAAAAATTAAGCTGTCCTTCTAGAACGGGGTGGGGAATCTTTCCTGCCAAGGATCATTTGGGTATTTATAACATCATTGGAAGGCGGTACACAATTATCAACTTAAACATTATTAGCCTGCTGTATTCAGCCAAACATTTCATTAACTAACCCCTAGTGCCTTGGCAGGGCCAGACCAAATGACTTTGTGGGCCTTATGTGGCTCAAGGGCCGGAGGTGTCCCACCTCTGCTCTAGAAGATGGTCAGCTACTCTGTGATTGAGCTAGTCTTCCTTTTCAGTGAGGTGGCCTCTGAGGGGACATGCGGGTGAAACTTGTGTTCTTTTGCCAGCACCAGGCACAGGGCTCTCACTCCTCTGCTAGAGATGTTTCCTGGAAACAGAGACCTTCTCTCCCTTTCCTTCTTCCCTTAACTTCTCTTTCTCATCTCCCTCTTCCTGTCTGTCTCATGCTGACAAAACCAGGGATGGTTTTTGTAAATTTTTTTTTATTTTTTAAGTATATCAATCCATCTTTAAATTTCTCATCATAAAACCAGTAAAAGGACTACAATTGCCCCAACCCAATCTTGATTCATGCTTAACTAGAGCCACCAGGTAACTGTGGCTAGAACACAGGCCGAAGTGATCTGTTGACCAACTTCTCTATTTCACGTTTTGGGGATGAGGCCTTCACTGAAAAGGCTATTTTTAGATTTCCAAGCTGCATGATTCCCCTCAGGCACCAGTTGAACAGTCAGCCGAAGTTTTTATGTTTTCTTCTAGGCAGTGATTGTAGAAGCGATTTGAGTAGCCACCATTCCTCCCCCAGGCTTCCAGTCTGATCCAAATGTGTGTGCGCGCGCACACACACACACACACAGTTTGAAAACAACATCAATTCATTTGGGAGTTCAACCAATCTAGTCAACTTAATTGACACTACACCTGCCATGATTTTATGCAACTTGACACTTAAAACTCTACATTGCTAACTCTCAAAAAAGCAAGAAAATTTTAAAATAGTATCCATTACAAAATAAATGCCCCTGTTTTGTATGTATTATGTTTACAGTATACCTAACATATGTGTTTTTTTTTATTTTATCAACATTTTTAATTGACTTCAGATATTTTGTTTGTAATTCAAACAAATCATTTCTGGTTAAGCATGGGGATCAATTGATCAGCCTTAACAATTTCCTCTTTTCTTTCCATTTCTTTTTTTATCTGGGCTATGCAGAAGGTGTTCCCTCTGAGACCTGAATCTATAATTCTTTGGTGGCTTCTACTTTACTAAGAAGAGTTCCAGATAGATTATTCATTCATCGTCGTCATCAGTAGCCTCACTCACAGTATTAGCTGTCAGATTCACTGCCCAGCGTTCTTTGTCATGGGCCTTGTTAAGGCCCAGCTGGGTTTATCTTTCAGGGCAGATCATAGACTGTCCTGTGTGCCCTGCCCAGAGAGGAGGCGTGGAATGTCACTCTTCCGTCCCATTTGCCATTCCTGATGCTGCGAACCATTTCCCAACTCTTACTTAGTCACTTCCTTCCAGTTCCTGGGAGTGTGTGCTTTATTTCTTGGACGTGGTTGGGTAGCTGTTCAACACTGAGATGCGTGAATGGGTTCTTTATGTTGTTCTTGGCTTCCAAGAAGAGTTGGCAGCCGAGGAGGGTGACAAGGGTTAAAGATATATGAGACTGCACTCAAGTTTTTTAAAAAAATCTTTTTGTGTTTCAGGATTCTAGTTAAGGAGAAGTATTGCCATCCCTTGAGGGTTTATCTGAATCAATCTTGTTTCTAAGGTGATGCGATCCAGTCTGTTGCCCAGCACGTGTTCACCTTGAGTTGACCCTTGGCATGGGAGGGGAAGTGGAGGAGGAGAATGGCCTTGTCGTGATCGGACCAAGAAAGCTTGAGCCATTTATTAGCATATTTATGAGGTAGCAACAAGCATGACATACATGCCAGATAGTCTGTGAAATGGAGAAAGTATGCATACATTTTATTGCCCAAGTTTGGGTGAGTAATAGTGGAAGGATAAGAAGAAATTTGGAATGCAAGTACAAGAAATGACTTAAGATTTGTCTTAAATAACCTAAGGATTTTTTTTCTAATAAAATAAAAACATACAAGCATGAAGTCTTTTGCAAATTCTAATATATACCATGGGGTAGATTTGCATATTATGCATTTAACCACATTTATTAAGCCTCTGCCAAATGCCTCCCTCTCTGCTACATATTGGAAATATGTATATATTTCCTTCCTTCCTTTGAGGAATTCACAGTCTGATGAAAAGGTAGATATACATGTACATGTAATCTGATGGTGGCTGAGTAGTCCCTCTCATTTCCTGGGGTGTGGCCTTCCCCTTCTCCTTTATCACCTGCCACCAGGTTACAATGACTTCCATTTGTTTCAGTGTGGGAGGCATGCCTATGCATATTCCCGGCCATTGACTAGGGGTTTTCCATTATAGCACCACTGAGAAGGGGCTATCCTGGGGAATGGAAAGCCCCCACACACCCCAAGTGATGGGAAGAATGGCTGACTTTATTGTAAGTGACAAGTACTGTTCTCTGGAGTTTTGCGGAAGGTCCACAGGCTTGAGTCGCCTTTGACTTGTAGTTTCCCTTCTCCATGTGACCTAGGTGGGTTTGGAGGGGATGCATGGACTTTAGAAGAGCCACCTCGGCCCCGCCGGCGTGGTTCAGTAGAGTGTCGAGCTAAGAACCAAGAGGTCATGGTTCAGTTCCCGATCAGAGCACATGCTTGGATTTGGAGCTCAGTCCCCAGTGGGGGACGTACAGGAGGCAGCTGACCAATGATTCTCTCATCATTGATGTTTCTTTCTTTCTCTCTCTCTCTCCCCTCCTCCCTTCTTCTCTGAAATCAATAAAAATATTTATATGCATACAAGTTCTTTGGTTGATCTCTTCCACCCACCCATCCTCTCCTGCCTTCCTTCTGAGGTTCGAAAGTCTATTCCATGTTTGTATGTCTCTGGGTATATTTTGTTCATCAGTTTGTTTTGTTTATTAATTCCACATATATGCATAACCCATAAACAGACAATAGGGTGGTGAAGGCCTGGGGTGGGGGTGGGCTAAAGAGGTCAATGGGGGAAAAAGGGGACGTGTAATATTTTCAATGATAAAGATTTTAAAAAATAATAAAAATATTTAAAAAAGAGCCAATGCGTTTTCTACAGAAGGGAACTGGGCCCATTGTATCATCTTGGAATATAATTTGTGCTGCTTCCTGACCAGGATGTAGTGCCCTCATACCTGTCCTGGAGCAGCGCTACATCTTGAACAAGCAGTGGGAATGCTCCTGATTGACGAGGGCCTGTCTCTACAAGCAAATGCAGAAGAGGAAAGATTAATATTTGGGCATAGATATGATCTTACCAAACATGCTGGAACGGAGGTGTGAATGAAATAATCCAGGAGGTCAAAAGGCGGAAGTATTTACTCTGCCTGGGGTTTGTCGGTGGAATTTTAAAGAAATCGAATTCATCAAGGATTTGAAGAAAAATAAGGATATTTCAATCAGGAGACAAGAGAAGCATTTCAGGCAAGAAAACAGTACATGCCAAGGATGTTATGGCCGCACCAAAACAAGTTCGTGTGTGTACGTATTGTATTCAAAGAGGACATACTATTGCAATGCAGAACCAGGCTTTGGTTTAAGCAGTCAGCACAAGTTCATGGAGCAGCTAACATCACGGAGCACAGACAAAATGTGCCTTCCTGGGCTACCCGGCTTCCCCGTATTGCACCACTCAGCTTATTCCTTTCATGAGCATTTGTTGTAATCCAGAATGACCTTGTTTGCTCACTTCTTCATTGTATAGACTGAAGTGGAATGTAAGTGCCACAGGGCAAGAAATCTCTCTTTTATTTAGTGTGGCATCCTCAGTGTCTTGCACACAGAATTTGATGTAATACTGTAAGAAGTGAAGCTGCAAATCAAATTTTGATTTCTCTTCCTTGTTTTATACTTAGTTGCTCATTTAATTCTTTCCAATCCTGTTTGAAGTGAGGAAGACAACCCATGCACCAGGACAAAAGGCATGTGCATTCTGGATTTCATTTTACAGTGACCCATTTTCCAATAGTCCCCACCCCAATCCCACCCCCATGTACTTACTGAGTCATGGGCTGCCTCTTCAGTGACTTTAGAACAATTACACAAGCACAAGTTCCCTTTTAACACTGTGTGATAGACCGTGTTCCTTGCCCACACAGTCTCACTTCCTCCTCACTCACAAAACCCTCATTTCGTTCAGTAGCCCAAATCTAGACATGATCGCACCCCTGGACTAAAGGAACTGGTATTAGTGTTACCCCGTGCCCTCATTGCCTCATGTTGATCCAATGAGACTTCAGAGAGAGACGTCTTTCCCTGTGGTTGGAGGGGGAATCCTTTTGTCTCCACTGCTCCACTTGCCAGTGGCAACTCTGTTTGATGATGATGGTTGACAAAACTGAAGTGTAGAGGATTGAGTGGAAGAAGGTGCTGAGTCACACAGGAGCTGTGATTACAGGATGCTGGTGTGGACCTTGTCTTGGGATTTCCATATTTTTGAAGTCAACTTGATTGGGATTTTCTTATACTTGTGGACACAATCATTTTAATGATAGATGCAAGCAAGGCAACTCTGCAGGGACAGCCCCCTGAAGCAGACGTTCCCAGACGGCAGTGACTGTCTTGTTCACCGCTTGTCGGGTACTTGCGTGAATGTGGCTGAATGCATGAAGGCAACACTCTGGTACTAGTTCTAGTTCTAGTTCAAGTTTGAGTTCTAATTCGAGTTCGAGTTCTAATTCTAATTCTAATTCTATTTCCAGTTCCCTTGAGAAACTTATTCTCAGGTCCGGCTTTTTATATTGAGAGTTACTGGTCTTCCAGTCAACACTATTTACTCACCGCCATAGTGTCTAGACAGTTATACAAAGTAGTATTGACAGCTAACAAATAAATAATATTGCCATTCAACACCATTGGCCAGCACTTTCAGAAGCACGTCACATGTATCCATCCATTTATTTTGAAAAAATATAAAAAGCAAAAAGAGAACCTGTACGGGGCTCTATTACCACACTGTTTTGGAGTTGAGACTGGGGGTTCAAAGGCTTCATGGTTTGTCCATGTTTGGTCACTTAACCAGGAAGAAGTGGAGGTGGGGTTTAAACTCCGGCCATCTAGCCTAACTGCCCTTACACAGCACACAGAGGACACTTTTCCTAAAAGGGTGACACGGTGGTGAAGAATTTTGAGAATCGTTGGCTATAACATGTATTTTTGGGCTTGGAAGAAAATAAGACAGGAAGGGTAAATTTATTCTGATTTATGACCTGCCATTTCAGACTCAGCCTTTGGCGCTGTGCTCTCCAAAAAGGCCGCCCCTTGCTGCATGGGCTCCTGTAAAACACACGCCAGGTTGAGAAGACAATAGTAATCAAAGTAGAATCTCTCTTCTATAATTTATCATATGGATTGTGCATTGAAATGGCCATATTCTCAGGATCCTGGGTCATAGAAAACATATTGTTAAAATTATTTTTACTTGTTTCTTTTTACATATTTTAATGTGGCTATAGAATTTACAACTACATGTGTGACTTCTTATATAACATTATACAATATTATATTATACTTATTATATTTGTATTATATTATATTAATTATATTACATTACATTATATTAGAGGCCCAGCGCATGACATCGTGTGAGACCCAGACCTGCCATGCAGGTGGGACCTAGATTGACTCCCACCATGCTGTCGGGAAGCGGGACCCAGAGTCAAGTCCCCGCCCACCCGCGTGTGCCTCACCGTGCACACAGCCTCCTGGTGACCAGTCTTTGGTCGTGAAGGCGTCACGGCCAAGGGGTTTTATAATGGAGATTATATTATATGTTATTGGACAGCACTACTTTACTGACTTCGTGTTCAGTGCTGTTTCTGGTTTTAAAAAGATGTCACAGTTCAGTGATACGTCGCTAATACATCTTCAATGGTGAACGGATGATGGACTCTTTTCCTAAAACTAAAATTATTTCTGGAATGATTGGTATTAGCCTCTCTTACAGTGTTAATTATCTTACAGGCACTTTTGTAGAACATTGTAGGATTTGTCCAGCTCTGGAATCTGAAAGCAGAAATGAGAAGAAGTTAGAAAGAAGTAGAACTTCATGCTCGACGGCCCCGTCTGTGAGCTATCACCCTGTGTGAGAATGCACTGTTTTGTGCCAAGTGGAGATTTAATGTTGTAAACTTCCCAGCAGGCAGGGCAAAGGTCTGCTAAGTACCACCTGCTTTTCAAACCAGAGCTTTATATCTGCTCTTTCTCAGACTACATCATGTCCTTTCTCAGACTACATATTTTTCTCAGTTCTTTTAATATTGCAGTTTCAAAATGCACGAGGCATACATGACCTGTGGTTGCATATCAAAGCTAAAGACTGAGATTTTAATTTGGAATGCAAGTGGGAATAGGCTTCTGAGATTGGAATTGGAAAAAATTCATGTTCTTTCTCACCCTAAAGTAGGCAGCAGCAAATAGTTGCTTCTCACTCTCCTTTTTGGCGCATTTCTCTTTTTCATTATTTTGATTTTGGTATGACGTACGTACATGCCTAAGATATACACCAGCTAAGTAAACATCCAGCCTCCCTCCTAAGGGAAGTTTCCATATAGGTCAGTGCACTTTTTAAACCATATAAATATCAGATTAACTTGGGATTCAAAAAGACCTAATGTTAGGATCTTATCCAAGATCCACATAGTTTAGTGTGTGTGTTTTTTTCTAAATTTGCAAGGCAAAAATGTAGAGCCAAGATAAAAACCTATGTAGATTCCTGAAAGAAAAATTGTTTTTGCAAATGAGTTTAGCAAATTTAAATGCAAAGCATGACATCACTGCATGCATTTTTACTGAAGAGTATGTGAATCAATCAGTCAGTGAGCTAACCAGTTAATGAATGGCTACTGGGTGCTGAGTATCTTCCATGTCTGGACTCTTCCCCATGACTCTGAAAATTAATGAGAATAAGCTAAAATGGTCCAGTTGTTGCCCTTTTAGTTGGAAGATAAAACGGAAACCCACTTGGCAGTATTTTGTAGAGGTGAAGCTTGGGCAGAGCCTTGAAAAATGAATAAAATTTAAGGGAAGAAAGGTCAGTTCTAAGGAAGGAAAACAATTGGATTTAATAATAAGAGAGAGAGAATATATCTAAGAACAATAAGAAAATCCAGCAGTGAATATTACTGGTCAGTGGTGAGAAATAATTGGAAGGGCAGGAAAAAAACAAGTAGTGAACATTTTTAGCCTTAGGTGTAGAAGTTTACCTTGATTGGAGACACTCCAGAGAGTTGATCTCTTTTTCTGGTCGTAAGAGTGACGTGAGAAATGACAAACTAGGGGGTAAATGAGAAGCAGGACAGGGGCTCTGAGACATCTTGGGATCTAGTTGAGAGGATGACAGCGGTGAGTAAGCACCTGGCTGTCGTAAAAGAAAGAGAGATGCCCGAGATATCCCGGAGGGCGATTTCATAGGGCTGGATGACTAGGCTGGCTGATGAGCTTACAGAGCTCTGTTTGGAAGAAAAAAAATGTTGTCTTTAGTTGTGATTTTGACCTTCCAGTCTTTCTGTTCCTTTCCTTATCAGTAGACAATCATTTCTTCTGCTTTTTCGTATCTTTCTTGCCCAGAGAAATCTTCATGAATATTTACAAAAAAAAAAAAAAGAATCAAGGAAATAGCTTTCAAATATACATGCTTATCCAAAATATCATAGCGCAATGCAAGATGTCATCCTGCTTCCCCCTTTCCCCTTATTTAAATGGTTTCTCTACCGTTAAGACTCTCCCCTTCATCCATGTTACGTCTACTCATTCTTTAAATCTCATCAGAAATGGGACTTCACCATTTTTGATTCATTCCAGCTTAAGGTATTTGTCATCAGCAGTCAGAGCCTACCTTATGTTTTAACTTTTGTACCTTATTTCATTAGGCACTTAATCGTTGCTTCTTGGAAGACAGGAAATGTATTTTACATGTCTTGATATGTATTCCCTGTATGGTTTAGATCAGTGTTCTGCAGAGAGTAGGTGATGTGTAATTTGCTGTAAAGTGACCTTGAATTATTTGGTTAACACCATCCTGGTGTAGGCCCATGGTATTCTCATCTGGGCTCTTACTGCATCTCCTAACTCATCTTTCTGCCTCCGATTCATCCTTCCTATTGCAGCCCAAGTTGTTTCTGCACATTTTAGTTGAGATTGGTACCCCATTGCTTCAGAATAAAACTCTAGCCTTCAATATTCAAGGCCCTCTACCACCTGGTCCCAGGCTACTCCCACCTTAGGCCTTATCCTCCATGTACGTTGTGGTCTTGTCATGCTGGATCATGGGTCCAAAATGGTTAACATCAGGCCTGTGTCTAATGCTGTTGCCTTAGGCTAGAATGTACTTCTTACCCCTGCAGGGGAATTTGTCTTTTAACCCTTCGGGTCCCAGGAGAAGCTCTTTTGGGTTGTTGCCCCTTTGCTGGGACGCCAAAAGCTAGGTAAACTCCATCTCCTTGCCATTGACAAAAATACAGGAAGTGGTTTTCTAGAGCATCTCATCCAGACGCTGGGAATCTCTGTACAGGTCAGAGTCAGCATTTAACAGTGGCAACAACCTATAAAGTCAGATGCAGCCCGTCTTTACCTGCAGGTTTGGGCTAACGTCGGGAAACAAAGTTAGAACTGGGAGAGTGCCTGGCACAGGGTGGGCACTTCCTAGACTCTGCCCCGCCCAGATACAGACAGATTCTCTTCACTCTCCAACCCCTTCAAGGCGAGCATCATCAAATATTGTGGTCAACACACGAATCAGCTGCCCCTCTACCAAAGACCTGCTTTCCATGAAATTTCGGGTGTCACTTGAAGCAACCCATTGAAACTTATAGATTGCCTCTCTCTGCTCACATGACCGATCATAAATAGACAATTTCTTCTCTCCCCTCCCCCCCAGGGGACTGTCTGAAATGCTCCTGGGCTTAAAATACACAAAAAAGGAAATACTGTCAAAACGAACGGGCTGTGGATCCCCTGAGGAACATCACGTAACATTTATTTGTGGAGGTATGTCGTTTCTCACCGTACATCTATTTCAGCGTGTTCCGCTAGAGAACATTGGAAAAGATACCACCTGAATCCTGATTCAAGCCTGTCACTTAGCAGCCCTGACAAAGGTCACAACTCTGTGTGTGTGTGTGTGTGACTGTAGTCTGGCTTCTCCTTCTATTACAAATCAAAAGTTATAGAGAAGATGCTTAGTAAGAATATTTTATTTTTTTGTCAAAGGAAAAAGCTCTGCAGATATTATCAGACATTGGTGCCAGTGGGGCTTTTGAAACCGTGTCCCTGTTTCTTTTGTGTTGTTGGGAGACGTTTCTTATTTCACCAAAATGCATTCATCAGACCTTTGACTATTTATTCACCCCGTGTGCCAGGCATGGGTGCTGGGAGTTGGGATTCAGCAGTGAGCAGAAAAAGATATGTCGTCTTCCAATAGTGGCATCAACTATTGGAAAGGGAGGAAAGATCTAGCATGACCAAATACGCTACAAATTAACAAGAACTCTACTAAAGGGCTCTGAGAGAACCTGGTGCTATGAGAATGTCTTCAAGGGGATCTGACCTTGGTGAGAAGGGCAGGGAAGACTTCCCTGAGGAAGTGACAATTGAGTGAGAGATGATGAGTAAGAATCAAAGTAGCATTCCAGGCCCTGTGAAACCAGTTGGCATGGCACCTACAAGGGGGTGGAAGTAGGCCAGTGTGGCTAGCAGAGAGCGCTGGGGGCAAGGTTGGAACAGAAGGAGGGGTCAGACCATGAAGGTGTTAGACCCTAGTAGGGATCATACGTTTATCTTCGAAATTGCTTGGGAAACATGTCAAAGGTTTATAAGCCACAGGAGATAAGAGCAGCTTTATGTATTGAAAGGATCCCTGGAGTTAAAAAGCAGAAAGCACATTGGGGGAGGGGAGGGAGTGAGGGGAGACCAAGCAGTCTTCCAGGCATCAGATGGTGGCTTCAGGGTGGTGACAGAAAGCAGGCTAGAGATGGGAAGTAAATGACACAGGACTTGGTGACAACTTGGATATATGGCATAAGTCCCGGGTTTTTCTGTTGGCCAAGACCTTTCCAAATTCAGGCTTGTGCAGACCTGACATGTTTATTTTCCAAAGAAATATTCCTTTCAATGACCCTTTCACTATTCATGGAGCACCTATTAATATATTAATATATTATTCTGGCCTGCTGGTGGCACAGGGATGAATGAGGCTATGTCCGTCATGGAGCTTGTGCCTGTGGGTACCAGAAAGTCTGATTCAGGTGAAATCCGCTCAAGCACAATGAAAACTGAATTTAAAGGACAAGCCTTGGCCAGTGTGGCTCAGCTGGTCGGGCATCATCCCTTGCACCTAAAGGTTGCCGGTTGGATTCCAGGTCTGGTCATATGCCCAGGTTTGGGCTTGATCCCCGGTAGGGGGTGCACAGAAGGCAGTTGATTGATGTTTCTCTCTCTTCCTCACCCTCTCTCCCTAAAAATCAATAAAAAACAGAAACCATGAACTCTGTGGGGAGAATAAGAATGTCTAAAAAAAATAGTATTTAAATAAGAGGTCAAGTTTTTCTTCTTTTAAAGAAAGTGCTTTACAATGTCACTCCCTCCCAGGAATCAGTGGACTAGGCAGGAATGTGTCAGTTGAGGAGATGGGACTCCCAGGGTCGCAGAGCTGAGACATCATTCCTTGGGCTCAGGTTTCTGAATCCAAGAGGAGGGCTCCCCTTCTTTTTTACTTTTGATCCCCTCCCCCTTCATTTTTGCCTTGCTTCACCGCCCCCCCCCCCCTCATTTTTTTCTTGGCTAAATGCAGGCAGGGCAATCAGAATTCTTTCTCCTGACCTGTCATGGAGGCAGACAACGTCAGGTGTGTAGTTTGGAAGCTCAGGCCAGCGCTCTGTAGGGGAACTTGGAACCAAGGGAAATCCAAGAGGCTGGGCTGCATTCACCTGGCTTAGCGTCCGTCTCTGTTCATTTGAGAAGCTTAGGTACATAAATGGTTTGGGCCCGCTGTCTCCATGACATTATTTTTGGTCTCCCATTTAGCCGGTCTTGAACAGAACCACACAAACAGGACTTGGGGTCCATGTTCTTTTGTTTTCATTATTAACAAGCTTGATTTTTGCAAGATTACATTGGAAAGCTTGATCCCAGGGACTCTGGGGATGTGATCATATAGTTTCTCTGACTTACATAAGCCTTGTAAAGTTGGGACTATTTTTCCCAACTATTCTGAGAAACACCCACTCTGATACGTCGTCTTTGCCAGAAAGGAGATGTGTGCCCTCGATTCTGCCATATTTCCCATTAGCAACCCAACAACAAAAAACACCATCTGGACCCAATAGTCAGTGATATTTATCAAAATAAATTTATTAAAGTATGCAAAGACCACTTCAAAGGTTAGCTGCCTTCAGGACATGATTTGGCACTCACAACGGACACTAGTTCCTACACAACAGCACTCACTCGGGGACACACCGAGGGGCAGTGAAAACACAGACCATTTCAGCGTCAGGGTCCCGAGACCACGGGACTGGAGATCTGCAGTCACGAGCACTTCGATACGCTTGCACGTAGTAAACACGGAAACATCACTTAGTACAAAACAAACTAAAACTAAAACCACTGTGTGGCAACATGGACCGACCTTGGGAAGGATGTACAGCCAGCTACCTAAGGCCACAGGATCCCAGACCCATTGATTTCAAAAATGCTTTTGGACCAATAGTGTTTCATCGTTATCTTTCCAGCCCAGGTTCCTGCCCTTCCAGCCGGAGACACCCCGGATCAGACCACGTGCTCCCCGTGTGCTGTACAGTCACAGTCACGGAGGCCACCCCGGTACAAGCCTCTCCTGGGGGTTGCCAGCTTCCCAGTGCTCTCCCCAACTCTGAATCAACAGTTCTGAGTGACGTCTCCCCAACACCCAGGCTGAATTCAAGGTCAGTCCTTTGGGGAAGGTCACAGCCTTTCCCCCTTAGGAACAAAATGAAAAGTCCTCCACGCTGGGGCTGGTTCTCATCTCATGTAGCATGGGCCTCCGCGGTGATCTGGGGCTTTTTACACAAATCCTGGTAGAACGCAGACTCCAAGAACCGGGGATAGGAGTTGTTCTCCATCAGGCTGTACACCCTCTTCTGGGCTGTCGCAAAGCAGCCACTTGTAGCCTCTTGGATGTTCTGGGCAATGAGCGTTTTGGTTTGAAAGTCTATGTTTATCTGAAATAATACAATGAAGAAAAGTGGTTTATTCCATATTCAGGGTTAAGAGATTTGAATCTATTTAATGTCTGAAAGCAGACAAAACCCCCCAAACTGTAATGTTTGATTAGCTTCACCAGCCTAGCCACTGAAGAATCGTAATTCAAAGCTTGGGTTAGAGGAAACACATTGCTACCACCCCCAGCCCTTTTAATTTAAGATTTCTCTTCAACTCTTTTGTTTCATTTTGGTGCTAAGAATGTTCAAAATATGCTTAAAATGGGAATCTTTCTTTTCCTTACCTCTTTGGGGGCTTCTTTTTCTATGAAATCAGTATATATTTTCTTTGCTTTTGAGGACAGCTTTTGGGGTGACTTGGTTTTTTTGAAGTCTTCACAGGCCAGCCAGAATTCAATATTCTCTTCACAGAATTCCGATTTCAAAAAAGCCCTGAATGCAGCAAGACCATCTGAAGGGAAGGCATGCAGAATGTGAATTAAGTGATCAAATAATCCCTTACATTTTTTCCCTAGGACTCTCAGTCCCCTGCACCCGTATGTTGTTATTTCTATATTATAGCAATATCTTCGATTTCACTCAAACTTGTAATCCTCAGAATTTAGCTCTTTAAAGACTTAAGATGCCAGTAGGCAAAATGCTTAAGTTGGCACACTGCTCCAGAGATATAAATTCTGGACTTTGCTGTCAATGCAAATATTTATAGGGAGCCCTAAATGCTCTGGGAACCATGCCTCTCTGCAAACATCGTATGCAATGGAAAAGCTGAGTCAACCTTAACAGAGAGCAACTGCCACTGTAAATTATTTAGGTTAATTTTCACCCCCACCTGGAATGAATCAACCACATACTTCCATGGCTCAGCACTGGGAAATAAAGGAGAAAAATGGCCTAGTGTGGCAGTGAGTGCCAGGAGGGGTGGCTTCAGGCAAGCTGCTCTTGTGTTGGGTGGACACAACCTCTCTAGCCTCTGGGGACGCTTGAGGTGGGTTACATTCAAGTGACTAACTTACATTTGCTGGCGAGCAGCTCATCGAAGGCTTCTGACCACAGCTGTGCCTCTTCGGGAGAAGGCCTGCAAGAGAAGACGTGCAGGTGAGCTTAAGCACCTCAGAACCCCGCTCCCCGTTCCAGTACGGCAGACAGCTCACCAGCTTTGCCAAGAACGAGGCTTCCAACTCACCTGATGAAGGTTTGCTGTTTGCTCTTCTTGCCAGTTTTGGACTTCTCAGGAGAGGAGGAGTGTTGCAAGAAGTAGCTCAAACGAGCCTTCCAGTCTTTTAACCTGAAAAGGAAGAAGGAAAAGATTCACTAAAGTGCAACAGTTGAAATTGCTACTGCAGCTGATGGCATTTTTACTAAAGCCTCCCAGGAAATATTGACAAACTGAACTGAGACCAAACAAGAACTCTTAAGTGCCTTACGCATTTAATCCCTGCACCTCTGTGTTGAGCACCATTAGTTTCTTTCATCCATCTGAACATAACTATTAGTTTTATATCTAAGGGAAGGACTATCTAAATTACTAGGATAGTTTAATAAATTTAGTTTACATAGTTCAAAAGGCAGATGGTATTTATGGCCTAAAAAAGGCAGCAGTTTTTCTGCAACGTTAATTATAATCCCTAGACATTTCACACTTGAAATGCCAGTGGAACTGGCTTGAGCCAGTAACGCTCATGTCCCTTCTGCCCTCGGAGGAAAAGGCTCTGGACCCGCCAGAACTGGGTACAATGAGGGGTGTGTGACCGACCCTCCCACCCGCTGCTGCAACACATCTGAAGCAGATGATCCACTAAATTACGAAGTTAAGAATGAAAAAAAAAAAAGGATTTAGAAAATATATTCAGAGCAGCAAAAATATCTCCATGCCTGCAGCTATGTAAGCTGCTCAGAACTTAAAACGCAACATACGAATGAAGGGGATACGCTTAGACGCGGGGACAAAAAGCCAACCCCCAATTTCTCACCCGCCTCTCCCACCGCCTTGGAATCAAGAAATTTCAATTCCTCAACTCTACCCGAGAGCCCTTCGCTCCGCATTAAAACACAGACCACACGGATTTAACCTTACTTAGCCAATTAAAGTTTTGCACATTAGTTTTTTTCCCCCATGCAGAGATGCAGGCTACATAGTTTCCTATTGTCAAAGCCGAGCCTCTAGGCACTGCGCCTGCAGCAAACCCGGAGAGCTAGGTAGGCGCCGGGGGCGGGGGCAAAGAAAGCGGTACTCACAAGGTCCGCTTCATTTTCTCCCGCTTCTCCTCGCTCTTAGGGCTGCTGCCAGAGCTCTTGTCCATGGATCCGCAGTCGTGATGGACAGCCAGGAACATGGCACTTTGCATTATAGTCCTGCCGCCCGGGCCGCCGCTCGTGGCGGCGGGCGAGCCAGCAGCTGTATTTATAGCAGGCGGAGGAGCGGGGGCGGGGCTCACGACGTCGGGCCCGCCTCCATGGGGCGCTGAATGGCCGCCTGCAGACGGGCCAGGGGGCGGGATTAGCGCCAGCCCCCGGCGGTCACGTTCGCCCGAAGGGTCTGGAAGCGAGGACGCTGCTGACGTCTGCGGCGCGGGCTGCGGGCTTCGGGCTCCCTCGGGCGGAACGCAGTGGCCGGCCGGGGCCAGTGTGGGTGCAGACCGGGACCTCCCTGGGAGCCCTCGCCGGCGACCTTGGCCGAGGCCTGGTGGCCCGGCGGGATCAAGGGCTGTGCCTGCGAAGTTGGCTGCAGGCCGGGCGGGGGAGCTAGCGCTTCCCTCCCCTCCCCCGAGTGCGTGCTCCAGACCCCAAAGGAAGGGAGGAGGATTCCCCCGCAAGGAAAGGCCGGTCGCTGCGAACACAGTGCTGTCCCCTTTATTTCAATTAATATTGTCTCCTCCCCAGGGAGATCCTCTCCTGTTTCTCTGTCACCCCATTTAATTAGTGGAGGGCCGCAGTGAGCCGGAGGCACAATGACAGTAGGGGGCAGGGGGTGTGACCTCCTGCAGCTGGGAACACGGGGACAGAACAGGAGCAAGTGACTGATCAGATAGTGCTCTGGCTGGGTGTGCATTTTGTTCACCGATGGACACGTGACTGGGTCTGTCGGCAGGGCTCAGCCTTATTTAGCTCAGCAGTCCTTGGCTGCCTCTTTCCAGAACAGAAATCACGGATCTCCCGATGATGAGATCGAGGGACATACGGAGACCTCGCTGCTGCAATGCACCAGCATCATTCCCGTTTAAGATTCATGCAAGGAGGCAGGAATTCCTCATGAGTCATTCCTGGTGGGCTTAGAATTTACCAGAACACTTAATAACCGGCAAAAAGGAGGGGGTGGGGTGGGGAAGGAGATAGCGGTTTCCTTGAATTGAGTTTGATGTGTTCATTCTTCAAAAATCATCTCTGCTGTAGCAGCCTTTAAATGGCTTGATTGGTAAGGCCAAATAGCTTGATAACCTCCACAACAAAAGGCTTCGATTTCCGATAACATTATTAGAACCCATCAGTGGAATATTCGCGTGGTTTTTCCATCCAGCGTCCAAGCAGACAATAAAGTTAACCGCATGGTATTGACGAGGCTGCACATCTCCCTGCTTAACATGAGAACGGTTAAAAGACAATTGGAACTAGTTTACCATATTCTTAGGGTGAGCTGCCAGTAGTTGGAGCTCCAAGTTTGACTTGGAGGGTGAAATCTGCAATTATTACTGAAGAGGAAAGCTGTGTGCTTCCCTATGGAAAGGAACACTATTTAGATTTCAGTAATAAGTTTACAGTGTCTGTGTGACATGTAAGAATGCCAGTTTTGTGAAGCACACTTCATCTCTAAAAAGAATGTTGCTTAGTACTTTCTGCATCCATTTGCACTTTCTGATGGTTCAATACCTATTTATTAAATATGTGTAAGAAGCAGATGTGCTTCTTCTCACCAATAAAAACCTCCGTATATTTTTCACGTAGAACCTGGGAGGGTGGGCCTCTCGCAGGGTGGGAAGGCCCGCAGTTCTGAGAAAGAGGTGGCAGGGAGAGAGTTGGACTTGTGACAGGGCACTGATTGGAGTGTTGGCTTAATCACCAAGTGCTAAGTGATGTTGGGGCAATCCCATCACACCTCCCAGTCTTTCCTGCCAACCTCGTTGTCTCTTACCTGACTGATGTGAAAGGCCTCTGTAAGTGCTAAAGTACTATGCAAAACCTTGTTGGTAATTTGTGTGTGTGAGAAAGGAACTCGGGGGAAGCATAGCTGCTCAAGGTAGAAACATCATTCAAGGATTAACTCGGAGTTCCTTAGGTTAGACACGTGATAAGCTAATGTAGCAAGATAATGTCACTGAGAATTATGGAGTATCAAGTGTAGAGCTATGTGACTTATCATTTTTGTACCTATGGGCAATTTTAAGAGTTAGGACAATATCCTCTATGGACTAAGAAAACTTTTTGTCAAAAAGTTGTCATATCACCATCTTGTATAAAGACAGGCAGACTTATGTAAAGTGGAAGCTACAGCTTTTGATGAGTTCCCTTTGTTTTTTGTTGTTGCAACTGGCTTTTAGGTAAATGGGATTGTTCAATACCAAAATGACACATATTTTCCATTCTGTGGTTGGAGAAGGAAACAATGCAATCCCTTGTAAATATTGCACAGCTTGCGAGTGGCTTGATAAACTAACCTTAGGTTTTTCCATATTGAATCTATTCTGCCCTCTACTGGACATGTTAGTGGTGGAGATTCTCAGAGTGGTTCTTGAACTTAAAAAGAATATATACATACACACACACACACACACACACACACACACACATATATATATACACACACACACATATATATATACACACACACATATATATATGGAAATCATGAGGTCCCATTCCTGGAGCTGTTCTTTTTATTCTCTCCTCTTGTAAATGTGAAATAAATTGCTTTGTAAACCCTGGAGTGCTGTACACACCATGTATTACTAAGAATATTTTCCTTTTTATTACATGAAGGTTAGAGAAAGGATCTTTTGGGATCTATTGAAACTCAAGGAAGAAGCGAACAGTGTAGAGACTCGGTTACACCAGAAAGAAAAGGGCTCTTTCATTTGGTGAATGTTTCCTTTGTCAGTGTCTCCTCGGAGGCAAGTCTGGGTGATGGACATTCAACCAATAGCTCCCACTAGTGTGTCTGGTTATTTCGGGGTTGAGTGGGCCTCAGGTGACAGCGGTGAATTGTCACGATGCACACGCATTTGGGGAGCAGAGTCAGGAAAGTCTGAGCAAGGCTGTGGGGCTGGGGCGCCGGGCGATGCTGCTTGTCCATCTTGCTTGTGACTCAGCAGCTGTTTGTTGCTGCCCTCTGAGGAGATGTCTTTCTATTGCTGGCCGCTCTCTGTCTGTCCTTGTTTCTGCTTACTGCCTTCTATCTTTAAAAGTACAAAATAAGCAACATTTATTGAAGCTCACTCACCGCCTGCCGGCAGAATTTCATTTTGATCCTCACAGCAGCCTTTTGAGGTCGGAATAGGGTGTCCTTTCTGTCTGATTACTCTTGATCCTCCTCTCTGCCTTGAGTGCACAGAGATGGAGAAGCCATCAAAATCAGAACATACCCACAAATGGACTGAAAACCAATCCGTTCTCCCGTCAAAAGCCCTTCCCCACATACTGTTACTCTTGCTGATGAGTACTTACTAACATACAATGCAAATGTAACACAAAGCCTCACAGCAAAATGCGCAAACGATGCAGAATTTCCTGGCGTTGATGCCAATGGGGGAACCTTTTTGGCCCGAGAGCATTGGAGGTGAGCACATGGGTAGGGTTAACTTTGCTCCTTGAGACCTGGCTTTGCTAGTCTGCCTTTCCGAAATACATTTTGGAAAATTTTGGTATGTGTGCTGTTATATAATTGAGTGTAGGCATAAACATGGGCCAGATTTTTATCCTCCTGGGTCCCCCAGGCTTTCAAGGAATGAGAATCAGACTCCCAGAACATTATGCCAGTGATTTCTGACTGATTAATGCTCGTGGGGTTAGAGAAACAGAAGTGTAGCTACTTAAGCTACTTTGGGTCCTTAAAAATGGAGGGTGGTCTCAGATTTATAAATGCTGGCGGCTGTGGCACATTATTCACAGGCCCAAATAGCCTCGTGAGCACTTTATTTTTTTAAAATTTCTTTAGCTTTTACATTCACATTGTTAATAGCATCTCATTTTTATACAGGATTTTGCAACTTGAGAGTGTTTTTCACATGCATTATCTTTTCCTGGTCACAAACCTATACAAAGGAGCAAAGGGGGAATAGCATTCGTCTATGTTTTAAAAGTGAGGACCTGAGATTAGTGTGATGTCGAGTAGTTTGGATGAGATAGTCCAAGACTAGAATAACTTTCTGGCCTTCTGGTTAAGACCTTTTACTACTCCCCAAAACAAAAAGGGAGACTAAGAAAGCAACAAAGAAAAGAAGGAAGGACAATATGTAACAGAGACTAGAGACCAATTATGTGCTTAATACACCATGTAAGAAGGTCATTTTTCAATTGCTTTGCATAATATATTTTCAGAGTAGATTCTTTAAATCCATCTTTACGTTTTCTGTATGAGGAGGAGCAACACATCTCTATTTTATAAAGGAAAAAATTATAGAAAATCAATGTAGACACACTAGGAAAATCAATTGGCAAATTAAATGGGATAGTCATGTGTCCATAATCAGACAATGACTAAAATAATTAACCAAAGTGGAATTACCTAGACTAATGACCCCATTTACCCAGAGCAGCTTTTAAAATCTTTTCAACAGTGTATTTTATCATAATTTTCTTTTCTCTAAAATAGGTAGGTTAGCTATGGTAAATCATACAAGTCAGCACAGTTGCTGTACTTTTCTTTTTGGGGAAAATTATACAGGGCCCTAGGCATTCAGTTAAAAAAAAGTAAGTTAAACACAAAACAAGACAATACCAGCCAGAGGAGACTCTAAGTCCGGGGCTGATCGGCAACTGATTTTGCACTGATTGCTTCTTAAACTCAAAATCAATGACATATTTTACTGGCAAGCATAATTCAGGCTCACACATTTTTTGTGGAGTGCCAGGAGAGGAACACTGACCAACATTTCTGTGAGCTGCCCTTCATTATTCTTTCCCTTCAGCTTTTCAGGAAAGAGGGGTTTCTTCAGAAAGCTTGCTGACCAACTATCACGGGCAGGAACCTGGGGTTTCGTTGTAGGCAGTTATTTGGAGTGAAAAGACCCTGAGGTTCGGACTGATGTTATCCTATTATCCATGTTATATTTAAACCAAATTTATGGACTGAAAAATGTAGCTTATGAACCCCCTCCGTAAGCTCCTGAAATAAATCAGAGCTTTTTTTAGGCACATGTCCTTGTGCTTATCTGAATGACATTTTTCTGACTCTTGGCACAACTTTTCTGATTTTTCCTGACTGGTCAGTTGAGGACAAAGATTCAGGATGGAGAAGACCATGTCTCTGAAGGCAGGGCTAACTCTTTCTAAGGTGTAATAAATACACGTCCAAATACCATGAGTGACTTTAAAACAGAAAAACGTCTGTGGCTTTCTAAGACCTGGTCAGCAGGCCCTCAGTCTCTGGGAGTTGGCTTGGCGTTGAAGTTTCTCTTTTGTCAAGAAAAACACGTATAGTAAAACATTGCATTTTTTCTGAATAGGACGGAACATGGCTTATGTGTGCTAACATCTCATACGTGAGTTATTTTATGAAATTATTTATTAGGTTTTGGTCATTCATTTTGATTTATTTAACTTTATGTAGCTGAGCTACCTGCCAGTTATATGAAAGTCACATAAAAGTGTAGCACATACAAAGAGGTAAAGCCCATAATACTTGATAGTGCTAATAAACTATGTCACTGATTTATGTATTTACTGTAGTATGCTTTTCATCCCTTTCTACTTGTAAAAAAAAGTTTACTTGAAACAGTCTGCCGTGTTATGCCGACAGCAGCCTCATCCATCTCCTTTTTTTAAAAAAAGTGTTTTTGTTGATTTCAGAGAGGAAGGGAGAGGGAGAGATAGAAACATCAGTGATGAGAGAGATTCATTGATCGGCTGCCCCCTGCATGCTCCACATTGGGAATGAAGCCCCCAACCTGGGCATGTGCCCTGACTGGGAATTGAACCGTGACCTCTTGGTTCATAGGTTTGGCGCTCAACCACTGAGCCACCGAGCCACTGAGCCACCCCGGCTGGGTTCCATCTCCTTTTTATTGGGTCTCCTGATGGCATCATTTTCTCTTGTTGTCATCTCACGTTGTTTGTACAGTAGCATGTGTGTACCGGCTTGCAACCTGGGAGCAATAGGCTGGACCATACAGCCTAGGTGTGCGGTGGGCTACACCATCGAGGTGTGTGTCAGTGCACGCTGTGATGTCACACACCACACATTCTCAGGACATAGCCCCACCTTTAAGCGGTGCGTGACCGTCAGGGTCTGATGGCAGCGGCAATGCCTGGGGGTGAGGGTGGAGTTTCCGAGCGAAAGCAGTGAGATCCTTTGGAACTCACACTGACATGGTCTTTGTTACATTCTGAAATGAGTACTTAATAGGTCAGAGCAGAGACACCACTTTCAAGTGCTGCTTCTCCGCGGAGGTTGATTTTGTCCCCAGGGGATGTCTGGCAATGCCTGAGGACACTTTGATCGGTGTGACTGTTCTTAGTTGTTCTTCCAAACTCCCCCTCCTGCCCTACCCCACCCCCACCCAGTCCTGTGAGGGTTTGTTCTGTTCAGTGTGGTGAGCCCGCTCTTACCTAGAAGGTGAGAGGCAGGTGGGAAAGTCTGGACGCGTTGTTCTCTCCTGAGATGTAACACAAGTGTGAAGGGAATGATGCTCAGGAAACAGCTGGTTCAGTTTCCATCGGGAACATTGAGACTCTTCTGCTGAATATTCTGTCCGTGTATTTCTCCCCAGGAGTCCAACTTTAAAAAAATCCTCCAGAACACAAACCTGCTTCCCTTCCCTTCAGGAGTTCCCAGTGGGGGAAGGCGTGGGGAGGGCCCCGAACCCCTGAGGCCCCAGTCCCGTGCACCCACCTCCCCAAACCCCACCTGGTCCTTAGACTCTAAGAGCACACCGACCACCCCTGAGGTGTGTGTGTGTGTATGTGTGTGTGTGTGTGTGTGTGTGTGTGTGTGTGTGTGTGTGTGTGGAAGGGGGGGGTGGGGTGGGGCGGGGGGAGGGGGGAATAGGACCTGGCTTGACAGTTCTCCCTTGATGATTTTACTGTTATCCTTCCTCTCATGTTCTACTATCTCACTCCCCACTCCATCCCAAAAATCACTGTTCGTACACATGTAGGTAAGCACAACCCTTCTGTGCTGGAAAACACATGTAATTCAGATCTTTAGGAATCTGTGTTGTGCAGAGGTGCTGACCTGGAGAACATAGTCTTATGTACACCTGGCCCTAATCGGTTTGGCTCAGTGGATTGAGCATCAGCCTGTGGACTGAAGGGTCTGGGGTTCAATCCAGTCAAGAGCACATGCCCGGGTTGCGGGCTTGATCCCCAGTGGGGACCTGCAGGAGGCAGCCAGTCAATGATTCTCTCTCCTCATTGATGTTTTTATCTCTTCCTCTCCTTTCCTCTCTGAAATCAATAAAAAATATTTGAATCTACATGTCACCAATTTTCCCTGGGCCTTAGCGCTGTGTTCAGCTGGGATTATAATTCTCTAGGAATACAGCAAGACTGTGGGTGAGCACATGCTTTGGTTGTCCTGGGCGACCGAAGAGTGTGTTTCCACTGTCACTGAGGCAGTGCAGGGCTGCATGGCTTGGATTCCAATCATATTGACTCATTCAGCTAAGGAAGCCATGTTAGTAATTAACTTACACGTTTGCATTTATAGACGCAGCCCTGGGGTCTGAGATGGCAGTTGGAGTTATGCTCACATTTTTTCCTGTTCTACAGATTGCAGTCCATACGCTTCCGCCTTATCCAGGGTCCTTCTTGGAGCTGAGGGCTGTAGCTTTTTTTTGGTTTGTTTATTAATCCTCACCTGAGGACATTTTTCCATCGATTTTTAGAGAGTTGAAGGGAGGGGGAGAAACAGAGAGAGAAACATCGATGTGAGAGAGACACATCTATTGGTGGCCTCCCACAGCACCCTGACCAGGGTCATGGATAGAGCCTGCAACCGAGGTATGTGCACTTGACCGGAATTGAACTGGGACCCCTCAGTCCGTGGGTTGACGCTCCAACCACTGAGCAAAACTGGCCAGGGTGGCACCTTTCTTTAAACCACGATTCCGGGTTCCCTCTGGACTTTGTCATCTCAACACTAATTTTCCACATTCATTGAGGCGGCGGATGACAATCTGTGTCGCCGGCCTCTGGGACTTTCAGGTTATTTCTGCTCACAACCTTTTGGTCAGACTTAGTAACGCAGCACCCATCGCTAGCGGGACCAGCATCATCCAAAAGTGCGCACATATTTGGTGACGGGTCTGTGCCACTGTTGTTATATCGTTACCCCATGATGTTAACCAAGGCTCCTTGTTGTGTTTACTTCATTTTCTAAATTATATGAATGTCTCCTTATCCACAGTTTTGCTTTTTGCAGTTTCAATGATCCACGGTCAGCCATGGTTCGAAAATATTAAATGAAAAATTCCAGAAATAAGCAAGTCCATATGTTTCAAATCACATTCTAAATTGCAGTGCGTTCTGAGTGGCATGAGGAAATCCAGCGTCGTGGCTGGTCCTCCCGGGATGGGAACCAGCGTCTGCAGCCACAGATGCTCTAGGTCACTCCGTGGTTAATCTTGGTTATTGCATCGACTGCTGAGGTATCGCGGTGCTGGTGTTCAGGGCGCCCTTATTTTACTTTGTGTCAGCCCCAAAACTCAAGAGGAGTGACGTGACGCTGGCGATTCAATATGCCCAAGAGGAGCCGTGAAGTCCTCGACTTGAGGAAAAAAATGTCTTTTGCGGGAATTCCTAAGATTATTGTAAGAACCAGTTTTCTCTTTGTGAACTTGCTTTATTCCTAAATGAAACGTTATCCTAGGTATGTGTGTGCAAACAAACATAGTATGCGTTTAGGGCTTGGCGCTGTCTGCAGTTCCAGGCATCCACTGGGGGCCGTGGAACATAGCTCCTGTGGATAAAGGTGGACTATTGTATTTTTCTTTAGGAATTCTCTTTATTTTGCTATATTTTGCAAAAATGGAATCCCTAACCCTACCCGGTTTGGCTCAGTGGATAGAGCATTGGCCTGCAGACCGAAGGGTCCGCAGTTTGGCCTGGTCATGGGCACATACTTTGGTTGCAGGCTCCTTCCCGGTCTGGGCCCTGGTCTGGGCGTGTGCAGGAGGCAACCAATCGATGTGTTTCTCTCACACGGATGTTTCTCTCAGTCTGTCCCTCTCTCTTCCATTCTCTAAAAATCAATGGAAAAAATCCTCAGGTGAGGATTAAAAAAAAAAAAGAAAAGAAAAGGAACTCTCTATAGTTATTAAAATATAGATTAACCAAAACTTTCTCTTGCCTTTGTCATTACCCTTAGATATTATGCTTACCAAATCCAAACTTGAGAGATAGTAAGCGTGATGATAGGTACTATTCAATGCAACTCGTGATGGGGACATTTAAGAAGAGAGTGTGCAGATAGAAGTTCTTACAATTGGTTTTTGTTTTAGCAGCAGCTTTAAGTAATTGCTGGATTGGATTCCTCCTACGCATAGGAAAGTGAAGAATAGCAGCCAAGCCTGTGGCTTTCACCGAGAGCAAGGAGGAGAGATGGCTGTTTCTCTTAGTGGGGGAATGGCGACATAGTTAGAGCATTTAAAAATCATCACAAAAATATTACCAGTCATTGTCATGCATTATGTTAGAAGAACTCTGAGTCATGAAAATGACTGTTCTTTACACGTATTCTGCCAAACTGTTCCACAAAATTGTAGGCCACTCTCCCCTAAAAGCCTAACAGGATCATGCAGCTAAATATTGGGAAGTTAAAGGAAAAAGATTTAGGGCAACCACCAGATACTCTGGAAGGAGTTACCATGAAGGTGCTGACCGACGACAGTGCCTGTGAGCGATGTTTACACTCAGGGAACTGAGTAGCTTCCCTAAGCCCTTTTCAGAGAAGCATGGGTCCTGACATCATGTAGAGCACGCGTCATAAAAACGTTGGGGGCCAAGGATCAGAACAGTTCAGACAGATAGCATCTTTGAGACAGTTCAACAATGCTTGTGTTTGAGGATTAGGAGGGAAGAAAGAATGGAACGGGGTCACTGGTGTCTTCCCCCAGCTTCATAAATCTGAGGACAGTTGCCTCATTTGGAAAGTCCTGTGGAAGGAGACGGGGTCAGAGTAAGGCAGATTGGAGGATGTTTCTGGTAAGAGCATGTGAAATCTGCTCATCTGAATTCTAGACACTGTGGCGAGGAAGGTCCTCCTGTCACTGTGATAAAAAACAAACAAACTGCAGAACAGCCTGGCTGGTGGTGCACAGTGGTTGAGTGTCGACCCATGTACCAAGAGGTCACCGGTTCCATTCTTAGTCAGGGGATTCTAGACAATGTATTAGAGTTACAACTCCCATCGCCTCAAACAAGCTTAGGAATATTTGCATGTCCCATACCACCTTTCCTATTCTAGTGGTTGGCTGGAGGACTCATTCTCAGGCCAATATTAAAGCTCAACAGAAGGAGACATATTCACGGTCTGTCACAGGCTTTGTGCTGAAGAGGACTGGGCTTGATTCTCAGCAGCCCCTCACTGCTCGCTTAGGAGTCCTGGGCAAGTTGCTCAGCTTCTCTAGGCTTCAGGTCTTCAGCTGTCGGAGGAAGATAACAATGGGTTGGGTGTGGGGTCTAAGAGGCAAACAGGCCTCAAGAATGATGCCAGATTTTTGGTTTGAGCAATTGGAAGGGTGGGGTTGGTATCAATAGAGATGTAGGGGTTTGTGGGGAAGGGATAAGGCTTTGGAAGTGGTTGGATCTATTGGAGATAGATGCCTCTTAGACATCCAAGTGAAGATGTAGGAAGACCATTTTGAAAATACCGCTAAGCATCTGATGTGAAAGTTGTTCTTTAAAGACTTTTGCTGCCGTGGGAAGACACCTTTATCTCGCTCAAAGGCAAGTGCTGAGAGTAGCTTATCTTACAAGCTGATTTGGTATAAAATGTTCGGCTCTTTGTGAAGAAAGCATTGCATAACTGTCCTTAAATCTTGTTCTATTATGTGTAAGTTTTTGTTGGAGGGTTGGGGAGGGAAAAAGGACTAGCAAGGAGAGTATTCTCAAGAAAAATAGCTGTGAATATCAGTCATCAGGAAGTGACTACACTCTCCATGTTAGAGCCTACAACATAAACCACCGTCAGCACAGAATTATTCTCACAGTGGGTCCCGGTTTCCAAATAAAGGGGAGAAGCTTTGTCACCATGGTAGCCTTCTAGCTCAGCTTTCCAGCTCTTTCTCTTTTGGACAAAGAAATGAGAACACAAGAGACATGACCCAGAGAATCATTGAGGACACAAAGCTTGAGATAAAAGGATTTTCTGTTATAGGCCCATATTATCTTTAAAAAAAGGCATAGGAGGACAAGATCTGCTCTCTGGTGCCCTGTCCAGTATGCAGAGCCTGGCATCCATCTGTGGGCACAGCAGCCTCACATCTCAGGGGTTGACAGGTGCCAGGTCCAGTTCCCCTTGGCTGAATAGGTATTGGAGTGGATGGGAGCAATATAGGGTGTCCCCCAAAATGTATACACACTTTAACAGCTGATAGCTCAATTAATGTTTCTTTTCAGATTTAATGCACTGGAATTAATAATTATTGGAAGTGTGTATACATTTTTGGTAACAGCTGTATGTATTACCGTGGGCAGAAGAAAGGAGGCGAAAGAAAATCATAACTATACAGACATTTCTAAGAGATTGAAAATAAAATCTCTTAAGCTTTGCTCAAGTCCAATGACACCTGGTGTTAGCATAATTTTTATTGTACAGAAAATAAACTGTTCACATGGCATAAAAATTCTATAACCATGAAATGAAAGTAGCATTATTATCACTATTTTGCATATGTGAAAACTGAGGCCCAGGTTAATTTTGCAAAGATCCATCTGTTCTAGGGATTGCGTATATTCTTAGTGAGGTATAATTAACATACAGTAAGAAATTCAAACTTAAGTGGGCAGTCCTGTGACTCTCTCTACAGATAGGACTTTTTGACATTTTACTGCCAAGATGGAGAGACAAAATTTTCATTATATTAGAAGCAATAAAAACTGGGTCCATTTGCCTCAAATAGGGCATCTGTAATGTAAAGAAAAAAAATCATTTATTTAAGTTTAAAAACAATTGCTTTTGAGTGCAGCTTCCATGGTATTATACATTATCAGACTTTGTGCAATAAGCTTTGCAAGCAAAGTTAGTAGCACAGATGGAGAAGGTGATGAGGTTTGACACTCTTGTTCTCATTTCAAACAGTTTGGCATATTTGAAAGACATTGAAATAGAATGTGGTATTTGATGGGTGGGATTGGAAGTTATTGAGTTGATTTCTTTTTCAGATCAAGCACTTGTTTGTTTCACTTGAAAGATTTTGAGAGCCAATTTGATGGATATGAGTGGTTCTTAAGTTGTACCTTTGTATGCTATGACCAGAAATCTGAGCATAGGGAACTTTAAAAAGCAGAGTAAAATAAAGAATACTAATTTGTTCAAGGAAATATGGGAATTCAGGCTAAAACTACGTGTGCAGCTAGACCAGATGCTAACAGAAAGCTGAGCTTTCTTTCATTGCTTGAACGTCTTGACTCCAATCATACAATCCATTGTGGAGAATTTCGGAGCTTCTCAGTGGAAAAGAGGCCACTGTTTCAGAGATGCGTCACAGGGCCTGAGTATCAATCCAGGTTTTTGCAGGTGCATTTCTTGAGTTAAATAACCTTAGAGGTTTTCTGGGTTACCCAGTACCCATCCTTTAAGAGAGCACTCTAAATTCTTAGAATTTTTAAATTTTGAAATGAGTGCTGCATCAATCTTAGAACATGCTTATGCTTTTGGAACTTATGAGCAAACCGTAGACGTAGGTACACATGGCTCATATACTCTCTTTCATGGAATTTTCAGTTAGAGTGAAAGGTAATGGGGCTGATGTCAACCTCGAGTCTAAATGAGATATTCTCTAGCAGAACTCACTTTTTTCTACCTCCCCAAACTGCCCCTCTTGGTCTCAAAAATGTTTTTGGCTGTTAATATGTTCATCCAACTTGATCAATATACACTATGAACATTAATAGTATTGGTTTTATAACTATGCACGTTTCTGTGAATAAATTTAATCTTTTGGAACCACTTTTATATTCTTTCTAATCAATGAACATTTCTAAAAGGCTCCCCTCTCAAAAGATTTCTGATTGCATAGCTCCCTTTCCCTCTGGTAACCACCAAACTGTTGTCTGTGTCTATGAGCTTTTGTTCATTGCTTTCAGTTTTATATCTTGTCTATGAGTGAAATCATATGGTTCCTAGCTTTTTCTGATGGACTTATTTTGCTGAGCCTGATATTCTCAAGTTCCATCCATGTTGTCAAAAATGGCAGTATTTCATCTCTTCTGATGGCCGAGTAGTATTCCATTGTGTATATGTACTGCATCTTCTTTATCCAGTCCTCAATGGAAGGACACTTTGGTTGTTTCCACGTCTTGGCCACCATGAATAATGCTGCAGCGAACATAGGGATGCATATATCTTTGTGATAAAATGGTTTCAACACATTGTAAGATTAGAGCAAGTGGGATGACTTCTGCCAGGCTACAACTTCTTCTAAAGTTCCCTGCTTCTGAGGCTCAAGGGCAGGCTCTTGGGCTGGTGGAGAGACATTGGGAGCAAGCGTCGTGTACTCAGGAGGTTCTGAGTACACACCTTGCCCATCTGCAGTCCTTAACCTTCGCTACACAGCACCACGTACCTGCCCGCAAGACGTGCCAGGTTTGACTAAGATTGGGGCCATCAAGATGAAGAGCTAAATCAGCTTGCATAGGTGAGCAATTCCTTTTTATTCATCACGACTCCACCTGTGTCCCACGACCCATTGCAGCAGGTCATTGTGTCACACCTGCGTCCAGCTGAGAACCGGTGCTCCTTCCCCTGCTCGCATAGCACTTTATTTAAATGCTGCAGAACTGAACTAAATAGGAGCAGAGGCCCTTCCTATGCTTGCCTGTGCATGGAGGTGGGGAATTGGGGATTGCTGACCCTGGACATGGAGCGTCACTCAGGGTGGGAACAGGGTTCCTTTAACCTCAGGAATTCCTGGTAGAATGACTGGGTCACCGAGTGATTGGATTTGAGGGGGGGCTGTGCTAGAAACCACCTCTCCCCAAGTTTTCTTCTGGTTTTTGGACTTGGCCATTAAAGTATTTTTCTAATGGTTAATGCCATTTGTCTGATAACATTTCTGTTAAAATATGGATCCTCCTACCCCCATATCCTCCCAAGGAGTGACTTATGTTATCATCATGCATTTGAATCTGATGAGTGTTATTTAACTCATCAGATGGACTTCAGTTAATCCACGGAGACGCACGTTGCTAGGACTGCTGGAAAGAACGGCAGAACCAGCGTTTCTGGGCACAAAGCTCTTTGCGTGAAGGGTTTGGGAACCTGTAAAAGGCAGCTTTGTTCTCTCAGGAGGCTGACACGTGGGATCAGAGGTATTAAAAAAAGAACCCACACCCAGAACTATTTCCTGCATGGTTTTAACTCTGGGCAATTCTAACTTTCGCTGTTAAAATTCCCACTGCAAGAGGCTGGGCACTGATGTTGAAAGCTATTTGATAAAAGTTGATAGGTGTTTTCTTACACCTAATTTAGATATGCTTCATATCAAAATTTTAAGTGTGGTCCTGAACCATATCTATACTGAAGGAAAAAGAAAGCAATGAACTCAGGTCAGAGAGGAACTGTGCTAATTCTGCACATTTATTACTAAACTTTTATTTTAGGATAAGAGAGGAATTTCTTCCAAAACCAAAATCCCTCATTTTTCTAAGTATGATGACTGAAAAAAGACATATATGCTATGCTTTAATATTTTTCAGTTAATCACAGACACATATATACATATATATGTATATATATGAAATGCATGGAAGTTCGTATTAGGTTTTCAATTTGATACTTTTAAGAGTTCTGGAATTTTAAAATGAAAATGTTCCCTTAATTCATCTCTATTTTTAATATTCCATAAAATATATAGGAATCTTTGGTATGCCCTAAAATTACTTTAAGTACTATTGTGAAACTTAATATGGTATGTTTATCTAATTAATCAGATCTGATGAATGGCTGGCTTGTAATCAGAGTGATGTAATACTGAAGACATTTTTTTCAAGGCTAGACATGCAGTTGACTTATTAAGTAATTTCTATTTACCACTGTGTTCCCTCCTGTACTTCAGAGACCTCAGGAGGTAAAAATAGATTAACCATTACATTTTTGCTTTGAAACCCACAGAGTCCTGCACATCCGTCTGAAATGAAATGTGCTAGGGTGGACACATACCTATGTTGCATGGTTTAGATCATCTAAATACTTCATCAGGGGTCAGTGACTCTAATTGCCATCTTGGATTTTATTCTTGAAAATCTGTTGTCAGAAATCTACATTCCGTACACCAATAAATATTTGTTGAAAAAAAAAGGGAAAAAATGGTCTCCATGGAGAAGTAGGCATCAGCGCAAGGGAAAGAAATGTCTATGGAGTCTTCAGTACCTAGAATGTTGGCTCAGTCTCTGCGGTTGGCATTTGGTCCCTTTAGTGTTGGGATGGGGCAGGGGTCTGTGTGTGAGCACAGTGAAGGTGATGAGAAAGAAGAGATGAACATCAAAGATGTCTAGACACTATAAGTTCCCTGTGTTTTTTCATGAAAAGAAAACAAACGTCTTAGTTTTCCTCCAGTAGGGGGAAAAAAAAAGGAAGAAAAAATGAGTAAGACCTTAAACCATAGCAGTGCATCTCTGGCAAAGATATTGAAAATGGAGATAATATCTGTGGGTATAACTATCTTTTGTGCCCATTGCTAAATAAAATCTTGATACCATGCTTATTACATCATTTCTTTAAAATGTCTTACTATTCATCATTACTGTAGGAGCCAAGTGCTATATATCTGAAAGTTAGGATGGATGTATCAATGGTATGACTCATGGATTCTATAACGCCACTTAAGCATTTCATCACACGTGACCAATCTTATCTCCTATCGTTCTTCCTTAGAGACCCAAGGGTAGCTTCTTGAGTTCCAGGGTAACTATCAACAAAAGTGTATAAACAAAAGCTTATTAGTGTTGCCTTGGCAGATAAAGGAATTTTTTCCTTATGAGCCTGGTTTCTGAACTGATTCACCTTGGTGCTTGGTTGTAAATCGGGTGGGTGAGAAGAACTTGCCAAAACGAAAACTGAATGAATGTCTTAGACTATTTAGGAGGGTGAGGGAGGTGGGGGTTGGGAAGAACTAGTTTCTAAAAGCTCCCATGTTTCACCCGTATACCAACATGCTTGATTTCTTAATTTCAGCTCCAGAATTAAAACAAAACAAAACACACAAACTTGACAGACTCTTAAAAGGCTTTCACATAACAGCTTGTGTTGAAATGTTTTCTGGATAGTAATATATTAAATTTGTAGATGCACCATTAATTCACAAGATGGACTACTTACTCTCTACTCAAATGCCAGAGATTCTTATTGGATTACTTCTAGGTCTTACACATCATTGTCCATCATTGTAGAAGTGAATACTAGCATATCACCTGGCTGGATGTGAGTTATATTGATAAACTCAATGCAGTGAAGGGAGTTATAGAGTCTGAGAACCTAGATGGAGGTCCTTTACACTCACTGGGTATGGGTAAGCTCAGAACTTGTCTCTGGTTCCTGTATTAATCCTCTTCATTTTTACCTCCAGATAGGAGATTGTGATGGTTAGTCCTCTGCTGGGATGAGTAAAAACTTCCTCATTGAAGACACTAGAGGGAATCTTTCCTTGATTATGAAAATGCCCTCTGTCCTTTCAAAGGACATCATGATATAGCTAAAATTTAGAGTTCACAAATAAAAGGAAATCTGATATGTGTTGTTTAAATGTTCTCTTTTAAACAACATTTCAGAATCATATTTCCTTATGTATCTATACTCAAACCAATTTTCAAAAAGGAGAGATCCACTGATATTTCAGTGAATTGTGTTTTTATTTTCACTGAACATCACTGGGAATAAAAATTGGGGGCCATAATGATGAGCTACTTAAATCATGTAGAAGAATGACTTTTCAGATTATTCATATACTAGAGGCCCGGTGCATGAAATTTGTGCACTTGGTGGGGGTCAGGGGTGTCCCTCAGCCTAGCCTGTGCCATCTCACAGTTCGGGAGCCCTCGGGGGATGTCCAACTGCCGCAGAGTTGGGAGAGGCTCCTGCCACCACTGCTGTGCTCGCCAGCTGTGAGCCCGGCTTCTGGCTGAGCTGCGCTCTCCCTGTGGGAGCGCACTGACCACCAGGGGGCAGCTCCTGCGTTGAGTGTCTGACCCCTGGTGGTCAGTGCATGTTATAGCGACCAGTCTTTCTGCTTTTGTTTGATTTGCATATTAGCCTTTTATTATATAGGATTTTCAATTCTTTGAACTTGAGTGATGTCCATGAGAATTAAAATCATAATTTTTGTAGTTACTCTTGTTTTAGATGATTAATCCAAGAAATTTTGCTAAACATATTTATCAGAGTTGAAATTTGCATGCCCCTGCCTATCAGATTCCATCCCAGGATAATTCACCAAAAACGGGTGATGGTGACAGGGCTATGATAGGAAGGCACATTTTTACATTATAGCTTTGACGTGAGTGACTTTGCCACCCTGGGTAAGAAAGAAGTGAGAAAAACCTTGAATTTCCCCCTCACTGGATACAGAACACAAATGAAAAGCTTCAAAAAATTTTAAAGAGAAAACCCACCCAAACTGACTTTTGCTGCTAAATGGCCATCTTTCAGGGTTGCAACACAATATCAGGTGCCCTCAGGCATCCAGTGTGTAAGGTCAGTGGCATTCTACTCAAAAGCTGAGGGAAGTCAGGTGACCCAGCAGGAAGTTGGCAGGGAAGAGTTGTGTTCAGACTTCGTCTGGAGCTTTCTTACACTCCATTCTAGACTGTACTGCCGTTAGTTTAGCTGTGAGTTGTGTGATCCAAATCTTAGATCTATGTCAATGATTCTGAATGTCCACCTTTCTTTCCATTGAGAAAAATCTTAATCAGAGTGAAGCAGAGTGTGTAAAAGAATAGTAAAGTCTATGTGGTATATGGTAGAAAGATATTATTTTGTAGAATAGGTTTGTTTCAGTACAGTTGACTATAAAATATATTTCAATGAAGCACACTGGTAGATTTTTGTACTGACTCCTATTTTTAAGTCAGTTTGAGGGACTTTTCAAGATTCTTTTATGAGTGTTGAATTGCAGGTTTCTTATTAGATTTTTTATGGTTGGGAAAACATTCTGAAGTGCTATCAGCATAGTTTTTAAAATTTTTTAAAAAACATGTTAGATTTTTAAAAAAAAAGTCCATTTCTGTACTGACTTCTATTTTTCACTTGACATATCCCTTGAAATGTGACGAGATAGAAATGGATTATCTGGCAGTCTGCTGGTGACACGCTGGCCCATGTGGCTTTTGTTTACCAGACTGGCCGAGGAAGTTTTATTTGTGGGATATTGGAATTCCAGTGTAGCAGTTTATTATGTTTTTGCAGTGTGTCCTAGTGCCCCATTTCAGCCATCACTGGCTCCTCGGCTCCTGGGTTTCCTCTCCTGTTGTTTCTGTTACATCTCAGAAATAGAGCTCTCACGCTCTTCCTCCTTGAGTAAGAGTACATCGACAAATGGATCCAAAGCAAAATCTGACTTCCCCAGTAGGTCCCATGTTGGATGGGATAATGAGCTGACGATAATTAGTGGGTGACCCACATTGTATGATTGGAGAAGGTCCTGAGAAATACTCTGTGGTCAGAAAAGATGTCTCACTTGTGGTTCAGTCATAGGCTGCTTCCTGGATATGAGGCTTCTTTCTTTGAATCTAGACGGATCCACCTTCCAGAGTCCGTTATTGAAATGCAGTTCCTCCTGGGAGGAGTAATTGATGTGGGTGTGTTTTACTAACATCAGCAGCTCGGGCCTAGTGGAGATGAGTTGAGAACTCTTTGAGATGAAGACATCCTAGGAAGGGGAAGGTGATTGGCTTGTGGGATTGTTTTCAAGATTCTTTTATGAAATGTTGTCATTAAAAATAGTTTTAAATTAGACTTTCTTTTAATGGCTGGGAAAAATGCCCTCAAATGCTTAACATGTTATTTTTTAATATGTTGCTGGATTTTCAAAAAAGCAATTACTTTTACAAGAATGAAAGATATATGTAGCAGAGAATGAAGTGGAAACAGTCAACTCAGACTTTAAGGAGGTCTTATGAGTCCTGGCCGGGTAGCTCAGTTGGTTTAGAGCATCATCCGACACACCAAGGTTGTGGGTTTGATCCCTGGTCCGGGCACATACAAGAATCAACCAATGAATGCATAAATAAGTGTAACAACAAATCAATGCTTCTCTCTCTCCAAGCAATCAATAAAAAAACATTAAGGAGGTCTTATTCGCCATATTGCTTTGTAAATGCCATGTCCCAAGTGAAAAGTTGGAGCTACTTTCCTTGAAGTAAACGCCCTTCCTAATTTGACTTGAATTGACTTCCAGTAAGAAATGGTGAGCCTTGGTTTCCACAAAGGATTGCCTATTTTAATTTTGTAGTGGAGCCTACTGAGCCAAGACTCTTAACGCATAGTTTCCGTGTGTGTTATAATCCTTTGTATTTCTTTTATTAGTTTCCTCAGTCATTTTTTTTTATTGGAAGTCAAAGGCACTTGGTAATTATAGAAGTGATTTATCTATAGCAGTCTACCTCGTGGGCTTAGGTCGAACAGAGGAAAAGGTGACTGTAAAGGTGACTATGCCCTTTCAGGGAATCCACAGGGGAAAATCGTTGCTATGTATACCTTAGGAAAATAGTTACCTGGAAGAGGTAACTGACTCACCTTGGGGAGCTTCTGAACTTACCTTAAGATGGTTGTTGCTTTCCTAGGCCTTGATTTACATAAATTACTACCTCTTCCAAAAGTTGATTTCATGTTACTGCCTAAGATTAGCTTTCCGAGAAGGACTACAGTTTATTTTTAAAATCACTAACTACATGACAGTAATCACTTTCCAATTTTACTGTCCCTTGTGCAGTGACTCATGATGAACAGTGGGATTTAAGTATCCAACTGAAAAGTACAGTGTGCAATTCCAGATAAAAAGCAAGTTTGAAAAGGAATAATGGAGAGTAATGGCGATGAGTGTGGCGGTGCTTCTGTTTCCAAGGAGTAGATACAAAAGCAACAAATGGTATTTTTGGTATACACTTAATTAAGGAAAAAGGTTTTAGTTCCTGTAAAAGTATATCATTTGGGTTTAAGATAAAAACTATTTTTGAAAAAGTTCTACCTGTGATAGAATTAAAAATACAATTATTTAGCTGATGTTTTAAAGTATGTTTATTTGAATGAGTAAATTGTACAATTTTAAAGTCTATCAACTGATGTTAATATCAATGTATTAATAGCTCTAGACATTCTATTATTTTACAACTAGAGGCCCAGTGCATGGATTCTTGCACCAGCGGGGTCCCATGGCCTGGCCTGTGCCCTCTCACAATCGGGGACCCCTTGGGGGGTGTTGGATGGCAGGTTTCGGCCTGATCCCTACAGGCCAGGCTGAGGGACCCCCATTGATGCATGGGCCTCTAGTATGCATATAAGATCTTTGGTTAATCTCTCCTCCCTCCTTCTTCCCCCCTTCCCTCTGAGATTCATCAATCTTATTCCATGTTTCCATGCCTGTGCATTAAGTGTCTGCCCCCTGGTGGTCAGTGCATGTCATAGTTACTGGTCAAATGGTTGAATGGTTGCCTAGGCTTTTATATATATAGATGCTTTTGATTTTAGCACCAATTTCTAAATAATACAGGATATCATTTATCTGACAATCTATAGTTCAGGAAGCTGCAGTGAATTATCTTTTCCATAGGGGTATACAATATGTCTTGATTCAATTCCAGAAAGCATTTTAGGCCCCAAGTTTAAGTTGTTTTTGAGTCTAGAGTGAGATGATCTACATATGAAACTTAGCCACAGCCCTTAATATTACTGGGACTTCAGGCCAACTGAACTGTGGCTATGTTTTCTCATCTGTAAAATAGGTTGGTAACAGTACACATTTCACAGGTCATTGTGAGGAATAAATGTATGGATTAAGATTAATGACTTATCCTAAGCTCCCGATAGTGTGCCATACATACATTCATATATACATATTTCTTCTCTTAATTTCTTTAAAAGATATTCCAATTTCTAAGAACTTATTGATGATATTAAGTGAGGATTTACTTACTAGATATGAACACCTTTTATTTTTTAAAAATACATATTTTTATTGATTTCAGAGAGGAAGGGAGAGGGACAGAGAGATAGAAACATCAGTGATGAGAATCATTGATGGGTTGCCTCCTGCATGCCCCCCACTGGGGATCAAACCCACAACCTGGGCATGTGTCCTTGACCAGAATCGAACCCAGGACCCTTCAGTTTGCAGGCCAACACTCTATCCACTGAGCCAAACCAGCTAGGGCCATGCCTTTGTTTTCAGTAGCTTCTTTCCTATGTATATATAGATCATAATCTTTTGCTATCTTTGCTTCTTTTTTAATAAGATATTTAAAAATAAATACTAAGCAACCTCTTTATTCCAAATACTTCACTGTACCTATCAAAGAAGAAAGGATATTTTTTACATAACCATAATACCATTGTATAGTAATATCCTATCTAATAAAAGATAAACATGCAAATTGACCGTACTTCTGCTACACCACCAGCCACGCCCACCAGCCAATCAGGAGCAAGTATGCAAATTAACACAACCAAGATGGCAGTGGCCACGGAGCTGGAGCGAGCAGGAAGCTTGGGTTGCCCCTGGCGATGGAGGAAGCCAAGCTTCCCGCCAGCCCTGGCTGGCCCTGGCCTCTGCTCAAGACTACAAAATTTCAGTTATAGAAGATAAATAAATTCCAGATACCTGCTTCCAGCTGGTCCTGGCCTCCGCTCAAGGAGGCGCTGAAAAAAAAAAGGAGGGCTGGGAGCTTGGGTCATGGGGGGGCCGTGGCCAGCCTGCAAACAGCCCTCAGCCCCTCACCCAAGCTGGCCACACCCCCATAGGGTGAAGATCCCTGCTGGGGGGCTTGGCCAGCCTGCAAACAGCCATCAGCGCCTCACCCAGGCTGGCCAGGCACCCCAGCAGGGACCCCCAACCTGAAGGGGGTGTGGCCAGCCTGAAAACAGCCCTCAGCCCCTCACTCAGGGTTGCCAGGCACCCCAGTGGGACCCCCACCCTGATCCAGGACACCCTTCAGGGCAAATCAGCCAGCCCCCACCCATGCACCAGGCCTCTATACTAATAAAAGGATAATATGCTAATTAGACTGGGAGACCTTCTGGACGTTCTTCTGGACAAAGCCATGGTGGTGGGGCTGAGGTAGAGGTGATTAGAGGCCAAGAGGGGAGGGCAGTTGTGGGTAATCAGGCCAGGATGGGATGGCAGTTGTGGGTGATCAGGCTGGTGGGGGGCGGGGCCATTGGGGGTAAGCAGACCAGCAGGGGGGCCAGTTGGGGGTGAGCAGGCCGTCAGTGGGGGTCAGTTGGAAGTAATCAGGACAGGGGCGGGGGCAGTTTGGAGTGAGCAGGCCAACAGGGGGTAGTTGGGGGTGATCAGGCCAGTGGGGAGGGAAGGTGGGGGTGAGCAGGCCGGCAGGGGAGGCAGTTGGGGGTGAGTACACTGGCATGGGGGGTAGTTGGGGATGATCAGGCTGGCGGGGGGGGCATTTGGGGGTGAGCAGGCTGGCGGTGGAGGGCAGTTGGAGGTGAGCAGGCCTGCAGGCAGAGTGGTTAGGGGCAATCAGGCAGGCAGGCAGATGAGCAGTTAGGAGCCAGCAGTCCCAGATTGTGAGAGGGATGTCTGACTGCTGGTTTAGGCCTGCTCCCTGTAAACTGGCAATAGGACATCCTTCAAGGAGTCCCAGATTGGAGAGGCTGCAAGCCAGGCTGAGGAACACTCCCCCGCCCCCCTCCGTGCACGAATTTTGTGCACCGGGCCACTAGTAGTAATATAATTGCCTAATATTATTGGCAGTTTCCCCAGTTATACAATGCTGTTTTATACAGCCACCACCCCCTCACCACAAAAAAACAAGAGCCCATAAAGTGCCACTTCTTGCATTTGGTTCTGAAGTTGCTTTAACCTTGAACGCTGCCCTCACTGACCAACTGCCCTCTTGCCCCCCCCCCCCCTTTTTTTGCATAGTAACTTTTGAAATGTAATTAGCAGGATTGGAGAGACTTCACCTCTTTTTCCATTCATCTCTTCATTGAGTCATTCACTCACTTGTTTCTAAAAGCATTATTTGCTGAACCACTTCTGTGCACAAAACATTCCACTTAAAGCTGGGCATGCGAGAGGAGAACAGTATTTTCCTTATGGAGCGTCGGGAATTATTTGGGAGGAAACATTATTTTTCCAATAAAAACAAAAGTTTGGGGAATGCCATTAACAATACAAGCACACACATACAGCCACATGCTGAACAGATTGTAGCGAGCTTCTAAACAGAATATAGAGTAGGTTTTGTTTACGGAAACTCAGCCTCAGAGTTTATGATGAATAGCCACAGCATTTCAGCTACAGGACTCCAAGGACATGGCTTTCTAAGCTGCAGCTTAAAAACCAAAACATGTGGTCAGGCCCAAGAATGAGACCCGTCTAACTTAGGCATCTGGATGTGGAATCCAGACCAAACAAATAACCTACAACAGGCAAGAACCATTCAGAGATGAGCATCACACAAACAGTTCTGTCCCAAGGGTGGGAAAGGACCAGGATGCTGAGAGATTTCCTTCTGCTCCTGGCGTCTTCTGGAACCTGAAAAAAGCTGGGGGAGGAAACCTGGCAGAGAGGATGATGGGTGCCGACTCCAACAAAGAGCTTGATTCCTTTTTTAAAAATATATCTTTATTGATTTGAGAGAGGAAGGGAGAGGGAGAGACAGATAGAAACATCAATGTTGAGAGAGAATCATGGATCGGCTGCCTCCTGCATGCTGCACACTGGGGATTAAGCCATGTGCCCTGTCCAGGAATCAAACTGTGACATCCTGGCATAGGTTGACGCTCAACCACTGAGCCACACCAGCTGGGCAGAAGTGATCTTTTTTATTTTTTATTGGATTGATTGGGATAACATTGGTTAAAACAATTATGTAGATTTCAGGTGGTGTACAATCTATAATACATCATCTTTGTATTGTTGTGTGTGTTCATCACCATTTATCCCCCCTACGCAGAAGTGATCTTCAAGGAGGGCTGTGTGTGAGGGGTGGGAGTGGTGGGGATCAATACTTGTTGCCCGAGTTAATCTATTGATTAATTGATTTTGAGCTATTGAGTAAGGGGCCTGATTTCCCTAGGAACTTCTGTTTCTTTAAATATTTGTCGAAGTATTTCTGTTTTAAAATGCCATGGTCCTAGTGGGTATGTTATAAAGAGTTGCTGTTTATTTTTAAAGACTGTATGGACAAATCTGCTGAGATCTTTCTCCCAGTAAAGGCATATTAAGAATGAGGATTGTTTGCATAAGTGTGGGCTAGAATCACGCCCTCTAATGACAGTATGGCATTGGGTTGGGTAGGAAAAAAGGTTGTAGCTTCTGTTATAATTTGTTTTCACTTCTTTTGGAAAGAGGAGGGATGGAAATCCTTTGACACATGAAAGGAATTCATGAGGGAATTGAAAATTACACTTATTAATGTAAATTTGAGTTTGCTATTGGGCCTGCAGAGTAACAACAAAGGATGCATGTGTTTAAATGCTCAGCAGCAGAACCTTTTCTTAAGGCCTGTTTGTTGATGGTCTTGAATTCTTCCCATACGTATGAATAATTTATAAATCCGAGGAATTTATAAAAACAGATAGAGCCAGCATTTATCACGTGTTTGTCTCTGAACATTTTGTTTTCTTATTCCTTAGAGCAGTGGTCGGCAAACTCATTAGTCAACAGAGCCAAATATCAACAGTACAATGATTGACATTTCTTTTGAGAGCCGAAAACTGACTTCTGCGCATGGGCCACGAAGTTTCAATCACACTGTATGTGTGCACCTGCACATGGTATTTTGTGGAAGAGCCACACTCAAGGGGCCAAAGAGCCGCATGTGGCTCGCGAGCTGCAGTTTGCCGACCACTGCCTTAGAATAATCCCGGGAAATAGAAGAAAATATCCATAAGAAAATGGAATAGTGTGTCTTACTGAGAGTTCGGGGCACTGCAGTTTGTTGCTTTGCCCTTTAAATGGAGCCAAGATTATTCCCTATGGATGCCTTTGTGGATAGACAGGCGTGGCTTCTTATCATTATTTATTCAGAAACAGAAGCCATCTGCTAGTGGATTGTGTTGAAATCATTTGGCTGAGAAAATGAGCAAAAAATAAATAAAATAATTTGTTTCACAGCCTTCCAGATGGTTGAGGAAGAATGCCTTTACTGATCAGTGGGGCCATTTTTCTTAAGTTCTGGGTTATTCCTGAGACAAAATGCTCAAATGAGCAGAGAGCATCAGACATAAAAAATAAAATAAAACAAATAAAAAAGCACCTCAACTTTCCGAGTTATCGGTTACTCGTTTGTAAAATGGAGATAAAAATAATAGTCTCTTCAAGGAATGGCTGTAAAGATCAAACATGTTCATGTGTGAGAAAGATGATGTAATGTTATAGGGGGGCATTGAGTGTTAGAATGAATGCTATAGGATAATGGAATTTAATTAATATTATTACTTAAGTGAGAATACTTGCTAGTTTTTTTTAATTAGAATACCCTGAGTTTCTGTTTTTGTCCTGCTTTGTGTGTTAATCCACACTTACCCTTTTCAGCTAGTGAAGCAATTTTTATGAGCTTTATCAATTTATATAAAGAGCAATATTTGGGGGGTTTGGGGGTTGGTTGGGAAGGGCTACAATGACTACAAAGTACAGTATAAGCTAACACACAGCAAGTATAGCATTTTGAAAATATAACAATTGACTGGGTCACGGTGGAAAGTTTCTTATGACTTTAGGTGTTTACACAGGTGTGATTTAATCACCCAAATAAGGTTGCGTTTCTCCATCTATATTTAGCATTTCTCTTCTTCCAGGCCAGGAATTTAGAAGATTCACTCAGCTTATTTTTAAACTGGATGTACTTTATATTCAAAAAAGTCTCCCAGGACAGGACTCTCTCCAGGTACAGGAAGCACTGGACTGTAAATAGTAGATGTATTCATTCCCAGCCAAGGATGTGGATTTTGGCAGAAGGGTGCCCACATGCCTATAAAAGTTGTACTATAATGGATTCCTCATAATGTGAGTTCTAGCTTTGTAAATATTTGGGGGGGGGGGATTTCAATAGATCCCCAGAGGGTAAATTTCCACTGCAAAATAGATTTCTCAGTATAAATTTTAAAACCACATTTAATTAAGGTTAAAAAACCCCACACCTAGATAGTGATTCCTCTAGGCCAGTGGTCGGCAAACTCATTAGTCAACAGAGCCAAATATCAACAGTACAACGATTGAAATTTCTTTTGAGAGCCGAAAACCGACTTCTGCGCATGGGCCACGAAGTTTCAGTCGCACTGTATGTGTGCGCCCGCATGTGGTATTTTGTGGAAGAGCCACACTCAAGGGGCCAAAGAGTCCATGTGGCTCGCAAGCTGAAGTTTGCCGACCACGGCTCTAGGCATTTGGACCCAGAGAGGAAACCTTTCTCTCTTAGGAAGCCAGCTCATTCCATTGGTTTAGCATGGTGTCAAGAAGACCGAGTTTGTAAATTTAGCTCAGGGAGGCCAGTTAGCTTCATAATATTGTAGAATTGCATTTTTAGAAGTGCCTGCCATTGCTTTCTGTAGGAGCCCAGTAAGAAGGGTAAGAAGTGGAGACAAATTAGCAAAATCCTTCTTCTTCTTTTCCTTAAAATTTATTTTTATTTAAAAAAAACTTTATTGTTGAAAGTATTACATATGTCCTCCTTTCCCCCCACTAACCTCTTCCAGTTGGCTCCCATCCCCCCACCTCCCCAGACTCACCACCCCATTGTCTGTGTCCCCGGGTTATGCATATGTGCATTCAAGTTCATTGGTTGATCTCTTCCCACCCACCCTCCCCTGTCTTCCCTCTGAGGTTCAACAGTCTGTTCATGCTTCTATGACTCTGGGTCTATTTTTTTTTTTTTTTTGATTCTTCGGAAGGTCAGTGTAGCATATTGGAAGAGGTCACACACAGGTTCATATTTGCACATGACAGGGCCCTTTTCAGTATGAATGATGACATTGCCCACTAGAAGTTCAAATTTCCACTTGAAGCACCTTAAGTCTCTTTGATATCCTTGAATCTAGGGAAAGTTGGACTTGTGGTGAAATTAAGTTCTATGTCATTTAATAACTTATTTTATACAGCTAAGATTGTCTTACATTATCCATCGAAAACCAAATAAGTTGTGGAACATAAATATATCAATTGTATAAAGTGCATAAATGGATAAAATTGATAAATTGATTAAAATGTCGCCTCCATTGAGATAGAATTAAGGCAGAACACCCCTGGAGCACTGTCACCGAGGAACATTTAGTGCCGCATGATAGGAAATGTTTGCCCAACAGACGATCCATTCCCAAGTTGATAATTAATCCGGAAGTCATACTTTCCTCCAACAACAACCTTAGGCCTGTTTCCTCCAGAGGGAACTGAATAAAGCATTCTTTTCTTTGGCGCGGAGAGGAGTTGCCTCGCCCAGAGCCCAGAATGCCACATGAACAGAGGGAGAGAATAAGCCTGGGGTAGCATGTGAAGCATGAAGCTGACATTGTGCAAAGCTTGTTAGAGAAACATCCCCTCCTCCGCCGTACTGCCTTGCAGTTGGATACAGAGCTTGGAATCCATTCTGCATCCAACGTCCATTCCACTGTTCTCTGACTGCATGACTTGAGATTTCACACAGTACCAGTTTCTTCGACTGTAAAGTGGAAGCAAGAAGAATATTTACCTTGCAAGGTTCTATAATTTCATATGAGATCATAAATATATTGAGCATCGTGATTGGTAAATACTGAGTCATCATCGTGAGTACATGTTGTTTGGATGTAATGATAGGTCTCATACTTGAACTTTCAGCATGTGAAAAATTAGAGACTGGAAAGAAGGGTCCTGATGCTCCATAATCCAATGTTTTAGTCTAGAATGGCACAAAAATAGTGTTCATTAAAAAAAAATGCTAAAAAAAGAGAAATCGAGACTAGAATAGAGACTATTCTCTTAGCCATATTAAAGTGTGAAATTGTCCCCATTCAGACTCTCCTTTTTATCATTGAATACTTAGAATAGATGGTATGCATATGATTAATACTACATAATTTGTTTAATTCATTCTAATATGTTGTAATAGCTCCATACAAATTCATATATATCTTGCTCATACTTGGGATTACTCATTTTTTGCATTCTCAAAGTTTTGGTTATCTCACAAAATGCCAAAATAAATGGGAAAAAATAACCCTTTAGGATGATTATGTATCGATAACTGAGCTGGGTGGACCCTATGGTGGTGAGAAAGCTTTGCTGAGGGTGAGAAAGTGGAGAAAAAGCAGTGTAAAGACTGTAGACTCAGAGTCAGATACACCTGAGTTTGGGTTCTGCATTTCCACTTAAGAGGTTAGATGATATTCTTTTTTTTCTTTATTGATTAAGGTATTACATATGTGTCCTTAAACCCCCATTGCCCTCCCACTCCCTACTCATGCCCTCACCCCCCTGGTATCTGTGTCCATTGTTTAGGCTTACATGCATGCATACAAGTCCTTTGGTTGATCTCTCCCCCTTACAGATGATATTCTTAAATCCTCTGAGATTTCATGTTCTTGTCTATGAGCTGACTCTCATGACTCTCATGACTCTCCCTCTGTGGCTGTGAGGGTTAGCAAATGCCAGAGGATCTGACGAGGTTTTCCTGGGGGAGGGGAGCTTGCGACATTGTAAAGCATTGGATGGAAGAATAGAAACAAGAAGATGTGGATGATTTCACTTGGAAAAGGAAAGGAGTAAGATAATCCATGGATATAATTTATATTTATAAAAGTAGCCCGGCCGAGGTGGCTCAGTGGTTGAGCATCAATCTATGAACCAGGAGGTCTCGGTTCCATTCCTGGTCAGGGCACATGCAAGGTTGCAGGCTCTATCACCAGTGTCCGGCGTGCAGGAGGCTCTTATCATTGATGTTTCTAGCTCTCTCTCCCTCTCCCTTCCTTTCTGAAATAAATAAAAAAATGTTTTTTCAAAAGTAGATCGTTCACAAAGATCTTAACACATCTTTGTGTTTTATTAAGATGTTTATTTCAGCCTGGGAAAGACTTTTTCACACTGTTAAAGATTTTTGAGATAAAACAAAAAAGAAGATAAGCTATGTCAATAAAATGTTGGCAATTAAAAATAAATCTCATTTGTATTTTTGGGAAAATTGTAAAATTTTCCTTACATATGGCAAACTGGATCCAGGTAGAACTAATTTGAAATGATTTAACCTATAGTTGTAACACATGCGTAGATATGTTATTGCATTTTCCAAGTGTTTTTATTAATTATTAATTTGTTGTTATTTTTCTCCAGCCAGCTGAGAACAGCCACTGTTCCCCTAAATGTATTTTGCCAACACTTGCTTTGACGTAATGGTTTTGACGTAATAATGTAGGGTTTATTTTTAGAAACTAAAGAGAGTTAAAAAATTTTTGTTTTACCTAGTAGTTCACAGAAAATTATTACCTGTATGCTTTGCCTAATGCAAACCACTCCGTAGATTGGTATGTAAGTGGGCATTTGCACATGAATTTTTATTAAGAACTGTGTCCTCTATGAGCCTCTATCCTTTAAGAATTCAGGACAATTCCTAACCCAGGCGAACAATCTTTTTAGTGACAGTGTCAATGACTTTGTGTACTGTGGTTTAATACTTTACTTCTGCTGACAGGAGCCAATTAAGTTCCAGGACATTTTGTACCAGAATTGTGTTGTTGTTGTTGTTATTAATTATTATTATCATTATCATTATTATTATTTTTGGCTTCAGAGTGTAATGAGTTGACAGTGTCATGGAACACTGATTGATGCTTAATATGAAGGTCTAGGTTTGAAAGTAAATTCTTACAGGGCCCGGCAGGTAACATGACCGAGGTTAGTAGGAAGAGTGGGAAACTCTAGGGTAATCGGAGCTGTGGGGACTGTGGTGATCTGGGGACTCTATTTATGTGGACCAAAGAATTCACTCCTGAGAGCTTCATCAGGTAGCGCAGGTGCTTGATTTTTAAATAGAAAGGAAGGGAGAGGGAAAGAGAGATAGAAACATCAATGATGAGAATCATTGATCAGCTGCCTCCTGCACGCCCCACACTGGGGTTCAAGCCTGCAACCTGGGCACATACTCTGACCGGGAATCGAACCCAGGGCTCTTGGTCCATGGAATGACGCTCAATCCACTGAGCCACACCAGCCAGACACTTGTAGTTACCTTGTCTTAAAGGATAGGTCACCTTAGAGTCAGAGAGTGTGGGAGGTAACTTCTGAGTCTGGGGACCACTGTAAGCAAAAGTAAAGAAAGAAACAGCCTGGTGGGTGGGGATGGCGTTTGGGGTAAGCCTGGCTCAGAGCAGTGGTGCTCAGTGAGGGTGTTTCCTCCCCCTCCCCTGCTTGGGACATCTGGTGACATCTGTAGATAATATTGCTTATCACAACCTGAGGAGGGTGCTACGGGCACCTCGTGGGTGACACCAAGGATGCACTACACATCCTGTATTGCACGGGTCGTGCCCCCACACCAGAGACTTAGCATGTCCAGCATGTCAGCAGGACCAATGTTGAGAAACCCTATTCTAGAAGAATGTATGAGGTGAAGACCAAGGGAAGATGAAGCTAGGAGTTATATTCTGCGATTTCCTGTTGAAATACCACAGCATAGAAGCTGTTGGTTAAGCAAATTTACTAAGGCCAATTAGTGAGCATTTTAGATATCTCAGTCAGGAATAGGTACTCTAGGGGTTGTTAGCCAGTATATGAAATATTCCTTTGGGGAATGGAAATTTTATTTTTTAAAAAGGGGAGAAACACGGCCCTAATAATAGTTTCTTCTAGAGGGCTGTGATGCAAAACTCCTATTCAGCCCGGAGATTTAAAACCTAATACTGGATCTGGTACAACAACCCTTCATAGACTCACAAAGGAGCTTGGTTGTTTATAGAAGTGTTTTAAAATGATAGTAAATGATAAGTAGAAAGAAAGCAATGTCTATATGGTAGCTGGGATTTCTTAGTATCTTTATAGTGTTGGTTCTATATGTTGTTAAGTCAGAAACTGAAGTGTGTGTGTGTGTGTGTGTGTGTGTGTGTGTGTGTGTGTGTTAGAGAAAGAGAGAGAGAGAGAAAGGAGATGAAATTCACTTGGTAAAGAGATTAACTTGGGTCCAGAATCACTTTGGCAGATAGCAGCAAAAGCTGCAAATGAAGTAAGTCATTAGACACCGTGGTTTCCTTGCCCTGGGAAAAATAACAAGCCCTAATATTTACTGTGCTGCATCACATTAGCAAGATGTACCAGTCAAAACTAATCAATCACAGCTGCTGGAAAGCAAATGATGAACGTGTCTCGTTCTATTCCTTATCCTCTCAGCTGGCAGGAAAACCTGGTAATGGGGTCTCTGTGTGCTACTGGACTGTTTGCATTTAATTTGAGTTGTAATCAGTAAATGCTCAAAGGTTCCTGAAACATTAGGAAGCAAAAGATACTAGCTAGAGCTCTGGACACAGGACCTACTGATTTCTTTCTAAATAATCAAAGTTTCCAGGAAATATGAGGTAAAATAAATACTGTCTGCATGAACATATTTACTGAGATAAAATTATCCTGGAATAATTTGGTCTTTCAGACACCTCGACACGTGTAGGTATGATATTGGGGAGAAGACAGCCCATAATGTAATGAGGACCATAATATTCTGGGTCTTAAGGGGTTGTTTTGCTTGTTCTACACAACCTGTGGTGTAGCTTTATTATTATTATTACTGGAGGCCCAGTGCATGAAATTTGTGCACAGGAGAGTCCCCAGGCCTGACCAATAATTAGGGCCGATCGGGGCCTTCTGCCTGCTGGCTAGGGCCTCCCTTCCCCAGCTGCCAGCTGCCAGCCAGGGCCTTCCTTCATTCTGCACCACCCCTTGATGGTCATCGCACGTCATAGTGGGCAATTGGTCTCTTGGTCGAACATCTGTGGGGAAAATTTGCATATTAGGCTTTTATATATATAGGTTATTTTAAGATATATTTTTATTGATTTCAGAGAGGAAGGGAGAGGGGGAAGAGAGATAGAAACATCAATGATGAGAGAGAATCATTGATAAGCTGCCTCCTGCACATGCCACACTGGGGATGGAGCCTGCAACCCAGGCATGTGCCCTCTCTTCCATTTGAAGACCAACAATGACTGCATTTCCTACTTGTCAGGTTACAGGACAGAGTGGGCACGCTCTCCAGATATCTGTGTTTCCCCATTTACCGAAAACAGAAATGAAGTAATAGAGAAGGAAATACGTTTGTGAACATTTTGAAAGCTTGCTATAGGCTGGCTAGTTTATCCAAGACCTTAGAGATGTTATTGAGATTAATACAACCTTCACAGCAACTCTGTGCAGTAACTTTTATCCACAAATACAACTTTTTGTTTTTAAAGACTTCAGTTTTTTGGGGAGGGGTTGATTTTAGGTTCCCAGAAAATTGAGAGAAATTTCCCATATATCCCCTGCCCCACACATTCACAGCCTCCTCCATTATCAGCAGCCCCCACCCAATGTCCACAGTTTGTGTTAGGGTTCACTCCTGGGGGTACACATTCTATGGCTTTGGACAAATGTATGACATGTATCCACCATTATAGTGTCAGACAGAGTATTTTCACTGCCCTGGAAATCCGCTATGCTCTACCTATCCACACCTCCTCTTTTCCCTAACCCCTGGCAGCACTGATATTTTCTAAGATTGCCATAGTTTTGCCTTTTGCAGAATCTGATAGAGTTGGAATCATCCACTACTCAGCCTGTTCAGATAGGCTTCTTTCACTGAGTAATAGGCACTTGAGCTTCCTCCTTTTTCTTTGTGGCTTGATGGCTCATTTATCTTTAGTGCTGAGTAATTTCCCACTGTCTGGATGGACCACCCTACTGAGGACATCTTGGTTGCTTCCAAATTTGGGCAAGTTTTGAATAAAGCTTCCACAAACACCCATGTGCAGGTTTTTGTATGAATGTGAAGTTTTTGCTAATTCTACTTTAAACCCCTAAACTTTCTCTTCATCAGCCCTACTTCATGGCATCCTATATACCCCTTTCTTTTCTGGTGATAAAAAACGGAGACTCACAAGCATTAAGTTCCCTAAATTCAGTTCAGTTAAAAACGTAATAGGATATAGACAGAAATCCAGATCTCCCTCACCAAAGTCTGTGTTGTTTTTTTTCTTCTTTTTTCCCCCCACAAGGTTGAAACCTTAAGAACTAAGAATATTTTAAAATATGTACTTAGTTGGTCATCTTGCAGATTTCTCAACAAAGTTCTTGCTCTTTGGAAGCTTTTGTCTAATAGGGGTGTACAGAAAATAAAGAAAAAATACGTTAGGGATTAGACAAATGTTAATAAGGTAAGGGGAGTAGAAAGAGGTGGTGATGATAACGTTACATTATATAGGGTGATCAGAGGGTGTCTCCCTAAGGCAGGGGTGGGGAACCTTTTTTTCTGCCAAGGTCATTTGGATATTTATAATGTCATTCGAGGCCCATACACAATTATTGGCTTGCTATGTATGGTCAAACATTTAATGAACACACCTCTACTGCCTTGCCAGGGCCAGGCAAAACGATTTCGCGGGCCTTATACAACCCAAGGTCCAGGCATTCCCCACCCCTGTAAGGCATTGTACAGGGAGCTGACCTGAGCGTCTCAGGCACTGTGCTGAGCCAGTGCAGATGCTTGGGGTAGAGGGAGAAGGGCGTGATGAGTTCATAGAAGGGTAGGGGGCCTCAGGGTCCAGGAGTAGAGGGGAGGGTGATGGGTTTTGTTGTTGGTGGTAGGGCAGCAGAGAGTTGTTGGAGGAAGAGGTGTTCAGTGGTTAGGCAGCTGTGGCAGGGTCCTGCTGAGCCTAGTAGTCCGTGGTAAAGATTTTGGAGTTTTAATTGGGTGCCATTGAAATCACTGGATAATTTTGCGGAGTGATAGGAACTGACATATTTTCAAGGGAACACTCTGGCTGTGTGTGTGTGTGTGTGTGTGTGTTGGAGAAGGTGTTGGGGTGGACAGGTAGAAGCTGGAATGCCAGTGAAGATCTGTTGCCCTTGTCTATGGTGGCTTGAGGGAGGGGGAGGGTCAAAGTAATGAAGAGGATGAGCAGAGATAGGGTTCTGCATATGTGTCTAAGGAGGAAATGTGCAGGTTGACTGATGCTTGCATGTGGGATGTGACAGGAAGAGCAGAGTTCTGGAACATGCTAAGGGTTCAATCTAAATGTTTATGGCCCTTGGGTTGCATTGGTCATGGTTGCTGTGGGAAGTCAGAGGTGAAGAGGATAGTGTTCTACCCTAGGGTGATCACGGAGGACTTTGGGAAAACAGCGTGAGATTTGAACTGGTTATTGAGGGAGGAAAAAGGTTGTTTTTTTTTTTTAAGCAAAGAGGAAGGAGCAGACATTTCAGGCAGGTGAAATCTAAGGGAAAAGGGGAGACCTGGGAAGAAGCGATGGTATTTCCATAGATGAGGAAAATTAGGGAGGGATGGGTTTTGGAGGAAGATCAAGAATTCATTTTTGGAGGAATCCGTTTTGAAATGTTTTATTAGACACCCTAACTATTTGAAATTCCTCAGGCACTTCATGCTCTTCTTGTTTGTAAGAGCTCTTTGACTGTCAGAAGCTGTAAACCAAGAACAGATAGAACTGTACTCAAAGTACTTCGTAACTTCAGGGGAAGGTAGCTTCACCAACTCCAATCCTCCAATGATCTATTTGACAAGAATTCTTTCATTCCATGTTGTACTTTCTAACTGCCTGGTTGTTTTTCAGGGTTATCATTAGCTCTGTTATTTAGAAATACTTGTCTAATATTTATGAAATATTTAGAAATCCTTGTCTAATAATTATTGTTATTTATTGTAGAGTACTAGATCATTATGCGTTATATTTATGTGATTTAGTTTTTTTCCCTCTGAAAATTTGTTCTCATTAAAGTCATGAAGCAACTTTGACATCATCTACTTCAGGGGTGGGAAATGTCCGGGGCCACAGGCCATATGAAGCCCTTGAAATAATTTGGTCTGGTCCTGCCAAGGCATTAGGGCTGAATTCATTAAATGTTTGACGAAATAGAACAGGCTAGTTTTTAAGTTGATAATTTTGTGTGGCCCGAGAATGATGTGATAAATATCCAAGTGGTCCTTAGCAGGAAAAAGGTTCCCCACCCCTGATCTATTTATTCATTAGGGCACCTATTTCAGAGTCCTTCTCATTGTTCTTGGGTGATCCAGATACTTGATTAGAGGTATGTTATTGAAAAAGAATACTTTTCCTACAACTAAGACGTCCTGAAACAGATAATACAATTTTGTCTGCCTGAGGAAGTAGTAGATATGGATTCCTACAAGTTGAAATTTAGCAGAGAAGATACAAACTAAGTTCTAGCCCAACCGTTGTGGCTCAGTGGTTGAGCGTCAATCTATGAACCAGGAGGTCATGGTTCGATTCCCGGTCAGGGTACATGTCCGGGTTGCAAGCTTGATCCCCAGTGTGGGGTGTGCAGGAGGCAGCCAATCAATGATTCTTTCTCATCATTGATGTTTCTACTTCTCTCTTCCTCTCCCTTCCTCTCTGAAATCAATAAAAAATATATTTAAAAAACAAAACGAAAACCTAAGTTCCAGCCATTCCACCCTTAGCTCAGTGGCCTAGAAGAAATTACTTAACATTTGTGAAGTCTCAGTTTTATCTGCTGTGTAATAAAGGTAATAAATAGTAAGGTAAGTGTAAATGACGTTGTTGTGAGAATTAAAGGAGATGGCGCAAGTGACGTGATTGGCCCAGCACCCGGCACATAGTAAATGCTTAATCAATTATATCCGCGATTGATTTTCCACCCTTTTCATCTCATGGCACCCATTACATTCTGGGGCACACCAACAAATTTATTTTTTGCCGATCTTACAAAGATAGCTATAATTTCTACTCATTCACACGGGATGGCTGTTGTTGGGTTGGCAGATCAATATACTTTGATTTTAGACTGAGTATCTTGGGGAGTAACTTGCACATGAATCACCAAGGAGCTGGGGTGCTATCAGTCCGCCTTGCAGCGTAAGAACAGACTGTATTTACCTTCACCGTCTTTTATTGTCGTCCTCACTAGCAAGAGGCCTGTGAGAAAAAGCTCCGTTCCAGCACATCTGAGAGTCTAATAACGTAGCAGAATGCATTATTCATTGGAAGCAGCAAGACGGGGCTATAATCCTGTCTGGAAGTCACATTATCCAGCAGATTTTCCCACCTCTTTCTGTAAACCATTCCTTTTAAAGTATACGTTTCAAACCAAGTATGTTTATAGACCTGGCATCTCCCTGGCTTGCGTTGGAAAGTTTCCTTTCCTTATTAAGAGTGGGAGCTCTCTAATGAAGGTGTTTGTCACCCTAAGTGGGGTTTGTTTACTATGATAGGGCTCTGCATGTGGCTTATCTATTCAGGTCTCCTTCCTCCCTTCTAGCGGTTGACGTCCGAGGCTGCTACTCCCCTCAGTTCGCTCCTTCTTCTGTTTCTCCCAAAGCATTTCACTTTATTTTTCTTCTATTTTAACTACTGCGTTTATCCATGTTGATGCTCAGAGCCATTCCTCTCTAAAGGCACATGCCCCCTCTTAAAAACGACCTTCTAGGATCTGCCAGGAAGGGCGGTCTGTCCATCAACTCACTCAATTCGTGTAGCATCTACAGGGCAGTCCCTATGACCCACCCTGCGGCCAGATTTGGGTTCCTGTCCTTGAATCTCAAGGCTGGATCACTGACTGGCTCCTGTAGCATCCAACACCCTACTCATTCCGTCTGACCACTCCCTGCCTCTTTGCCTCAGGGCTAACCATGCATCCCAGTTTCAGGCTCAAGTAAAACAATGCATATGAGTATTTTCATGAACTATGAGGACTTTACAAATTGTTCTTTCCAAGGCGTTCTGCCCATACACTTAACATTTGAAAATGCTACTGGTCAAATCCTTTTCATCAACCTACTTAAATACTTAGGGAAATGGTCGGGAGTCCCCCTTTCTTTTGGTTTTCTATTAACATCATGGGGAAGTTTCAATAAGCAGTCTGTTTGCTTATCAAACAAATACCTATTTGGCATTTGGTGGCCACTGGTTACCCTACCATCATTGCTCTCTCAGCTCATTCTCCTATGCTGCCCGCTATGCCCGCGTTCTGTCTCCCCAGGCCTTGCTTTCTGCTCAGCAGCAGGTAAAGCGTTAGCACGAGTGTTTCATTCCTTGCTTTGAACTTGGATTCAGAGAGTTTGTCATCTGTGACCAGTGATGGGAAACTCAGGCCCTCCAGTTGAGGGAGATATTTTTGCGCGGTGGGATCTTACGATTTCCTTCACGTCACACCCTATTATGTCTTTGAAGAAAGTGTTGTGTATTTCTTTTCTGTAATCTTTCTTCCCAAACGGGTAGAAACCCCTTTGCAGTCAATAAAGAGATGGTGTGACTGATGAATTATAAATAGGAAAGTGTTCATCTCTGCCAAGACACTTGAATCCAAATTGTGCAAATCTCAGTCACTATCTCCTTTTGAAGATAAGACTAGTTTTATGTGGAGACAATGAAGGCTTATCGTGTACATCTCAAGAGTTTGAAATGTGTATCTAAAAATAGATGAAAGTGATGAATGCATCCAGGTTCTGATGTCAGGAAACTAACAATATGTTTTTAATGCATTAATCTCAAAGTACTAAGGATAAACAAGTATCACGTAAAACCGTGTTAATGTGGATATAACCTGTAGCCATTTGATAAGTATCAGTTTTTGAATTGTTAGAATGATGTATTTATTAATTCAAAAATACCCTAAGAAAAATAAACAGGACTCGGAATATTGTTAAGTTTAAATGAGTGAAAACCAGCTTGACTATCAGTGACCTGAAACATATCCTTCCATGTAGAATTCTTGAACAGGTAGCACTTTCGCTTTAAATTCTTTGTTCTACAGTAAAAACATTTCCGAACTCTCTTAGTCAGTGTTAAATGCAAAACAGAAAGTTCATTATCCACTTTGTCATGATAACCTCAATTTTCAGAGAAATTACTCTTCAGAATGAGTCTAAGCTAGAAGAACATGGTGAATCCATTAGTAATGGGATGTGATAAAACACATTTTGCATGTGACTCACACAGACCCCAAGTCCCACCTCCTTATTTCACAGATGGGGAAACTGAGGCTTCCTGGGACCAAGGGTACAAGGACATTGGGTGGGTGGACAGGCCCCAGTCCAATGGCTCTGTTCTTCAGTTGACAGAGTTTTGTTTCACGCCACTGCCTGGCACCTTGTTTACCCAACATGAGGCGAAGGTCCTCGGAGAGCCGAGCAGAGGGTCTGTATTTGGGTGGTAAGATCAGCACAGAGCCAAACAATATTCTGGACTTTTCCTGTATTGGAGTACAAGGGGAGAAATAAGTAGTAAAGTAAGTTGGTCATTCTAATTCCATTCATTAGTTGTATCGGTGGACAAATTTATTTGTTTTTTTAAAAAATATATTTTTATTGATTTCAGAGAGAAGAAGGAAGAGGGAGAGAGATAGAAACATCAATGATGAGACAGAATCATTGATCAGCTGCCTCCTGCACGCCTCCTACTGGGGATCAAGCCCATACCTTAGGCATGTGCCCTGACCAGGAATCAAACCGTTCTGTCCTGGTTCATATGCCAAAGCTCAACAACTGAGCCGTGCCAGCCAGGCTCAACTAAAATTTTCTCTTGCACAGCTAATTCTCTTTCTCAGAAATGAGCCCCCAAGTATGAATTCAGTGTTAGACGAATCCTCTGCTGCAGGAAAGAATTCCATTTCATTTTTTTCATGTGCTATCGCATGGGTTTCTAGGAGTTTTGTAATAGTCATGCTATTGCAGTCAAATTTGAGACCCAAGAAACACATTTCACGGTAAAACTAAAGATCTTGAATCAGATTTTCCTGCAGTTATTTTTTTTTGGAAAAATGACTCGATATATTTTCTAGGTATTTTATTCATTAAAGGCATAGACTATTTGTTCATTTGTATGAAGTATTTTTTCTGTGCTTTGTGCTGAATATATGGAAACAGACATGAGTTCTTTCCTCTGGAATCTTCTGACAAGTTCTAAGCTACTATGATAGGACAGATTAAAAAATCTTTTAGTGGAAAAATAATGTTATTGTCTTTGAAAAAACCCCACGTTTATAATTTTTAAATTTATATTTGGATTTATTGATTATCAGGCCCATAATGAATTCGCATTGTGAAGAAAAAATATCTGAAAGTATAGGAACTGAATTTTCTACCCTTATACTAATAAAAGTATAGAACTACAGGAAGACATTAATACATTTTTAATAGCTTTGAATCATCAGGAATTTTTCACACATAGAAGATATATGCAACATAGAAATTCAGTTAAGAGCATAATAGTAGGAAAATTTTACAGGTAAAACGTTTCTCAAAAATCCATCTTTAAAAAATACTTTTTATTGCTTTTTAGAGAGAAAGGAAGGGACAGGGATAGAAAAATAGAAACATGGAAGTGAGAGAGAAACATTGATTGGCTGCCTCCTGTACTCACCCTACTGGGGATGGAGCCCACAACCCGGTCATGTGCCCTGACCAGGAATTGAACCAGCAACTTTTTGGTGCACAGAACGATGTCCAACCAACTGAGCCACACCAGCCAGGGAAAGAACCCATCTTTTTGGTATCACTCATGGCATAACACGATTGTACTGTGGGTGCTAAGTTTATCTATTAATTAACATTATTAAGAGCACTCTATCGAAATGTTACATTCTGCTAGAGACACAACTTATACAGCTACAGCCTCTGAAGGACTAATCTGTATATTGTGACAACAAAATTTCATTAATAAGAAAACGTCCATTAGTTGATGACCACAGTAAAAATGTTACAATATTGGCGTTGGGAAGAAAGACCGTCCTTTTGCGGAGCACCACTTAGGTGTGCCATAAATTGTATTAGTCATGTGACCAGAGTTCTACAGTCCATCTGTTTCCCTTTGGGAACTAGAACTCCGTTTATAGTTCCTTTCCTCGTACTTTATTCCTGCTCTGTTTTTCATTGTGTGTAAGTTAGAAGGACAAATCCAATCCTTTCAATAGGCTGCCTTCAGTTTAAGCTTTTGAGTGGTCGTCAGGAATTGTCATTGGGCTGAATAGTATTCAGAAGTTTCTGATACATCTCCGACTTGAGAAACCTGGGGTATGAGTCTCTCTCCATGTGCATATACACGATTTTTTGAGCCTCTTCAAAGCACATTCGAGTGGGTTCTTGAATGTTCCTGACGATGGTTTCTCTTGTCGAACTGTCAATGTTAATCTGAAAAGTGAAATTGCAGCAATGGGCGGGATTAAAGGCGGAAAGATAATGCAAGGGTTTAATGTATCCCCCCTCTCCTTTGCAGTGGACTAGGGTTATTTTGTTTGCAGTTTCATTGGTATCTCAAAAGACATAGGAGGTAACCTCTTGGCTTCTTTAAAAGTAAACATCCACCTCCACATCCCAGATAAAAATAACACGAGGCCCAAGACCCGGGAAATCGCAGAAACCATTGCTTACTTGGAAGGGTGCAAGTGGTTTACTGGTGGAGTCTACAAACAAGGAAGTTTACCAGATGGAGGTCTTCCCCGAGGAAGGAAGGGAATTGGTGCTATTTTAAGCTTTGCCTTCCTCAATAGGCATGCATGTTGATTTGTTGGACTCTGCCCCGAAATGGGAAGCAGGTGAAGAGAAGTGGAGAAATAGAGAAGTGGTCATTTCAGTAAACCAAAGTATTTTCCAGATGAGAGTTTTAAGGAACAAGTCCTCAAAGGTAGGGCTGTCCTGGGTGAGAGGAATGTCATCTACCATGCTCCCCCCTTGTCCCCCTGATCAGAATTCTCGTTCCCCATTGTCTCCCCACCAGGATGAGTCTCAGTGTGTCTGTTTCCCTCATGACTCTGTTTTCTTCAGGCAGAGGTGCATGATGGGAAGTGATATCGATGTGAGATTTGCTGGTTTTAAACTCAGGTGAGGGGGCGGGGGGGGGGGGGAAGCTGTGGAAGCACAGACTTTGCTCAGCACCACCGGGGATGTCAACGTGTCTGTTGATGGTAACCGTAGTTCCTTCTAGCAGAGCCAGTTCTTTGTAAATCACTCTCCTAGGGAATTGAAATCATTTAATAAGGAGAGGCCTGGGAGCCGCATTGATGTAACTTTGAATCCCCATTTCCCCACTTTACCTCTGCGTGCCACTGGGCAAGTTAGTGTACTTCTCTGACTCTCAGGACTCTTATCTATAAAATGAGGCGAACAACCTGACTTCACAGCATCCTTGGAGTAAAGAACCCGGCACCTCTGTGTGCCTGGTTAGCAGACATGAACACCCTCATTTCCATTCAGGGTCACCGTTGGCTAGTACCTCTCTAGGGGACTGTGGCTGGATGTAGATCTTGTAAAGCTTCTTCGCCCGAGAAATTCTGCTCCATCGAAAGGCGATTTTCTTGTAGGTCTCACAGGCCATCCAGAATTGGATGTTCTCGTCGCTGTGCTCCAGTTTCAGGTATGCTGCATAGACAGCCGGCCCATCTAAAAGTAATGGAGACAGCACTTACTTTCCTGGGTCAGAATCATTAACAACTCTGAAAAATAGATAATGCAACGTAAAAATAAAGTCTGGTCCAGCCGGTGTGGCTCAGTGGTTGAGTGTCGACCTATGAACCACGAGGTCCCAGTTCGATTCCCCGTCAGGGCACATGCCTGGGTTGTGGACTCGATCCCCAGTAGGGGGCGTGCAGGAGGCAGCCAATCAGTGATTCTGTCTCATCATTGATGCTTCTATTTCTCTCTCCCTTCCTCTTAAATATAGCAGTTGGTGCTCCTGGTGAAGAAATAGCTGAATGGATAGGCAAACCATTTCTGGTTTAACACGTGAAGCTGGAAGCCCAGAATTTCCACTGTATCGGAAGAAACAGAGTTCTGTGTTAACAAACAAAAAGCAACTTGATCTATTTTGTACTCAGAGGAATTTTGACTGTTTCATCAGGAACGGGCAGTAAGGACCCTAAAATAAAGAAATGAGCTATGAAAGAGGGGAAAAATATGAGATACCAGGTAAAATCTGCAGATCCTGGAATGAGAGTTAACCATTTACTTGGATGGTTTGAGTGGATGAGTGGATAAGGGTAGGGAAGGGATTTGGAAACCAATGATTTTGTATCCCAGATTTGCGTTTATATTCGTGTTTAGCTTAATTGTATAGTAGAATGTTTAGAGATGGTCATTCCAGAACCTGCCTGTGAATTACTGGGATGCTAATGCCGTGTGTTACTGTATGATAGCCTGGTGAAAGCTGATGTGGACAGGAACCCGTCTGATATTTCAGGTCTGATGACGGCATGTTCTACAGAATCCTGTCTTCATCAGACTAATGTGTACACGTTACCCCAGTTAGCAGCTAAAAACGCAAATGCATTAAAAGTATTCCAGAAATCTGAGTAATTCTTTTTTTTTTAATAAATCTTTATTGTTCAGATTATTACAGGTGTTCCTCTTTTATTTTTCCCCATAGCTCCCCTCTACCTGATTCCCCACCCCACCCCATGCCCTTACCCCCCGCCACTGTCTTCATCCATAGGAGTAAGATTTTTGTCCAATCTCTTCCCGCACCCCTCACACCTGCTTCCCCTGAGAATCGTCAGTCCACTCCCTTTCTATGTCCCTGATTCTATTATATTCACCAGTCCATTCTGTTCTTCAGATTTTTCATTCACTTGATTTTTAGGTTCACTTGTTGGTAGGTATGTATTTGATATCATTTTGTTGTTCATAATTTTTATCTTTACCTTTTGCTTCTTCTTCCTCTTCTTAAAGGATACCCTTCAGCATTTCGTGTAATCCTGGTTTGGTGGTGATGAACTCCTTTAGCTTTTTCTTGTCTGTGAAGCTCTTTATCTGACCTTCAACTCTGAATGATAGCTTTGCTGGGTAGAGTAATCTTGGTTGTAGGTTCTTGCTGTTCATCACTTTGAATATTTCTTGCCACTCCCTTCTGGCCTGCATAGTTTCTGTTGAGAAATCAGCTGACAGTCATATGGGTACTCCCTTGTAGGTAATTAACTGTTTTTCTCTTGCTGCTTTTAATATTCTCTCTTTGTCTTTTGCCCTTGGCATTTTAATTATGATGTGTCTTGGTGTGGTCCTCTTTGGATTCCTCTTGTATGGGCTTCTGTGCGCTTCCTGAACTTGTAAGTCTATTTCTTTCACCAGGTAGGGAAAGTTTTCTGTCATTATTTCTTCTAATAGGTTTTCAATATTTTGCTCTCTCCCTTCTTCTGGCACCCCAAAAATTCAGATGTTGGTTCACTTGAAGTTGTTCCAGAGGCTCCTTACACTATCTTCATATTTTTGGATTCTTTTTTCTTTTTGTTTTTCTGGTTGGATGTTTTTTGTTTCCACATATTTCAGATCTTTGGTTTGATTCTTGGGGTACGTTGATCTACAGTTGAGTTTCTGTATATTCTTTATTTTAGACAGTGTATGCTTCATTTCTGACTGGTCCTTTTCCATTTTTTTGGCATTCTCATTAAGGTCCTTGAAGGTCTCACTAAGCTCCTCAGAAGTGTCATCAAGTTTCTCAGCGGTTTTTAGAAGATTCTTGAGTAACCTTATACATGTGGTTCTGAACTCTATGTCATCCAGTAGTTTGCTTTCCTCCGTTTCTTTCATTCGTGACATGTTTCTTTGTTTCTGCATTTTGGCTGCTTCCCTGTGTTGATGGAGTGGCTTTGTGTGGTAGGTGACCTATAGGGGGCAGGAGCTCAGCCTCCCCAATCACCTGATGTGGACACTCTTGGTACACTCCTTTGTGGGCTGAGTGCAAAGTCTTGGTGTAGTTAAGCCTTAATTTCTGTTGGTACGCTGGGAGGAATTGACCTCCAGGCCAATTAGCTGTGAGCACTCCCTATGTCTATAATGGAAGAACTGCTGCGCTGAAGACACGCTTATGAGGCAGGACTTGTTTCAGTGGGGCTTTGGTGCTCACTGAGTCTGCCTCTTGAATGTGTCACTTATGGATGTGAGGAGTTGAAATCTGGTGTCTCACACTGACCACTAGGTACACTGGCTTCTGGGTCTCCAATGGGGTGCAGGTCAGCTACCGTCTGAGGCCACTCAGCAGGAGCTACAGTGAGAGCTGCAGTTTTCTCCTCTTTGTTTGGGGTTTGGAGGTTTTGGAGCTGTCTGACCCAGGCTGCAAGTTTGCTAGGTTAAGCTGCGATAGGGCAGGCCTTTCTTATGCTAACTCCGCTGCTTGGAGCTTGGGTGGGTTTGTAGGTTGTGCAGGGCGGGGCCTTAGGGTGTCACTAGGTTAGGGCGTGGCAAACAGCAATGGCTGCTAGTTAGCCGGCTCTGTGTCCCCAACGGCATCCGCGAGTCCCGTGCCCCAGTGCAGTAAACAATTATTCCTGCGCGCAGCTCTGCAAGCAAGCCACCCTCACTGGCAGACAGTCCAGCTTCTCCCCATAGGAGTTTGGGTCCCCCGCGTCTCCCCAGAGACTGGATTTCAGAGTAATCGGGGGCTTGTCTCCTTTCGGGTTGAAAAAAGCAACGCACCCAGTTGCCCGCAGCCAGCCCGGATCACGCGCCTCCGTACCTCAGCTTTTCAGCGCTCGTGCACGTCTCAATGCTCTTTTCTCTTTCCTTCTAGTTGTAGAACTTCCACTCAGCCAGCTTTCCCATGGTTCTGGGTGATAGACGTTTTGTCTTTTAGTTGCAGTTTAAATTGTTGTGGGAGGCAGCAGTTTAGGTGTTTACCTACGCCGCCATCTTGGATTCCTCTCCTGAGTAATTCTTAAAGTCAGCACCGAATGGCTCAGTCTAGCGTTACTGATGACACACACAAGTGAGTTACAAGCCTTTTCAAGTCCGGCCATGGAGCCCTTTCTGACCTTTGCTAAACTGCTCCTTCCTGGGTATTAAGCTCAAGAGACCGTGGGTGATTCTGCTCGAGAAAGTGAATAGGCATCAACCATTGGGCATTAAAGTGAGAAGAGGGAAGAAAGAGGTCTATGTCATGCACAGTGTATGCCTTTTTCTTGAAAACCACAATGGTGCCTGGGGACTCACTCGCTTGTTCTTTTTAAAGCAGTCACTGAAATTGGTATTTCGGGGTAACACATGCCGGCATCTCGATGCAGACGGGGGTCCTGATGCTGCTTTGGGCTGAGTCAGAACAGTGGCCCATCTGTTCTTCCAGGGTTGTTTTCTGCTGGGCGGTCAAGCTCACCCCATCATTGAATCCTCAAGGTGGCCTGTGCCTCCGTCTTCCGTCAGAATGTGTCTAAAGCAGTTTTAAATCCCTTTTATTTTCCGTCAGCACCACCGGGGATAATAAATTCCACAATTCTACCAGCTTCTGTGTGATGTTTTCATAGCAAGTCTTCTGTTTTATTGGCATTCTCTGGCTTGGCTTCTGTGATATTAATCGTTCCTGGCTTTTCTCCTCATGTCTTTTTGCCCTGTTTTGATAAAAGTAGCTCAAAGTACTGTGGGTTGTTTTTAAATATAGAAAACTTCTAAAAGATAACTATTATTAACAATTTTTATATTTGCTTTTATTCTATGAACGCTTTGTTCATATTTAACTTCCTGTCTAACTATTATTAATTCATTTACACAGATACACACATAAGTCAACCTATTGGTATTAAACTGTGAAAGCAATTTGGTATCACTTTTGAATATTTAATATCATGTAGCAAACATTTTTTTCCTTTTCCTATTAATAGTCCACTGCAAAAAAAAAAAAAATAAAGACAAAAAATAATAGTCCACTGCAGGACTAAACTCTGATATACTGATTTACCTCACTGTTATTGACTATGTAGATTGCTTCCCCATTTTAAGTTATAGATTATCCTACATTGAACATGTTGGTTCGTAAATCTTTGCATCTCCAATTATTTCCTTAAGATGACTTTAAAGGAACTTAGGCATCTCCATTTCTGGGAAAATTTCTCTGAACCTGCCACGTCCCTGTCAGTTGACACAGAGCACCTAGTACACACTTACTCTGATTACGTCTCACTGTATACCGCGGTCTACTGTATTTATTGGCTTACATCCATCACTCTCCCCTCACCTCACCTGCGCACCCTCAGCTGCGCACCCTCACCTGCACACCCTCACCTGCACACCCTTTGGGAATTGGGACTGCACTTTCTTTATGGACTGGTGCCCAGAGCCCACACACTGTTCAACACACAGCAGGTGCCCAATCAGTGGATAAATGCCTGTCATTCTGGCCCCTGTGTCCCTCCTGCTTCTATCTTTTAAAATGACTCCCATAGGTTTTGAAAAGTGAAGCAGAGCCTAATTATTCAGCATCCAGGAAAAGCACCAAAGACCAGAGTACTATTATACTTGGCACGCTGTTACTTGTTGGTTTTCTGAGAGCGAGACAAAATAAAATGTACTCATGGAAGAGTGGTGTCTCTGAATGGCCAGGTTCTGTTGTTGTTTTGTTTTGTTCCCTGCAAGGAGACAGAGGACATGAGAAATGAGCGAAGACGAAGGTGCTAAGTGGGAAAAGCTGAGGCACTGCTTAATAATAGGAGGGTTGGGGGAGGAAACCATGGCAACAGCAGGAATGAGCGGGGAGCTGCCAATCAACACTGTGCAGCACGATCTCTTCCCAGGGGAAGGGAGCTGGGAGGGGGCTCTGCCTCCGCATCGGGATGCACACGTGGGGCCCATAGTGTCTCTCAGTGATGCTGAATGTCCACCATAAGGAGGAAGGTGCTTACACCAGCCGATGCAGTCCCCTGGCGTGAACAGCACTCAGCAGTGTGATGACCGTACACGTTTCAGCCTAGGATGGCCACGGCTGTCTGCAGGGGCTGTGATAACTGAGAAAGGGGGAAAGTGTACAGGCTGCCCCAGGATGATTTGGACCAAAATGAAACGATCGATGCCGTCTAAGGTCATTTCTGTCGCCTAGAAGGCCCCAGGCTCCCGCAGGCAGGCTAACTTCTTGGTTATTCCAAGGCACTCACCTCACTGACAGCTCAGGGCTTTTGGATCTGGCTTCTCCGCTGCTTGGCCTCTGCCCCAGACCCCAGCGTGGCCGGCTCCTTCTCCTCATTCAGCGCTTGGCTCGCATTTTGTCCCTTCTGACAGTTCTCCACTCCTCCAGTTGGATTGCCCTCTCATGCCCGGCTTTCTTTGTCCTGCAGCCTGGCTTTACTTTGTCCAAGGCCCTGGCCACTTTCTGGAATTAATTTATTACTTAACTCATTTGCTTAGTTGTCTGTCTCCTCCCTCTAGGGGGAGCACAGGAGCTGAGCACAGTGACCTTGGCCTTGTTCACCCCAGTGGACCCCGGGCCGGGCAGGTCTGCCCGACACAGGGCCCGGCTGGATGAGTCATCTAAGGGCGTGCCTTATAGCTTTACTAAACTTCTTTTTGTTTATATTTAACACACTTTGCTCAAATATCAGTGGGCGACCTCTATTCTCATCTTGTGAGATTTTGGCCAATCAGTATATGTATAAGCCTTCTTTCTGTCTTTCCGACATTATAGATTTGGATTTGGATTATTTTTCAGTCTTGACATTTCCAGTATGAAGAACCCTTGGGTTTTCTGGGATAGTTGGCCTCCTTGTCATTTCAAAGGCATATTTTTGTATCTTTTCTAGTCCTGCTGGGCTTAGCCATCAGAAATACCCATAGGATTTCCCCCCATTTTTCTTCTTCGTGGACACCTAACACTGTGATGGTATTTTTGGGCCTTGTTTGGTGTTTTGGTTCACCATCATTCCAGGAAAAGTCTTCAGTAATCCTCATATATTTTTTGTGAAGAGATGACTAATAGCTCAGACTATTTTGTTCTTTTCAGATTCATTTAAAAACTTACTACGACTTCTATGTTAATTTGAAAACAGTTCTTCCCTAAAAACTTTGATGTTTGGAAGCTTGGAGTATCTCCTATCATCTGCAGACTTGCAAATTTTGCAGGGTGCTTTCTGCTTAATCACTGTGGAGATTTTTCTTTATGAGACCCATTTTCACACCGAATCCCTAGGATTCCTGCACAGAATGGACAGTTGACGTTGCTAAAAGGTTGCTAAACGCACTTACTGCCCACATGGGTGCATGTACTTCTTCGTATTTCTTGCCTTGAGCCCATGACTATCGCCCTCATATCCGCTGCTGTTATCTTTTTTTTTTAAAGTATATTTTATTGTTTTTTACAGAGAGGAAGGGAGAGGGATAGAGAGTTAGAAACATCGATGAGAGAGAAACATCGATCAGCTGCCTCCTGCACACTGGGGATGTGCCCACAACCAAGGTACATGCCCCTGACCGGAATCGAACCTGGGACCCTTCAGTCCGCAGGCCGACGCTCTATCCACTGAGCCAAACCGGTCAGGGCTGCTGCTGTTATCTTGCATTTATACCATCTGAATGCTGAGACTTACATAGAACCGTATAAGGCTCATTTCACTGACACTGATCCAGTTAAGAAATGAGCTCTGAGGCGTTTTAGAACATCACGACTCAAATGTATTCCTACTTTTGAAGGCACGAAGAAAAGCAAGTTGTTAATAAAAGAAAAATTCTAACTTTAGCCGGTGGTGGTGAGGCAGTGTATTTCAGTATGTTACTATTTAAGCATATTTTCCAAGGGATTTTACACATAGACTTGTGAGGAATAAATATTCACAGTGACTAATCTTGTTTTAATTAACGCCCAAGGAAATCATGGTGGTTGACACGACAGACTATTTTCAGGATTTCCTTTTTTAACTGTGGCTGTTGCCACGTAGAAGATGGGGAGAAGAGGGCCCACTGTCATCATCCAGGGCTCCCTTTCCCCAAAGAATGAAATCGACTAATTATTCAAAGATGACATATACATGATACTCACATTTTGTCGCCATCAACTTCTCAAAGGACTGGGCCCACTGTGACACTTCCTCCAAAGTAAGGCTTTGAAAAGAAACAAGAGGTGCTCATTGCGCTAAAATATTCTCAAGGTTTAATACTATCTTGAAAATAACACCAAAATATAATCACACAGCATCTGTGTGAGGTTTTGGATGGGAGTTTTACCTTCCTATGGTCTTTTCCATTTTATTTTTACTTCCTAAATGCTTAAAGTTGTAAAAATTATAAAGGTGAAAATGTGATCAAATACATTTTTAAAATGATAAATAATTATCTATAATAATAAAAGCGTAATATGCTAATTAGGCTGGACGTCCTTCCAGACGACCTTCCAGATGAAGCCGGGGCTGTGAGGGAAACCCGGGTCCTGGGTGCCAGAGGGAAGCTGGTGCCGACAGCCGGGGAAGGAAGGCCTACTGTTGTATGAATTTCATGCATCGGGCCTCTAGTAGTCCTGTAAGAGCCCTGTTCCCAAATTACCACTATCAATATTTTGATTTATTTCTTTTTAGTCTTTTTGTTGTGTGTGTGTTTTTAACCAAGAAGTAATCATACTCTGTGTGTGTGTTTGTGTATACCTTATGTGTATGTGTGTGGGGGGGTGTTTCTGCATAATATGTATATAGGGTGTTCCAAAAATGTATACACACTTTGAATAATTATTAATTGCAATGGGTTAAATCTGAAAAGAAGGAAACATCAATTGAGCTAACAGAAAAAAAAGTGTGTATACAGTTTTGGGGACACCTTGTATACATACATATACATACATATACATATACATACATACATATATATACATATACATATATATATTAGAGGCCTGATGCATGAAATTTGTGCAAGAGTAGGCCTTTCTTCCCCCAGCTGCCGGCACCAGCTTCCCTCTGGCACTTGGGACCCGGGCTTCATCTGGAAGGATGTCTGGAATGACATCCAGTCTAATTAGCATATTGCCCTTTTAATATATATATATATATATATATTTATAACGACCTTTTTATGTTTCTTCACAATTGTCTTAATAACAGTTTATAGTGTTGTAATTTATAATTTTTTATATTCCCTACCATTTATCATGATTAAGGCATATTCTACAAGGGGCATTTCATAGTTTACATAATTCCCAGGAAACAGTTTGATTATTTCCCATTTTCACCCTTAACACTCAACGTGGCCCAGCTGTGAGGAAGCCTTGCCACATCCTCACAGTTCGAGTAACTCCTTAGGCCGTTAGCAGAAGTGGGATCCAGTGGCCCAAAGATGTACCTTTTTTAGGGTCTCGGTACCAATTGCCAACGTGCTTGTAAAGGGTTAGGCATTGTATGCAGCGACATGTTTGCCTGCTTATCTCATAGAATCTTAGTTTATCCATGTACCCTATTTGATTGCATTCATATACTAAAGTTATCACATGTATAGATATATTGTCTATTATTTGCTGTTATTTTGCTGAGGGGTTTAATTTTATTGCTGCAAATAACATGTCAACTTACATTTCACTTAAACAGTGTTTAAAAAAACATTTATCATTTAGAAAGTGTCTGTGAAAGGCTTTATTTCTGTCATTTTTGTGGGCTTTTGAGGTGACTTGGCAATGCTTCCATATCAGTCATCTTACTTTCTCTCTATTTAAATACTCAGCGTGTTCATTGCCATTCAGCTTATGACCCATTCTTGAGGTCCCTGTTTGCAGTAGCTGCATATCCTGAAAGATAGCTGTGGACACGAGCTTCTGCTGCCCCCAGACTAATTCTGGCCCAGTTATCCCAGTAATTAGTATTGATGGAACAGCCAATGGCTTTAGCAGGTACCTGATACCATGAAGGAAGATTAGTTAAAGAGGTTAAAAAATAACCTAGAACATGGAAAATGATTGGGAGTCCTTAAAAAAAAGGTCAAATATGTTTTGTTTTCTAAAATTTTAGGTGCCTCTTGCCGCTATTAGATGGACTGTTTGCATCAGCACGGAGGCTTAGCAGTGCACTGCTGTGAAGATTGCTTTAAAAGCCACATTTCCATGAAATGTATCTGACTCATGGTTCTTTTCTCTTATTAGAACTTGAGAGAAGCAGTTGCCTAAAACAACCCTGCCAACCTGGTGAAATGGGAAAGTGCTAGGCTGGGTGTGCTGCTGCCGCCCATTCTACCCGTTCCCAGCATTCAGGAGAGACTGAAATCTCCAGCATGAGCTCACCTACCATTACTGTCATGGTTCAGCTTAAAATTTGGTGTTGCAGATAGTTGGACAGAAGTCTTTGGCCTCTCAAATTCCTGAGATTTATGGAGATAGATTATAATTGCAGAAATTGTGGTTGCGGATAAAATTGTGAAATGACATCTCGTTTTGGTTTAAACCCATTTTTTGCTTGTAAGTTTTTCTTAGTATCTCACAAGTTTTACACTGTCCCATGGCCATCTGGGTGTCCTCATCAGAACGTTTCTAAACACCTTTGCTCCTTCCACCCACCCTGATTTTTTAATCCTCACCCAAGGATATTTATTTCCCATTGATTTTTAGAGAGAGTGGAAAGGGGGGGGGGAAAGAGAGAGAGAGAAAGAGAAATATCAATGTGAGAGAGACACATCGACTGGTTGCCTTCCACAGGGGCCCTGACCAGGGCCAGGGATGGAGCCTACAAATGAGGTATGTGACCTTGACCGGAATTGAACCTGTGGCCCTTCGGTCTAGGGATCAATTCTCTGACCGCAGAGCCAAACCAGGGAGGGCACCCCCTCAGATTTTTAAAGAAAAGTTCTTTTTTGTGTTCCTCCGGCCCCCTTTCTTCTGGACAGATAGGCTGACCGTGCCTGTCACTGCAGCAGCCACACCTGGTCTTGTAACTCGCTGAGCTTGGCGTCTTCCTGCCTCCTCCACCCACACACAATAGCTTGCAAACATTTGGGGGCATTTTGCTGCTTCAGGGCATGAGCATGCGTGCCAGGAGCTGCGGCCAGAACCGAGGTCTCCATGTGGGCTAGGTTAGGCACTCACGGTTAGCCCAACAGGGACCCTCCACCCAGGCCTTCTCTGAGCTGAGCAGATCCAATCACATGGTTTGGTACCTTTCTCAGGCCTTACACTTCCCATGTTGATACAGTCACAATCCTCCCCCCCCCCCCCCCCCCCACAAACACACACCCCAGTGTCAAGCAGACTTGGGAGCTTGGTAAGCATTTGGTTTCACCCTAGTCTCACTTCTTCCCCCTGGGGATGAAGATTTTCAGAACTCTGCAGGTGGAGGATTTGAGCCAGGAACATTTTGGATCAAATAATTTCATTTTCAGATATAAAACTTAAAAAAAAAAATCTAAGAATGTTTATTCATAATAGACTCCCTAAAAACATCTAACTTGCCGAATTCTCAAGTATGAACCATGAATAACGAAAACGGAACCTTGTGTAATAGATGATGGGTCCTCTGGGGGAGTCACTCGTGCGTGAATGCAGGTTTTACTTTCTGAACAAACGGTGTTAAGAGAGCAGTTGAAGTCATAGACCCCCCATGAAATGCTTTAGCATGGCCTTCGGATGCAATGGCTTACTTACTTTGAAGGGAGCCTCTTCGATGCATCTCTGCACATCGTGCACACCCAGCAAGTCCGCCTGCTCATTTTTCTGGAGAAAAACAGCATCCACTGAGTATAATTTAGTCATTTAAAATAATTAGATGTTAAGAGTGCATTTCTAAAGAGCACAAAGAGTTATGAAGTTAATGGGCTACAGTCACTGGTCAGGGGTGAGGATGATAGGAGAACAAAAGTACTCATAACCATTTTAGGAGAATGTGGGTGTTTTGAGTTGTGACTTTAGGACTCATCTGGCCCACCTGTCCGTCAAAGGGCTCGATCCCCAGTGTGGGGTGTGCAGGAGGCAGCCAATCAATGATGTTTCTAGCTCTCCTTTCCCCTTCTCTATATAATAATTATATATATAAAAGATTCCTCATGTCTGTGATCACCTCCAAGAGGCCGATTACCCAACACCTTCCTGCTTTTCTTCTAAGTAGGAGGGTGGCCAAGAGCTTCCTCTTTTGATGCCTTTCCTGTCAGTAGAACCATCATCCCTGTCCTCTCCTGGGCCTTGCCTCCTCCCCTGCCTGCTGACCACCTGTGACCATCGGTCTTATGCCTCGCTGTCTCTGTACCGACCTACTGCTGCTGTGTGTGCACATCGGTGATCTCTGTACCTGAAATCCGTCTATTTACAAGTTATCACGGTCTCTCTTATGGCTTTAACGGAATTGTTTAGCAAAAGCAGGAGAGTCTTAGTATTCGATGCCCACTTGGGTCAGAAGCACAGCAAAGGTAAAGCCATTTCAGCCTGGCCGGTTTGGCTCAGTGGATAGAGCCTGTGGACTGAAGGGTTGTGTGTTCATTTCCAGCCAAGGGCACATACCTCGGTTGCAGGCTCATCCCTAGCCCTGGTCGGGTGTGTGGGGGAGACAACCAATTGATGTGTCTCGCTTACATTGATGTTCCCCCTCCCCCCGCTCCCGTCTCATTCCTCTTCTTCTCCCTCTCCCTCTCTCTAAAAATCAATGGAAAAATATCATCAGGTGGGGATTAACAACAACAAGAGAGTAATTTCTAAATGCACCAGAATTTAGGGGTCCCCACAGCTCCCGAGAGGTGACAGTATATTAAGATAATTCTGGGCTCTGACGCCAAGCAAACACATGCCTGAGCTTAGCTGTGCAATCGTGGGCATAGCAATAAAAATTTCCCTTTCTCTTTCCCTGAAGTGGAACTGTAAAGATTAGAAAAGCACGTGTAATAACTGTCTGTTCCAGTTCATCTGATGTTCATTCAGCTTCCGGCACTCCCTGTCATTCAGTAAATAGTTCCTAAGCTTTTTGTGTGCACGTGTGTGTGTGTGTGTGTGTGTGTGCATGCACAGGAAACACACATTGTCAGACTGCATTTCTTCCTCTTTTTAAATTTCTACTGAGACCCTCCTACACTTACCCCGGTGGAGCGGACTCCTTCTTCAGCGTGTCAGCCTCCTCCCTGCCTTGCTCATTGTCCCTTTCCCCCACCACCCTGTTCCTACATTTCGGTTGTTCCCGGACTATGTTAGTGGTGCGAGTTCGAGCTTTAGAATGAGCTGGGTGTGCTCCAGGGGTTCAGGCACATTGGGGTGCGTGAGTCCTACTGAAGGGATGGAACTACCAGAAGGGCTTATGTGGTCAGAAGAACTTGGGCCAAGGGATGAGAGGACAGCCCGGCCAGAGCGTCCCCTTGGGAACAATTACATTCGGTGTCCCCTCTATAAAGACATTCTTTAGGATTAGGATTTGATTAATATACTCCATTGATAAACTCAAATTTGTTTGGTTTGTCATCAAATCCAATTAAGACCATCTTCAGTTAAATTATACCCGTGGAATTAAGAAGAATTAGCCTTAAATATTCCATTGGCCTAAGGGTTCTGTTTTGTCAAAAAGAGAGTTCCTTGTGAAAGGATGGTTGAGCTGATAGGATATAGAATTGATTTAAAATGGATGAACTCACCCAGCTTTGAGTCAACAATAATCATTTTTTTCTCATGGTGGTGGTATGATTTGTGGGAAACTTCCATGGACCTAAAAATAAAATAGTGACAAAACCAAACAAAGGCAGAAAATGTTATTGTGTGCTTCCTGGAGAATGCATTTTTGGCGGAGATTTCTATAAATAACCCGCCTTACATTTTCAGTAAAAAGCCAATAGTTTATTCACTTTGTAAGTATTGGATGGTTATCCCTATTTGTGATTTATTAACTCCTTATCTAGAAATTTATTTTATGGGTAGTTATTATAAAAATTACCAACCTTCAGTATGTATGTTCCATTCCTTATTCTTTAAATATTTTTTTTGTATATCGAAGGTTAACATCATACATTAATTTGCCTATCTTTTTTATTTTTCAACATTCTCTTGCTAAAACTAGTGTGCATTTTTAGAATGTAAGTGTATTTAGAACCAGTTTAGGTCTCCATAATGATTTTTTTCTCAGTGTTTCCTCCTGATTATTTTAAAGAAAGCATACATGTCATCTATAGAATTTAATTCTTAGGGTGGGATAAATCCATAAATGATGAATTGAGTTGGATATGTATCATGCCAGGAATAGATTCAAGTTCCCCCACCTGGTATTTAAATGGAATCTTTCTCAAAGCAATATGAAAATATAAATGAATTTTCTTACATTGAGCCTTTTCACACATTGAAATTTTTCCCCATCCTAATAGGCAATCAATCAATCCTTTCTGCAGTATCTGTATTTAAGTGTGTCTCTTTATATTATGATGTAACATGCCACATAAAATTGAGAAAAACCTAGAGCAATTTACATTTGTGTGAGGTTTTGTTTGCCACGGCACACAAAATTCTTGCCTTTTAAAAAGCAAGTATTTTGGGTGTAGTTGTGCTTAGGCACAACATTAAGGAATGAAGAAATTCTGTAAAATCGAGATTAACAATGCTTCCTATTAACCTTTCAACCTGGTATCAATACCATTAATTAAATGATGGAACTAATTTGGTAAAGGTATAATTTTCAAAACAATTCTGAAATATCTGACTGTATAACTTTATCAAAACCTTCATACACAATATACACACAAAACCCCCATAAAATGAAAGACCTCTAAAACTGTAATATTCCTTTACTGCCCAATTTAGAAGCTTCATTTGCACATGTGTGACTGTAAGTTTTTTTAAGAAAATTATTATTTGTTTTGTTTTTGGTACAGAAAGCCTAGGCCAGGACAACATACGTGTCCACTAGTCTGTTTTCCTTAGACGAAACCTGCTAACATTTCTCGGAGACCTGCCGTTGAAGTAAAAAACCCACTAGCCATCGATGCCAAGCTAATAGCGTTGTATCCATCAACCACGTTAGAGAACCTCATACTTACAAGAATACCCTGCAGAGCGGTCCGCCATGCTAACGTCTATCTCCTCTTTGCAGGATCCTTTTGAGATTAGGCTCTGCAATGCCATGAGACAGCCGGCATTTTATTTTTCCCGGCATGGGAGAGCTTTGCTGCCTCTGCTCCCTTCGGGGACCCTCTGGTCTCTGCAGGACGGTCCTGTGCTTATAGACGCCTCTATGCAAAGAGAGGCTGGGTTGCATATGGAAAGCAGCCCTGGGGCCCCCTGTGCGTGGCTGATAAAGAGGCTTTATCTCACAGCATCAGCCCATCTGACCTGTCACATGATTGGAAATCTTCATTGTACTAGTCAGACCTTTTCTCCAAAACAGCTCATTTTTCCAGTTGTGGAAAATGTATAGCTTACAGTAAAACCTCCCTTTTAAAGCACCCAGGGAACTGACTACCCATCAGTAGGCTACCAGTACACATTTGCTATCAAATGATTAAGAATTGTTCAACTCAGCCTGTCAGTTTACTGCAGATTACTAAGGACTACTAACAGTGGAAAGATCTAAGTAAGGAGGTCTCTGTCCTAGTCCAACCTTTCTAGTTGCTTCGGCAGGTCCTCAGGGGGCCGTTCCTGAACTCTCCTCTGTTATTCTCCAGTTTCTTAATATTATCTGTTAAAAAATAACAGACTGAACACAGTGTTCCAGACTGGGCCTAATGAATGCAAAGTATGATGAGATTGTTAAGTGTTCTTGTCCTATATCTGATACAACTGTGTGTGTGTGTATGTGTTGAAATGCTAGAATAAATCAGTAGGAAAGAAGATGAGAATGTAATTGATGGAGTGTTTCTTAAAGTATTTAGGAGCCTAATGAGGTAGACCTTGACTTGTATTTCAGGTTTGAGGTTCAGACTTTGGGGACTGGAAAAAGGCCGGCAAGCTCAGGAAAGCCTGCCGCTTGTTAGATGGTGCCGTGAGGGAAGGGCAGGGGTGGGATCCATTGGGAAGGACCCAGGTTGTTTGCTGAATGCACTCAGGTTCATGGGTTTCCTGTTGTCCACTTCCTTCCCTGTCTCAGGACCTTTGGGAACCTGTCCAGGCACCCTCCCTGAGATTTAGGAATGTTTCCTCTTTTTCATGGTTGGGTACAAGGATGCCTGTTTCAGCCCAGCTGGTGTGTGTCAGTGGTTGAGTCCCAACCGATGAACCAGGAGGTCATAGTTAAATTCCTGGTCAGGGCACTTGCCTGAGTTGCGGCCTCCCCAGTAGGGGGCGTGCAGGAGGCAGCCAATCAGTGATTCTCATCATTGATGTTTATATTTCTCTCCCCTTCTCTTCTGTAATCAATAAAAACATATATTTTTTAAAAAGTTAAAGAACAGAATGCCCGTTTCAGAGCTTGATTAACAGAATAAGACATGGGGTCTTTCTCTGGAGTGAACACTGGGGATCCATGTGGGCTGAGAAACAAGAAAGCCGCGGAGGGCAGAGTAAGGGAATGGTAGGCACAGGGGGTCCTGGGGCAGTCCCAGAAGCAGGTGTGGATGGTGTGGCCGATATCCGAGTGTTTTAGTGTCTCTGGAAAAGGGTAGGCCGAGTGCAATTCACGGGGTCAGAGCAACGTGACCCTCAGTGCACGGAGGGGTTGCATGCCTCGCAGATGCTGGTCTGGGCAGGTCACAGGATCATCAGGCGCCCAGGTTGCCTGCTCAGAGGGCCTTCCTGAGTTTGGGCCCTTCCTGGGATCTGCTTACTCCTGAGTACTTTCTTTCTTTTTTATTTCTTAAAAAATATTTTTGTCAATTTCAGAGAAGAAGGGAGAGGAAAAGGGAGATAGAAACATCAGTGATGAGAGAGAATCATTGATTGGCTGTCTTCTGCACGCCCCACACTGGGGATGGAGCCCACAACCCGGGCATGTGCCCTGACCAGGAATTGAACCGTGACCTCCTGGTTCATAGGTCAACACTCAACCACTGAGCCACGCTGGCCGGGTCTCCTGAGTACTTTCACTCCGCTCCTGCCTCAGCCACACCAAGTCCACAGGAATGCACGTTCCACTGCGCAAAATGAAAGGATACCTAAAATTCAAAATGAGCGTCTTCACATGAGTGGAATAATGAGCCTCACTGTGCACCCCGTAGCCTTTCCCCCAGGTCACTGCCGCCTGCATCGCCTTCTCCGTGGCGCCTCTCTGCAGGGCAATTTCTGTGAGTCTTCACAGACTCCATGGCTGCATCTCAGGCTGCGGCCTCCCCTTCAGCAGCCGGGAGGCTTGTTCTCTCTGGCTCGCTGCCCACTAAAAGCAAGCTAACCTTGGCCTCTGCCTTGTGTGAGGCAGACTTAGTGACAACATTCATGAGGACACCTGACACCGTTGCCAGCACAGAGTGCACTTAAATAGCAATTAAAATTAGATACCAGTGTGGTCTGTGTTTATTCAAATGACTTACTCTAAAGACGCCTTATTGCAACTACGGTTCTGCCAGTCTATCCATTCTCGTCGCTGACTGCCAATCATTACGGTTTCTCCTTGGTGGCTGCTGTCAGTCCATCCTCTCGGCCTTTCAGGGACATCTGGGGTGCTCTCAGGTGCCTGACCTCCAGTTTGTAACTGAAAAGAGGGAGCAGTCCTCCTGGGTTTCCATTTTCTCCCGAGCACTCCTAGTCTTATCCGCTCTGTCCCTACCAAGGAGATTCCAGGTCAGCTGGCCTCTTACTGTTCTCCCGCAGGGTGCTCAAGGCCACATTAACAGCTCTGAAAGCAATGTTCTTTTCCTGGAAAAAAGGAAACAGCTCGAGGCTGCTTAATTTAGAGGAGTGTCTATTAGCTTTCTGCACACGCGTGGTGTTTATCCGCGTGACCCTCTGTGAACAGGGCTGCAGGTACCCGCTCTCTTTGAAGGAGATTGGCAGTGGCTTTGTTAGGCAGCCCAGACATGCCCAGCTTGGGACTGCTTTGTTATTTTCTCGGCGTGGCAGGTTCCTGGACCACACAGGTAGGGTACATGTAAGTTATAAACCTAGGAGAGCATGCACCTGGCCTTGTGCTGAATCCAACATGTTTGTCATCCATTTTTTCAGGGAACCAGTTTGACCTGTTCATTATTTCACTGAAGACGCAGCACGTTTAGGGCCCTGGGCTCAGCTTCCTACCTGGACAGCCTGCGGTCTCGTTTGCTGGCTTGCCAAGGGCTCCCGAAAGCCCGCCCTCCACATAACGGAGGTTAGCAAACGCTGAGCTCAGCTGTACGTTCCATGCTCGTTCACCACTCACATGTGAGCCTCCCTCTGGTTTTCCTTGGCGACTTTCCTTACTCTTTGCAAAGTTAACTATGCAACTAAATGGGGTGGGTGGGTGGAAGGTATACGTTATATTTTTTTCTAGTAATTTGAGGTGTCTGATAGTGAGATTTTTCAAGATATGGCTTGCCTACCACAATCCATAGTTTCTTTCACATGAGATAATGTGATATATTCATTTCTTAATAAAACCAAATGCAATGAAACAGCAAGACACTGGAACTTCATAATTCCCTTACTATCATAGATAGGAAGCACCCCTGTTTGCTTCTTGAAGTGAGGAATGCCTCCCAACAGACCGGGCCCACTGGTGTGTGATTGCAAAGCCGAGGCCTGCCTGGTTTCTCACCTCCCAAACCGTTCACTGCCCTGTTCTTTATGTGAGCCTGCCACTTCCTGCAGGGTTTGTGACTTTTCTGCTGTCGAAGAGGGCTGAACAAACACCTGTGCCATATTTCCTACTCATCATCATCATTATCATCACAGGGATGAAGATGTCTTCTGCAGATCACTATTTAAAAACGTGATGACAGCCCGCCCTGCCGGTGTGGCTCAGTGCTTGAGTGTCAGCCTATGAACCAGGAGGTCATGGTTTGATTCCTGGTCAGGGCACAGGCCCGGGTTGCAGGCTCAGTCTCCAGTGTGAGGCGTGCAGGAGGCAGCCGGTCCATGATTCTCTCTCATCATGGATGTTTCTGTCTCTTTTCCTCTCCCTCCCTCTCTGATATCAATACAAATGTATTTAAAAAATAAAAACGTGTTGACGGTCTTGGAACAAGTGTGCGCCCAGGGCAGTGGTGAACGGTGATGCACAGCCCCATCCCACCTGTTCATGGAGGTCTATGTCCTGCCCAGGGACCCAGGGAAGCAGACGGCGAGGCAGCAACTCAGAGGCCAGGGCAAGTTAAGAAGAAACAAGTCCTTTCATCAGCTGACAGGTGGTACATAAGGGGTCAGAGAACTCAAGATTAGCCTCCCCCTCAGTTACCAAAGGAATTGCCACCTTTTCTCAGGTGTGTTTCACCTGTGTATGTGAACGTAGCGTTGAGATGGGCATAGTATATGCTCAATTAATACTCGAAGCAATGAATACGTACATTCTCTTTCAAAAAGATGCATCCAAAACAAAAACTACCCTGATGTTCTTTTAACTAATTTTCATGAACACAAAAATGATGGAGTGGCCTTTGGGAAGATGGATTAAAACATCATAAACCTTCCTCCAAGATAGTCCTGTGTCTCTGCTGTAACCTTTTTTATAACCTACAATTAGTGAGTAGTTAATGAGAGGCTACATTTTGTAAGTATAATTTACTCAAATGAGTATTTTTATGAAGCATGCAAATTTGAACAATGGGGTTCTTGTGCTTCTATCAAATGAGGAACTAGAGTACAGCACAGAGCCGGTGTTTGCTATTAGGATCTGAAAATAACATGATGAAACTATAGTTTACAACCTTCAGAAAGATATGAGGTGCACAGGCCTCCATTTTCCCCAAACACATTTCAAATGCTGTAGAAAATATTTCACAAAACCTGAAATTTGTTGAACTCTATTGAAAAAGTTTCAAATATAGTTATCTATTAAAAAATAGCATTTTGCTCCCGCCCTACCCCCCAGGTTAGTGGAAATTTAAGTGTTCCATGTCATTGCTTTTCTGCTCTGTGTGTAGACAGAGGGTCCATAGGAATGTGAAATTTATATCACTTGTTTATTTTCTCTTTAATTAAAAATATATATTTATTGATTTCACAGAGGAAGGGAGAGGAAGAGAAAGATAGAAACATCAATGATGAGAGAGAATCATTGATTGGCTGCCTCCTACATGCCCCACACTGGGGATCGAGCCCATAGCCCGGGCATGTGCCCTGACTAGGAATCGAACCAGGACCTCCTGGTTCATAGGTTGATGCTCAACCACTGAGCCACGCCAGCTGGGCTGGTTGTTTTTTTATTATCTTTGCCGAACAGCTTTGTGAAAGAGACTTTCATGATAAGGGTGGTATTTCTGTATTTAAATCTCAGTGGTCTGTGTAGGAAGTTGAAGAGCTTGTATCAAAGAGCTTCTCCAGCCCTGATTGAAAGTATAAGTTCTATCATAGACATTAAGAATGTATAGGGACTTGGAAGAGAATCCAGTTCAAAGCCTCCAGTCACACCAAAACCCAGACCTGCTAGTCCCCAATTTTTGTGCTTTTTTAACTATAAGGTCTTACATTCCCTTTCTGGTTTACTTCTGATTGAAAACTGAAGAAATATATTTTTACATACCAAGAGTTCTCAGGCACATGTGTCTATGTGTCTGCACCCTTTTCTTTCTTTACCAGGAAGGCATGTGACGCAGATGCTGTTACAGAAATTCTGTCCTGTTCTTGCTGCATTATATTCATTGTGGTTAATCAACTTCATATTGAGAACTTGGTCTTTGCACTTGAGTGTTTCCAACATGGGTTCTGTTGAGTTGAAGAAAAGGAATGGGATGATTCTAAATGGAATTTACGTGTTTCAAATGATGTAGTTTGGGCTTCATTCTTTAAAGAAACACAATATGCTGCCTAATCCCAGAATAAATAGAATATCCAACAGAAAATTATAGAGTAAAGGAGGATCCTTTATGTAGAAAATAATGATTTACTTTACAAAAGAACTCCATGAGGATGCCTTTTGCGAATAACTCTAGTTGAAATTCCTGAAATTCAGTTGCTGCCCAATAGTTCAAGTAGAGCCAAATGTATTTGAACTTGATGACAAATGAAAAACACCCTGACTTTTCTAAATAGCGCCAGCAGTTCAAAACGCTAGTTCCGCCAGATAATGCAAACAATAATATACTCAATATATTTCCAATTATTTTACTTTTGCTTTCTGCCAAGGCCCAGGGCTCTTTGGTCAGATGAATGATACTATCTGCAGGTTAGAAATGGATTTAATTGCTAAATTGAAAGGCCTAGAAACACCCTGGAGAGTCAAACATGCCTGAGAAAAGAGGGTCGAAAGGAGAATTAGGAAACGGCGGTAATTAAGGAATATTCCACTTGGGTCTGTTTTAAGTCAAGCACTCTTCCAAAGGGCCCACGTGGCTTTATTTGTAAGTGCCGTTTATTGATTCAGGCTGCGCCTGTGCTAACTGGCAGAGCTGCTTTGGCCTACAGATGTTTCACTGGGTCCAGATACCAAGAAAGAAATGCCTGGCATCCTGGAGAAAAGAAACCCATTGCTTTGCCGAGGAGACTTTCTCCAGGGTCAGGCCTATCCCCAGGTGGACCACATGAAGGTGACTTCCAAGTACTGAGATTCCCAGGGCCCATAGCGTTTTCCCTGGGCCAATGAGTGAAAGGTTAGCCGAACATGCAGCCGGGATCCTGGAGGCCATACTGGACATGGGAATGCGAGGATGACTTTCTGGGTAATACACGGCACAGTTAATCTAGTGAATTAACCAGCTGACCTCTTGGTCTCTGTGGGTTGAGACAGGAGAACGACAAGGGTTGGCAGGAGATCACTGGAGGTTGCTGTGGAGGGGGCGGGGGAGAACAGGGTTGATGAAAACACTACAGGCAGAATCTTGAGAGGTATTCACAATTCAGAAGAAGATACCAGAAGGCAGGCTGGGCTTCATATGTGTGTGACACTTCCCGTAGTGACACACAGGGTCCAGAGCTTGGTTTAAGGCTCTGTCACCACTGTCTCAGCATTCTCAGTGATTTTTAATCCATGGGCCCTTCATTTTCATTTGACACTGGGCCCCGCACATTATTTAGCTGGTGTTGCTGGAAGGAGGCATAAAGGTCAGTAGGTAGATGTCAGAAGGTAACTTTTGTACATTTTCCTTTGGATGGTGGAACATTTCATTCTCTCTAACAGGGCCTAGAGCAGTGGTTCTCAACCTTTCTAGTGCCGCGACCCTTTAATACGTGGGTCGAGAACCGCTAGCAGGGTCACCTAAGACCATCGGAAAACACAGATATTTACATTACGATTCATAACAGTAGCAAAATTACAGTTATGAAGTAGCAACGAAAATAATTTTATGGCTGGGGGTCACCACAACATGAGGAACTGTGTTAAAGGGTCGCGGCACTAGAAAGGTTGAGAACCACTGGCCTAGAGGGAAGCATGTAGAATCCTCCTAAGGTTACGGTGGGAGAAAATAGCAGGAGGGCAGTTGACGATGGTGTTGCTGAGTAGGGCGGTGATGATAGTGGAGTGGCTAGAGATGCTCCGGTAGACGGGGCAGCATTGAACGCCACCTGTTGGGACAGGTGAGGTGGAGGGGTCTCAGAGGGACCAGCAGAGCAGTAACCTCCAGGTGAGAGGTCCATCCCAGGAGGCGTCAACATTGCAATTGACCCGATTTGAAGGCATGGTGAGTAAATTGAATTACGAGAGCTGCATTGCGTTTGACTCCCTTGGTGCTCAAGAGAAAGTCACTTGACTGTCAGGGTTTCAGATTCCTTATCAGCAGAAGGAGACTTCATTCTCGCTGCTCTGCAGTGACCATCCGTTTTAATGCGATAGCATCTCCAGTGCTCCGAGCCCCTAGGAGATAGGCTCTTTATCAGGCTGACACAGCAGCTCACTTCCTATTAACAGAAATAAGAGAATTGGAGGGGGGCGGGCATCTAGGAGATTGTGGTTTGAAGAAGTTTGGGAGCTCAAGGGCTCTATGAGTTCTGTAGGGAGATACCTCATATGTAAGAGCTAACCCCCCTCCCCGCAAAGCTCCAGTATACCATGTGGTTCTGTTTCCTCATAAAGTTAACTATGGCGTCAGACCTATGACGTTAGGTCTCTCAGGGATGGAAGATTGGGCATGCTTAATGGGATGGGTTCATAAAGACCAAGCCTGTGTGCTCTCAGGCGTTACTGATGGTTTAGGTCATCTCCTTACATTTGAAATGACAAACGTGAAAGAGAGAAGGGTGACGGATGACTCAGGTCTCACAGCCAAGGGTGTGGAGCTGTGCCTGTGACTGCCCTATGAACTTCTGGTTCAGGGTTTTCCCTCCCCTCACACCTGTCTTCCAGGCCGTTGGGTCACTTGTCGGTATTTTTGAGGAGTTTTGTTGCATTCTGTGTTTACAGATGTCTCCAGGTCATTACTATGGAGTGTTTATTAATCGGGGTGCTAATACTAATGAGCACCATTTGCATGGGGACGGCAGTGGGCACTGCAAACTCGAACGTCACTCAATCCTTTCATCCCACCATTATAGAGAGAGCTTCTCATCTTAATTTTTCAGAAGAGGCAATTCAGTATCCTATGCCCTCAATGAGATGAATTTTAGGACCCCACCTGCCTTCCCGCAGTGGTGAGCACCTGTTTCCTCTCTGAGCAGACGGCAGTGCGTGGAGTTGGGGCCCTTCCATCCCACCTTCGCTGCTGAGCAGGGACTCAGGTAGTGACTACAGGGTGTTTATCTTACAGTGTCTACTCTTGTGCTATTTGCATTGACTCATGGTAGCTAATTTCCTTATTTTTTTCCAGGGGATGACATGGAAGACTCAACTCTTCCTGGCCAAATCTCTCAGCTGCTCACTTTCACCAGGAATACAGGTGAGAGACACAGGAGTGGATGGGAGTTATGAGGTATCACTTTATGGGCCTGTCACAGTCACTTTGATTATATATGTCAACCTTCTGGAAGTAATAGTCAAGCCCAGTATTTTTACTATGAGAAGGGACAATATTTGAAATCAGTTTTGGCAGAGCTGACCAGAAATTGAAGGAGACAAAGGGAAATACATATTTTTTAGTCTCTTCTTGCCCAAGACATTTAGAATTCGGCCATGAGTCAGAAAGTGCATATTCACCCCTCTGCTGGGTGCAGAGGAGATCACCAAATGAAGGGGGGAGCACCGCAGGTGTCAGTCTGGGAAGGCGAGTGCCCTCTTCCTGCAGCTCTTTGTCACCCTGTTTGGAGGCAGGGGACATGGCCCTGGGAATGAACCCAGGTCCTTCTGCCAACGCTGTTGCTTGTGTTCAGCGGTGGAGCCACTAGACTTCATTTACCTAAAGGCACGTTGTTTCCCCCCATCACATCCTTGCTCAGCTGAGGCGGCTGCAGAACAGCGAGGTGTAAAATAGCCACACAGGTTCCTACTTGACAAGCCAAGGGCGAGTTTCTCATCTCTCCCCAGGGGCCGCTTATAACGAGAAGTTGGCCTCGTGAGCTCTGGAACGTGTCCATCACCACCCTGTATGCCTCTTATTCTTTTGTCTCTTCAGAATTAGCGTGCTATTTTAGACCAGGGAGAGAGCGGACTTCAGAAGCATAACCAGGGCATCTGTTTTGCAGAAACCACGCAACAGTCCCTGTCTCTCCATCCTGAGTTTTAAGTTATGACCCAAAGTAGGAAAATACGCAAATGCAAGGCACATGCATTGATTAGGCTTTTATCTCGGGGCTCTTCATATATCTAAGGGGAGGGTCTTTGTGTGCAGATTTGATTCCTGTTTCTCCACGAGAAAGTGCTTGTAGGTTCCAGAATGAGGCCTGTCCAACAAGGCACAGGGGTTCTATAATTGGTTATATGTACCTGGTGCCTTGTGTTGTGGCCCTAGCACTGGGCCATTCAGTAGATTTTATTGTTAATAATGACTATACATTAGCCCTAGCCACTTTGGCTTGGTGGATAGAGCATTAGCCTGTGGACTGTCAATGGCACATGCCTGGGTTGCGGGCTCGATACCCAGTAGGGGGCGTGCAGGAGGCAGCTGATCAATGGTTCTCTCTCATCATTGATGTTTTCCTCTCCCTCTCCCTTCTTCTCTGAAATCAATAAAAATATATTTTAAAAAAGGCTATTCAGTGAGGAGCTATAGGTCAGAGGATAGCGGACTAGAAAAAGCAGTGAAGAAATAAGGATGCAACATAACGTTGAGAAGATCACGCGGGACTTTGTCTTTCTAGGGAAGTCGTAAAGACTTCCAATGCAGGTGGGTAGCACACAGGAGCCCAGGGTTCTGGACTCTGCTGATCTGGTCCTTAAACCTTTGTCGGAAAGGAGACCCTGCAGGGTTTTTAGAGACACGCAAGAAGCCCGATGCACGTAAGCGCCGGGTTGTGACTCAGTTCTCACGGGAACCCGCAGGGTCTGAAAAGGGAAAGGAGTCTGCCCAGACAGGGGGGCGTGTTGCGCCATGCCTTGGAACCGGCCGAGGGGGTCAGGCAGCGTTTGGGTTGGGTTATCCTGAAACCACGTCAGAGGCTCTGCATAACGAAAACCACTTGAAAGGGAAGTTTGCTTTCCACTCCTGCGGGGCACAAAGGGCCCTGGCACAGAAACATTTTTTCCAGTTAGTTTTTGTTTCATTTCCCACTTAGAGATGGGTCACAGCAAATAAGCTTTTCTCCGTGGCCGTGTCTTGAATGTAAAATATAGTGGGTGCTATGTAAACATGAGGCAGCCAGTCCCTCTCCGGGGTCGGCTGGCTTTTTCTTATACACAGATTGTAAAACATAATAGAGGAACACATGTAATCAAACACTAGGGATGTTTCCATGGCGAGGCTGGCCAGAGATGCTTTTGCTAATAGAAGGAAAGTGAGATGGATGTTTAAGATATTCATTAGCTGTATTATGGCAACGGCTTTTCTTTCTTTTTCTTTTTTACAACTCTAAGCTTCTCCATTCCATCTCCCATGTCTACTGCTGCATGGCGTTGGCTATTTAATACAAATAGTATAGAGATGCATTTGCATTAAAAAAAATGACCATTATTATCCAGCTGGAGTGGCTCAGTGGTTGAGCATCTACCCATGAACCAGGAGGTTAGGGGTGCACATGCCCAGATTGTGGGCCTGATCCCCACAGTAGGGGGTATTCAGGAGGCAGCCAATTAATGTTTCTCACATCCATGTTTTTCTCTTTCCCTCTCCCTCCCCCCTCTCTAAAGTCAATGAAAACAATTTTTTTTAAATTAAGGATTTATACAATTGACTAATACAAGTAACAACTTGGTCTACAAAACATAAAATTCAGTATGAATGAGTAAAAAGTAGAAATGTATCATTCTATGATTTCCAAAGCATGTCTATAAAAATATCAAGGAATTGCTATTATTTGTCCTCCTGCTGAAATTCCATTAAACATGGTTATGACATCAAAAGCACAGGCAACAACACAAAAAATAGACAAATGGGACTATATCAAACTAAAGAGCCAAGGAAATAATTGCAGAATGCAAAGGCAATGCATGGATAGAAAAAAACATTTGCAAGCCACATATCTAATAGGGGGTTAATTTCCAAAGTATATAAAGAACTCCTACAATGGAACAGCAGATACAACAACAATTGATGACCCAATTGTAAAATGGGCTAAAGACTTGAATAGACATTTCTCCGAAGAAGACAAATGACCAACAGATATATAAAAAGATGATCAACATCGTTAATCATCAGGCAAATGCAAATCAAAGCCACTATGTGGTATCACCTCATACCTGTTAGGATAGCTGTTGCCAGCAAAACAACACACAAGTGCTGGCGAGGATGTGGAGAAATTGGAACCCTTATACTTTGTTGGTGGAAATGCAAAAGGAAAACAGTATGGAGGTTCCACAAAAATTTTAAGGAGGTTAAACAGTTCTGCCTCATATTACAATTCCTTTGGAGGGTTTACTGATTACAGTACATGAACTTGCGTCATTGTCTTTCTTGTTTAACTATTTATGATTGGTAGCTAATAGCTAAAGGTTTAAGTAACAGTTTTGGAAGGTGGCTTTTCTTAATTATAGATCATTATTGTGAGCATTTTAATCTTTGTGATGGAAAAGGGACATTTTGTATACTTAACACCTTTAAATGTGCCAAAATTCTTAAATGGAAACACTATGGCTGAATTTATGAAAAAAAGAAAAAAGAAAAAAAATTGATAATTTTATCAAATGGGGAATTTCAAAATATGCCTATTAGCCACTAGGTGTCATCATAGCCACTATAATTAAAAGCCAGCATGATAATTTTGTAGGAAGTCAATAGCAACACTTTTGCCGAGACACTAAGTGACATTTTTATTGAGCTGGATACCTAGCCCTATTATTCTCACCCATGTGATTCTATATCAAAGCATTAGGTGGACAGATGAACTAGGAATAGATTTTACATATTTTCAGAAATTGGGAACAATTGTAGTACTGAGCATTCTGGTAATCCCAACATCTTGTTTTATCGTTGTTAAATAATGATAACATTTGTTACATCTTGGATGCCATTGGTATGCCCTTATTCACAAGCGGGGGAGGCTGAGGAAACCCGAGACAGTTCTTTGTTTGCGGGGGGCGGTAAGGAGAAGCAGTGTCTCCTCTGATGGTTCTGCAGGAGGTACATTGCTGGTGTGACACGAGAGGACAGGGGCTCATCTCCCCAGTTGCTAGTGGAAGTGGGGTTCTTGGAGTGCCGCTGGAATAATATTTCTGGAGGGCCCTGTGGGAGGATATGACATAGTAGCCATCTTTATTTCCGTGGAATTATACCCCTGGGTTTCCAAAGTCCCATTTCCCTTAATCTAGTCATAGAAGTGTAGCTGGGATTCCAGTAGAGGTAAAATCAGGGCCAGTGTCCAGAATTTTCTTTCCATGTTGGAGCCTGGTTCAATACAGCATCAGGCCAGTCGCGGTCCATTAGTCCATTGTGTATGGGGTTTGCATGGCCATGGGCCATACGGGCGAAAGCAGGAGAGCCAAGAGTCAGCCACACAAATAAATACAAAGAGAGCGAATGCTTTTGTTTAGGGGATTATGTATTCCCAAGTGTTTGTGCTCTTGCAGTGGCTGTGCCCATTCTGGCCAACCATCTCTGTCCCCAAGTGTGGTTGACAGACAAGTACCTTCCCTATGTCACCCCAACTTTACTGGTCTACATCTACCTTTTCTGTGTGGTTCCCTGGGGAGAGTGAAATTGCAGCTTCCTGGTGAAGCTGCCCACATGACATGCCTACAATGTCTGGCCTTCCTCCTGTGTTCCTTTCCTATGATTAATAACTGGCTAGTTACAGTGGGATCATTGGTGGTCATGCTCTTGGGCCTGGATGACCGGGTAGCTTGGAACCCACGGCGTCTCTTTTATCTTGTGCGCCAGTACCCAATGCTACACTTTACCTGCATATGAAAATTTGCTTTTTCAAGCAAAATACTCATCGACTCTTGGCTGAAAATGAAGATGTTAAGGAGTTTTCAGCATGGGTCTGTCCCATCCATCATGGACGTGTGTGTGTGTGTGTGTGTGTGTGTGTGTGTTTGTGTTTTAAGTAACTTGCCTCAGAAAGAAAATAAGGATAGAAAATGACATTTTGGGTTTTCTTTATCTCTATCATACTCTAGTTGATATTTGTTATTCTGTTTGATTTCCCAATATCGAAACCCCCTGCGGAACCCCCTGCTTCATAAAACAGAGCCAATCCCCCACTTCTACAATGAAACTTAAAAATATTCCAGACCCCTTGTAGCGAGGGCCTGGGTACTGGTCACACAGCACATGTGAGTCAGATGTATCTGCACCATAATGTGAATCAGAGGTGAGTCGCCACAAAAATAGGGGAACTTCCGAATCTTTCCAGTGAGAGTGGTGAGGGGCAGCCGTGCTGTGGGATCCGATGGTAGCCTGTGGTGCCCGGTGTTTAGAGCATGGGCACCATAAACAGAGCGTGTTCGGAGTCAGTGGCAGGGGTAGGGGGATGGCCAATCTCTGGGACAGCTTCACGGCAGGACTTGGGGTGGAGTTTCCAAGCTCTGGGCCTCCTGGAGATTGTGAGAGCTGATTACAGCCACCTTCTCTTATGCACAGGCCTTTGTGCTTAGCAAGGTTTATGTTTTGTCATTTTTCTTTACAACAAAGAATTCCGACTTTAGTACTTCCTGATCCCAAGACACAAAATCCCTGATGCCTACATTGTGATAAAAAAAAAAAGGCCTGTCCCTCTCACTCTTTCTTACCAGGTTACCATAGGTTTCCTCTCTGCTGCCAATAATGAGTTGGATAAAATGGTGGTGGTGGTGGTGGTGGTGGTAGTGGTGTGAGTGTGTGTGTGTGCGTGTGTGTGAATGTGTGTGAGTGTGTGTACTAGTATATGTGTTTGCATAACAACAGGGAGTTATTTCTGCCATTAGAGGCCATGTATTTATTTGTTTGTTTAAGTAGTGTATGCTTTCTTCATACAAGTTATGGTACCTGTAGCCAGGGGATTGTCTTTTATGTAGAGAAATGGATGCTAACCTCTTCTCATAGCCTTACTGTGTTCTGGGAGCTGTAGTTTCTGAATGCTTATATAAAGACAGAAGCAGATGACCCTATATACAGGGTGTCCCAACAAATGTATACACACTATGAATGATTTTAAATTCAGTGTTTATTACCATTGAAAAAGAGCAAAAACTGAGTTATCAGCTCTTAAAATGTGTATACATATTTTGGGGGACATCATATATATAGGGGATTTGACTCCACAAGAGTTTTATTTGGGTCATAGGTTCTTTCTGACATTCCAGACAGTTTTGTCAAAACAGTTTTCTCTGTAATAGTCTGTGGACTTCAAAAAAGTCCATATGATTCAGCCTGTGTAAAATTTATTCTTTTGACCTATCTTCACAGGTATTTTAACAGGAAGTTTACTGTGGCTCCTAGAAATGAAATTTTTATAATAGATGCTTTTGCACATTGTAACAACTCTAACAGAAATGTGTTTTTGAGGCTTTAACAACTTTGGGCCCCTGGTGTGTTTATTTCTAACGGGTGTTGTTTTCTTACATGATCATTCAACCACACTAAAATACTAGTAGAGGTACAAATTCTATATCATTTCTTAGAAATAGAATATAATATTGAAATTCACAACACAGCCATTTGCATTATACCTACAGGTGAAAACATCAGCCATGATTTTGAGTAGTTGCTTGTATGTAGGTTTTACAGGGACTTACATGTTACATACAACTGGTAGTATTTTGGGGGAAAGGGCTAACTGATTTCAAATGACAAAACCAGTTCCAGAAGAATAGATTATGACATATTGTAAAGAGCACTGGACTTGGTCTGGGAGATTTAGGATCTTGTCCTCTTTCTGTTTATAATTAGCACGATACTGAGCAAGTCATTACACTTTGAGTCTTATTCTAAATGAAAATAATGAGAATGCCTACCTTTTTAAACTCCTAATTTGTACAGATAAGAAGAAGAAGGAGAAGGTAACATTTTATTAATATATCAGGCTCTACTGCAAATACCTAAACTCAGCTTTCCATCGACACTGTAAAACAATCTTTCATGGTAAATATTATCTCTTCTTTACAGATAATACAGATAATAATTGTGTTGCCTAAGTTCAATAGGGCTAGGCGGTAGGATGATTGGACTTGAACTTCCAAGTTGGTGTTCAGTCCAGGACAATGCGTAAGCTTTTTGTTCTAAAACACTATTCAAAACTCATAATTTCATAACATGAATGATGTTTTAGCCAATCCAACTGACCCCAGATTCATGAGTCTTTGCTGTGTTTGCTCCAACAAGACTGTGAGCAGTTGAGGTGGCAAAGGCCATCCATTATGCATCAGCGTGAGAAACACAACCAAAGGTGGGCTTCCAAGTAGTAACTAAAGTACTATTGTTCAACCTTCAGTGCTTTGTAAAATCCAGGGTTAAAAATAATGGCAACTCATTGTCATTTTATAAACTTTCTTTGGAAACATTTTTATTAGTTAAATACTTCAGGTTACGAACAGCCGGCTTTTTTTAGACTTGAGGAAATGGTGTGGTCTGAGCCTGTGTCCATATTGTGAGGTAATTGGAATATTTTCAAAATCACCAAAGTAGAAACACATGCTAAAATGATAAAGAAAACAGAAATCAAACAAAACGAAATAAAACAAAAAACAACGGAAAAAAGAAGTACATAATCAAACACGTCAATATCTCTATGTCTTGATCAGGGTGATGACTCTTATGTGTGAAGTTAGATGTCACTCAAAAGCATAGGCCATGATTAAAAATAGTCGCTGTGGTCAGACATGTGAGACCACAAAGCGGAACGAGTAGAATCTTGAGCCACATGTATTTTTTTAGACATGTCCTAGTGCCCATTTATTTACAGCAACAAGCTTGGCCATTCATCAGCAACCAAGGCAGGAAGAAGTCATCTGATGTGAGCATAAAATGTTAGTTACTTCAAGTTGAATGGATATAATCTTGAAAGCTTTAGATTTTAAGATGGTTGTGTTCATTCATAAAATAATTAAATTATATATACAATTTCATTATTTGTATAGCACTTTAATGCATACTATCGCATATGTTTTTCATAATATTATCTTGCGGAAGAAAGGGTAATTATTTTTCTTATCTCTATAGGATTAGTGAGGGAATGAGGTCAGAGAGGTCTAAGGTCACATAGCTATTGGTGGAGCCCAGACTCAATTTACTCACCTAATCATTAGCGTTGGCAACCATCAGAAAACATTATTCAGGTCCACGTTTTTTGCACAGTCTACTTATTATTCAGATGGAAGTTATGTCAAGAATCTGTTGTCAGCAGATGGTTTAGTATTTGTTAGAATCCTACAGTTTTAAAGTGATTCTAGATCCTAGAAATTTAATCTGGCTATCTCCTTTTATTTTGTGTTGTAATGATAGTTCCATTCTGTTAATCCTTCAAAATCAAATTTTAACTGTCCATATTTGTAAAAATATACTAAAATATAGTTTGTAGCAAGATTGGTCATATGATGCCAAGTATTTTTTCTCTCTAATGTACAAGAAAGTCACAACACCATATATTGGAACAATTAGCATAATTTCTCTTTTTTTTTCTTCCTTTTATTTATTTATTTAAAATATATTTTATTAATTTTCTATGGAGAGGAAGGGAGAGGGAGAGAGAGTTAGAAACATCGATGAGAGAGAAACATCAATCAGCCACCTCCTGCACACGCCCCACTGGGATGTGCATGCAACCAAGGTACATGCCCTTGACCGGAATCGAACCTTGGAACCCTTGGTCCGCTGAGCTAAACCAGTTAGGGCATAATCTCTTAAGAGAGAATATAATCTAAAGCAGTTCATCTATAATTTGCTACATTATATGGTTTATAATTTACTCTTCCCAATTTGTCTTTGGCTATTTAATCTACATTTTCTTGATGAACACTAACAACAGAATAGAATTTGTATTGGAAGATGATTGAAAGCTTGAGACTAAAATTTTTCTACAGCTTTAACATCATGTAAATAACCTCTATTATATCCATATCTATTATCTATCTATCTATCTATCAATCTATCTTCTATCTAATCTTTCTATCTCTATATGGGTTGCATTTATAGTCCAATACGTTGTAATTTGTTTTATACAAATTCCATATAACTCCCTTATTTTGAAATATTCTGAATATTGAAATATTATTTCAGCTGGAAAAAAAAACACCTGTGATGTAAATGCAATGTTATTAGCAACAGTTGTGTTATACACTTGGAGGAATAGAAAAAGCTAAGACATTATTTTATATAGTACAGATTATAACTACTATAAAGTTCAGAGATGATACACTAGTGAAAAACTAGAACATTTTTGTTAATGTGTGAGGTAAGGTACTTGTGATTGGAAGAGATGAAAGGTAGTCATGTCGGAGAGGAAGTAGGCAGCAAGACCAATTCAGCGTGTCACCAGCAAATTAAGAGTGGGATTCTTCTCTTCTCTTTTGAGCAATTCTGTGTTTATATTAGGAACACTTGATTGTGAAATTTATTAGAATTTTCCATTTTGCTTTAGTTGTTAAAAAAAATTCCAAATTAACACTGACTCAGCTGTAGAAAAATTTACAAATCTTCATGGAATAGGTTTTAAACTTTATTCCTGATTCCATTTCATGGGCTTAGTCTTATCTTTCTCCCATTTACTCCTATTTTTAATATTTTTCATTTTTTATTTCTTTCCTTCATTCTTCCTTTCCTCCCTTCCTTTCTTTCTTTTGTAACTATATAACTCATTTATATTACTTTCTGTAATGAGATGGAACATAAACAAATTACTTATACCCTAACACCAAATATATTGCCCGACCAGGGTAAGAGCTATTTGCTAAATAAATTAAATTAATTGAGAATAGAATATGAAAAAAAAACAGAATAATCTTACTGACACTTTGAACAATGACATGACAGGGTTTAGTAATAGACTGGGTAAAAGCAATGAGTTTAGGAAACACTGAATAAGTTTCTGTTCTAATCTGGAATTCTGGTGGGGAAATGTGGAATAGCAGTGGGTATTAACAAGTAATGCAGATTTATAGAAAAGTGGTTAGTTTTTATTTGAAAAAAAAATCTCTAGTTGTTTATAATCTGTAAAATGCTTCAACTTTTGGACAATCCGACGATGCTTCTGTATTCCTCACTTATGAGTTCCTTTAGAAGGAGCAGGGCGTTCTGAGAGGAAGGGCGGTGATGATCATGTGTGTGTCATTACCTGTGGGCTTAACACCTAGCACTGCTCACACCCATGCTGGGCATAGTTAGGGATCCTTTTCTCTAAAATCACAGGTAGTGTTAAATAAAATTCTGGTTTTATATTGTCAGCATGATCACTCCTTCAGTTTTAGACCTTTCCAGGGGGCATTGGACACAGACATTGTGGACAGTTGGGGAGCGGGCAGGGGCATCTCAAGAGCGAAATGAAAGAATGAAGAATACACAATGTTCTTAATAGCATGGTATATGAACTGAAAGTTGGCAGGAGTGAATTCAAATCTTGTGTTTAGGCTCAGACAATAGCGAGTGCTTCTTTCAAATAAATTCACATGAAAATGAATAGGACCTTAATGTGATATAGTCTAAAAATGAGAAATACATACAAACACGGACTGAGGTGACAGAGGTAAAGTGGCCTCCAGGGAGATATATTTCATTGTATCCTCTGCTCTCAGTCTTGATCTTGGTGACACTTTTTAGCGGGTGTTGACTAACAGGCACATTCTGGGGTCAGTGAAGCCCATGGAGCAGGCTCTGGGACCCGTCAGGTCCTCTGGTGGAAGTGCCTCGTTACCAGGTCAGTTCTAGGAGCTGCTAGATGCTTTCTGCGCAGGATCTCACGAAGAGAACCTTCTCTTCAGGTGCGAGATGAATGCGAGAACCTCTAAATGTCCCTCCAACTCCAAGAACTAATGGGCAGGCTTAAAATTTTCAGCTGCAAATTTGTGTATCTATTGAAGTCACTTAAAGCTTTTAAACACATGAAATAATTGAGCAACCACCAGTCTTGGTTACTTCCTTTTATTCCGTGACTAAGTGGTCTTAGTTATAAAAAAGTGTTGAGTGGGTGGAAGTCAAAAGTAACGTGTTGGAGACAGAAAGGCGGTGGTTAATGCCCTTCAAAAGCCCATCCTTGGGTTTAAAATAAACTTGAGGAAAAAGATGCCTCATTTGGTTTCATTTTTTTTTTTTAACCTCTGGAATAACCACAGGAAGTAAGAAAGGAGTCAGACGGTGTGTTGGGTCATTTAATGAAAATTTTAACGTTGTCGTCTTTGGGTGATAGTTTGCGAGCCCCTGTCCCGTAGCTGCCCTGATGCCCTGTATCCTGTGAAGGTTTCAGGATATGGTATTACATATACTATATTCATGGCACTATATGTTACCTGGTACATAATGCCATATGGTATATACACATGTTAAATTATACTGTGGCACACCTAAAACTTGTATAATGTTGTAAACCAGTGTTACCTCAATCAAAAAAAAAAAAAAAAAGAGTCAATGAAACCAGTTCCTTTGTAGAAAAGATACAGCAACATACTTTGCTATAACTGATGAAGAAAAAGACCACATTGTCACCCTCTTGACTCATTTTCTGTTTGAATTTAGCATACCCAGATTAGCCATGAGCATTGCTAAAGGCAGTGGCCTTTGGAAGACATTTGGGTAATGACATTTCCTTAGCGACTTGAGAAGCCATCAGGGGAATCTTTATTCTGTTCAGTTCCGTAGCACACTGTGGGGGTGGTCCTGCTCTCCCCCTCCCGTGCTCTCCCCCCCCCCCCCCCCCCCGCAACCAAGGAGTTGCACTCCTGTGTCATCAGCTACAGGAGTGAAAGGCCAGGGTGACTCATACCAACCTCAGTTGCATCAGCACAGGTCCTCGGCTGCTTCATTCAGAATGAGGTGACTTTAACCTTCCGTCAACCTGTTGGAGAATTAGTCCAGAACTCATTCTAGTACGCATTGCAGCACATATGCTAAAATTGGAACAATACAGAGAAGATTAGCATGGCCCCTGTGCTAGGACGATACACATATTTGTGAAGCGTTCCATATTTAAACAGATAAATAAAAATGGCTCATTGTAGCCCAGCCAGCATGGCTCAGTGATTGAGTGTTGAACCAGGAGGTCATGGTTCAGTTCCCTGCCAGGGCATATGCCTGGGTTACAGGCTTAATTCCCCAGTGTGGGGCGTGCAGGAGGCAGCTGATCAATGATTCTCTCTCATCATTGATGATTCTCTCTCTCCCTCCCTCTCTGAAATCAATAAAAATATTAATAAAAAGAAAGAACTCATCTGAGTTTATCATGGATTGGACAGAGAAACCTGGACACTGGAAAGTAAGATAAAAGGGAAGGCCTTAGCGATTTGTAGGTTCTAGAAACTCCTAGAGCTCTGTGGCTTCTGAAGTCAGGTCCAATAGCTTCCCATCTTGCCTTCTCACTTGGTAGCAGTGTCACCTTAGACAAATGAACCGACCTTTATAAGTCCTGGTTAACCCACCTGGATAATGTAGAACGTAGCAGCATGGATCTTCAAGGGTTGTGGGTGAGGATAAAATGAAAAGAGTAGTGCCTGCTCATAGAAATGGCAAACAGACCGGCCCCAGCTACAATTCCCTAGGGCCTCCCATGCAGTGTCCAGAGACATATGTTATGCTATGAGTTATGTTAGAGAGAAAAAATTGATCTTTCAGTTTTCACTGACATAGTCTAAGTATTAGAATTTGTTTTGGGACTAGTATTGAACCCTTTGAAGAGCAATAAATCCTCAGTATAGAGATAAATTATAAGGAATAGAGAGATCATGTCTCTGAATTGATGGCTTGTCCTCACTTCCTCACATATAACTGCCTGTGGAGAAGTCATTTGCTTTTCTAACCTTTTAAGATGGTCTAGATCAGTGGGCACCAACCGATGGTCCGCGGACCACTGGTGATCCATGAGGTCTGAAAGGTTGGCGACCGCTGGTTTAAGGAAACCTTAAGGAAACCTTTGGAGCAGTGGTGGTCCGTGAGGTCTGAAAGGTTGGCGACCTGGTCTAGATCAAGGGTGGGGAACCGTCTTTTTGCCAAGGGTCATTTGGATATTTATAACATCATTCGCAGGTCATACAAAATAATCAACTTAAACATGAGCCTGCTCTGTTTGGTCAGACATTTAATGAACTCACCCCTAATGCCTTGGCAGGGCCAGACCAATGATTCCACGGGCCTTACATGGACCCTGGGCCGGACGTTCCCCACCCCTGTTCTAGATGGTCTCCCATTCTTCTTCTAGGTCGAATAGTCTATGGTTTTCATGTGTCTGTGTATACCTGTTACTTATATTTATGTTACATATATGCACTTACATTTAAATCTTTCTACTTATAGCTATAGTTATTTTTTCCCCTGGAAATTTCTCTTTATAGTGTCACCATCCCATGTTGGGTTTGTTTTTTTTTGGGGGGGGGGAGAAATGAATGGTTCCAGCACATCGCACATCGTGGAAGAAGGGAAGCCCTGAGGCTGATGGAGGTAAGCTTTGATAAGGATGAGGAAGTATCACTTAGCACAGTGGTTTCTGTGCTTACAGAACTAGGCTCTGAAATGTGAAGTAGATCAAATCTAGCTGCCGTGCGCAGCCAAAGTCGCAGAGCTGCAAGCTTTACTAATAGTAGTTTTCTAAGTATTTTTCTCAGACACGTTTTCTAATTGCTTTTCAATGTGGGATGAAGCCGGTCCAATAGCTCAAATCGACTATTTCTGAGTCTAGTTTAGTCAAATTTCCATGCATCAATCTATGTAGTGCTCTAAATCCATCTGTTAATACTTTTTATTTCAGTTCACAGTAGAGAGTTTGTTTCTGAAATTACATGCACATCACTTGTCTTGGGGCTTTCTTTCCTCCTCGAGATCTAGGTAAAAATGTCCCCGAAACTTGAATTTCTTTGCATGTGTAATCCAAAAAGTACCTTTCTCTGAATTCTGGGGAAGAAGGTGAGGTGGAGATCTTAAATTTCATGGTTTCCACCACTTCCTATGTCTTTTCTGTGTTTCATGTGGAGGCTTTATTCTTTATCACCTCAACACAGGCTCAGCCTCCTTGCAGTTTTAATGGCCCAAGAGGACTCTGTTGGAAAAAAAGGATATGAGCTGGATTTTGAAGGAATGGTGATTTTTTTGGATGGCAGAAAGAATGAAGGTTAACCTTGAACCCCTCAGATCAGCATCAGTTCCTTAGCTCAGCTCCAAAATAAGCAATCCTCCCGCTGTTCCTTCTCTTTGCTACTTTCCTTCTCCACGAAATGATTCACCTGCCACCTCAGGGGTCTTTGTCTAAAACCCAATCTTAGAATCTGGTCTTTTGAAAATAGAATCCTGGTTCTTTATTTTTACAGTTGGTTATCACTAAGTGAACAGCAGTTTCATAATAGTGGGAATGCCCACGGAGTGACTCAGCAAACAGCCACGTTGTTATTCTAGTCTGGGAAGCGGGAACGATTCCTTTAACAGATAACGTCCAGGAGACAGGGTACCATCCCATCTGCTCCACATTGCTGTCTTTGTCGTGACGGGTGGACTTTAGCAAGGGCAGTACCTGGATCAGCCTTCCTGAGTGGATGTCCATTCTGTTGGGCCAATGCATGTCCATCTATCTCCGCCACTATCATGGCTATTCTGTTCATGAACCCACTATGGGCTGGCTGATGACAGAGGCTACCTGAGGTCACCTGGCACAGTTGTCCTGTCTCCTTAGGTGTTTATGTCCTTGGGGTGGTGGATGATCTCTGCTGGCTGTTACCAGGGGATACAAAGACTGTCACACGGTTGAGTGCCCGGTAGGTCAACCACATGCAGCTTCCCTGGACCTTCCCATTCCTAATTTTCTTTTTAAAAATATTTTTATTGATTTCAGAGAGGAAGGGAGAGTGGGACAAAGATAGAAACACCAATGATGAGAATTATTGATTGGCTGCCTCCTTCATGCCCTCTACTGGGGATTGAGCCCCCAACCCGGGCATGTGCCCTGACCGGGAATTGAACTGTGACCTCCTGGTTCACAGGTCGACGCTCAACCACTGAGCCCCGCCGCCAAGCCGGCATCCTGCTCCTTCTAGGTGCAGAGCGGTCTGGTGGCAGTTCGGGGCATCATGTCTTTTCAGTGCTGTTAGTCCATGTGGGAGAGGGCTTTGCCACCTTGAGCAATAAATACATTGTTGCTGTGTTTTCGCAGAGATTCACAGAAAGTTCAGGGAATCTGTGCTTTTAGTGTTTGTTACTCTTCTGCTGCTCCTTCCTCTTGCTCAGGTTTCGAACCTGCATCTAAGCGTAGTGTGAGTGTTGGGTACCTGCTGGATATGAAGTAGCCTGTTCCCCCCACTCCATCCCGCTGTTTTCAGGCCAGCATGTGGCTCACAAAACTTTCTTCTTTGAGGACGAATTCTGTCATAAATAGGTCTTTGGCTCCATCAGTTCAGCACTGCTGGTCTTCCTGGTGCACGCTGAATTCACACAGAGCCCTCACCACATCTGTTTGTAATCCTGAAAGTTACTGGGTGATTGGCCAATGTAAACCTCAACGTATTTATATCAATAAGGTCTGTAGCCCTAACCTGAGTCAAAAGCGAGTGGGTGGAAAACACAAGTTGTACGGCCTACTTGTGTTCCCTTCGTGTTTTGATCAGCTACAGAATTTTCCATCGCTTATTCTTTTCCTGCTTCTTCGCCCTCACCTCCCTTTTCTGTGTTGTTCTTGGCATTTCCAATTCTCAGTTACATCTGAAATAAGCTTTTCACATATTGTTCTCATCCATAGCTTACATCCTTTTTCCAGGCAGCTCTATCTCCAAGAACATCACAAGGTCAGAGAGATAACCTTGGCTGAACGTGGGAACTAAGTCACGCGTGTTGTGACGTGGAAACTACCCTGTTTTTTTCCAAGACAGCTCCATATATGTCTTTAGAGATGAAATAAGGATTTTTTTTTTTTAAGAAAAGGGAAACTTAAAAACACTAATCAGTATCTTCACATTCATCAGGATAAAACTCCCTAGTTACTGTAACAAATAAACTCCGGATCTCGGCCATTTTTATTTTCCACTTGCACAAATGCCATTTGGGGTTGCATGCCTGTTCTGAGGGTGGTAATAATTCCTTCATGCCGCATCGCCGGGGTCCTTTGCCATCACGATGTCAATCATCAGCCCTAGAATGGCGCCCATCCCTTCTCCTCACCAAACAGAACTTAGTTTTGTGGCTCCATTAAATCAAGGTCAAATATCAAACTTCCATTCAAGGTTAAATACCGAATTCAAGTAAAGGACCTGCGGAGAAGTAACCCCCAGTAAATGTTGACTGCACAGAAACATTTCTAGAAGGGTCTGTATTTGCTGCTCACTTTAAGAGGGCCTGGGGATGCAGTTTTCCTACTGTCCACCGAGAGGGCCCCACACCAGGAAGCGTCCAGCCAGTCTCCATCACAGCCTCCTAGAATGCGAAAGGAAACCATTACTTTTGGACTCTGCTGTTAGCTCCAGTAGGAAGACATGGATGTGGGCAAAGTGCGGTTAGTGAATTAGTAGGATAGACCTATTCCAGCTTTTCCTGAGCCCTACCGTGCCGGAATGTACATGTATTGGTGAGTCACAGGTCGCAGTCGAGCCGGCAGTCTTGTAACTCATGACGTCATTTGCATTGCTTTGAATTTAACCCACATTTTGTTGTGCGACTGACATTGCTCTAAAGCCATATTTTCCCTCCAGAAGCGAATGACTCACCACCGTGGTGAACAGCCCCGCCTTCCGCGGAGCTGAATTCCTTTCCCACCTTGATTTCATCTCAGTTGTCACTGCTGTCAGGTGTCCTCGATTCCCAAGGCGGCTGCTGCTTCACAGCTGCTTCGCCTGTCTCCTGGCCTGAATCCTAGACTTCAGGTTTTGTTTTATAAAAATGTATTTTTATTGATTTCATAGAGAAAGGGGGAGGGAGCGAGAGATAGAAACATGAGTGATTGATGGGCTGCCTCCTGCATGCCCCCTATGGGGCATGTGCTCTGACCTCCTGGTTCATAGGTCAGCGCTCAGCCACTGAGCTGCACTAGCCAGGCTAGACTTCAGTTTTGTCTCTTGTTTTTGAAGGTGTGCAGAACCCTCCATAGAAGATTCTATATTTTGCCACTGGCTTATTTGTAGAAAAGTTTCATTTGGGTCAGTCTCAGAGTAAGACACAATTTCGCCATTAGGATGATACATTTTTAGCTTTTATAATACTGTTCTCAACAAAAAGGTTGGCACTGTTTCTGTGGTTGATGGGTGATTTCTGTTTATAGATATGTTTTCATGGGTGTCTTGAGCTCCTACATCTCCGTCAAATAGCAATTATTTATACTTGTGATACTTTAAATCACTGTTTATTTCTTCCTTCACATATTTCAGAATTTCTTATTTTCAACAACAAATCATCATGGATTCCTACTAATATAACATAGCCTGTGTTTTCACACAGAAAGAAACTTTAGTTTATTTTGTGAGTTATATGGGTTAATGTGTGCTTTTTATTCAATATCATGGGGGGGGGGAATCATTACCTTATTTCTACCTTCTTAGAGTCCTAGTTTTCTATGATATATCTATTAGAAATAATGTAAAATATGTCTGAGGAAAATGAGTTTTTATTTTTTAACTAATACTTTATTTTTAAATTAAATTCATTTTTTTCTTTAAAAAACATATTTTTATTGATTTCAGAGAGGAAGGGAGAGGGAGAAAGAGATAGAAATATCAGTGATGAGAGAGAATCCTTGATTGGGTGCCTCCTGCATGCCTCCTACTGGGGTCAAGCCCTTGATAGGAATCAAATCTGAGACCCTTCAGTTTGCAGGCTGAAACTCTGTGCACTTAGCCAAATCAGGTAGGGCTATTTTTTCCTTTTCATAAAATGTATTGGTTAACAAAATTATATAGGTTTTGGGTGCACAGTTCCACAGCACGTCACCTGTACACTGTTCACCATCCCAAGTCAAGTCTTCCATTACCATTTATCCCCCCTTTACCTTCTTCCACCTCCCCCCCTCCCACACTCCCCAAACCCAGCAACCAATGAGTTTCAAATCATCCCTGTGACCAGTTGCCCCTGCTTTATATGACAACAGAACACAACCCGTGAACTGAGAATCTTATATCCAGCAGTTGGATCAGGTTTCTTTAGCCAGCAGATGTCCCCGGAGCTAAACACATCTCTTATAAAACAGCCACACCATCACCAACAATGCAAGGAAGAGAAACTTATCTTCCCAAGTGTCATTGTGTGAGATCTTGAATTCATGCAGCTATGATAATATTTTCCTTTTCGAAAATGAAGAGGTGTCTTAAATGTTTGTTTTGACCAATCTGTCCAGAAATTGGATGGCTCCTTAGCTTGGCTTCTTGTCAAGACGAAGACCAGAACATTCATTTTATGACCAGTGTGTGTGCTGGACTCCTCACACTCCACAGCCTGCAGGGCCTGGATGATGTCATGTGACAGGAGTATTAGAAATAGGACCAGAGTCTCTGGTGTTTATATGGACTCAGATCACCTCCATTCGACATTGAAAATAACTCCACAGTGGGGTAAGGTGTTCGAAGGCCTTTATGGAGGAGTGATTCTTCCTGGGTCTTGAATAATTAGGATTTGGAACCTGGGAGGATGTAGGAAAAGGAATTTCAGACAGAGGTTAACCAAAGTGAAGACCAAGGGCTTCAAGAAAAGGCAACAAATCCAGTGTGATGTCAAGGTGGGAAGGATACCCAGAGGGGAGTAACGGGAGCTATACCCTGAAGGTCACGCTGGGAGTGTTTTAAGGTCCAGGAGAGATTTGTATGTAATGAAAATGACATGTCCAGATCTGTGTTTGAGAAGGTGATGCTTGTGGCTGTCCAGAGGGTGGATAGAGAGAAGAGGCTGGAGAGAGGGGGAAAGAAGGAACATGAGTTGCCAAGCAGTGACATTCTCTATTAGGGCAGGGGTAACAGAAAAAAAGCAAGCGACATGCCAGCTGCACCCAATGATTGTAGAAGGAGGGTTTGGTGATGGGATGAATGGGGGAGAGAAACACCTGATGATGATGACGACGAAGAAAAAGAAGAGGAGGAAGCAGAAGAGGAGGAAGCAGAAGAGGAGTAGGAGGGGACTGGACTCCCTTCCTAAGTCCCTGTTATTATATGACCTGCTAAGCCATAGGATAAAGCCTAAGGCAGAGCTAATTGGGATGCTGCCCCATGGAAACTTAAGAATAATCCTTTTAAAACCTGATCTGCACATTGCCCCATATCTTCCCTGTGTGCCCGGTGACTGGACATACTTGCACTGAGGACATCCATGGTATTTCAGTGTGGTGTGTGGGTGGCTGATTATTCCATCATAGTTCTCCAGGCTATACTGGATTCTGCATCATCTTGATTTTTTTTGTGCTCTCTGTAGGCTATCTCTCCAGAGTGGTCTTACTGTTCTGCTTAGCTGACAGGCCTTCAGCAGACTTGTGAGTGATTTAGGAAATGCTTTCTGGTCAGTAGGGGGCAGAGTCGCCTCAAGGAAGGAGCATAGATTAGACTGAATCCCTTGGAGATTCTGACTCAGTCAGCCTCAGAGGGGGCCCTGAAAGGGGGGCTCTGTTTTGTTAACATTCTAGGTAATTCTGAAGGTTAGCTACATTTGGGAAGTAGTGATTTGATCTTCCTGAGTCTCGGCTTTCACAGAATTGCTATGAGCATTAAATGAGAAAATGCATCTGGGTTTTATAAACCTTCAACCACCATAAAATATCAGTTGTTCCTTCTTCTTTTCTTTGTTTTTAATCTTTATTGTTGCAAGTATTATATATGTCCCCCTTCCTCCTCCGTTGACCTCTTCCAGACTGCCCCACCTTCCATCCCAGGCAGTTGTTCCTTCTTGAAATAACTTTTTTGGTTCCTTTTTAAAGGACTTTTTCAGTAGCTCATCAGTTTGAAGATTGGCTACATGAAAGCATATTATATTTGTTTGATTTTATGCATTCTCATAACAAAGACAAAACTAATAAATTCTGTCTAATACATGTACACAATACATAAAATATAGGATTAATTATATGATAGTTTTATTTAAAATTTTTTAAAAGAACTAATGTTTAGTTGAAACTTTAAAATAGCCATGCACATACAAAAATATGTTAACAGCTTGTGCCCTCAATAGTTCAGTATGCCTATACATTCTTACTTTTCCTGGACGCACACTAAGTAAACATTGTATGTTATACCACAGGTGAACAGACCCAATGAAATGTATCAAATTCCTAATTGTGATGGTATATATTTTCTGGAACCATTTGGGCTGTCTCAGTGTAGACAACCCCCAATTCACTGGATGATAATTTTGGATGTTGAAGAAATGATAGAAAGCAGAAGACCCCAGCTTGACTTTTTGTTAAATCTGAGGAATAAATGCCAGTTAAAAAATACCCAGGAAAATTAAAAAGGAACCACTTGTATATATTTTAATACAAAACACATTTATTATGGACACTTGATAATTTAATTGACAAATATATCCTGACTTCCCAGTTTTAAGAGCAATAGCTTAAATTAAATACATCGTTCTTTTCTTCCTCTCTTTCAAGCCCAAAGCAATCGAACAAGACAACACCAAGACCACTTTGTGTCAACGGTGATCTCAAAACACATGCTTTTCAAACAGTCACCCAAATGAAAGAGATTTCAGCAGCTCAAGACAGTCTCTATAGAATAAGATGCAGCATAGAAGTCTGTTGACCTTGAAGCTTATAGCATGTCTTAATCAGTTTCCAACCTTTGTTCACAGTTTCTGTGTAGCTGGAATTACCCAGCCTGGTCAGTTCTGAGGAGTTTTCTAGTCTGTAAGTCACTCTATTTTACGACAGTACCAAAGTGCCTCTTTCCTTCCACCTTCTCTCATTTTCCACCCGGACCTTCTTCAACCCTGCGCCTGGATAGCGTCCACATGAATCCATTGTGAGTGCATTCATCTCTCCCCGGGCCTGTCCAGTCACCCCCAGAGGTCACGTTGCTAACCCAGGGAGCCATCCGGGAACATTCCTTCTGGGTACTTGATACCATCTATAATTCCCTTCATCCGGGAAATGGTCACTTTAGACTATTCGCTTGAAGGTCATTGAGAAGATTTAAGTATATATTTGACTTGAGGAACCTGGGGTACGAGTCCTTTTCCATAAGGGTGTATACGATTTTCTGGGCTTCGTCAAAACACGTGGGGGTCGGAGTTTTGATCTTCTTGGCTGTAGATTCTCGAGTGTGAAAGTCAATATTGATCTACAAAAGGAAGTTCTCATTAGTTAACATGCATATTCAACTTATTGCATATTTTATGACATTACTGTGAGGGTTTCTTGGGAAGCACCTCAAGATAGAGGCTTTAAGCCCTCATTTAAATCAGTTCAAATATCTCCTGAATGCCTCTTCTAGACCTGACCCATCCTAGGTATGGAGGAATGGAAATGAAATATCACAAAAAAGCCTTTGCTCCAAGTTAGCTCATTGTATAGTTGGATGATGCAGAAAAGGCAGACATGAAAAATTTAAATGTCCCTCAAAAAGGTGACACGGGCATTTAAAATTTATAGGAGAGGGCACTTCATGCAGCTGTTTTTTTTTTTTTTTGCTCGTACCAAACATATTTAACTGGAAGGTGGGCACCACTGACTGGAAGTATGTTTGCCGCTGCGTCGTATATATGTCTGTATTACACTAATCTGTGTTTTATCTTCATCCAAGATAAGCCAGCTTATTAAGAACTTTCTGGCATGTAACTCTGGCCAGTACCCAGTACTCCTTGCCAGAACCGCAACATGTTAGCTAGTTTTGCAAAATGAATCTTTTATCCAGTCTTTTCACAGATACAGAGAGTTGGATGATCATGGCACCGAACTATATGAACACACCTAAATATATAGCTGTGAAATCACAGCACTGCAAAAGGACTTCATCTTGCTATGTGTGCTGAAGGGTATTTCTGCACCTAAGTTCCTGCACACATGAAAGGATGATTACTCACTTGTTTAGCGGCGTCTGAATGCACAAAGGCTTTGTATATTTTCTCTGCCTTGCAATGCAGGAGAGCGGACTCCGTTTTTTTATAGTCTTCGCAAGCCAACCAGAACTCAATGTTCTCCTCACTGAACTCAGACTTCAGGAAACTTCCAAAGACATCTTGACCAGCTAAAAAGAAAGAGGGGCGAGATACTCATATTAATCGAGCCTATAAAGGAGTAACTTGGAGAACTTTGCTAGAAAATACGGTTTTATGGCTGTTTCTAAAATAGCTATGTCATGGTTTGTAGAGATGGAAAGGCCTTTGAGTTCCCTTCATTTATAGTTTATCTGGGGCCAGACACACTTGTCCAGGGCCGCAAGGCTGCTTAGCAGGGGCTATGAAACTGTGCTTTGCTTCCATCTGCTAATGAAATGAAAATTCCGCTTTGCTAGAGGCTACAAAGCAACCTCTTTTCTTATGTAGAGTATCTTAGGGAAGCAAACATTGACAGAGGTTATTAACACCATGTTTATTACCAACAAGTCTAATTTCCCTGTCCGATTCATATTAGTCAGAAAATGTGAGGCCTATATGTTCCCTGTGCGTTGTGCACTGATTGTATTTGCAAGTGTTACTCAGACTTTCAAATGGGCCGTTTCTATTTCGTGCAGTTGTTTGGCTGAATCATAAACTAAGTCAGGTAATAAGGTGGGTGGACCTGGCTGAGCTATGTTAGTGGCAAATCTCCTCAAGGTGTTGGTGGGGAGAAGAGGATGTGCTCACACTCTAGACAGACAAACTTCCCATGGACCCCTCTCTCCCAGGTCCTACTCCCAGTAGAATTGCAGTGGCCATGATAAGAAAAAGGCGAACGCATTTCCTTCTTCACCTCCTCTCATCAGAAATGCCTCACAAAACTGTTTAAAAATCGTTCTTTTTTGTATCCATGTTGTACTGTGTGTCACATATCACGCGTCTTTGGTTTTGAATCCTTGGCACCTCTGAAACGCTTGCTACAGGCAAATGGGCCGAAGGAGTGAGTTCATGAATGTATGAATGATGAAATATTAACCGAGGGACTGCTACTGATAAAAATGCATGCTCTCGGTAGCTTTCAGAACAGCTGTCCACATGTTGAGAGGTTTGGCTGACTTTTAAAAGTGTTAAACCTCAGGACCCCAGCACCATTTAAAAATTTGCTCCTATAATGATCCATCGTTGGAAACATGGGATTGGCTTGGCAATTGGTCAGTGGCAGAAGCAAGGGCTAAGCGATCCTTACAGGGCAATGAGGTACAAGGTGCGGAAGCTACCTGTGACTACACAGAAGCTGGAATACAGCTCTCCACACGCCCTCCTGTCCAGGACCCTGTATCTGACTGACGCCCTTTAACCTGTTAGCCTGTTGGGCTGAACCCGCACACATTTAGTAGCTCCTCTCTCCTTACCTCGGTTGGCAAGAAGTTTCTCCAGAGACTGAGACCACTGCAGCACTTCATCAGCAGAGAGTCTGCAGGGGACAAGGTTGGCACACGTCAGTAAATGTGTTTTTCATAGTCAGAGCAGCTGCTGCCTTTTCATAACTTCACAGACTAAAACTCTAGTCCTGATACACTTTACTAAAACGTGTAAGAAAACAAAATTCCCCTTAGAATTACTCTTGAAATGAAGTTTCCTATGGAATCACTATATAAAAATATCTGCCAACAGAATATGAAAAACATCCAAGTACATATCTTCCAACAGTATGGTAGATAGCAAATACATGCACATGTTGGTGTTTCATTTCCATTGGAACTAATGTGCTCATCTCCTAGGCTTGTTACTTAAAATAAGCGAAGTCCATTAAGCACAGTATTAATGTCTTGCTGGAATATGGGGCGAATGCATAGACCACTTGTACAACATTAGTTGAGTGGGTTCTTATACTTACATGTCCTTGGACCTGGGCGGTTTCATCCCAGATTCCAGATGTGGGATCATAGATCTCAGGTATGCCTTCACATCCATTCCGCTGCAAACGACACGAAAGTGAGTATCCACCCATCCTCAGTAGGATGCATTTCATTGATAAAAAGAGAACAGCCTGAACTAAACTCCTCCCATGGACTAAGGCAATCATGTTGTTAGATTAAGATTAAGCCGATTTAAATCCAGAAAAATTCTCACCCAATTTGATGCCCAGTCATGATTCACTTTGTAATACAACAGAATATACTTAGAACACCCCACAGGTATTTGCTTTGCTCCGGCTAAACGGAGCGCTCACTCCTTCTGCCATTCAAGAGAATCTAAGTCCAAAGTCCCCAAGCGAGACAGTGAAGGGAACTTACAAGGTCTTGGGCCTCCTTTTCTGCGTCTTGTCATCCAGAAGCGAATGATCCGTGCCTTTCAGCTCCTTCGGAGGAGCGGAGAAGAACATTCCTGGCATGGTGTGTAACCTGGGCGTGGGGATGGTTGCTCCTCGCATGGTCCTCTCAGGGCGACTGTCTGCTCGCCCGCATCCCCTTTGCTTTATATAGCGAAGGCGGGGCGGGGAGGGGGGTGGGCTCGTGCTGCTCACCCAGTCTGTTTATCAGGCAGCGTTACCACAGACACTGGAAGTTCCTCCTTTCTCGCAGGGCTGTGACGTGGATCTTGAAGAAAAAAAAAAAAAAAGACTACAGTGATGTGTTGTGGTTGAAACTTAACCAAGTGAGAACAGGTCACTTGATTAGAAAGAATTAAACACACAGAGGCCCCACGTCTGAAGCGTTACCGTTACCAGGGGTTGGGTCCAGGGGACATGTGGATCTTCGTAAAACTGTACCGTTCAGGAAAATTCCTCACTCAGAGTATTTATTGCATCACACAGAAACTCAATACAGGGATGCTTCCTCCATGCGTTTGCTGGTCCTCCACTATAAAATCCATCTGATCACAGTACGCTAAAGAGTTCTTTTTTTTCCCCATTCAGGAAGCAGTATAAAGTAAATAAATCATTTTTGTTTGATTATTTGTGCATGGGTCTGGTGGAAGGAGAGTAAAGAGAGGCTATCTTCACGTTTCCCGGCTCCAACGCTCAGCCCCTATTTTCAGGGCAAGAAGTTCCCAGGTGGGGGCGAGGCTTTCTGTTGGTGATTTTAAGGGGCACAGGGACTTCCATATTTATTAGGAGTATAAAGGACCTATCACGCTGATTTCTATACACATTACTGCTTAGGATAAAAATAAAGTAAAATTTAAAAAACCCATGAACAAGTAGAAGTATAGTTAACACAAAAATATGGCTTACTCTGTAAATATACTGATGGTAAAGAATTGCATAGCATCAGAGGAAAAACTGCTCGTGTTCAAACAAGAGTGTATCTGAACAGGCCAATGTATATACATCTTCCACATGTTGGCAGTATCTCTCAAGATTAAAGTGTAGCTTTAATTAAGATTAAGGATTTTTTTAAAAGTCCCAAGGAACGAGATGACGGATCACTGGTGGGGTAGAGGGTACTGTTTACATATAGACGGTATTTATCTATGAAGAGCACAGTTTAATTTCAGCCTCTTTGGAGTTTTGCCCCTGAAAAGACAAAACAGATGTGACTTAGAGAGGCTTCTGCTGGTGTTATGAGGCCAAGCTGAGAAAAGGCAAGAGAGCATTGATTTTCCTCACTTGGTTCTATCATCAGGATAAAAAAATATTGGTGAAGGAATCACATTTATAATCTTTCAAAATTCACTTCCTTCACCACCATAAACATATACTGTGCAGCAAGCGTCATTGATGCTGGAAAGATAACATCGTGATGCATTAAGAAAGACAACTGGTGAGATGAGCTGGCCGTGGTGTGACCCAAACAGAAGTGATGGGGCTCAAAGACCAGTGACACGAAGGCACTTGTTTGTGTGCTCCTTGTGGTCCAGTCCATACTTCACTTTTCTGTTAAAATCTCCAGCATTGCTCTTGGTTGTTTATCTAGTTAACAGCTCATCCCTCTAGATAATTGTGGGTCAGTTCTGTTAGAGAAGAAATGGTTTAGTGTTTATTCTGAATGGCTCACTGTTGTTATCATCCATTTGGACTGATGATTCCCAAGTATGTTTCTACAGCACCAATTCCTTTGGTGGTTAACAAGCGCAATAAGGACTGCAATAGCAGCAGCAGCAGCAGCAGCAAAGGTTATGTGGCCACATAAGTTTGGGAAATATTGGATCAAAGGTAAATGTTTTGCCTGGCCAGTGTGGCTCAGTGGTTGAGCATTGACCCATGAACAAGGAGGTCACGGTTCGGTTCTTGATCGGAGCATATGCCTAGGTTGTGGGTTTGATCCCCAGTGGAAGGCATGCAGGAGGTGGCCCATCAATGATTCTCTTATAATTTTTGTTTCTGTCTCCCTCTCCCTCCATCTCTGTGAAATCATTGACAACGTATTTTTTTTTAAAAAAGGATAAATAAGTTTCTTAACTTGATCACATCTTCTGAGAGCCTTTAATATGTGAATACACATTTGTCAACGTTCAAAAGGCGGGTAGAATACGCAGCAGTTTCCTAACATTCTTGAGACCTGGGCCCTTGTTAAGTAGGGAAAATCGTTTGCAGAAATAATGTTCTCTTGACACCACATTGGGAAACTCTGGTCTGACAGAGATAAATATTCACCTCTCAATTCCCTTAACCCGTCCCCAACCCCGACATGTTGCTACCTCCGTACAAACTTTCAAGCTCAAGCATTTGCAAGCAATTGCAATCGCACACTTCCAGGCCCAAGTGGAGAACTGAACTCTGAAAATTGCTTTGCACACTTCCAAGCCCCACTGGCTCCATCAGAAATGCCTCCATCCCAGGTGGCTGCTGAAGCCGCCTGGCTGGCACAGTGAGACAGCCTTTCTCTCAAAGGCTGCTTGCTGGCACATGCAAAGCCGTCCGCGCAGAGCTAGGCAAATTTGGGGAAGGTGCATTTACAAAGGTTCACGAGTCCATGGCAAGGCACTGAAAGTTCCCTTTCAGTTGTGTACAGAATGTCCCTTCCTGGCTCCTCTTTATGAAATTCACGAAGAAAAGGCAGATGAGCAGATAGTCCCTTTACTGAGCCTATGACTCTGGTTGAAATTGTGGAGGATTTGGTAAAAGCCAGTAGAAGAAATAGTGGCTCTCTCCAACATAATCTGGTTTGTGTAGCTCCTCTGCCAAGGTGTGCCCTAGGTAATTAGGTTGGAGTCCTAGGGAAAGGGATACTTCACGTATTATCATTTTACTCAGTGTTATCATTTTACTGAAAAAAGGGGTGCACTTTATTTTTAGAGCCATTTCAGATTTATAGCAAAGTTGAGTGGAAAGTACAGAGAATTCCCACTGACTCCTTCCACCCCTGCCTTCCCCGCCATCAACATCCCACATCAGTCGGGTACAGTTGTTAGAGCTGGGGATGAACCTGCAGTGACTCATCCTCACCACCCACAGTCCTTCGTTCACCTTGGGCCTCACTCTCCGTCCTGTTCATCCTATGGATTTTGACAAATGTGTGATGACATGTGCCCACCATTATAGTATCACAGAATAGCTTCCCTGCCATACAAATCCCAGTGTTATATTTTCAAATGTCTAGGAGATTGATTCAGTACAACATTTCAGGTTATGGCTAGCCATTGGATAGGGAAAATTTTAATCTTTGCTGAGTTGATTTTACGGTTTGGTTCTGATCACTCCAAGTGCCTGAATCCTAGTAGGGAGAGCTTTGCTGAATGACGTTTCCTTTTTTTAAAAATATATTTTATTGATTTTTTTACAGAGAGGAAGGGAGAGGGATAGAGAGCTAGAAACATCAATGGGAGAGAAACATCGATCAGCTGCCTCCTGCACGCCCCCTACTGGAGATGTGCCCACAACCTGGGACCCTTCAGTCCGAAGGCCACCGCTCTATCCACTGAGCTAAAACTGGTCAGGGCCTGAATGACATTTTCATGCTTAATATTGATGCTGAGCCTTCATAATGCTGCTGAGGTTTTTCTGCAGACATTAGGAGTTTTGGAGAAGAGGTCAATAATGAGCACAAAATTTTTTATCTTTAAAAAAATTATTGGCTTGCATTTTTTATTATTTACTTTATCAGGGAAACATTGGTTAATAACATTACATTTCAGGTGCACGATTTTGTGATCTGGTGTCTTAATACTCTAGTGCAGCGGTCGCAAACTCATGAGTCAACAGAGCCAAATGTCAACAGTACGACGATTGAAATTTCTTTTGAGAGCCACATTTTTTAAACTTAAACTTCTTCTAATGCCACTTCTTCAAAATAGACTCGCCCAGGCCGTGGTATTTTGTGGAAGAGCCACACGCAAGGGGCCAAAGAGCCGCATGTGGCTCGTGAGCTGCAGTTTGCCGACCCCGGCCCTAGTGCATGCTTGCCACCTCAAGTCCAGTCTCCTTCTGTCATCATGTCTTAGATCCCCGTCACCCTCTCTGTCATCGTGTTACATAAAACGATAACACTCACTCCCTGTCCTCTCTGATAGTCGCCATTCTGTTGTCTATACCTATGAGTTTGTTTTGTGTTTGTATTTCATCTGTTCAAATTGTTACTTTCTGTTTTATAGCCCTCAGATGAGTGAAATCATACGGTTCTTGTCCTTTTCCATCTGACTTATTTCACTTAGCATAATGCTCTCAAGATCCACTTACGGTGTTGCAAATGACAATATTTCATCTTTTTATGGCTGAGTAGTATTCCATTGTATTTATGTCCCACATCTTCATCTGTTTATCTGTCAGAGGACACTTAGGTTGCTTCCATGTCTTGGCTGTGGTAAATAATGCTGCAATGAATGCAGGGATGCATATATCTTTACGAATAAGTGTTTTCAAATTATTGGGGTATATTCCCAGAAGAGGGATTGCTGAGTCATATGGTAACTATAGTCTTGATTTTTTGATGAACCTTCATACTACTTAGCAGTGTGGGAGGGTTGCCTTTTCCCCACATCCTTTCCAAAACTTATTTCTTATCTTATGGATAACAGCCATTCTAACAGGTGTGAGGTGATATCTCATCTTAAGTTTCGGTTTGCATTTCCCTTAATAGCGAGTGAAGTTGAGCATCTTTTCATATCTCTTTTGGCCATCTGTGGGTTTTTTTTTGTGTGTGTGTTTTTTAAATTATCTCTTCAGATTTCAACCCAGGAGATTGATAATATAATAAGATAATATAATAATATCTTATGATAAGTTAATAAGATGTATCTTGTTAGTATTATTTCTTTTAAATCCTCACCTGAGGACGTGCTTATTGACTTTAGAGAGAGAGGGAAAAGGAAAGAGAGATAAACATCCATCAGTTGCCTTTCTGGACGCACCCCCAGTGGGGAACAAACCCGCTACCTAGGTATGTGTGCTGACCGGGCATTAAACCTGCAGCATTTGGGTGTACAGGATGGTGTTCCAACCAACTGAGCCACACTGGCTAGGGTATGAGATTGAATCTTAAATGTAAAAATATATTTATGCTGTAAGAGTCAGTGACATAAACAGAAATTTTAACCCATAGAAACAAAATGTCTTTACTTAACCACCTGTATTAGCAGTCCTGCAGTGGACCAGACACAGGTACTGCCCCTAGGAAGATGAATGGGTCTCTGTCCTAAGGGGTGCACAGGGCAGTAGAGGACAGACAGACAGTTCAGCAAGTCATCAAAGTGAAAAGTGTCCCCAGAGAGGAACGTGTAGGGAGTGACTAACTCTGGGAGTGTGGGAGGGAAGTTGCCATTTACTAAATAATCAGCATTCATCGATTGTCTGCCTGTGTCTGCATTTGAGATCAGCACCCCTTGGAAAGTACAAAAAGCGGCAATAAGAGAAATTGGTCTTGTAGCAAGTACACATGCCGCAGCATGCATAAAACTCATGGAAGCACAGATCCTATGTATAAATACGAAACTTGGACAGGTTCTGTTCAATTAGCATAACCACTCAGTGCTTAGGGAATTAACACCAAAGGTCACTTCCTGGGTCTTTTTTGGCTCCTGCAGGCTCCAGGCCTATGGGAAGGGCTAGCAACAGTGCTTTAGCTACATTTCCTAGAGTTTATTTGAAAAGCTTTAAGGAAAGTGAATGTAGAAGAACTTTTTCTCTGTGTCCAGGGGGAGTGTTGGTGGAGACATTGACGCTGACTTTATATTATTTATGAGTAAAAGGATGGAACGTTTTAGACTTGCTTATGGTTTTCTTTTCTAAATGAAGAAATCAGCTGATAGGTTTTAGTAAGAGAACATATTTGCAACTTGGTGAAACGAAATGATTTTAGGAGATGCAAACTGCACAAGATAAGAATCTAGTTTCTTTTTCTCATCCTGTGACTTAGAGTCAACACCAGACACCCCCTTTTCATAATTCAGGAGATTATAAGAAACTTGGCCTTCAGTGAACTGGGGTTCTTGTGATCCCATAAACCTTGTTCACCTTGTACCAATACATTTCCCATTCAGAGGCTCACCTTCAAAGCCTTTCTTGAACGCATTAGGGAAATCTTTGAACATTATCTCTGATATACTTCCTCCATACCAGAATCATTTTCATTTATGAACGCATGATGACTTATTATTATCTCAACAAGGGAGAGCGATCATGTCAGACTCTGTTTGACTATGCTTTGCAAATAAAATCCAGCAAGGCCTGCAGCACGGGTCGTAGGCCAGGCTGAGAAATGGAAAACTGCTGTGAGAACATTGACACATTATTTGCAGTTAGACTGGAAAGCAAAGGTACTCCAAGGCCAGCATGGAGAGGCAATTTGTAAAGGAAACTCTATTTTAATTGCCAGGGAACAGCTTCAAAACATGACTGTTTGGAGGCATCCCTTTTGCTCCCTGAAATTAGAGCATTCTGTGAAACCTTTGGTGAGTCGGAATAGCACAAGGCAAGGAAGCTTCTCAGGGTAGGTCTTGCTAACAGATGCACAAAAGACATCGAGAGAAAGCACCGGTGTTCCAGGGAGTTCAGTGCTGGATACTGAGAGGCTAAGGGTAGCTCCCAGGAAGGAGCTTGGCGGACCATCCTCGCTGCAGGCGGTGCCCTAGAATAGCTCAGAGATGCCAGACACTGTTTTTGCTTTATTATTATTATTTAAAAATACTATTTTTTGCTTTCAGAGAGAGTCAGGGAGAGGGAAAGAGAGAAACATCCGTGATGGAGGAGAATCATTGATTGGCTGCCTTCTGCATGCCCCACACTGGGGATCGAGCCCACAACTTGGGCATGTGCCCAGACTGGGAATCGAACTGTGACCTCTTGGTACGTAGGTCGCCACTCAACCACTAAACCACACTGGCCGGGCTGCTGTCGCTTTATTTTCCCATAAGAGCAAAAATCCTTCCCGTTAGAGAAAACAGATACTAACGAAGGCCTTTCGTAAAGCCAGCTTGTGAGAAGCAGGACATACCTGGAACACGAGTCCCGGGACTCGCTGCTGTTTCACTAGATATCAAAGTGGTTAACAGCAGTGGCTTCTTTGCTTTGTTTTTCTCCTATTCTGTGATTTTTTTCCTAGGAAAATCCATCAGGGTTGCCTTGTTTTTTCCCGAAGCTACCCTACTTACTTCTCAGGATGACACTGACTGTCCTTCCGCCACACCTCTTCCAGTGCTTCGCTTTTCTGTTTACATACTGGTATTTTTAATCACACATTGGTGTCCGAGCTGATGGACATTTACGTCAGACTTGATTTGCTGGGAAAACAGAAACCTCTTTAGAGCCTGGTGGTTGCATCGTGAATCCTACTATCCTATTCAATCCTGGATGTCCCGCCCTTGTTACTTGTTAATAAAACAAGTACCTCGTAGACAGTGGCGTTTTAGAATTCACCCTTCGCATCTTTAAATAAACATGTCGTTATTCTCCATGCACAGAGAATGGAAAGCTTCTGAGAAACATAAAAATGATCAAGTGCTTTAGGATTTTTCTCCCCTTTATACAGAATTTCCCCTGATTTGGGCCCGTTTCAAAGACAGAGGAGTAATGTCAGGGAGAAGGTCACCATTCCACTTCCCTTTTTATGAGAAAAGTGGTTTTTTTACAGCATAGCACTTCAGAACTAACTATGAAAGAGGCTTGAAATGAGGAGGGGATTTTTTGTTATGTGTTGCTTTTTGTTTGTTAGTTTGTTTTAATGGCAGAAACCATACCCAACTATCAAATCAAACATCAGTTACTCCGAAGGAGGACGGTCTGGGCAGCGGGAGATCTCTAAGAGCCGAGGGCTATTGCCTGGCCAACGTGACTCAGTGGTTGAATGTTGACCTATGAACCAGGAGGTCACAGTTCAAATCTGGTCAGGGTACATCCCTGGCTTTCGGGGTCAGGTCCCAGTGGGGAGCAGGCAGGGGGCAGCCGATGGATGCTTCTATGTCTCTCCCCTCCCGTCCCCCCTCTCTTTTCTACTCTCCTTCTCTAACCTCATTGGCCTCTGAGTATGCAGGTCAGTGGGTCTTTGGAAGCTTAGGGCTTCTGGGGCTCCATCTCTTGGCCAGTAGAATCTGTAGTTTTTCACTCATATTCTACAAGCAGAGCACATTTCTTCTCTTAAACACATTTTCCCATGTGATTTTAGGAATGAGTCTGTTTTGCTCAATTGTCCAGAACAAAGTCTGGCACATATGAGGTACTAAGAAAAACAACCTTCTTGAACAAGGGGTCAAGGACTGAGGATTATACAATGTGTTCACTATATACATATATATGAGTATTATTCAGACATAGAAAATGTGGTATATATGTATATATAAATGTATATCTGAATATTACTCAGCCACAGAAAATGTGTTTTTTATATATATACTAGTCTATACACATATTTCTGAATATTTCTCAGCCATAGGAAATGTGATCTCTATGTATATATTATCATCCTATCTAATAAAGAGGGAATATGCTAATTGACCATCACTCAGTCACAAAGATGGCTGCACCCACAGCTGAGGCCAAGTTCCCAGAAGGAGCCTTAACGAGCAATCAGCAGGGACCTGAGGCTACGCCCTGCCCCGCCCCCGTGGGGCTTGACAGAGGACCTCAGGGTGTGCTTCCCATCCTGGTGCTGGGCTAGGGGACCTCAGGCTGCTGCCCCCCGCCCCAGCGGCAGGCCGGGGAACCTCAGGCCATGTCCCCCACCCGGCAGGGCTTGACAGGGGATCTCAGACCGTGTCCCCCACCTGGTGGGGCTTGATGGAGGACCTCAAGGCAAGCCCCCTGCCCTGGTCTGGGCTAGGGGAACCTCAGGCCATGCACCTCCCCTGCCCCTGTCCTGGCACCCAGCCAGGGGACTTGAGGTTATGCCCCCTTCCCGGCAGGGCTTGACAAGCATGGGACTGGCCAGGTCTGGATCTAGCCCAATGGGGGTGGGGGGTGGCTGGGTCTGGGTCTCATGCAATTTTGAGGTGCATGTGGGTGGTTGGGGACTTGACTCTGGGTCCTGTGGTGAGGCCCAGACTCTGACAGGAGGAAGGTTTTCATATACATTTTACTAATTTTCTTTCATCTCTGACACTTGTATTATAGAGAAAGGGCAAATAACAATTTTAAATTATTTCCTCTAATTAATCCCCTTTTAATGTGCACTAATTTTGTGCACTGGGTCACTAGTATATAATAAAAGGCTAATATGCAAATTGACCGAATGTCAGAATGACTGATCGCTATGATGTGCACTGACCACCAGGGGGCAGATACTCAATGTAGGAGCTGCCCCGTGGTGGTCAGTGCACTCCCACAGGGGGAGTGCTGCTCAGCCAGAAGCCGGGCTCACGGCTGGCAAATGCAGTGGCAGTGGTGGGAGCCTCTCCCTGCTCCTGGGCAGTCGGACATCCCCCGAGGGTTCCTGGACTGTGAGAGGGCACAGGCTGGACTGAGGACCTCCCCCTGCCCCCAAGTGCACTAATTTTGTGCACTGGACCTCTAGTATATACCTATGTATGAATATAATTCAGCCATAGAAAATGTGTTATATTACTCAGCCATAGGAAATGTGATACATATATATACACATATATCTGAATATTCTTCAGCCATAGGAAAGAAGAAAATGATGCCATTTGCAATAATGTGCATGTATCTTGACGGCTTTAGGCTCAGTGAATGAAGTCAAATAGAAAAAGACAAATGCTGAATAATCTTACATGTAGACCCTAAAAAAACCGAACTCATAGATGCAGAGAACAGATTGGCAATTGCCAGGGGCGGAGGCATGGGATGTGGGGGAACTGGGTGAAGGAGATCAAAGGTATGTGCTTCCAGTCATAAGATAAGCTAGCCCTGGGGATCTGATATACATGACTGTAGTTAACAGTACTGTATTGTGTGTTTGCAGTGTGCTAAGAGAGACCTTAAGAATTCTCATCACAAGAAAACACGTGTAACTGCGATGAAGAATGTTGACTAAGCTTATTGTGGTGATCATTTGTAATACATACACATAACAAATCACTATGTTTGCACACCTAAAATGAATACAATATTGCATCTCAATTGTAGCTCAATAAAACGGGGAGCAGGGGGGTGGAGAAGTGAAACATTTAAGTAGTAAAACTTTAAGAAGTGCTTGCAAAAAATGGTGTTAGTATTTTTTTTAGTTTTTAATTTCCTCGTTGAATCAGGAGCATTGCCTATTCTATTCTACTCAGAAACGGTCTGAAATCTCATAGGTTTAGAGAAAGTGTGGCTGTGGACTGGAGTGTTTAGGAGAATTGACTTTTCTCTCGAATCTCGAAGAAGGATGTACAGACATGGCTGTCTTGAAGCTTGATTGGCAGTACTGCCTTCCTACACTAACATTAGTTTCAAAGAATCACTTTCACTGCTAACTAACATACCATTTGCAGTGTCTTAAAAAATGCAAAAGTATACATTGTCAAGCTTACAGACAACAAACGTAAGAAAAAGAGGGTAAGCCAAGATTATAGAAGTCCACCTGAAAGTGGGAGACAGCTGTAATTCTATCAATAAGAAGTATGTATTTACTAGAGGCCCAGTGCATGAAATTTGTGCATGGGTGCGGTCCCTAGGCCTGGCTGGCGATCGAAGCGTGAGCGTCTGGCATGAAAGGGCAGGTCCCAGCTGACCTCTGGGCCCTGGGCAGCACCTGGGCCCCGGGCCCCCGCACACCCCGCTCCGCCTGAGTCATGGTGCCTGAGTCCCCACGTGGTGATGAGGTGAGCGTGTCCAGACGCCATGGGTTGGGGTGCAGCGTGGGCATCTGAGCCTCCCAGTGGCACCGCATAGAAGCCAGGCAGGCAGTGCACTCTCTCCTGGCCGGTCTCACAGACCGGCTCCTGCACAAACCCACAGGAGCCCAACCAGCCCCTGGGGTCCCAGCAGCTGTGACCCAGCTCACTCAGAAGAGGCCGCGGGTGTGGGGCGGGCTCCTCGTGGGCTCCTGGCACCTGACTGTGGGGGGAGTGAGAGTGAGCGCGGCGGACAGCCCGGATTCTCACTGCGCCTCTGTCCCCATCATCCCCACCCCCAGGTAGCCAGCGAGAGGTTGCAGCCCCCTGCCTGGGCACCCCTGCTGGCTGCAGGTCAATCCGAGGGCCCTTGCTTGCACTGCCTTGGCCTGGCTCCCCTGTTCACCTGCTCCACCATCCCACTGCAGTCCTGCTCTCGTTGGGGTCCATCAGGGCTGGCAGTGCCTCCACTGCCGCCTGCTGCCAGCACTGAGTTGCCAATGCCCACCATGTTCTGCATTGCCCCCTGGTGGTCAGTGCACGTCATAGCAAGCAGTCAAACTCCTGGTTGAGGGGACAATTTGCATATTAGGCTTTTATTATATAGGATTGCCAGGCCATTGTGGTTCAGTGGTTGAGCGTTGACCTATGAACCAGGAGGTCAGGGTTCCATTCCCAGTCAGGGCACATGTCTGGGTTGTAGGCTTGATCCCCAGTAGGGGGTGTGCAGGAGGCAGCCAATCAATGACTCTCCCTTATCATTGATTTTTCTACTTCCCTCTCCCTTCCTCTCTGAAAAAAAAAAAAATATATATATATATATATACTTAAATGTATACAGACATATATATAAAACACCCCAACGAAATCCACTTGAGCATCCTACTGCGCTCACCATCCTCTCCTCATGCTGAGGACCAAGCCTAGTGTGTCTGGTTGTCACAACTCACCTTTCCCTGCGTACCTCTCTGCCCCATCCCCAGACTACAGAGTGTGTTGAGCAGCCGGAATAGAAGAATTATATGATTTAATCTTTAAAGCAGTTCATGAGGTATCTGTAATCACTGCTATTTTCGATAAGGATGTGGAGGCTCCAGGGGATTCAGGAACGTGTTCAGGGTCACACAGCTAATACCTAGCTGTAGATAGAGAAGGACTGAGAGCCTTTGCTTGCTCCATTCTTAGGCCCTGTCTGGTTTTGTTCTCTCAACCAAGGAATGGTTCTCCCTTGAGAAGTGTCTTCCTTGGCTCTGTGGGTGGTCTGGTTGGTGGGTCATAGCTCTGCCTTCATCCCCCCAACCCCCGGCCCCCCCCCCCCCCCCGGCCCACAAATCTCTGGAGGCCTGGCCCTACTCTGCCTGCAGGACCCTCTGCAAAATCTGGAGTCCTTTCTCTGTGTTGCTTGTTCTTTTTTTTTTTTTTGCTATTTTCCCCCTGTGGACTATTTCCTCTGGCCTCCGAATTCCCAGCGTTAGCTCAGGGGGACTGTGGGCTCTGCCTCTGTTTCTCCACCCTGCACAGCAGCCTTGACGTTGTTTCCAGGCCGTACTTCATCTCTTTCCATTTCTCAGGGAACTACTGTTCTTTATCGTGTGATGCCTTCAGAGCCTGAGAATAGTTAAGTCTTTGAATAAAGACATCTCCATAAGTTCATTGACCCTAGTTTTCGTGTCCTTCTTAGGTGGATATAATTATTTTCTAGCCCTAACTCCTCCTTGCTAGGATACTATGTGTTGACTGCAACCCATTCATGTCAAACATTTAGTCTTCATTCGATTACTGTTCTGACCTTCAGAGCATAATTATTTTTACCTTCTTGCATGCTTTGATGAATATGATGATTATGCTGATTATCAAATACCCTGGACGTGTACAGCTTTCAAAGCGGAAGTATTAGACGTTGCCTCTAGAGAGATGGCATTTGAGGTTTGGAAGAAGAAATAGAAATAAACAACTTGGCTCACACTGGTTAAATGACTGGTGTGAATGAAGCTGACCAATGCATGCGTCACTGACGGAGCCAGGAACAGCTCTTTGGAGCGTGACTTCACACCACTTGTCCCTAACCTCTAGACCACACTTCCACCATTCAAAACCTGGCCGTGGGTAAGGAAGTGGTGCTTTCGTTAGAGTCCTCGGTCAGGTGATAACTGGCAAGTCTGGATGTGTCACAGGTAGAACTAGATATTCATTCAAATAATAACCAGGCATCTGTTTCCCCTTTTTTTCAATCATCTCCCGATGATATTTTTCCATTGGTTGGTAGGGAGCGTGGAAGAGAGAGGAAAAGACAGAGAGAAATACCAATGTGATAGAAACACATCGGTTGGTTGCCTTCTGCATGCGCCAGGTCCTGGGACTGGGAGGAGCCTGCAACCGAGGTCCATGCCCTTGACCAGAATCAAACCTGGGACCCTTTGGCCCGCAGGCCGACGCTCTATCCACTGAGCCAAACCAGCCAGGGTTATAGCTTCTCTTTTTACTAGTACAAGTGTCTTTCCCAAGTTGGAATCTGGTTTGGGACTTATCTCTCATGTGTGAGACCCATAGCTCACAATCAACTTACCTCCCATGGCTGAAAGCATCCCCCCACCTCGACCTCCTCCATCAACTTCATCAGTTGCTTTCTTTTCCTCACAGAAATGGTCATCAGTGTATGAAGTAACAGTGCAGTAAGACCTTTGCCTAATGTTCAAGCATGATTCAGAAACCAGCCTTGCACTTCAAAATTAGAAGGACAGTGTGTCATCTTGCAAGATTATTTAGGAACTGGCTTGTGAGTTGCATGGCTCATTGAACACCCTTGATAAAAAATCCCTCTGTTTTGGGGTTTCAGATCCATCTATTGCATCGCTACTTTGAGTGTGTTATATAAATTTTTGCATAAGAAGGGTTCTTTACAGAGCCCACTGTTTTTCAAAGTTAACGTTTCCAGATAACCGGTAGGACCATATTTTGTACCAAAATGAAAATGTGAAAAGACATTTGGTGGCAATAAGCTAGGTGAGAAACCCGAGGCCGGCTTTAATAATAGGATTCCAAAGCAGTTCACGTTAACCCTGCAAACCATGGGGGTTTCCATTAGAAAAATACTAGAATTCAGTTCTGTGAAGTTTAGGGGCTTTCTGATGTTTAGCTGTAACAGATCTGGACTGAAAAATTAAATCTCATTTCATAAGCATCCTGTTCAGTTTTTTTTTTTTTTGCAGTGCAGGAAATAGGTTCAAAAAATAGATGAAAAAGATATAAAATAGCTATGCAGGACGCCCTGTATACTAGTTCATATTAATGTGGCCAATTCCAGGAATCGGTGGCTGCTTATTTTTCACGTGATATACTTAAAACGCCACGACGGGAGGATACCCACATTGAGTTAGATTCTCAGGCGTCTTTCCTGGTGCAATCACATTCCTTATATTTACCTTTAAGGTGCCAGGCAGACAGGTACACCTGAATGTTACATAGGCTCTCTCATAGGTTTCTTTTTTGATAGATTGTTCAGTAAGCATTTCAAGATAATGCCCTTCACCTATATTTCAGTTCTGATATACTTCTCCGAAAGAATCTCAAAAGATCTTTGCTAGAAAGGCACCCTGGTTTAAAATCGAAACAGTCGACTTACAGGTCTTAGAGCATAAACACCTTTTTTTTTTTTCCCCACATATGTAGGAGTTCATCTTTACTCCAATACTATGAAATAGATATTATTCTTCTTCTTATATTTCACAGTGGAAAATCTAGTCTCAGAGATTTTTTAAAAAGTGCTGAAGGCCACAATCTAATAAATACATGTGTTGAGATGAGAACTCGCTATGTGCTATGTTTTCTGAGTATTTGTCAGTCTTCACAATGACCCCGGGGGGGAGGGACAACCTACTGTCCATTTGATAAAGCAACTGTACTTGTGTGAGGTTTTAAGTAAGGAGCCTGAGCTTACACAGTTAACCCTTTTTAGGGCTAGAATTCTTACTGGGTGTCTTACCCAAAGGCTGTCCATTTGACCACATTTTCTTTTAATATTTTTATTGATTTCAGAGAGGAAGGGAGAGAGAGAGAGATAGAAACATCAGTGATGAGAGAGAATCATTGATCGGCTGCCTCTTGTATGCCCCCTATTGGGGATCAAGCCTGCAACCTGGGCATGTGCCCTGACCAAGAATCGAACCGTGAACTCCTGGTTCATAGGTCTATGCTCAACCACTGAGCCACGCTGGCTGGGCTTCCCTGTGTATTTTAATCACTAACTATGAAGATTAAAAGGGACATACTCGAGGGCAGGGCCATCAGTTTCGAGCTGTATCATCCCCAAATAATGTTAACGCCCAACAGTTCCCAATTTCTGGAACCTCCAAGGTCGTCTTCAAAAGGAGACTTGGCTTGGCTAGTCATTATGAAAGTGAATTCCAGTGGACTGTTTGCTCAGTGGAGGCTAAACTATCATGTGAGTTATGAGCACCCATGAGAGACAGGCTAGAGGACTGGCAGAGCCCGGGGGAAAGCCCTCTTGTGTGTGTGTAGGTGAACCTCAGGGGATCCAGGCCCCGAGCTCAGGCAAGACCCACAGCTTCCTCACCCCACGCCCTCCCGGCCTCACGCGGCTGTCAGCTGCCTTGAGGGAGCTCCCGGCTTCAGAGGAACCTTAAGTGGGGCAGTAACAGGAGCAGGGGAGAAGCTTCTTACTCATTTCACTTTTTTTTTCTTTTTGGTGAAAATGTTTAGTTACTAGGAAGCACTTTGAAGACTTCTGAGGAATATGGAGTGAGAAAGTCAACATTTTATGGTAAAAGAAGAGTCCGTGGAAGGGCTGGGATGTTCCTGTCATCCTCTATGATATTTGAGATGCTTCATCAGTTCATTGCACACCCCGTTGGAAGGAAGGCTGAGGGGTTTTGGTTACTTTTTTACCTACTAGGTTTCATGCTGCGGGGTCATTGTTGCTGTGAACCCAAAACTGGTCTTGAAATTAAAGTCTTATTTTAAAAAAATAGGGAAAAAAGGTAAACTTAGAGTCCTAAATAACCACTTCCATATCACTTCATTTGTGATTCATGTCAGTATTCGGTTTCTGGTATGTTTTTCCACATCCATTACTGGTTTACTTAAACACCTCTGATTTATGCTCCATATTTCCATTCAGCTCCAATCCTCCCTGCTGGGTTAGCATTTTCCCAAATATTTCACTTTTTAAGAAAACATTCTCATTCTTTATTGCATTGAAGTAAAATGAAGTGGATTTGGTGACCTTTCCGCTTACGTCTCTGGCCTTGGTCGTGATCTTGTCTAATGTAGGAGTTACATGACAGCAGAGAGAGACAGTGCTTCAGCACACGGTTAAGTCTGAAAAGCAATAGGTGATTATGCAGCTCTCCTTGTCCGACATCTTCCCAGAAGTCTTGAGACACAGGCAGCAGTAGAGACAGCAGAAGTCCCATGGGTTTGGATGGCAACAGGAGCAGTGTTCCAAGCTGTGTGCCCACCTGGTGGCCTTTTGCAGCCACCAGCCACGCGTGCCCTTTCTGGCCTCTGTCATGTCGTGAGGAATAAAGAGCTACAAGAACTCACGTTGGGGGAGCCGTTGGGAAAGGAGGGAAATGGAAAGTCAATGGCACGTGAAGCCTGACCAGGAAATAGAAGCCGAGAAGTCCTGCCAAAGAACACATATAGAAGGTCGTCCAAGTGCTTTGGCCAAAGTGCTTCATATTTTATTCATCACACCGTATAAACATACAACCCTTCTTTTTATTTTATTTTAAAAAATATATATATTTTATTGATTTTTTACAGAGAGGAAGGGAGAGGGAGAGAGAGTTAGAAACATCGATGAGAGAGAAACATCAATCAGCTGCCTCCTGCACACCCCCTAATGGGGGGATGTGCCTGCAACCAAGGTACATGCCCTTGACTGGAATCGAACCTGGGACCCTTGAGTCCACAGGCTGATGCTCTATCCACTGAGCCAAACCAGTTAGGGCCTTCTTTTTTATTTTTTATTTTGCAACAAAGCCCTTTCAGCTGCAATAGGTTAACAAAGTGCATGTTTACTTTAAAGATTGGGGTATTTCTGTTTCTCATGAAAATTGATGATGATAAAAGTGCACTTGCACAAAACACTTGTCAACATTTACCACCCCCGGAGGGAGCTGCAGTGCTATCGCCGACCACGGAAACGGAAGACACAGAGGTACCGAAGAGGCCCCGGCCTCTGCTTCATAAATGAGTAATTGCTCCTGGGAGACTGTGCACGGAGACTGTGGACATAATCAGCATTTCAGACACCCTGGAATCTCTCTGTCATCTCAGTGAAAAGAAGCCTGGCAGCCCCGAACTGCTCCACCTCTCAGAGGCCACCCTGAGACATTGACATCATTTCACATGCTCACTAGAGACTGGTTCCGAGTCCCCTAATGTATTGGCTCAAGAACCCGGTAACTCTGAGCCCTTCAGGCAACCCTTGGACCCAGGACCTTGCTCAGGCTGCCACCGGCCTCTGCCAGGTCACATTTCGCCTTGGCTACCATCTCATGATTGTGATGTCTTGGCTGCCATATCAGGTCATGATTGTGATGCGAACCTAAAATATGGTTTTCAAGCAGGAGTTGCATCCAGAAAATCACCAGCGTCAGCTCACCCTATCTTCTACTCCCTCCTATTTTTGACTATTAGATCCTATTTTTTTGTACATGCCTATTATCTTCAATTGCCATCAAACTAATTTAAAAGTTGCCATTTATAAAGAGGAAGTGATAGAGATGAGAATTGAGTTAGTATTCTAACTCTATTATTAGAGTTTGTAGTCTCATTGAAATAGTCTTTAAAAAGTAGGGACACTCCCATCAGTCCTTTTAAGTACATTTCATGGCACAGAAAATTTGTCCAGTAATGGAGACTCTAGTAACCAAGATCCTTTGTTTGAGCAAATTTTGCTCAAGCCCCTGAACCCCTTCTTAGGCCCATCTGTGTACTTTCTGGAAAAATCCAGTTTTAACAAGACCCCTGTGAAGTCAGTTTAGGAAGAATCCCCCATCTTCCATATCTGATCACTCTCAATACCTATTGGTTTTCTCATCTCCCACCATCTCCTAGGTGATATCCGATCACCCTGGACTGTCTTCAGTAAGAATCTGTTAGGTCAGTTTAGCCAGGAAATATGCACACAAGACCAGGAAGTATAGCGAGTCCCAAACAAGATGAACCCAAAGGCATAGGGTATCTGAATGGATAAAAAACAAGACCCTTACATATGCTGCCTATAAGAGACCCACTTTAGATTGAAAGGCACACACAGACTAAAAGTAAAGGGATGGAAAAAGATATCTGATCATAATTAAAATGCTAAAGACAGAAAGAGGATCTTAAAGGTAGCAAGAGAAAAGCAGTTAGTTACCTTACAAGGGAGTGCCCATAAGAATGTCAGCTGATTTGTCAACAGAAACATTGCAGGTCAAAAGGGATTGGCACGAAATATTGAAAGTGATGAAGAGCAAGGACCTCCAACCCACATTACTCTATCCAACAGTCATCATTTAGAATCAAAAGAAAGATAAAGAGCTTCTCCGATAAAGAAAAGCTAAAGGAGTTTATCACCACCAAATCAGTATTACAAAAAATGTTAAAGGGACTTCTAGAAGGAGAAGGAAGAGAAGGAGAAGGAGAAGAAGAAGAAAATAGATACAAGTATGAATAATAAAATAGCAGTAACTACATACCTATCAATAATTATTTTAAATGTAAATGTATTACATGCTTCAATCAAAAGACACAGGGTGGCTGAATGGATAAGAAAATGAGACCCTTACATGTGCTGCCTATAAGAGACCCACTTCAGATTGAAAGACACACACAGACTGAAAGTAAAGGGATAGAAAAAGATATTTCATGCAAATGGAAATGAAAAAGAAAAAGCTGAGTTAGCATTTCTTACACCAGATGGAATAGCCTTTAAAACAAAGGCTGTACAGGAGACAAAGAAAGGATATACATGCATACAATGGAATATTACTTGGCCATAAAAAAGAATGAAATCTCACCATTTACAACAACATGAATGGACCTGGAGGGTAATAACACTAGGTGAAATAATCAGCCAAATACCACATGATTTCATATATATATGGAATATAATAAACACAATAAATAAACAATCAAGACAGAAGCACACTAATAGGTATAGAGAACAAACTGACAGTTGCCAGATGGGAGAGGAGTTGGGGGGCTGGATGAATAAGGGGGAAGGACTAAGAAGGACAAATTGGCAGTTACAGAATAGTCATGGGGATATAAAGCACAACGTAAGAAAGATAGTCAATATTGTAGTAACTATACATCATGTCAGGTGGGTATAAGACTTACTGGGGGGATCATTTAGTAAGTTATACACTGTATAGCTACTATGCTAAACACCTGAAACTAATATAATATTGCCAACTGCAATTGAAAAAAATTATAAAAAAGAAAACAAAGAAAAAAGAAATGGGGAAAGTTTTCTAGACTTTCCCAGGAGTTAATGAGGTGGGATTCAGTGAGACCTGTGGATTCTCAGGCCATGGCTCATCAGTGGTTCACATTTTGCATGGGTTCCTCATTAGAAATGACGAGGAATTATGAGAAAAAAATGGTAATAAGGTTATTGCTACTGGAAATTTTCCAGTGGTCCATGGAGATGCCTTTTTTTAAAAGGAAAGAATATTCTATGAATCACAGTTCCTTGCATGAATGCCTTTAAAGGACATTAAAAGGTTCAAAGGGGATGTCCAGAGGGTAGCTCCGTGGGACTGCAGTGAATGGATTCTTAGTCAACAGGGGGATTTCTCAAACCTTCTCAACGCCTAGCCCAGATCTGCACCTGTCAGCAGGGTCTGGCTCAGGGCAGAAGCATTTACAAGCACAGCTTCAAATGTGAAATGTCTACAATACACTCACACCTTTTCACCCCTCAAGAGAACGGAAGGAACCTAAATAATGGGCCTTTTCATGTTTGACTAATTACTCATTTCCTGCAAACTCAAAACCTAATAGTTACATGAAAATAATTCCAGGGATTAGTAAAACGTTGTGTATTATAAACTTGTTTCAGAGAACCCAACTCTTCTGCAATATTTCTGCTTAATCTAAGGTGAAGAAAGAGCGGGTCTCGCAGAGTCTGCCTCTCTCCTCCCAGAAATGTTCCCTTCTGACGCCCACCGGAAAAGTCCTTCTGCCAGCACCCCCCCCCCCTCCCGCCAAAATGACTGCGCTGGTGTTGGTTTCGTTTGTATTTTACAGCTCCCACGCTCAGCCATCGTTGTGCAGGTGGGATTGGAAGGGACACTGTTCCTTAGGGTTTATCCTGAAACCACAGAGTGGAGAAATTGCTAATTCTTATAGGATCGGTTCCTAACACTGAGTGGCACTTGAGGCATTTTACCTAGTTTTTCAGACTTGAGGTAAAATCACAGAAAAAATACTCTGGAGAAAACCTCTTGAATTCATTCGGGAAAAGTGCTCCTCTCTTTAGAGATATAAAGAAAATGGGCTTTCATAACCGCCTATAACAAATCTGTATGGCATTTCAGAATATTTTCTTAAAATATATTTTACTGATTTCAGAGAGGGGGGGGGAGAGAGAGAGATAGAAACATCAGTGATGAGAGAGAGTCATTGGTCGGCTGCCTTCTACACACCTCACACTGGGGATTGAGCCTACAACCCAGGCATGTGCCCTGACTGGGATTCGAACCGTGACCTTCTGGTTCAACCACTGAGCCACACCGGCCGGGCCTCCCTCCACTTTTTAAATATGTGAGTCCATACTTGTTCCCCGAGGGGAGCTGCACATTGCTGGGACTTGAAAATCATCCGTGAAGTAGTCAGCCGACATGCTCTTATGTCTTTCACGGTCTGGCAGGAAGGTAGACCAAGAGTCACTGTCCAGCAGGTTAAATTCTGGGAGAGAATTGCGTGACCAGGCCTTTGGAGACATACCCCTCATTCCTCTCGATGGGACTGGAGAATGACCCTAGTGCTGTCTGTGGAAAGATGACTGCAAGGGGCCCACTGGGGAGGAGGCGAGGGTCCTCTTAGAGGGAGCAGTTCATTGGACATTGTAGGTGGCAGGAGGTGCGGTGAGCTGACGGAGTGGCGAGGTGTTGGGTACAGTCCTGGTGTGAAGGCGGTGGCTCTGACGCTAGGAAATTAGAGACGAGACCTTATCTCCAAGGTGAGGCTCCAGCTTCTGGAAGAAGAGGAAGACCTAAGCAGAATGCCCCCGGGTCTTTCTCTGCCGGAGTCACTACAGGAGTCAGGCCCACGCCTGTGACACCCAAGACCTATCCCCTGGAGAATATTTCCTCTCAGCTTCCATCGCGGCATTCATTTGGGTTGAAAAGAAACAGAATGCCTTCATTATTACGGGCTCTTCATTCAGTTTTCAGGTTTGTTTAGCAAACACGAAGAGCCGATGTTGCCTGGGCACCGCACTCAGGACTGAAGAAAAGCAGATGTGTGTGCCGCTGCTGAGGGACAGGTAGTGAGTAAACAGGTGTGCAGACACGGTCTGAAGGATGCGCGGGAAGCTCCCGGAACCAGGGGCGGGCTGGCCGCGTCATTAGGAGACACCAGCAGGGGCTCTTCACCAAGGAAGTGTATAGGCACCTGTCACCGACACCAGAGAGGTGTTACCGGACAGGACAGCCCCCTGAGCCAGTGGGAGCGGGCTGTCCCCAACCTCGATCCCTATCTCCTCATATAAATGAACTTACATGTGAGACCTTGACTGCATTGTGAAAAGCCAATTTATGCAAGCAGCTAAAGCTGCATCTTTAGTGAAAAAAGCAGGAGCGAAGCAAGCAAAGCTGTACATCTGCATTATGAGGCGGAGACAGGCTCTCGGCTAATCTGAAGAGCAGGATGGGTGGGGGTCCAAGGCGTGATGTAGGGTCCTGTCTATAGGCTTCAAAACTCCTCCGCTGACTATTTTGGTGCAGATTCATTCTCTCAATATGTAATCCTAGGACATGTTTCGACCCCAGGTTCCTGCAATTCCTACCATAAAGGGGGCATCTCCAGTGCCCTGCTCTGTGCTGTGATTCCTGGCCTCAGGAATCCCTCCGATCCTCGGTACGATGCGTGGCCGGCGGAATGCAGGCCTCTGGAGGCTGTGTTTTGTGTGTTGCTATGGAAGTGTGTAAATAATAGGAACAGAGCGGTGCTCTGTGACACAGTGGTTGGTGTCCTGGAATTATGGCAGCGAGAAATCCCTTTCACGTCTCTGAAATGTAAGCTTCTGGGGTGAAGAATGGCATGAGTGTCTTTAATAAATGAATTATCCTTTATTGCATCAAATTAGATGGACCTACAAAGACTTCAAAGCAGGCCTGGACCATGGAGAGCCCTGGAGACGGTAACTAGGGACAGCCTCTGCAGACCAGGGGAGGCTGAAGAGAGAACGTGGTAGCCTTAGGGGTCCCAGTTATAATATTGGTGTTACACATAGAGCCAGTTCAAGTCTCACCGCAGAGGTGTGGTCGGAGGTAAACAAGATGGCTCCGGGAAGCCACCCAAAGCCAAGGCCCCTCTTTCAGTTTCCCTGTTTGGAGCGGTGAGACCCAGACTACCAGCTACTCAGGTTGTGATGTTTGATCCATCTTCAGATTCCAAAAATTGTTATGAAGCTGCCTTCTCATTTAAAATCAGAAGCTACCCCTCATAAAATGCACCAGTGTTCCCACCCCCCTTCTAGCGAAGGACGGTTCATTTAAATAAGAAATAAACACAGCTCTCGTTGTGAATAACAGTTCTGTGAATGCGATTTTCTTCTGCAAATCGTGCTCAGGTTTCCTCTCTGAATGAACGTTTCTCATTTGTGAATTCAAAACACACCGAGCCCATGTCACAGCTGCACCACGTGAGCAGGAACTAAGAGCAGCTGGGCTCTGGGGCACGTCTTGTTCTCTTTCCTTTTTCCTCCTCGTCTCCAGGCGGTTGCTATTGAAGGCTCTTTCTTTCTGTTTAATGAAGAGGGGAAGAAATGGTTCCACAAGTCCTTTTGCTCGCACCAAGAAATTCAAATCAAAAAGTTGAAACTTTCAAAAGGGTCAAGTTTTACTTCGCAGAATGCAGGGAAATCTCAATGCTGGTCAGGTTTCACTAACAGTAGAAAGAATTGCCTTCGTGCGGCCTCTGTTTTCCCATCCACCCTTCCTCTGAGGAGAGAACGACCGTTTTCCCTCTTGTCTTTGTGGTTCTTCATTAAAACAACAGAGAAAGAAATGAGAAATTTCTTTTTCCTATTTACATCAGTGGTGTTTTTGTTTTGTTTTGTTTTAGATATGCCACTACCTGATATTCTTGTCTGCAATACTAAAAAAGTACCTAGAAAAAGAAAGTGTAATTAAAAAAAGTTAAAAAATATCTGTTGCATGAAAAACACTGCCTCAGAATTATTTCCAAACATCACACTGCCCAATTTTCCTTTCTTCCTTTTGAGGCCATTGATACTCAATGGAAGAAAGTCAGCAAAACAGGATCCAAGTTCAGCTATAATCAAGAGTGAACATAAGGAGCCCTAGCCTGTTTGGCTCAGTGGATAGAGCGTCGGCCTGCGGACTAAAGGTCCTGGGTTTGATTACCGTCAAGGGCACATGCCTCAGTTGCAGGCTTGGTCCCTGGCCCTGGGTGGGCTGTGTGTGTGAGGCAACCAATACATGTCTCTCTCACATCAATGTCCCTCTCTCTGTCTCTCCCCCTCCCTTCCACTCCCTCTCTAAAAAAAATAAAAAAATAAATAAAAATAAAAAAATAATCAATGGAAAAATAGCCTCAGTGAGGATTAACAACAACAACAAAAAAAAGGGTGACCATAAGGAATTTTAAGAACTAATCAGATTTTGTGGCTTTATTGGCGTTATTTTGTAGCAGATGTTTGGAATAAGTGCTTTGGCTGGCTAGTCTTGAACATAAAGTTTGCTACAGCGATTCTCATTATATTCCTCTCATTAAATGCTTTCTATCCACAAAGGCTGTATAATGTTAGCTCTTTTTCAAGCACAGAACAAGAGATGGGAGTGTAAGGAGCAAATATGAAAAAACCAACAACACTTAGGATCCAGTCGTAAGTTATTAACCATCTAAGCAATTAGCATAAAGCTTTTTAAACGTCTAGCATGGAAAGTGATTCTATTAAAAGATATCGGTGGTACAGTGTGCTCAGAGTGGAGCCATAAGCAGTAAACAGGTTAAAAACCAGCAGGGTTCTTCAGTCAGATTCTGTGTCTTCCTGTCCTGCCAGTTGCCCAGCTGAGTGAGACAGAGAGCCTCCCGAGTGGACAAAATTGCCTCAGACTTGCTGTTGGCTGTTGACTTTCTGAAGAAGGAAGTAGATTAGTCAACTGTGTCATCTCAGAGTAGCAGGGCTGTGGCACAGAGATAATAGATGTTGTGTGTGCTTCATCAGAGGCATCACTGAATGGTCTGGGGAGTAGGATGTTTTACCTTAGCCTTTCTGCAAAGCCTTGCTGCCTTCCCTTGGTCGGTGACTTCAAAGTGGTGGCTCAAAACAGAAGAAAAACTATCTCATGAAAGTGAATTTAATTGTCTATCGGAGTCTGTCAAAGAATAGATTCTGAGCTAGTGGTTCTCAGCCAGAGGTGGTTTTGGCACGCTGGGGGCATTTAACAAGTTCAGGAGACAGAGAAGGTCTTGATTGTCATGACCCAGGAGGAGAAAGGGCTGAAGGCATCCAGTATTTAGAGGCCAGCGATGATGGTCAACATACTGCAATGTCTGGGATGGCCTCCCACAAGAAAACAACACACAAAAAACTTACCCAGCCCTAATGTCCATAGTGCCAAGGTTGACGAACTCTATTTCACATGATTTACCAGAACGAGTAATTCTGATAGTTTGCAAAACTTAATTTTTCTCCATATGTTTTAGAGTTTTGTTATCAAGCAAATAGAAGAGTTGGTCATGTTATACCCAGTTTGAAACCACAGGACACAGGTATAATTTTAAAGACATGAAAAGGAAACATATTTCCTCTCTGTTTGTGTGTTAGCATCGATTTACCTTTTCTCAGCCATTCATAAACCCCAAGTAGAGACCAAACCTGAGAGTATGTTGAATGCAAATTGCAGGGGGGTGGGGGAGTTCAGCTTCACATCAAAGTTACAAGCTCTGCAGGCATTACTGTTACCCCTGGTATACTGAGTTATTAAATCGTGACACCGCCAGGTTGCCCTGTCTGGTTGGAGTCGGAAAGTAGAGTGAGTTCACACAACGTCATTGCGTGATGAGTACCACTGCAATTCTAATCGTAACAAGCCATGGGCATCTTGAACATTCTCTTTGTGCCCATCTCTCTCACTGTGACAGAGGGCAGGGGAGAGAAGTTCTGGCAGAACACTTAGAGGAATGAAGTGGTGGACGGCACTGGAGGAAACCCAATCTCAAAGAAATCAGCTCATAAATACACCCTACTTTGGTCCATGTTTGGAATTAGAAAATGTATGTGCATGCATCCTGGACCAAGCTGGGGGTAACATGGCATCACACGCCAATAAGCAGTGAGCTAAGTTACATGACCCTGACCCTCTGTCAGTCAGTGTAGTTATTGAATACTAGAGGCCCAGTGCATGGGATTCCTGCACTGGTGGGGGCGTGGCCTGCAGGGATCAGCCCGCTATGAGAGCGCTGCTGATCCTGGTCAGCTCGAGTGGCGCTCCCACTGTGGGAGTGCACTGACCACCAGGGGGCAACTCCTGCATTGAGTGTCTGCCCCTTGGTTGTCAGTGCACGTTATAGCGACTGGTCTACTGGTTGGTCTGGTCTTCTGCCGTTTGGTTGCTGAGCTTTTATTATATAGGATCGTATTCTGTCCCTGATACACTGGTGGTATGGATTTGGTTCTGAAAAGACGTAGGGGAAATGCCCCGTTCTTCAATGCCTTGTCTTCTTCTGGTACCCAAGCCCACACATCGCACTGCTTGGATGCAGAGATTCATAATTAGTCTTTACTTCCATTCCATGTTCCCCAGAAGCAACTCCTAAAACTAACAAGAGACACCAACTGTGTCACCAGGTACAAGCAAAAATCCAGAAACTTCATTGCTAATCCTTTGCATCCTGGACACTACTTCTTTCCCATCAGCACACAAATGCAATACAAAGGCTCTGCCCAACCGAGCCAGCAATGTTCCTAAACCGGAATACTTAATATCTGCATTTAGGTCACCGATGACAGCACAGATGGCACACAAATATTTTCTTTACATTTTTATAATCAAAGGTCATTCTTGAGATTTAAGAAAAACAAATTGTCTGTTCCAAAATCCTAAATAATAAAGAGGTAATATGCAAGTTGACCCTCATGCCCTCACAAAGATGGCTGCCTAAGACCAGGCCGGCAGGGGGGTTAGTGAGGGACGACCAAACAACTGAACAAGCAGGCTGCATGGGGCGACCAGGCCAGCAGCAGGGGGGCAGTTGGGGGTGACCAGGCAGACAGGCAGGTGCGCGATTAGGAGCCAGTGGTCCAGGATTGTGAGTCCGACTGCTGGTTTAGGCCCGATCTCTGGATTGGAGAGGGTGCAGGCTGGGCTGAAGGGACCCTTCCCTCCCCCCCCCCCCCCCGCCCTGTGCACAAATTTCATGCACCGGGGTCTAGTCAAATATAAAAAAGTACGCTGCTGGTATAGAAAACTGATTGTGATGTTTAGAAAGAGTTTCCTCAACTTCTTTTTGGTTGCACTTCAAACTCCTGGTGTTCCATTCAAGCCAAGACATACTATTAAATGAGAAAAGAAAACAAGACTTTTTAATAAAGGAGAAATGGAGTAAAAAATAAGTATTGCAGTACAGATATCATTAGCCAAGACTGATATAGCAACCAATCAAAGAAGAATCTTGATTCATCTAGGACATTCCAAGAATCTGGATCTTTACTTTTAGTTTCACCAAAGAATTGAGACTTTCCTGATGACATTGGTACCTCCAGCCAGGCCACTTTCCTGAATAACACACTCATGCCTCCACGACTGAGTGCCTGAGAGGAATCTCAGCCTTCCGTGATGAGAACCGGACCCTTGATGGTCCCCTTCTGCACCCCCTGTCTGTCTCTCACACTTCCTCGTCTCAGTTCATGGCAACACCCGTGTTTCTGTTCCTCAGGCCCCAAATCTTGGAGTCCTTCTTCATGTCTCTTGAAATTTCTCTTTCTCCCCACATAAACCCATGACTAATCTGTGGGTTTCATCTTCAAGCTGAATCCAGTCTAGAATATCTCTCTACCCCCATGCACACTATTTTTGGACCACGCCACCATCATCACTCACCTGAATTATGGCAGTAGATTCTAGCTGGTCTCCTAGACTAATTTCCACACAGATACTGTAAGGTTGCTTAAAACTCTCCAATGCACCATCTCTCTCAGAGTAAAAATCAACGTTCTTTTTTTAAAAGCATAGATTCTTTTATTTAAATATATATTTTTATTGATTTCAAAGAGGAAGGGAAAGGGAGAGAGAGAGAGAAACATCGATGATGAGAGAGAATCATTGATTGGCTGCCTCCTGCATGACCCACACTGGGGATCCAGCCTGCAACCCGGGCATGTGTCCTGACCGGGAATTGAACCGTGACCTCCTGGTTCATAGGTTGATGCTCAACCACTGAGCCATGCCATCCGGGTTAAAAGTCAGCATTCTCATGAGGATCTAGAAGGCCCTTCAAAACATGTCCCCTCACTCTCTTACCTGTGTGACCTGACTTTGTGTCCTGCCCAAGCCAGCTTCATGGGTATGTGACATGTGCAGTCACACAGGGCCCTGGCCTCAGAAGGTACATGTGCTAAGGGTCTAGCTATCTATAAACTTCTTAATAATTTTGAAACAAGGAGTTCTGTTTTTATATTGTACTGGGCCCCACCAGTGATGTAACTGGTCCAGTCTTTCACTGTTCTCGTCACCCACAGCCCTCAAGCTGACCCCTCACACTGCGTACACACTCTGGGTGCTCTCCCTGCTCTGAGCCTCTGTACTTGCTGTTCCCTCTGCCTGACTCTCTTCCCCAGAGAGTTCATGTGACTCACACCCTCACCTCCTTTGTGTTAATGTTTCAGCGAGACATACTCTGACCGCACCATTCATCCTGCAGACTGTCTCCCTGTGGCCCTTCCTTGGCTACATTTTTTCTCATTGTATTCATGACCTTCATACATATTAACATTTTTCTTAGTTATTATGTTATTTGTCTATTATCAATATTTCTCCCTCTGGGATATAATAGGCTTCATTAAGGCAAGGATTTTTATCTGTTTTTTTCACTGCTGTATACTATGAGCCTGATATATAGCAGGTACTTGAATATTTGTTGAATGGGTGAATAAGCACTGGAGGTTGATGTTAGCGGCGAAGATATAACCTCTACAGTTAATTATATTTAGTGTGGGATAATAAACTACAGACAGTTTTCATTACAGAATGTGACTCACATCATTCACAACAAACCCTTCTGTTGTGTCCATATGGTACTTGTTTCACTCTAATTCAAAAAGCAGCATGTCAGGATCCTCCAAGTTTCACTACATTTTGAGAAAATTCCAGTTTATATAAAAACAGTCATCTTTGGGCTAATTTTCATATAGGAAATATTTTGTACAGAGGGAATTGATGACTTTGCAACAGAAATATAAAAACCTAGCCTGGCCGTCATGGCTCAGTGGTTAAGCATCAACCAACCTATGAACCAGGAGTCACGGTTTGATTCCCAGTCGGGGCACATGCCCAGGTTGTGGGCTTGATCCCCAGTATGGGGTGTGCAGGAGGCAGCCGATCAATGATTCTCTCTCATCACTGATGTTTCTCTCTCTCTCTCCCTCTCCCTTCCTCTCTGAAATCAATAAAAATATATTTTTAAAAGTTAATATAAAAATTTAGTCAATTGGGACTCTTCCTTAAAAACAAATAGAAAGCATACTCTTCCATCCCTAACCCTCTCCTCTTCCCCTCTCCCCTCTCCCCCTCAGTAACCACGTTTAAGTGCACAAAGAACTTTCTGATTTGTAAAACTGAAACCTGTTGGTGGTGATGGCCGAGTCTGGGCAGAACTGGAGGCAGAAGTGAGCCACTAGCCCTGACTCAGCTTCTGTGGGTTTCATTTCCTCTCGGGGAAGCTCTCAGTCCCTGGCTGCTCCATCCCTCCACGGGCTGTGCTGCAGATGGAGACTTCCCGCCCATCGGCAGTCTTGTCCTGTCTGGAGCCCCTGTGTACACGAGCTTCTGTACAGAGATGGCCGGCTACCAGCAGGTCGCAGCCCTTTCTCTCTGGACATCATTTTTGTTTTCCCTTTGAATTATGAGTTGTATCCTGTACTATCAGGTGATGACCTTGTTTTCCATTTTACCGAGAAAATAGAGGCAATTGGAGGCGCGTTCCTGCAAATCCCCACTGTGGCTCTACCCAGCCTCTGGTGTCTGTGCCCACAGACTCTTCTCTCCTGTGTCCATGTGGGAATGGTCCATGTTGATGTCCTGAGCCAACTCCTCCCTGTCCAGAAAGATAGTTACTCCGACAATCCTCTCCTCTGCAGATTTCCCCCTGCTGGCATGATCTTCCTAATCAGCATGTAAATATGGATTGAGTCCTGGAATTTTTTTCCCATTAAAAAAAAAATTAAATCACCTGGTCGGTGTGGCTCAGTGGTGGTGTGTTGACCTGTGAACCAGGAGGTCATGCATGGTTCTTCGATTCCCAGTCAGGGCACATGCCCGGGTTGCAGGCTAGATCCCCAGTGTGGGGTGTGCAGGAGGCAGCCAATCAATGATTCTCTCTCATCACTGATGTTTCTATCTCTATCTCCCTCTCTGAAAGCAATAAAAATATATTAAAAAGTAGATATCTTGATCATGTTAACTGCCCCCCCCAACTGTGCTGTCTGCAGTTTCTCTATTCCCATTTTATCCTGCGTTATGCTTTTGCTTTCGATATTTACAGAAACTGCCCTTCACCGAGCTCTTCAGTCATAAGGACCAAGACCTCCACTCATCCTCCTCTGACCTAAACTATGAGTAAAATCAGATGTCGTTGCTTTTTGCTTCCTCCTTGAAATCTTGTTTCACTTGTCTTCCAGGACAAGTCTGGTTTTCCTTTGATGTCACTGGCTGTTTCTTTTCATCGTTCCTTGCTGGTTCCTCTTCATCTCCTGACTTAATTCTGGAGTGGCCCAAAGCTCAGTTGTCAAATCTCTGTACTGTTCTTATTTAATTCCTGGGGGATCTCATTCATTCTCATGGTTTTCGTGCCAGCCACAAGCTAAAAAACATGCCTTCCCTTTAATGTGAACATTTAATGTGTCTCTCAAAATTAGGATGTCTGTATTTCCTATCACTCTTTATTGCTTTTGCAAAATGCTTTCTGATCAGCATAAGAATTCTGTTTTTCTAGGTCCTCAGGCCATAATCTTTAGAGTCGATCTTAATTCCACTCACTTCCAGTCTGCAGCACATCCTGTTAGCTTTGTCTTTAAAAAGCTTCCTCTGAATCTGAGTTTTTCTTATCACTTCTACGGCTACCAATCTGATCTAAGGCATCATTATCCTTTGCTTGAATTATAGCAGTAGTAACCTCTTATCTAATCTTCCTTTTTAATCCTCCATCTCATCCCACGTCTTTAGTGTATTCTCAGGATGCCAGTCACGGTTGATCTTTTTTAAAAATAATAGATTATACACTCATCTGCTGAAAATCTTCTATTGACTTGAACCTTCAGAGCAAAGCCAAGACACCGTGTCCTTCCTACAAGGCTCCAAGTAGTCTGACCTTCTATAACCTCTAACTTTATCTCCTTGTGTGCTTGCCTCCACCCACAACTGTTCCTTGACCCTGCAGGCATGTTCCCGGTGCACAAATTGTTCCCCCACTGAAAAGACGACTTCTCGACTGTCTGGATGACTTGCTCCCTTATTTCTTCTAGGTCTTTTTCTGTCTCTGCTTCTCAATAAAGGTGTCCCTGATTGCTGTTGACATGGCAACCCTTCAAAACACTATCCCCCTTCGCTGGTTTCTTCCCATACACAGCAATTACCATCACCTAACTCTGTATATGTGCTTGTTACTGTCTCTTCACACTAGAATATAAGTCCCACAGAAGCAGGTGCTTTTGTTTTTTTATAAAAAATACGTTTTTATTGAATTCTAAGAGGAAGGGAGAGGGAGAGATAGAAACATCAATGATGAGAGAGAATTATTGATTGGCTGCTTCCTGCATGCCCCCCACTGGGGATGGAGCCCGCAATCCAGGCATGTTCCCTGACTGGAAATGGAACCATGACCTCCTGGTTCATAGGTCGTCACTTAACCACTGAACCCACGCTGGCTGGGCTATTTTTGTCTTTTCGTCCAGGACACTTTCCCTGGTGCCTGGAACAGTGCTTACCACATAGTAGGTGCTCAATAAATATTCTTTTAATGAATAAGTGAATATATTTTGGCTATATATGTGTGTGTGTGTGTGTGTGTGTATATATATATATATTTTTTTTCCCCCAAAATGTATACACACTTTGAACAATTATAAAGGCGCTGTTTATTAAAATCATTTCATTTTAAAAATTGAGTTCATCAGCTGTTCAAATGTGCATACATTTTTTGAGGGAACACTGTATAATTACAGCCTTTATTAAGTATAAGGAAAAGGATATAACTTTTATTTGAGGCCACCGAAAGAAAGTGGCTTAGGACAGAGAGAGACAGAATTTTTAGGAGATTTTTTTTTTTTTTTTAACGATAGGCTATTATAGAATACAGGGGTGGGCAAAAGTAGGTTTACAGTTGTTTGTATGGAAAAAGACGTTCAAGTTATGATTATGACAATAGCTCTATTAACTCAAAAGAATGTCACAGTGACACAGTACACTTTTGTCCCCACTCCCCGCCCCCCTCATATAAGTCAACCACTTATTCAATCCTGCAGAGCATCTTTCTACTCCTCACCTGCTGAGCTTCATTCTTGTGTTGCCTTGGTTCCTCCCTGGAATGAGAAGGCATGCTCCATACATAATCACATCACTTGGCATCTTTACTAGAATTGTTATTTTTTAATAGTCATTTTCAGCTCAAGGGTTTGTCAGGGCCACTAGCATCTCCGCGGTACTGCCCCCCCCACCCCCCAACCCCGACTGGGGCCCATGCTGATTCTACTGTGACCCAAGATGTGGGATATGAATGAAAGATTAAGAAAAAGGAAGAAAGTACTTGCTGTTACTTAACCTGCTTTTTTCCAGGATTGAATCCTCTCAAAATGTGCAAATACCCTAATTTTCATAAGGATGAATCTAATTATCCTTCCCTAAAACATGAAAATGATAAATCAGAAAAAAACGTAGAAGAGTGCATGTATGATCCCTGGGTCTGTCATAATCTCCTTTGATGTATCTGAGTCAGCTAGTCAGCTACAAGTATGTGTGTGTGTGTGTGTGTGTGTGTGTGTGTGTGTGTGTATCCCTGTGGATGTGCCTAGATGTTAAATGCATTTCAAGAGAAGGGGATTGTCCTGGAGAAATCCCCAGTATCTTATCTTAGAAGCCCATGACTCTCGGGATCCTTGGCCAGAAGGAAATGGCATAGAGCCTTGTGAAGGTGACTCGTGGTGAGAGTCTGGTAGTTCCTGGAATCTGCAAGGAGACTTAGCTTGGTATTTATGGGTGAGTTTCTTCAGGGAACCTGTACTCCATGGAAGTGTGTAGGGAAGCCCAGATTCATTCTGTTGTCCTTCAGTGAGTCCCCCCACTGAAGGTCCAATAGGTTCTTCTTGGACCTATTAATGGAAAGGGTCCGTGAGCAGACCTCATCCTACCTTCTGGAAACTCGAGGAAAGACAACAGGTGCCCCGGTAGGGTCTCTGTGTTCTGTGCACACTGTGTGGGTTGGTCATGTGGTGGTGAATCAGAAGGTTGGCCCTGATGTTTTCCTGCCTTGGTTTTGTGATCGTGGGCTCATTACACATGCATGACTCCTAATCACTGGCTTTTTCTGCATGTGGTTGTTTTGGGATTGATTTGGTGTCTTAATCTCTTTGACTGAATGTGCTTTCGGATTGATTGATGCTGTTTTATTCATTTGAAGTTCACAATGAACCGATTACTGCGGAGCTACTATTGATGTTGGTTACACTTGCATTTGGATGTAAGTGATGTGTTGTTCATACAAAGAGAAATGGACACCGGGACCTTATCCATCCTCATCAGCGGGTTCATAGGGATTCACCTGGACTGTATACAATCAAGAGCGGTTATTGAGACCCCCTGCACCCATTTTATAAGTCACTCATACCTTACTGACTATAACTTACACAGATTCAATCTGTAATTAATTAAAAAACACTATATTTATGATTCCCATTCTATTTTAGGAATTGTTCTAAACACTAGAAGTAAAGCAGAGAACAAAACAGACAAGTCCCTGCCCTCATGGAACTTGCATTCTAGGGGTGATGGTGGGGGAGACAATAAACAAATAGATAAATAAGTGCTATATAATGCCGGTGGTGATATATGAGCCTGAGAGAAACACACACACACACACACACACACACACACACACACACACCCAACAAAACAAAACAAAAACAAAAAAAACAGAGGACAGTGCTGGAGAGGAAGGCCTGGGTGTGAAGGTCCGATCATCAGTAGGCGGTGCTAACCTGCCCATGTTTCCAACCCATCCTTCTCTCTTTTCACCTGAGCTTCAACGATTAATTCTTTGTAGAAAGCCTTTTTTCTTAAATAAATGGGAGGGCTTCTCCCTTTCATGTCATTGAGCAAAAGTCAAAGTTTAGACAGTTTATCCCTGGTCACACTTTCAAACCTTTTGTTCCTGCTCACCTTGTGGTTTACGTGTTAGGCATTGTAAGGCGACTTTTGAAAACCAGGTCAAATGTCCCTTTCGGTGGCAATGACCTAAGAGTATTCCATCTCACTTTTCCTGTAATGACCACTTGTCGGCATTGCTCCCGCTCTGTGCTCATCACGTGTGCTGTTAATGTGTCAGAAGTGCTCCTTTCTCTAGAAGGGATGGGTTCGTCTCTAAGTGAATGAAAAGTGTTCCAGGCAATTTAGTGTTGCAAATAATATGTCCTAGGGAGTTATTTACCCTCCTTCTCGTTCCCAGAATTTCAGTTGGTAGCTTTTCTCTGTAGTCACGGGTATTCAATGGGAACAATGAAGTATCACACTCTCCTGATATTAAACCTTCAGGAAGGTCAGAAGGTCAATGCCTTTAGGGCAGGGGAAACCACTGTTCTTACCGACACCTTCCCACTAACTGCCTGGAAGGCAGAACGAAGGGGAATTGGGAAAGTGCTGTGTTTTCGTTGGTAGTTGGTAGAATTGTGTGGATTTGGTGAGTTTATAGCTCATGTTGCGTTTCTATCCGGGAACTTTCAGGCCACTGAAGGCAGAAGAAAGCTTTTCTTGGCTGGGATTTTTTGAGAAATGAGAACTCTTCTCAGTATATGATAAAACAAACCAACAAACCAACCCAAAAGGTATTGCTGTGAGCACCAATCTTGTTAGAAACACCAACACCAGCAGCACACTGGCCATTCTGATTCAATCAATTCAGTTGACGTTAAAAAGAAAATTATTGATTTCAGAGAGGAAGGGAGAGGGAGAAGGAGAGAGAGAGAGAAACATTAATGATGAGAATCATTAATCGGCTGCCTCCTGTATGCCCCATCCCTCCCCACTGGGGATCGAGCCCAAAACCCAGGCATGTGCCCTGTCCAGGAATTGAACCATGACCTCCTAGTTTATAGGTCCACGCTCAATCATGGAGCCACACTGGTTGGGCTGTACTTTTATTTTTAAACAGTTACCTCTGGGGATTATAGTTATACTTTGAAAACACTTGAGTCAGAAATAAGAGCTCAAAAAACACCACATATTGAGTGATTATTGGTGCCCAGGGAGTAAGTAGAGCAAAGAGCAAAGAAAATAAAGAGGTGCAGCTTAATTTTGTTTTCTGTAATAACTGAGGGCCCTCTGGGTTGGCATGCTGTGGAATTCTGCTTCCTTTAGTGGTCAGGTTCAACATGTTCCTAATGCAAAGTCACCCATTCATGCGTTCTTCTCTCCCCCGCACCCCCTCCTCTCCGCCCCCTGGCTTGGCTCACTCTTTCCTGTCTTTCAGATGTTGGCTTACATCTCACTTCCTCAGAAACCCGGCCTAACTTTTTCAGGCACTTCAAGTAGACCCCCCCTTCTCAGCCCAGTTCTGCTGTAACACCAGTTTCAGATGAAATTCGTGTCAATAGGCATGCATACCATACACCTACACACGTATAAGGATGTGTGGGTGAACATATGTGTGCATATATATTCACTTAGTGTCTGTCTGACTTTGTCAACACACATGCAGTGTCTCATAGCATTCTTCTAAGTTTTGGCAACATTTAATAAATGAATGAAATATCCACTTAGAAGTCTATATGTTCATGTGGATAGAAGTTTTTTTTTTTTTTTTTTTAGACTGATTAAAAAAACACACAACCAAAGCTTTGAAAATGCATGCTGTTTTCCAGTTTATTTTGGTCTATGTTATTTAATCTGGTTTCTCTATTGGTGATACTGATATCATTATGTTTCATGTGCAGATGGACATACTGGGATCTAGAAAACTATTTCACGATGTCCTAGATGGCAAGTGGTAGTGTCTGCATAGCTTCCCACCCCAACTCTAGCTTGTTTTTTTCTATAGTAGAATATATATATACACACACACACACTAGCAGCCTGGTGCATGGAATCATGCACATCGAAAGGGAATTAATTAGAGGAAATATTTTAATATTGCTATTCGCCCTTTCTCTATAATAGAAGTGTCAGAGATGAAAGAAAATTAGTAAAATGTATATGAAAATAATATATAAATTGATTCATAAATAAGCAATATCAACATGATATAACAACAAAGACATGATATAAAAACAATAAAAACATGATATAAAAACAACAAAAACATGATATAAAAAAAACATTCTGTCTGTTGCTGACGCCGATGGCGGAGGGGGTGGGGGAGGGGAGGGCTGTGGGAGGTTAGGAGAGCTGATTGGGCCTCGGTTGGTTGGACCGAGTGCACTGGTAGGGTCCCTAGGCCTGGTTGGTGATTAGGGCCTATTGCAGCTGGCCCCTCCCCCACTGCTGCCACTGCCTGCCATCTGTGTAGAGCCGCCACCACCCCCCTCCCCACCACCAGTTGCCTCCCTCTGCAGGCGACAGGTGTGGGGTGCAGGCTGGCCTGGGCTTCCCTCTGTGGGGCAATCATGGGGCGCTGGCAGGGGGCCCCCAACCAATTGCATCGCACCTGCCTTGGCTGGCCTGGCGCCCTTGAGTGTCATAGTGTGGTCGTCCAGAGGGTCGTTCTGCTATTCAGCTGTTGGGTCGATTTGCATATTACGTTTTTATTATTATAGACACACACACACACACACACACACACACACACACACACACGCACGCACGCGCGCGCGTAGTAGTCAGCCCTGCTCCTGTAGGATTGTCTGTGTGCCTTTATGTAATTTTTTTAAAATTGATTTTTGAGAGAGGAGGGATAGGGAGAAACATTGATGTGAGAGCAAAACATCCATCAGCTGCCTCCTGCATTCTTCCTTCTGGGGATTGAGCCCACATATTTGAGTCTGAAATTGAGCCTAAATATTTAACAGGACTGGGAATTGAACCGTCAACCTTTTGGTACATGGGACAATGCCCAAACGATTGAGCCACACTGGCCAGGGCTTAATTTTTAAAAAATTGATTTTTAGAGAAAGAGGAAGGGAAAAGGAGAGAGAGTTGGTAGGTCTTTAGAATTAAGGAAAGGATCTCATGATTTTTAGGCCACAAGCTCCACATTTCTGAAACTGTGTCTCGGGAAAATTCATTAGGTATATCTTCTTCTTGTTCATTGACGACCGCGTTTGGTGCTGCTGACTGTAGGCTTCAGTGCAGTGCTTCTGTCGACCTCAGAGAGCAGCCGTGGAAGAAAGAAAGCTCTTTTGGGGAGAAATGGCTTCCCTTCTCCTGTACACTCAGGCTGGTGTGGACGGCATTTACTCTGTGAGGCCATGGTCAGCGGGAACCAATGATTCTATCAGCCTGGAAGGAGTCTTCCCATTGACTGCAGTGGGGCCAGCACTCTCAGTGGCCGTGCGGGTTCCCACAAACACACCTTTGGTCTCTACGTGAGTGAAGCCACTGACTCATTCTTCACAGCTGACCCCCCACCAAGCAGACAGGCCTGCTGATGTCTGTCAACTTGTTTGTCACCATATCCTCTGAATTCACCATGACCCGTGGTGAAACTTAGAGAGCTTTCAGAGGTCATTTACCAAGGTCTCCTAGGACAGTGGTCACCAACCTTTCGGCGACCTCACGGACCACCAGTGGTCCACGGATCACCAGTTGGCGACCGCTGAGAACAAGTCTTTTTATCTCTATAGCATCTGTAAGGATACTGTGCAAATAGAAGTTATTATGATAGCTTCTGCACGTTGTTATGGCCTCAAATAAGAATTCCCGGTTAAAATATTTAATAGGACACAATGTTAGTGAAGCCTGTACTGATCTTTGTGTTAGAGTTTTCTCTCATAAATTTTATTTGTTGTTTGTCATGGGCATGAGGGAATGGGTATGGGGGTCTTCCAGGCTTTTTGAGCTCCTAAAGTAGTTTATTTTATTTTTTTAAAAAAAGATTGCAAGTCAGTGCTACAAATTATGGCGCCATATTACTTATGGATTTTATTTCTCTTCAGTTGGTTCAATGTGAAAAATAAATTTAGTCCAAAAGGTTATAGGACAAAGTCCTATGATTTCACATTGAATCCAAGAAAGACTATCTTGGTGACTACTCGCTATTTTTAGCAGATAAAGATAAGAACCAAAGAGATAACCCCAGAGCCAACGTTTTAGGTTCAGAACCAGATCAGAGAAGGTGACATACCCTGAAATGTAACCTTGCCCTTGGGTGACCCAGGGCCTGTGATCATGCAAATCTGAACTCCAGCGGGTGGCCCCACCTGGCGTCTGAGCGGATGTGTGGTGGCCCTCCTGGAGCCGGGAAACGGACTTCACTAAGCTGAAGAGTTGAGAGGGCACGCTTGGCTGGTCCTCATCGTTTACAGGTGCAGAGGGGGCTGGCCAGTCAGCTCCCTGGGCTAGCTGACGACGTGATGCTGTGCCACCTCTGCAATCAATCAAGACGAGCTCCCAGGACACTCACTTCTCCTGTGATGCCTTCTTCCTAACTGGCAAGATGAGTCATGGTCTTACTCCTGCCAAAGGAGGCGGTGCCCAAGAGCAAAACCCAGCTCATGGTCCCGGACACTGCCCTGTCCTGGCGTAGTGTGTTGGTGGCATGTACGTGAGTGGCTGCACAATGCAGAAGAGGCCGCGCTGCCCACGGACGCCAGTCGGGGGAGCGTCAGTCTGCATGGGCAGTTCAGTGCGCTGGGACTCGGAAAGTGAACGGTGCCCCCGTATGGCACTCTTTTATGGGGCAAGTGACGGGCTTTGTCATCTACAGTTTGAAGCCCGTGCCAAGAGTTCCATTGTCCCAAGGACACATGGAGGGAAACCCAAGGAAAGCATGAACTCTCAAAAGTGGCAAACAATTGTTAACGTGGAAACCAGGCAATTCCAAGAATATGTTATGTCAGTGAAGGTAATAAAAATATTTTTATTATAAAGTGTCATATAAGCTGCACTAATAGAAAGTCTCTTCACACCTTAATAAATAAAGATTGGCTCAGATTCTTAAAGAATATATTTATTTGAAGAAATGGCAAAGTATTAGCCTACAGGGGGTGCTCACATCTCTCCCAACATACCCGGCCCTAACTTGTGTGTTTGCCCTGCACACATCTCCAGGTTTGTCGCATCTCTCTGCTGATGAAAACTATTCAGTGGCTCACCATTGCCAGTGGAAGGAGGTCTGGACTCCAGGGCTTTGCTTTCGTGTGTTTTGCGAGTCTGATTTCAACCTGTGCTCTCAACCCCAGGCTACCTCTGCACAGCCAAATGCGGCCAACCTCTGCTTCCTTGACTTGCCCAGCACTTTCCAAGTCCTGTGCCTTCACCACAGTCTCCTTCTCCCCTAACTCAGGCCTACTCTTCTGTTTTAGCCAAGTGCTACTCTTTTCTGAAGCTCACACCGAGTACAGTTTCTTTCTGCATTGCTCCGATAGGGGCTTAATCACAAGGAACAACACAGCCTGTAATTATTGGAATCAAGAGTCTAGGCCAGTGGTCGGCAAACTCATTAGCCGACCACTGCTCTAACTCATAGTTAATGCTACCTACTGGTTGATTATCAACACCAGTCACCAAGCCTAAAGGTTCCTTCCCCAATTGGGTTGCAAATTCATTGATGATAAGTGCATTTTATCGCTGTAGCGTCTGTAACGATACTATGCAAATAGTAGGTATTCAGAATATAATTTCATTTAAAATTGTTTGGGGGAGTTTAACTTAAATAAAAATTGGTGAGCTTTAGCCCAGTTTGGTTCAGTGGATAGAGCGTCGGCCTGAGGACTGAAAGGTCCCTGGTTCGATTCTGGTCAAGGGCACATGCCTGGGTTTCAGGCTCGATCCCCAGTGGAAGGGCTCAATCCCCAGTGGGGGGCGTGCAGGAGGCAGCCGATCAATGACTCTCATCATTTATGTTTCTATTTCTCTCTCCCTCTCCCTTCCCCTCTGAGATCAATACAAATACATATTAAAAAAAAAAAAGACAAAAATGTTAAAAAATTTGGTGAATCATTTCCCCTCAAAACTGATCTGAGATTCTGAGAGTCTGTTTAAAACCAGCATCTTTTGACTTTGTGATGCATTTTAACAGATAGAATCCCCCTCCATAGTCGACAGAAACCTGTCCTAAATTAATGTGGGTGACCTAGTACTTTGGGTGTATCTTGTAGAAGTTTTATAGGCTGCAGCGAGAAGAGCAAGGGGTCCCTGACATGAGTAATTCAGAGCTTCACTGGTGAGTGGGACGTTCGCATTCCGGAAGCAGAGACTTCCACGCGAGGCTCGTTTACATCCGCAGCCTGCAAAAGGAAGTTTCGGGCACGGTGGTGTCTGCAGTCCTGTTCAGCATGCGTGTCCCACACAACCACATGGTCCCTATAAAACCACCTACATCCGTTCTCAGGCACCCAGTCTCGCCATCGCGTTAATCATTACTGACAGCTGCAGTTTTCTTTTTTCAGCCTCTCAGCTCTTTGTGGCAACATGAGATGTCGTGAGTCGGAAGCCACATGGGTGCCACTCTAAAGGGAGGCATCCCCCATGGAACTTGGACATACCAACAAAAGGAGTCAGTCAGAGGGCTGTCTCCCCAGGTCCTGCTTTGACCTTGGAGTTCTTTGAAGGCAGGTACTGCCTTCATCTGTTTCTTCATTACCTCCAGCGCAGGGCTGGGAGGGTTGCAGTGTTCAATGGGTGTGTTGGTTGGGTGAATGTTCGAAGAAAGAAGAAAGTGATCAAGGAAGTGTGTATGGGAAGTGGAGGGAACGAATTGTAGTCTAAGAAATCAATTGATAAACGTTTGCTGAGCTACCACTGGTGAGCCATGAAATTTAAAGATTGCAGAAGGAAATAGGATAGAGCAGCCTCATTAAGGCCCACTGAAAAAATCAACTTCATTGTTGAAAGTATTACATATGTTCCCTTTTCCCCCTTTGACCTCTTCCAGCCTGCCCCGCCCCCCACCCCAGGCCCTCACCACCCTATTGTCGGTGTCCATGGGTTATGCCTATATGCATACAAGTTCATTAGTTGAGCTCTTTCTATCCACCTAACCTCCCCTGCCTTCCCTCTGAGGTTCCACAGTCTGTTCGATGCTTAAGGCTCACTTTTGACCCCATCCAATCCTTTCCCTGGGTGCAGACCTTGTATGGCTGGCCTTAGATTGTTGAATGCTTATGTTCTCACTGGATCCATTACTGTATTATAGAAGGCACACACTGATGGTTTGTTTGGGCCCCTTAATGTTTAAAATAATAGGAAACGGTCACATTAATATTCAGATGTGTGTCAGTTCCTGAAAAATACCTCAAAACAGAGGGCTGGCATTTATTCACAGGCAGGAATTGTCTGAGGTTGAACAGCAGGCACATGGGTAATGTCTGCAGGCTGCTAGGATCTATGTTTTTTGAAGCACATAGAACTATACAGTCATAGTTTGTACTATACATGGGTGTTTAAGAATTCTTTTTAAAAATGTTTTTTATTGATTTTTTAGTGGGAGAGGAAGGGAGAAGGAGAGAGAGATAGAAACATCAATTGGCCGCCTCCTTCACTCCCCCTACTGGGGATCAAGCCAGCAACTCCAGGCATGTGCCCTGACCGGGAGGTGAACCGGGGACCTCTTGGTTCATGGGTCAACGCTCAACCGTTGAGCCATACCGGCCAGGCTAAGAATTCTTGATTAAGCTTAGCATGGGAGGGGTTCTCAGAGGATGAGTATCAAGTTAACTAATTTTTAATTTAGCTGTGTACCTTGGCTAGGTAGATCAAAAAGGACACTGGACTTGGGATTTTTTTTAATACTAAAGTTGCTTAGCTCTGTTTCTACTTGCAAACACTTTGCATCTTATTCTCTTACATGAGGCCCCTGAGGCTGCTCTCAGTTTTACCATTTTCTGACTCTTGTGTTAATTATCCAGCACAAGTAGAGACTAAGACAGGGAAGAGCCCCCAGGGGGAGAGGAAGGACCCGGAGGTGTCCTAGCTCTTCTGAGCTACTTATTTTGCATTGTCTCTTTAAATCTTCCCTAAGACACGGTGAGGTAGTTTCACTGCCCTCAGTTTATAAATGAAAAACGGGCACTCGGAGCCCGAGAACAAACGTGGTGGCGGCGGCGTGTTTCCTTGTTGGTTTGCTTTCAAACCGAGGGTGCTTCTGCTCTGCTCTGTTGATTGGGGGCCTTTCCTCTCCCATAGGAGATTGGATTGGTGATACCACAGCTTTACGTCAACTCTGAATTCCAGGGTTGGACTTAGGATGATGTGACATTTCAAATGATAGAACAAATATACAGCGCCCGGCATGAAACCAAGCGCTAATTCCTTTCTGATTGCCTGAAAAATCAGTGTCTTTGCATATTTGGGTGAATTCACCACCATAGACATTTAATGATTAAGTAACTATAGAATATTATTTATTCCTTTATGGAAGCAAATATCTATATGGATGTATCTATACGTATCTATCGATGTGTCTATCTATCTGTGGACAAATACCCCTTTGAGTTTTAAAAATTGAGCTGGGAGCATAGCTTGTTTCAGTCACATATTAGAATCGGTATTTCACAGGCTGACGGGAATCCACCTAGCTCTGAAGTGTACCAGCAGGAATCACCATAACAAAGAGAATCTAACGTAAATCTTTGCGCGGTGGTTACTAAATGTATTTATAAAAGGCGCCGTGACAAACCTCTGTGGTCTCCAAGGTGCTAACACAGAGCGAAATAATAAACTCTTCATTCCTGGAAACCAGGACGTCTTCGGGAATCCTGGAGAAGGAAACACACACACACACACACACACACACACACACACACACACACACACACATCTCTGTGAGCAGGTCAAGCCCCAACTGTGTCCAAGTAGGATTAACTCAGATACTACTGGCTCCGACACTACTGTTTAGCCCATTTTTGGTAAGCAGGTAGCCAAAGGGAATTAATTTTTAGTGAATAAGAAAAATATTCCGAAATAGACACAGTGTTTGCTCTTTCATGATAATGAATGAAGTTGAACGGATGGCAGGTACTGAGATGAAATGAGAAGGAAAGGGCCATGTAGGGAAGAAAACACATTTTTATTAGTTTGATGTTGAGTATGGCATCTTACTTCCCATACTGAGAAGGGCCTGGACTGGCCGGGAGCCCAGCCACCTGCCCACCTGTGGACGTCAGGAAAACAGCCATAGCGTGTTTTGTGCTGTAATGCAAGGAGGAGTCTTAAGATGTAGAGGGATGCATATCAAGAGGATGGATTTTATTTCTAAAACTTTAAATAATTTAAAATTAGATAGCATCAAATTTGATACTTTAGCTGTCACCCTGTACGTGAATGTCTAAGGAGAAATGCATATGGTTCTATTTCATTAGCTGGACACTAAAATAAAGCCAGCTATCCTTTTTAAAAGAAAGTTTTAAAATTGATTTTTAGAGAGAGAGGAAGGTGGGGGGAGGGAGGGAGGAAGAGAAACATCAATGTGAGAGTGAAACATCTATAGGCTGCCTTTTGCACACCCCTTACTGGGGATCAAGCCCACAACCTGGGCCTGCGCTCTGACCACCATCAAACCAGCACCCTTCCGTGCATGGGATGGTGCCCAACCAACAGAGCCACACCAGCCAGGGCAAGCCAGCTGTTCTTCGTAATGCGCTGATGCCCCACCATCAGTACAAAATCACAGCCATCCTGCTTCCACCACCCACCCATATAACACACCCAAACAGCAACCTCCTTCTCCCTTCAGAAAAACTGTGTACTTCCTGAACTAAAGATCCAAAGTATTTTACTCTTCAAACACACGAGTATTTCCCACATGGCATGGTAATCACAAGGCTCATTTATTTGCTCCCATTTTCCGTAGCTCTCCCCTTTGTAAGCCCGGCGGAGCCACACCATGGAGAAGTTAGAAGGTGACTGTGAACAGTGTGGAGGAGCTAGAGGATGGCAGAGTTTCGGCTGTTCATTGTTAGATTCACCCTCCCACACACCCAGCGCTGGGGCCACGCCTGCCCGTTCTCATCTCTGCCATTCACGGGGTTCTCACTGAGATGGAGAGAGAAAAGGGCCGATTTCTCAAGTTCAGATAAGGAGGCGGTCCTGACCCAGATAGCTCCTTGGTGAATTCTGTTTAGAGCAGAACGCTGTTCGAGTGGCTTGTTGTTGACTCACCATGAAGAAGTGGAGTTGTTCCCTCATTCTCATCATTCAAAAAAAAATCCCTCTGTATTGAGAAAGTAGAAACGTGGGAGAGAGAGGACTCATGTCCTTTGCTTTGTGAAGATAAGATTTCAGTTGGAGGACAGATGGGTTATAAGGAGAGCTGCCCAAGAGGTACCGGAGTGGCGATTACTTGCTGTCTAGGTAGCGAAGGGCCGCCAAGGGAACTGAGACCCTCCTGCTGGGGCTTCAGAAATGAGGAAGCTGCCGCTGTGGGAAGTGGTTTCTCTTCCTTTTCCCCGTGGGTGGGTCTCGGGGAGGAGCCTCTGGAAACCAGCACCTGCGACCCTTGACCCCCACACTTCCCCAAATCCCTGTTGGGAGAGGGGTTGTTGTCTGTGTCAGTTCAGGGGCTCAGGGAAGGGGTGTGGGAGCAAACGCTATTGACAAATCAGGGACAGAAGGAGGGAATGGAAACGCCTTGAGAAAGACCTTTGTATCGTAACGTCTTATTGTAACTTTCAGATGTGGACTGAGGCACAGAGAGATGAGGCAATATGCCTGAGACTTCCCAGCTAAAATAAGCGGAACCAGGTGTTAAAAAAAAAGTCCATACTCTCTTCCACTTCGTTACTCTGAAAAGCAGGATGCAGAGAGAGCTGGCTGAGATGCAAAGCCGTTGTAAATCGCATTCTTTCCTGTGTAAAACCAGGCAAGCACACCAACTCATTTTGTCTGCGTCGTTTCTCTCTGTGGAACGGCCCCCTTAGACAGAAGGTGAGGAGCAAACACTTCCCAATCAGGGAACCGTATTCCTGAGCAAAACCAAAAACAAAACAGCTGATGAACCAGCCATCAGATTACCAAACCGATAGGCCCAGGCTGTCTTAAAGTCTTTTGGAAGACACAGAAAACTCTTAAAACACGATCTCAGCCTGTAACAAATTTGTATTCCGCCGGGGAACTGGATGTGTCAGTGAACTAATGAGCAACACATGATAGCATATGGACGTAAGTAGTATGTTCCACTCTCACTGTAATTGATGTTAAACTAATGAGGAGATTAATGAACACTTCCACTCAGGTGAGAGTTCTCCGTTGGATCTCCATATTGACTTCCATGAACCTGATGAGGCTGGGTTCATCACCACAGGGACGTTGGATGTCTAAGAGAAGTCCCGTTGTGCCTGTGTGCCCTGAGGGGCCCCCCTGTTGGCTACACAGAAGTAGGGACTCCTCTTGTACCGTGCCTGCTCTTCCCAGTCCATCTCCTCCATGAACCCAGAACAGTGGCTTTTTATCCCTAGCAGATCCTGTGTCCTTCATCCTTTTGGGGGCCTCTGTCTGCAGGTACATTGAGTGTTGACCCAGGAACAGATGGGGCAGCTGTTACTCTAAATCGATGAAAACTGTCACAAAATACTGCAAGGGCGTTGGGCCTCATTTTCACATGGGCAGGAGCGGTGAGCTCTCAGTAGGTAGGACAAGCCAATGTCTCTGTGGTAGAGGGTTAGGGTTGCCAAGGAAATTCCACTGTCACCTGCCTCTGCTCCATTACCCCTTAAGCTGCATTACCAAGGCCAGTTTCCTTGCTAAAGGCTTTGACTTGCAAACTTTTGATAGGAATCCTACCATCTTAAATCTTACCCATCACATCAGAGAGGTTCTGTTTAGCCTGTTGGATAAACTTTTTGTTTCTGATATTATATACTGTGTGTGTGTGTGTGTGTGTGTGTGTGTGTGTGTGTGTGTGTGAGTGTGTGTGTGTGTGTATGATTTTCTAGCATTCCCATTTGGTTTTTTTAAAAATATATTTTGATTGATTTCAGAGAGGAAGGGAGAAGGAGAGAGAGAGATAGAAACATCAATGTGGGGAGGATCAGTGATCAGCTGCCTCCTGCACACCCCACCCTGGGGATTGAGCCCGCAACCTGGACATGTGCCCTGACTGGGAATCAAACCGTGACCCCCTGGTTCATAGGTTGACACTCAACCACTGAGCCATGCCTGCTGAGCCCATTGGGTTGTTTTTTAAGTAGTTGCCATATTTTTGCTATAATTCACCTTTTTTTCACATGTTGATTAGCATTTCCACTGGAGTCTTAATAATATTTATAGGAGTATCTTGGCAGGGGAGCAGTTGGAATCCCTGTGAGAATTCCAGCCGCTCTACCATCTGTGGGTTTGCTTCTGTTGACTAGTCTCTTAAACATAGGTCACCTTTCTCTCACTTTGGCTGTTTCATAAGTCTTGACTTGATAACAGAGATTGCGAGTTGAAGAACGGTACGGACAGAGGTAAATATTATTGCACCCCCTAAACAAAGCAAGGTCTAGCATGGGCAGCTGCCTCAGGCCAATCTGCTTGATTAATTTCAGCTGTCTCTGCTTGGCTATGGATTTAGTAAGACTGAGATCACCAACTGGCTTCCATGCTTTGAAGGCAGGCGACGCATGGGCACCAAAATGCTTTGCCCAGACCTTGCCAATTTCATGCAGCTACTCTCTGACAGAAGTAAGAAGAGTTCAGGTCCTTTGCCTCCAACACTGCATCAGTTCACGTGCAAATACAGACGGAACTCTGGTGTTTTACCATGCCTTCCATAGTTGTCCTAAGTTACTCCACATACGTGTTGAAAGTAGGAAATTCTCGATGCCCTTTTTGAAGATGCTCAATACAAAATACCATTCAAAGAAGTCTCGGAAAATACGTTTTTGAAATCTGTTTAATGTTCTATTTTTTAAGGTTTTCTAAGACCACATATACCCCACCCCAGCTAAGTCTGCAAACGTGTAAAAGCAGTAGGCTTGTTCTTATTAAAAGTGTGATTAATTCACTTTATGATGGTTTCAATCAGCAGGTGTCTTTCTGGCGTAAACCATGCTGGGGAATTATGGTCCGTTTACATGGACATCTATGGCGTGTCAGAAGCCAAATGTTGCTGCTCATTTGTGCTATAAATCGATTGAGTCAGTCCTTTAGCCACTGAACATCAGGTTGTAGTTTGAAAAGATTTGTGGGTAATATTTTCCCAAAGAAAATCTCGCCCATATTTAGTTAACAGGCGAACTGGAGAATGTGCAGCAGCTGGCGCGCTCCTGTGCTCCTAGCAACGAGCCACCACCACAGAGCGTGGCCCAGAACAGGACGCTTCTGCATCTTCTCAGCTGTGATGAGGCGCGTGGATGATTAGATTTATGGGCCTGAAGACGTAAGGAAATGCTTGCCATTGGAAAATACACCCTCCACTCAAACAGAGGTTTGTACCAACGCAAATGGTATACATAGAGCCACTTAGCCTTGAGTTTTCTGGACTTTTATGCACCAAGTCATTAAAAGTGACTACCATTATTGGAGGTAACTGATGCGATTCTTTATTGTCTCATTTTAAAAAAGTTCTTATTGATTTCGGAGAGAGGAAGGGAAAGGGAGAGATAGAAAATCAATGATGAGAGAGAATCAGGGATCGGATGCCTCCCACATGCCCCCTACTGGGGATCGAGACCTCAACCTGGGCATGTGCCCTGACCTGGAATCGAACCAGTGACCTCTTGGTTCATGGGATGATGCTCAACCAACTGAGCCACTCTGAGCAGGCTCATTTGTTATTGTTGTTATTTTTTTATGATCATTTCAAGGCAACCGACCTACTATGTTTTTAAAAAAACAGGAAATGCCATCTGGAAGACAGAGATGTTTTTAAAATTAAAATTTTCTCCATTCTTCATTGCCAAAAATTTTCTTTGAGAATTTTAACTTTCTATGAGAATTTCTTTGAGAATTTAAACTATATGCAGTTGCATATAGAGGTAGAGAAAATCCCTGGGGATTTGCCTATACCCTTCGGGTTAAGTTGAAAACACATTTTTAGATGAATTCTTAAAAACAGTGGGGCAGTTGATTGCAGGATAGATAATTTCCTAAGGTAATTTTATTTCTCTTGTTCATCAAGGGCCACGGAATTACTGTTTAGGCAGTGCTCTGTGAGAAATGAAAGCTACATGAAGAGAAATTAAGGTCCATGGTTGTTGCTGTCCATGGAGTGGCAATTTAGTAGCATGATGGGGTATATGCATGTACTAAGATTATTATGCATTTTAGAAATGTGGTGGCCTTGCATATATATACACACTGAGTGGCCAGATTATTGTGATCTCTGAACGCATAATAATCTGGCCACTTAGTGTGTGTGTGTGTGTGTGTGTGTGTGTGTGTGTGTGTGTGTATGTATATATATATATATATATATATAAATAAAATAGAGGCCTGGTGCATGAATTTGTGCATGGGTGGGATCTGGCCAGCCTGGCCAGGGGGAGGGGACATGGGTGGTTGGCCAGCCTGCCTGCTGGTCGAACTCCTGGTCAAGGGGACAATTTGCATATTAGCCTTTTATTATATAGGATATATACTGAGTGGCCAGATTATTATGTGTTCGGAGATCATAATAACCTGGCCACTCAGTGTGTGTGTGTGTGTGTGTGTGTGTGTGTGTGTATGGCCTGGAGAAGTATAGTATAGAACATTTTTGTGGTAAGTGAATAAATGGAAACCTTGGGTAGTTGGAGAAGATTGAGTACTTTCCATAAAGGAAGTCTGTAAGATAAGCATGTCAAACTCAAAGGCAAACACAGGCCAAATAAATAAGGTTTAAGTTTCTGTGGGTCACAAAAAAAACAAAAGCTTCAATTTTGATAGACATGCTGAATACAAAGGGCTGAAATAAATGAGTAATCAACATAAAATAATAGAACATTTTAATAAAAATTAATATTTTTTCTTGAACATTGACTTAATAGACACTGAATAACTGCACAAATTAATAAGCATAACGCAAATAAACCTATTTTTCTTGTTCTCCAAAAGCGAAATATTTCCTGTTGGGCACACCAAACAAGTCAGTACAAGACTAATGATGTGGCCATCAGCTGCTAAAATATTCGCTGCTGGTATTAGTGGAGAGAAATGGTGCGCTTGTGCATTACGGCACATAAAGGAAATGAATGCAACATGATTATAGTAATCAGTCATTAGCGAATGTTGAAGTTTGTTAATAATAATTACGTATAGCAGGACATTGTAAAAATTAAGTTGCAAAATTTTTACTAAAACGTTTCTTACATACTGTTGTATTGGTTGGGCTGCAGAAATATTGGTTGTATTCACTATGCATGTGGCCTGCATTGCTGTAAGAGAAAGTACCTCCCCACACCCACCACCGTGGGTCAGAAGATGAGTTTGACTGGGACACATGGAGGAACAGTATGTGACGGTAGAAACTGACATCGATTGTTGATGCACCGAGGACACGATTTCGCCTATGTAGTGTTTGTGTTCAGAACGTTTAAATAGATTTAATCATCTGAAAAATCTAAATGGTAGGACATTCTGGAAAGCAAGTGGTCTGGACTTTTAAACATGCCAATGTCTGAATAACCAAAAGGGCTGGGAAACTGTTCCAGATTAAAGGAAGCTAAAGAGGCATGACAGCCAACAGCAAGCAACGTGTGATTCCTGACTGTAACCTAGAGAGCAAAAATAAGTAACAAACACTACCAAGAACATGACGGGTATAATTAGGGAAATTGGGAAATATACCAAATATTAGATAATGGCATTGGATTAGTGTCTCATTTTCCCTGATTGAGATAAGCGGGTGGCTATCTAGGACGATGCCTTTGTTTTAGGAGACACATACTGAAGTATTTAGGGATGAAGTATTATGATAGTGGCAGGTAATTCTCAAAGGTTCCAGCACACACATCACACATTACAAGACAAACGAATCATAGCAGAAGGTTAACATTCAGGAATCCAGACAAAGGGCATATGGATGCTTTACTCTTTTTGCAACTTTTCTGTAGATTTCATTTGTCAAAATAAGGAGAAAAATTATATTTTTTGTTAATATTTAGATGTTTACAGTTCTTTTTACAACTACTTTTATTTACCTGCTATTCATTAAACATCTGTTAGGAAGTAAATGACCTCATGGCTGTATTACTATGAGTTTGCAGTGATTACTTTTGTGGAATATTTGCTTAATGATGGTCATTGACAAATTTATGAGTGTAGCATGATTGCATAAATCCTGAAAGTGGCTGCCGTGATAACTGTGGAATATATATACCTAATAAAAGATTAACATGCCAATTGACTGTACCTTTGCAATGCCCACCAGCCAATCAGGAGTGATTATGCAAATTAACCCAACAAAGACGGCAGGTTAATTTGCATACACAGGTGCCGAGCGGTCAAAGGAGGGGAAGGACGCAGGTGTTCCGCACCACCCCAGCCACTCCGGGCCTCTAGGCAGCGTAGGAAGGCGGAAAGGCAGCTCCAGGCTGGAGCAGAAAGGCGGCTCTGGCCAGAGCGAAGGCAGTGCCAGCAGCCAGGGGAAGGAAGGCCCATTCTTGCACGAATCTTCGTGCATTGGGCCTCTAGTATATATATAATCATATATCTATATCTATACATTTTTTTCTTAAGTAACAGCCTTGTATAACACAGTAGTCTAAAATGGTCTTAATCCTTTCTATCATTATGAAACATTTTCTCATTAACGTTTCCTTTTTATTTTTTAAGTGTTTATAAAACAGTTTAGATTAATTTGTCAGGAAATAATTTAATATGTATGTATTACATGTGCATTCTATACTGATCACTTGGCCAGGGGTGGCTTTGCCCGCAGGGAACTTACACGGTTACGAACATATGACTGGTCAGTTTACTCCAGGAAACATCAGATCATAATGGGATAAGAATTTTTGTGTGTCTCAACGATTATGAGAAAAAAGAGGTGCAATGTTCCCATAATAGTGGGATTGGGAGAAAAACACTTGGATAAATTACACTGAGGCCAGAGATTTGGGTTGTTCCCAAGGAAGCATGGTTCCCAGAAGCTCCCCAAAATGGGTAATTCTCCTTATTTAGAGCCATTCTAAGTGCTTCCTCCTTTAGTCATTCTATTAGGAGAGTTTGGGTCAGAGGAGTTCTTTGGTAGTCTGCCCCCCGAGGGCATCTGGAAAGAGTCATTCTTTCATAGTCTTTCCATGCACTGAGGTGATTAATACCACCTCCGACAGCGAGTCGATGCTTTTTCTAGAGGATCTGGTGGGCACACACTGCTGACTCACTCACCCCTCATATCCTGTCCCCACTGGGACTTGGACCTGCCATTCAGGAAGACTGGTCAGTTCAGTGCCAGGCTGTAACCCTGAAACAAAGCCAAGTTAAACGTTGCACAACCTCAAAACTTGGCTGTGAAAATGCCACCCTCCAAACAACAACTCCACCATTTTGTATGAGGACCTTCAGTTTATTTCATCTGGTTTTGCCTTCTATGGACGGGAAGTTAGTATGAATAGAAAATTCATCTCAGCATTCAACAGAATCCCAATAATGCAGCCACAAAATGAAAGCAACATTGTCATTTTTATAAACCAATATCATGGTTCACCTTACCATATAGACCTGGTAACCAAAGAAGATGGAACCTTGATCTTCTCTAAAAAAGAGCACAGAGAAATACACAACAAAATCCCCAAGACAACAATTGGGAGGACAGCTTTCATAGACAGGATGGGATTTCAGAAGCTGACTAGTAAGTGGATCATGTGTTTTGTTGACTGTGCAGTATGCGGGGAGGGGGGCAGGCATGGCCATGCAATGGAGTGTCCCAAAGCTAGACTTAAAGCAAATGCATCGAGTGTGTTTTGAGATGGAATATCAAACAGCATAAAAGAGAATAGAAATGGAAGATTAGGAGAAGCAAGGTCAAAGGATTTAGAATGTTTTAATCTACCAATATTATAAAAATTATTAGAGATTTTCTTCCCAGAATGAATATTCTGGGGACTTCAGGTTGAATAATTAAGGTTGATTACTTCCAGTTCACTTTCTGTACTTAACGGAAAATGTATATTGAAAGTCCTGTATGCATACATTTAAAAAGAAAGCATAGAAAGTCAACCAAGCCTCCCTTTCAATGCTAGACATTGGAAAACGAACAGCAATTGAATCCAAAAAATGTAAAAGAAAGTATGATAGAAGAAAGAAAATTAATGGGCTATAAGAAACACATAGCGGGTGGGGTGGGGAATCAGGTGGAGGGGAGCTATGGGGGAAAAAATAGAGGAACACCTGTAATAATCTGAACAATAATGATTTAATAAAAAAAAAAAAAAAAAAAAGAAACACATAGCCCTAGCTGGTTTGGCTCAGTGGATAGAGCGTCGGCCTGTGGACTGAGGGGACCCCGGTTCGATTCAGGTCAGGGGCACATGCCCGGGTTACGGGCTCAATCCCCAGTGGGGGGCATGCAGGAGGCAGCCAATCAATGATTCTCTCTCATCATCGATGTTTCTTTCTCTCCCTCTAACTTTCTTTTTGAAATTAATAAAAATATAATCAAAAGAATCAATAAAGTCAAAGTTGCTAAATTAAGAAAATGGCTAAACTCTTAGCAAATGTGATATGTAATGTGGAAAAATAGAAAATTTCTCCATTCACCTCAGGAACAAGGCAAGGGTGCTTCCATCACTACTTTATATCTTAGTATGCTTACGGCCTCAAGCAATAGAGTAAGAAAAAAATGTAATGTTAGCAAAGTAGGAGATAAAATTGACATTATTTGCAGAAGATGTACTCATATATATGGAAAATTGAAGAGAGTTTACACATAATTAGTATTGACTCATAAGAGAATTTAGCACATTTGTTGACTATAGCCAGTGTACAAAAAAGTGGTTGCATTTATATATACCAACAACACTGTTAGAAATAAAAATTTAAGAACAAGTGCACCTTAAAGCAATATAAAAAAATTCAAAGAACTCTATATGCAAGAACTCTGTAAAAAATGATAAAATAACATTAAGGGGAGTTAAATAAGACCTAAGTAATACTGAATTTGTGGATTGCACAATTCAGTCTTTAAAAAAATTGATTAATGTTGTTTAATCAAAATCCCAGCTAAGTTTTGTTGTTTTGGGGGTTTGGCTTATTTATATTTTCTCCCCCCCTTTTTTATGTTTTTTTTTTTTGGGAGGGAGTGGGGGTTGGTTTATTAACTGCTCAGTGTGTGTGTGTCTATTGAAAAATCACTTTTCATTTCTTACAAGTCTAATATATTGTTTTTAGTATCTTGAAAAATCCATAAACGTAAGCACTGTTCTGCAGCACCAATGGGTAAAATGCCCCCTTCTGGGTGTTCCCAGGCCTCCACACTCCCGGCTCATGGTTTTCTTACTGTGCGATGCTGCCTCTGTCCTAAGAGAAAAGAACTGTTAATTCTCTTTTAGATGAAAAAAATAAATATCCACATGTGTAGTTCAGTGGGTTTGCTTGAAAATTTATATGGGAATATGGAGGAAAAGTATGCTTATTCATTTTATGAAACTATAAAGTTAAATGCACATTTAATGGAAATGTGTGTTCTTGGAGATTAAGCATCTTGATTTTATTCTCTCCATTGGTTTCTGCAACAAGACAAACATCTTTGAAAAATGTGGCTTCTACCCATATTCAAAAAGTGGACCAAGAATTTACTGCTTTTCCTGGTATATATTTTTCTGCTGTTCTTGTCTGCCCCCTACTGGTTGTAGAGCAAAATTCAAAGAAATTCCACAGGTAAGAAGACTTCGACAATTAATTGTTGAGAAGCCACTATTATTTTTATTTTTAAATTTAAGCCGACTCTCCGTGTAACATTACAAAATTTAGAAATATGTTCTATGTTAACAACATAGACATTGGCATACACTGATACAATGCTAATACAAATAGTGTTGTAAGACTTGTGGGTTTAATTAAAAGTCTCATATCCAAATAATCTATACATTGATGAAAATAATAACAGGGTAACAAACAAACATAATTACAGATAAAGTTTATTGAGCACTTACTGTGCTAAGTACTCCCCACATATTTTCTCATTTTATCTGCATGGCAAAACCATGTTACAGACAAGAAAACTCAGGCTCAGTGTAATCTAGCAACTTGATTAAGGTCAAGTCTAAATAACAATAGCTACCATCTCTGATGTAATTTTTTATTTATTAAGATTTTTTCAGTTGCAGTTTACAGTCACTATCATTTTGTATTAATTTCAGGTGCACGGGCTAGCGGTTACACAATCACATACTTTAGGAAGTGTTTCCCCTGATATTTCCAGTACCCACCTGGCGCGATGCAAAGTTATTACAGGGTCACTGACTATATTTCCTCTGCTCTCCTTTACATCCCTGTGAGCACTTTGTGACTAGGAATTTTCGCTTAAACCCTTCACCTTTTTACCCAGTCTCCAAACCCCCTCTCCTCTAGCAAACATCAGTCTGTGCTCTGTATCTGTGAGTCTGTTTCTATTTTGTTCATTTATATTGTTCTTTAGATTCTGCATCTAAGTGAAATCATATAGTATTTTTCTTTCTCGGACTGACTTATTTCACTGAGTGTAATAGCCCCTTAGGTCCACCTGTGCTGTCACAAATGGTAAGATTTCATTCTTTCTTATGGCTGATAATATTCCGGGGTGTAAATGTACCACAACTTTTCTGCCCACTCCTCTACTGAGGGGCACTTGGCTTGCTTCCAAATCGTGGTGATTGTAAACAACTCTCCAATGAACATGGTGCATATCTTCATTGGAATCAGCGTTTTGGGTTTATCTGGATATATTCCCAAGGTTGGGATTGCTGGGTCCTAACGCTCTGAAGCAGTTTGTAAACGTTAGAAACTCTGTGAGGCACTTTGCATGTGCGTGTCAGTCAGGGTTCGGAGTAGGAATCGGCAGCTGCTCCAGACTTGCAGTGAGGTGGGCGAAGGCAGCAGCAGGGTCTCAGCGACCAGCAGGAGGGCTGAGGAGTACACTGCCGACTTGGAGTAACATGATGGAGATTGCAAAGGGCCCAACCTACTTCGCAGTGCTGTCTAGCTGCCTCAGGCAAGATTTAGGACCGTGTCCATCTCAGGCCACCGAGGTGGAGTGAGGGTACCACCCTAGGAAGCAAGAGTGAGCGGAGCAGCTGGTGGAAATGCGGAGGCGAAGTACCAAAAGGACAGTCGACTCATTCATTTCCTTCACGCAGATTTGGAACAAAACATAAGCGATGTAGAATCTATAAAGAAAGAGAACCCTCAATGCCACGAACACTTTTCCACTCATTCCCAGGTCTTGTGGGTGCATTGAGGTAGTTGCATGGATTTGAAAAAAAAAAATTTTTTTTTTTGCAAGGCTGGTTGAAAACGTTGACCCTTGTCATCATCCAAGAGTGTATCAGAAGCCCCGGGGAAGCTCTTAGAAAACTCGTAAGCTAAGGCTGCACTCGCGACAGGTGTGATTTAATGCCTCTGAGCGGTGGAGTGGGCCCGCAGTGCATGACTCCCCTGCGCCCCCTGCTGGTGAACCGGGGGCCTGCAACAGATACCGTGCTGCCGTCTCCTCCCCAGAAAGTGGAGGAGAAACGCCGTTGTAATCAGCAAGCTGAGGAAGCTTCTGTCATGAGTCAGGTCAGTTTCCTGGATTACAACGAGTTCAGGCGAATTTTAGGAGTTGGAGGTTTAAAAGTGTCAGAATCAAGGACGTCATCTTTTTAGGGAAATCCTTTCTTGTCCCTTTGAAAGTCACTTTAGCAGGTTTTTTTTTGTTTGTTTTTAAGGGAATGTGTATAAAAGAGCAAAGGTGCCCTCAAGTGGCCAAGCTGTAAATTGCACTTTGGTGAAAAGAAGATTTATTTGGAAGAAGATGAGCAGGAAGGAAAGAATGGTTAGGAGTCCAGAAGTTGAAACGAAGTGAAAAAAGCAGGAATTTTCTGTTGGGCTTGTTGCTTTTGAGATGCACGTGGTATATGCATTAAAGTGTCAGTAGCTGCCTATACGAGTTGAGAACCCAGAAGAGAATTCAGAACCAGGGCTGGGCATTTGGCAATCATAACCTAACCCGGTGTTATTTCAAGCCATGGAAACGAATGAGGTTATCCAGTAAGAAGTTAGTAGAATGAAAGTAACCTGAATCAAATCTGGGGAATTCTAACTCTTTGAGGTCACGTGGGTGCAGAGACGTGAGATACAGTGAAAAGCAGAACGGTATCAGGTCGGGAAATCGAGGACAGAGTTTCAAGGAACGAGTGGCCAGTGATGTGGAAGGCTCTTGAGTGTCAAGTAAGGTAAGAATTGAAGCATGTCTGCAGAATTTGGCAACGTGGAAGTTTTTGAGACCCTGACCAATGGAGTTTCAGTGGAGGAAAGCCAGGCTGGGATTGGCTGAAGAACTATGATGTCACATCGTCAGGAAGATATGTCAAGTAGAAACTCTCAAGGATTGTGCTGACCAGGGAATTGGTTGAATATCACCCATTTTCTGCTCATTCACTTCCTCGGGGAATATAATTTATGAGGCAGCAGACAGGAGATGACACTGTCTTTGAGTTGTATTTGGGTGAAAGATGATGAGATCAGGGGGGAAAAGCTGTTAATTTCACATGCTACTTAAAATTATAGCTCAATATCGACCACATTTTCTTCAATTATGTCTGACCTCCTATTCTTTGTAAAACTGTCTTTAATTCGTCATTGAAATTGTGACTCATCTAACTCATCATCCAGTTAGATGGATCAATTCCATGCAGTGAGTGTCTTATTTTACATTTGGTGGGGATTTTACTTTTTTTTCCCTTCAAGGGCCCCCTGTGTCTCTCTGATGAGCCGCAGGGCGCCATGTTCCTGGGGTGTCCGTGGGGGTCTCTCCCAGCTCCCTTGGCTCATCTTCCCTTCGCTCCTGGAAACATCACTCGCCCTTCATTCCTCTTCTTTCCATCCTGTAGCTTTTGCTCCTCAGGCGTGTTTGCAGAGCACACTCCAATCTCTTGTTCTCTTCTGCCTGTGGAAAATAAGCATATGGAAATGTCCTTCGCCACCCATATTTGATTTTAGATATTAACTGAAAGTCAATGTAGGCGCTATTAAAAATTAAAAAGTCCATCTGGTGATCCCATCTTCAATTTCTCTTAATTGGGCTGAGTTACTCCAGTGACATATTCTGTCACATCACCAGGGCTCCACCCCTTTCTTACCATAAAGCCAGCTGGGCTTCACTTCCTTTCCCATTTCTGGTATATTTTCATGGTCCAGGTCTTGAACAATTTAAAGCATATATCTAATTATTTTCCTTTTTTTTCTTCATCTACTATGTACTCCTCCCTGTGTTTCATGGGTTGACACACTAACCCCCATTTTGATGGTATTTGGGAGGTAATGAGGTTTAGGTGAGGTCATAAGGATGGGGCCCCAAGGTGGGATTAGTGCCCTAAGGAGAGCTGGCTCTCACTTGCTCTTAGCCCTGTGAGGGCACAGAGAGAGGGTGGCAGTCTGCAACCCAGGAAGAGTCTCCTCCCTACTTCCAGCCTCCAGAACTGTGAGAAAATCAGTGTCTGTTGGGTAAACCACCCAGTCGATGGCATTTTGTATGGCAGCCTAAGCTGACTCAGCCACTGTCTCTGGAAACATGTCTGCCCTAGGTCGATTCCATTGCCTGCTTGTCCCAGGCCCACACTTGATTGAACTGTTGAGCAAACCTTGACATTTCCCAGTGACGGGGGACAGAATTTGTTTGTGCTCCTTTCAGCACTCTCTAGCAGCGTGGTTCTGTTCCCAGTTAACCCCCGATGCTCTTTAGCCCACCTGCGTGCAATTTCTAACGCAATGCAATTACCAACATGTGGATTTTAAAATAGAAAGGTTTCGAGAAACTTCTCTCTGGGGGGGTGATTGGCATCAACCATACGTAAAATACAATTGGAGATTGCAATGGCACTAACTGTAAAAGAGTGTTGGCTCCTGGTCTGTGAATCCTCTTGCCTATAAAAACTGCCGAGCCCTGAGCACACACAGGAGGGGGAGAGAGGCAGGCTCCGTGGGGCGGGGTGGGGCCCAGAGCCACTGACAGCCTCCAACATCTATTCACTAATACTGTCCTATCCCTCTGTGAGGCCATGTCCATCCTATTCAATTGAAGGCAGGTAATGAACATGAACTCTTTCGGGTAGTGAAGGACATTTCCTAATGAAGATGAGGATCTGCGAGAGGGGAATGATGGTAATGGATGCACAGTTTTCTTTGAGTCACCAGACCCAGTAAATTGGACGTGATGTAACAGCTTCTGTTGTGGCCAGAGACATGCGCTGGCTCCTTAGAGAGGAATTCAGTCATTTCTGTGTTGGCCAACTCTTTACCAGCTGTTTGGATTTTTGCATGAATCATCCAGTGAGTGTCCTGGGGCCTGGAATTCTGGTGACTCGCGTAGGGTGCTTATGTAGGTAACAGAAGAATTTAGACTATTTTGGCTGAACACATTTTCCTTGCCAAAACTTGTATTCTGAGTTAAGTGGAATGAGGTGATGGGCTTAATTTGTGTATCTTTTGAGAGTTGCTTTCATTTTCACTTTTATATCTCAGTAGATTAATACTGATGAAACTTCATTGGGGGTGAAGCATCATACCAGTTTCCACTAAGATCAATCAACCTTGTCCAGCCAGTGTGGCTCAGTGGTTGACCTATGCCCCAGGAGGTCACCAGTTCAATTCCCGGTCAGGACACATACCCGGGTTGCAGGCTTGATCCCCAGTTGGGTGGGGCGTGTGTGTGGGCAGGGGAGAGGCGTGCAGGAGGCAGCCAACTGATGTTGATGTTCTCTCTCATTCATGTTTCTATATCTCTCTCTTCTCCTCTCTCTGAAATCAATAAAAACATAAAAAAAGATAAAAACCCTTTAGTAAGTAGGTAATGCTGTTTTAAAACGGAAGTACAATCCTCCACTGTTTAAATTATGTTCTCATTTAAATGATAATAGTAACGATAAGCAGTTCTTACCCAGTGCTTATCATCAGCTGAACCTCTAAGTGCCTTCCCTATGATAATTCATTTAATTTTCACAAGAACTCCATGAGGTAGATACAATTAACATCTCTTTTTTATAGATGAGGAAACTGAGGTCCAGAGAATTTCAGACACTCCCTGCCCCCCCGAAGATCCCAGAGCTATTTCGGGGGTAGAGCTGAGATGTGAGCCAGTGCCCTTGAGTCCATACTCTTCCCCATCTGAAAAACGCCTCTCGAAAATGTATAATACAAGTTAGGACTATTTGTGTTTGCTGATCATCTATGTGCTAATGTGGAGGGAAATCTGGAAAAGATTCATGTCCTTTCTGAAAAGAGCTGTTAGCACTGAAATCCAGTGACTGAACCCTGTTGATCAATGCTCAATGAAAGGTGCCCATGGCCTTGTGGTTTCTGAGGCTGCAGAGCACAGAGATGCCTTAGGTTATGGTGTGCAAGCGAGCGTCTTGGTTAAGGAAGAACCGGAACTCGCCTGAAAAGCTACATTTTCAGGCCGACATGCAGAATAAAACTGTACTTCCGCCGTCATGTGCCCGGGTGATGTGGAACTTAGCTCAGCATTCAGCCTTGCTCTGGCAGGAACCGCGTCCTCTCGCGTGGCCTCCAGAAAGATGACTCATCATCTCCCCCTACCGAGCGCTGCTAGTTTATGTCCCCACCTATCTGGGTTTCAACTGCTTTTGTTTCTGCTGCTGCGAATGAACATGCCTTTGCATGTTTCACATTCAGACTCCCCAAGAGGGAGTATTTGTTTTGGTTGAATTGTCACCATCCAGTGTGAGGGCATTTCTTATGGACAGAATAGTGTGACGGTCACCTCTGGGTGGCTGCCTTAGGGTACAGCATCCACCCCTACTCCAAACAGCTGGGCCCGAGATTGACAGCTGATGCATATGGAATTCCTTCAGACGAGAACTAAAGACAGTCAACATGTTATGTACAAATCATACCTCCATATTCCCCCCACCCCCCGGCCCTGGATCATGTAAACACCAGTCAGCCTAAAACTCTTAATTAAGCTTGAGCCCATAAACTTTTTATTTGAAAGGAATGAAAGTAGCATTTTCTAAACACACAATCAAGGCCAATTTAGTAGCTAGGTATTAGATTTGAAGCCATAGGCTACCATTTGTATACATTGAAATATGCACGACCACTTCCTAATCCTTACACTTCATTTTATACAGAAGCTTACGAGTTGACCACAGATCAAGAACTAGAGGTTTAATACCGAAGTGAATTCTTTTCAAACAAGCCTGCAGTTATTCGGTTCCGTTGCTATTGGTTTCTTTTTATTTGCTTTCTAATAAAAAAAGCAATCACTCTGTAATTTCAAGGGTATAATGTGCCTTTCAAACTTTAAAGACTGTTGGTGCAAGTGATAAGATATTAAACATAAAAGATTCGGTTGTTTTGGGTGACTGTGTCCTCCTGTGCATGCTATTACTGTGACTTAGAGATGGCATGACCTTGATGGATTATTCATGTAAGCTTTCCTCACTATTGGGGATCTTTTTTTTGTTAACCCTCACCTGAGGATATTTTCCATTGATTCTTAGAAAGAGTGGAAATGAGGGGCAGAGACAGAAAGAAACATCCATGTAAGAGAGACACATTGATTGGTTACCTCTCATGTTTGCCCCCAAGGCTGGGGATCAAGCCTGCAAGCTTGCTCTTGACCAGAGTCAAACCCGGAACCCTTCAGTCCAAGGGCTGACACTCTATCCACTGAGCCAAACCTGCTAGTGCTGTCCCTCCCTCCCTCCCTCCCTCCCTCCCTCCCTCCCTCCCTCCCTCCCTCCCTTCCTCCCTTCCTCCTTTCTCTCCTTCCTTCTACTTAGGAAAGAAGAGGAAGAGAGAGAAACATTGACTGGCTGCCTCCTGCATGCCTCCTACTGGGGACCGAGCCCACAATTTGGGCATGTGCCCTGACTGGAAATTGAACTCTGACCTTGTGGTTCATAGGTTGACGCTCAACCACTGAGCCACACCGGCCAGGCCTATTGGGGCTTTTTTATCCCCTGTATTCTCAAGACTGTTGAACATGGCAGACCTCTGCAGGGATCCTCATCTAGTAAGGGAAATGATCTTTAGGGAAAAGAGAGAATACTAAAATGAGAATAAAAATGAACTGTGGTGAGCTAAGCTTTCTCAGAAAACGAAGACACCCATGTCAGAAAATTTTCAAAATTTTCTTCCTTTTGTTACACTTTGATCTGTTTGTGAAATGACAGGTTTTCCTTATTGATTCACTTCTTTAATCTTTACTTGAGAGTTAAAATGCAAGCTCCGTAGGCTAGGTTTTTGTTTTTTGGTTACAAAGAATTTCATTTTATATTTGTCATTTAAAACATGTCTCCAGCACAAGGTACCTTATGTGAATGCAAACTCCATTGTGTGGTTCCCCCTCTCCCTTCCCCCCACCCCCATATCTGGAAATGTGTTGTGAATTGTCTATTAAACTAAATTCTGGCTGAACTCTGGTTCCAAATCGCTTGGAGACAGCTCTGTGCTACTCATTTGTGAGAATGTTTTCAAGCCCATGGTGACAGGTAAAGGGAAGGCTCATAAAATATTTATGAAAAATATTATAAACTGGACTAGGACTGGGGAGTGTGACACTAAATTCTACCACAACCCGAGGTGAGTCACTTAACCCCTCAACCCTCAGTTCCTTCACCAGCAAAGGTTATCCCAGCATTTGTCCGCCAAACTGGTTATTCTTGAAATCTTAATCCCAGCTGCTTGATAACACGGTGCCATTGGAAATAAGTAAAAAAAAAAATAAAAATAAAAATAAAAAAGAATCAATAATAACTTCATATGTCAAATGATAGTAAACTCTATTTTTCCTACACGTGACAATGTGGACAAGTTACTTAATCTCTAAACGTCTGTTTCTTTCCTGCAAAATGGAAAATACAAGGCCCACCGACGAGGTTTAGTAAAGGCTAACTGAGGAGGTGCACGTGAAACACTCCGCTCAGTGCCAAGTGAGAAAGCGCGCAGTGCTCGATGGCTGTGACCAGCAGATGTAACTGAAAGTCAGGGACTGTCATTGGGTGGCGTTGAGGAGTTAGGTTGGACCCAGGTGGTCTGAAATGCCAGGATAAGCAGACCTTTCTCTCTTTCCAAGTTTCGACGTGTGCGATGACAAGGCACAGGTCTGATGGGTGCCGGGGGGGGACCAGTTCGGGGCGATGAACAAGAGCCCAAGAGTAAGGTTCCTAACTGATAGCAGGGAGTTATGAGGACATTTTATAAAAGGGGTACTGTTCAGGAATCTTAGAGTAGGGAGTAGAAACGGATTTGATTTCTGTGGCAGCAGGGGACTCGAAGGAAGGAAAAAGGGGAAGAGACTTAGAGATGAGAATAGTGACAGAGGAGCCAATACCTACTTTGGAAGAAAAGACGCGTTTACTACAGACCGTGTAAGTCTCAGGATAGGGCAGACGGTTAAAAGGAGGAGGGCAGAGAGTGGGAAAAGTGATGGGATGTCAGGAGAGGGCTTGGAGGTGATGACAGAATGAGTCGCTCGCGTAGAAGGCCGGTGGATGGTGTGAGTAACGGCGCTCGCAGAGGAGGGTTGTGAAGTCAGAGGAGCAGAAAACCATCCAGATTCCACAGGTGACTCAGAATCTGCCTTTGCAGCCCGCTTCCCCACGCTCCCCAGCCCTTTCCCGTGACTTATCCTCCTGTCTCCAGCCTTCCTTTCTCACAGATCCACTGTTTCAGGCACATGGGACCTACCCTCGGACTAACAGCATCTTGAGCCCAACATAACACATAACACAGTATGTATGCGGATCACGAGCATTCTCGTGTTTTCATATCACACAGTGTTTTACATGAATGTTAAAGGCATGCCTTAAAATTAAATACCCATTGCTTTTTGAAGTTATTTATTACACGTTCTTACAAGCTAATATCTTTTTAAAGTATGATACTTTGTAAAACGTTTTTTTTTCCTCATTCAATAGAAACTTATCTGGCCACTGGGTAAAGCTAGCAATAAAACTACTGGTATGCAATTTAATAAATAGTTTTTTAGATGTTCCTATCTTTTTAAAATATATTGTTATTGATTTCAGAGAGGAAGGGAGAGGGAGAGAGAGAAACATCAATGATGGAGAGAGAATCATGCATCAGCTGCCTCCTGCATGCCCCCTACTGGGGATCCAGTCCAAAACCCAGGCACATGCCCTGACCAGGAATCGAATGGTGACCTCCTGGTTCATGGGTCAACACTCAACCACTGAGCCACACCAGCCGGGCTTAATAAATAGTTTTGAACACATGCATGAGTATAGTATTTTTAACATTTTCTGCAACAAAATAAATGACCAGTTTGCCAGTAGGATGTCCTATGGAAATAAACCACAAGGTGGCACTAGAGTATTTAAAGTAACTGCATGTAGCTCTACCTGTGCAAAACAATGGCGAGATAGTGTTCTTTTAACAAATATTTTTAGATTTGTACATAAGTGACTTAATACAGACATGATACAATGTTACATGTTAAATGTTTTCTGGGTACTATTTGTGCTCTCCAAAGTGAGAGTAGACTGAGTACGCATTAAAAAAAAAAAAACTATCAGAAATTAAGGGTCAGAAAAGGGATGGGTATTAGAATGTTCCATAGGGTGGTGAAAATGGCTACCTCACTCCAAAGCATGTGAAATACATATGTGTATCTCTCTATATATATGTGCATGCATATTTATTTCATGTGTTTATGTATTATATATAAGTATCTGTTTTTACATATTTTAATGTAATGTCTATATCTATTTTATCCCATCCATCCATCATCCATCCACCCATCCATCCACCACCATCTATTCATCCATCTATTCATCCATCCATCCGTCCATCCATCATCCATCCATCCATCCATCCATCTGTCCATCCATCCACCTGTCCATCCATCATCCATCCATCTATCCATCCAGCCGTCCATCCATCATCCATCCATCATCCATCTGTCCGTCCATCCGTCCAGCAGAACATTTTCTCCCGGGATACAGGCTGAGCTGTGCTGCCCTCCACGCTCTTTCTGAAATGCTCCCTGTCTCCCCTTTTTCCCAGACGCCACTCAGAAACCTCTCCCTTGGTGAAGCCCTTCCTGATATCTCTCCCGGGAAGACCCATCACTCCCCTCGTGCTTTGACCCATTGTGTCCATACACAGGCGTGCTTTGTTTCACTGTACTTCTGGGTGTTGAGTTTTTTACCACCCACCACCATCAAAGAGATGACGACTCACTCTGTCACACTCGCTCTATCTCTGTGGTCTGGAATAGAACCCCCCATATCTTCGAGGTATGCCCGACAATTTCATATCGGTGTCTATGCCTTTTAAGCCCACTGCTTTGCTTTCCTACACGCCACATTTGATGTCCTTGTGTTAGGTCACCGAAGGGGGATCGCACAGGGCCAGAGTGGTGAGGGATCACGGATTTATTCCATCGTCTGCACGCCAGGTGGCTGAGCCTGGATGGCTCCAGCACCCAGTGATGGGAGTCAGGGGCTTTTAAAGGACTTTGGTGGGCTTTTTTCTGGGCGGAGACTTCTTTATGCATACCCGGAGGGGAGCTAATGGAATGTGGTCACCGCAAGTGAAATGTGGTTTTCAGCAAAGGGAATGTGCATAGTGAAATGACCTGAAAAGTCAGTTCCCAGGGGGAGGGGTATCAATTCCAATTGCTGGACCAAACATAACAGTGAGCCCGTTGAGATGGGCCGAGCACTTAAAACACGAAGGGAATGAAGGCAAGGCGTTCTATGCTGGGAGAACGCTACAGTTCAAGAACTATCCTAAAAAAAAAAAAAAAAAGTGCACAGAAAAGACAAGATCCTTTGAATTGTGGTCCAAAATGGCAACGTGTTCTGGCTAACATTGCTGTCAATCACATTTAATCAGCAACAGGGTTCAAGTGAATGCATGCATCATCCTTTTACTAGTGTTATTCACGAGCATCAGGAATGCTGACCAGTCTATTTCTTGGGGTGTGGGGTGGAAGAAACGAATCTTAGTAGATATGAAGACTGGGGAGGGAACTATTAGCTTAGCCATTGTGCACATTAATTTGTGCTGTAAATCTGTGTGTGTCGTGTCCCCCCCCTCCCCGCTCGGCAGCTTTAAACCAGACCAATTAGAACTGGCCTCGGTGCTGATCCTCCCATATGCTGGTTGGCACTCTCTTCAGCGAGGAGTTTAGAGTCTAATTATTTTTAAACCCCCTGTTTACAAACCTTCTGCTTCTTTTCAAATCATGCAGCCAAACTCAAATCCCAAGCCAGTAAGACTTACCGTTTAAGAAGCAGAAGCTCAGCTAAATAAAGATACAGTGTCCGGGAGATGCACGGAGTAATGGATACTAACCTCTGGGACTAGGAGAGTTCTCTGAAGGAAAGTGTTTAAAGCAGTTCTGTTTGCATTTCAAAAAATCGGAACACTAACATTCAGTGGTGATAGCATAACAACGTGTTTTAATTTCCATGTTAAAGGTGGAAAAGGGAGTTGACCAGATCTCATTTCTGCTGCTAACTACCCTGACCACACACACACACACACACACACACACACACACACACACACCCACACACCCTCTTCTCTATCTCTACTGCTTAGACCTTCGGTGGCGAGATTAACGGTGAGATTAAAGATAGGCGATGATAGTGTTTTCTGAGCCGACACAAAAGTCGCCCCAATGTTCACCGGGGAAGCCGAGAGGCAGCGTGGAATCCGAGTTCTGGGGCTCTAACCCTGTTTTTTAAATAAGATTTTGTTCTCACGTTTTCTCAGATTTGAAAAAAGTTAACTACGACGTCAGACCATCTGTACCTGCAGTTAATTCATCCTCTCAAAACGCCAAAGCAGGGTCGATGAATAAATAAGGCGAAGTATTTCTCAGTCGTGTTTTTTTATAGATTCTGTGGTTCATTAGGTACATGGGTTGAACATAATTAGTCTCCATTTGAATTACATTTTTTGCATCACTTGGATGACTGGAATCTTAATACCAGTCGTGCATGTAGAGACTTTATTAAAATTTTAATGTAATTCTGTCTTGAAGTCCCAGGAACCTGGTGTTTGACTCTTCCTGATGAAATTTGCCGAGAGCTTCCATCTCTCCACTTGAGACAGAACGGAAAGTTGCTGGTGGCAGCCGGCAGGAAGGCTCTCACACAATGACAGTGTGTTCCGCTCTTTGTCAAGGTTAAAAGCTCAGTGCTCTCTTATACGGCAGAAGCAAGCTATTGAAATTGTCTTTAAGTGGAAAGAAATAGAAAAGGGAATTTATGAAATTCTTCAAATCCCACTTCTCACACATATTTTCGGTCAGATTCTTCTGCTTCTGAATGGACCCCGATGCATATAAAGCTTCTAAGTCTTCCTTCCTCCCCACCGCCTTCCTCGTCTTGTGCACGGTGAGAAAAGACGTATTCTTTGCAGGCTTGCATTGCACAGCTTGAGAGAATTGAATGTTATCGATTTAAGTTCTGTGTAAGCGTTACTTCCTATTAGCGTGTCCTGTTAGTGGTCTTGGTGCTGCTTGCAAGGGATATGCCCATCCTAAAGAGCTAAATTTGAAAGGATGTGCAGGCATCAGTGTGAAGTTTTCGAGGACAGGTTTATCACAATCATTGCCCCAGTCATACTAGCATTAGGACTCAGTCAGAGAGGAAAATTGGTAATGAGTAACTGAACCCATCCTCTTGTTTGTCCATTGCTTTGGTAAGGACAGCTTCCATATTGTTTCTCTCCATAGTGTCTTACTGTCTAATTGGGCAGTAACTTATTTGCGCTTCTATTTCTATCAATAGTAACTGTTAACATTCTGGTTTATATCTCTCCAGATGTGAGAGTGTGCGTAAGGTATGTTCACCCTATTCCACTATTCTGTCAATTATTATAGCTTTCCTCATAGAGATCTCATACATATTTTGTTTGATTTGTATATTATATTGTTTTGATTTCCATATCAAATTTTGTTTGTTTGCTAATGTATATTATATTGTTTTGATTTCCAAATTCGACTTTTTCATTGCTGTTATACTATAGGAAAGCAATTGAACTTTGGTATATTAACCTTGCATCCTACAACCTTGCTGTAATTGTTTCAGCATACATATTTTAAAAGTCACATCAATATATATATAATTAAATTATTGATATTGTTGAAACATTTAGTAGATCCTATATATAAATTAGTGTTTATTTAACATATTTAACTATTTTGCATGTGTTAAATCATACCAAATTTTATTTCACTTACCTTGACTAATCAAGATTTGAAAGTTTTTCCTTTTCCCCCCTATCTTCCTACATATATATGCACATACACATATATTTATGTACATACATAATTACTTCTTCAAATTTGATACAATTTTAAATAAACTTCTCTCATGATATCTTCTCCTTTTAGGTAAAGAATGGAGAGAAAGAACCACATGTTCTGCTATGCCTTAAGAGAAGTAAAAATGCCTCATAATTTAAGTGAACATTTCAAATTAATGGAGAAGAGTGTTTTTAGTTTGTTCACTTCACTTATGTCTTTGTAAATTTACCTTTTCTCCAATATAGTTTTGTATGTCTAGGGCTTAATTTGGAAGAAAAAATAAAGAGGCCCTTAAGGTTTGTGTTGAAGATGTTCTGCTTTTTCTACAGAGGAGCAAAAGGATCTTCCAGTGTAGGGCTTCCCAGTGTAGAACGCAGGCCCCCTCTCGGAGGAGAGACTAGGGCTCTCTGTGACGGCAGCCTTCCGGATTGACTCCTGCCCGCGTTAAAGCTGAAATGATCACCGTGATTTCCCTGGGAACATTTAGTTACTCTTGATGCTCAAGTCAGACAGTCCCTTAGAATGTGCCATTCTCCTCCAACTGTAATGTGGCTTGCATTGTTGGGATTCACGAAGGCCCTGCCATTCCTCACGCACCAGCCATCCTATGTGCCTCAACATGCACATTCTGGGACAGTTTGTGGTTCATGTCCCTGTTTTGTTTTTGTTTTTGATTTTCAACTTCCCTTTTTGAAAGCATTCAGCTTGGTATAATAAAGATGTAGTATCCAAATGGTCATTACGCGGTGAAGCGTAACGACTGACCGCATAAGGACCGGATCACGGATCAGCAGGAGGGCGGGGCAGCGAGCTACACGCCAGTGGTGGAGAGCTACAGGAGGGAGCAGGGCAGCAAGCTGTGAGGGGAGGGGGGGAGGGGGAGCTACAGGAGGGCGGGGCAGCTGGTGGAGAGCTACTAGAGGGTGGCAGCGAGCTACTGGTGAGCTCCTGGTGCACGGATTCTATCATATATTTATGTGTGTGTGTATGTATATATATATATATATGTATATATATATTTCTTGATTTCAGAGAGAGGAAGGGAGAAAGAGAGATGGAAACATCAATGATGAGAGAGAACCATTGATTGGCTGCCGGATTCCAAATGCATAGGCTTTCTTCGAAGTGTAATAGAGCACCTTTCCTATCTCCCTCAAAGCATTCAGAACAGGTTGCAAGTCTTGGCTTCCTGTGGGTTTTGGCGGCATGAGAGAAATTACCTCAAAAGACAAAGTGAGGATTGGCAGAGCCGTAACTTCCTTCCTGTCTTCACTGCCCATCTATTGGCCTATTATTCAGTGTTCGGAACGTCTATGTAAAACACCTACAGCTAACAATTCGGTTTGATGGGACTTCATAAACGTGCTTTATAATTTAGATTTAGGTCTTCACGGTTTGTATCGATTTAGCCCCATATGAGCCGGGCTATTTGATCATGTTCTGTCTCCCGGCTCCCACGTTTCAAGCCTCTCCCGGGGCAGAAATGAAAGATTATGTGTGCACCCCTTTTCTACAGCTCTTTCATTTACACCCCAACCGTCGCCCGCTTTCATGTCTGCCATAAAAATCTCCATCCAGTTCTGCTTTATGTGCAACCTCATTTTTTCCCAGCTTGACCTACCGTGGGACTGGATTTTGTAATGAAACCTTAGCAGGTTTTTATTCAAAAGGGGCACCTTCCTATGAGGAGGAAGAGACAGAATATGTTACCAAAGGTTGTGCTGACGGGATGAAAAGTGGGTTTTTAACTTGTTTCATACATTTTGATCATAGGAGCCACTTTAAAACTTTGCAAGTCTTGAAAGCGTCAGCTCCCGGTGTTTTAAATGTGCTGAGGTCAGGAAGCGCAGTGAGAAACGTAAAGCGTCGTGTGAAGGGAATTCTGAGGCTCCGTTATCCAAGGAAAGCAGGTGGAAGTTCAGGTTACATCTGGGGAAGAGACCAAGGAAATGAGGTTGTCTGGTTTTCACGTTCCCACCGACTGGCTGTGAGACAAGATGAATGGGCCAGGCCTTCCCTGTGTCCCAAGACGCCCACAGACGCCTGATCACAGTGTATATAGTCAGTGTCACCACCTGGAAGTCACACAGTTTGGACCAAAGTCAAAGGGACAGTGTTTTACTTAGTTCATCCAAAATACGTAAGTGTGTGTTGTCTCTAAGGCTGTGACTGTTTTGTTGCTTGTTGTTAATCCTTACTCCAGGATATGTTTTGCATTGATTTTTAGAGAAAGTGGAAGGGAGGGGGAGAGACAGGGAGAGAGAGAGAGAGAGAGAGAGAGAGAGAGAGAGAGAGAGAGAGAGAGAGAGAGAGAGAGAGAGAGAGAAACATTGATGTGAGAGAGACACATCGATTGGTTGCCTCCCACACGTGCTATGAGCAGGGCCGGGGACTGGGCCTGCAACCAACGGAGGTACCCTTGGCCAGAATCAAACCTGGGTCTCTTCACTTGTGGGCCGACGCCCTATCCACTGAGCCAAAAGCCGGCTAGGCCTCCATGACTATTTTAGTTTTGGAAAGAATGTCACACAGAGCGCAGCCTACCATTCCGAATGACTTCACTGTATTATTATCCATCATAATATGGTATTTATAAGACTGTGGCTTTATTTATTTATTTTTGACTGTGGCTCTTTTATATATCATCTTATTTACCCAGAGTCTTTTGTAGCCTATGCATGACTATAACTCAGGAAAGTTTCTACTCATCAACACACTTGGGCACATAATACAAATGTAGCACCCTTAAGATGCAGCCCAAAAAACATACTTTACAGCTACTGACAAAAAAAAGGATAAGAAAAACACTGTTGAAAATTAAAAATAAAAGTGATTCCTGAATCAAATTCACATGAGTCCCAAAAGAACATAGTTTCAGTTTGTAAACACCTTTGGGTGGCAGAGGTTTCCATGTGTAAGGTTCATTACTAATGAACTAATTTTTGTCAACTCGATGTAGAAATTCAAAACAGAATGGGGCAATCTATTTTGAATGAACAATTTAGATCATATATGCACAATGCCTACTAGTTCCTAAGTTTTCTAATAGACAGTATTATTTTATAAATGCTTTTTGGACTCATTTTAGTTATTTTTCTAAACTAAAATTCAGTTTAGCGAGTTTATGAGGTTAGATCAGTGATCCAGGGTCCACGCCCAAGTGGACTCCAAAATAACAAGAATGATGCTGATGGTGATATTGATGAAATAATGAAAAACAGCATTTATTGTGTGCCTCCTGGATTCCATTCACGGTTCCATATACTTCACGTGTATTACATATTACACTCTAGGACAAGGCAGTCAGAGAAATATTCTTATTCAATAGAAAAGTGTGGGCAGAACAGCTACTTTTGATGACAAAAAGTTGCTAAAATTTAAACCAATTTAGAACTTAGGTAGGCACAGCTACTGTTTTGCTCACAGAAAGGACCAAGAAATGTCTTAATTCCTGGAAACCGAAGTGAATTTTTAATATAAAATCAATTCTATAAACGGCAGGGCAGCACAATTGAAGCCAGGGAAATCTGATGAATAACTTTCCGCTGATATTTGCAGTGTGTGTTTTATTAACAAACCAAACACCCGCCAGTGTAAATGAATAAATATACAGACAAACAGACACACAGATTGATACGTAAATAAATACATTAAATGCGTAAATGAGATGTTGCTATGCCTCCCAGTCCACCCACACGTGAACACAACAGTGATCGTCTGGGAACGAAACCGTACTCTTTTTGATTTATTAAATGTTCTGAGGCTCGGCTGGCTACTTTCCGTCCTCCGTAAGCATTTCGTTTCCTTGGATTTAGTAACTGTTATTCCAAAGGCATTTGATACTCTGCAGCTGAGTAACAGAGGGCTGCAAACTCCACGACCGATCACCTTGCTGTGACAGCCTGGGAGGTGGCTGGGCCAGAGCCCCTGGCTGCTGCCCACGCCTCAGTTGGGCTGGCTTTCTGCTGCCTGCCCTTCCTTAGCTAAGGGAGCTGGAGTGCCCTGAGCTTTCCCGAGGAGCCTGTTGCTCAGCAACCAGGCCTTCCCTCTTAGGAAATAGGTCAGGAAAGAGGAAGAGAGATGAGGGAATGATCAAATGTTTGCCTGCCAGCTCTGATAAAGCAAGAATCCCGGGAAAATAAATAGTTCTGGATAGGTATCTTCAACCCACAGGGAAGCGAATTAATCTCATTAGGTAAGGGGCTGTTACCTGCAAATGCTGTTTCCCCCCTCACCTGGGGGAAGAGGGTTCGTGGTTTTATTTCATTTTATGTTTTTATTGATATTAGAGAGAGAGGAAGGGAGAAGGTGAGAGAGAAACATCACTGATTGGCTGTCTCCTGCACGTCCCCTACTGGGGACTGAGCCTGCAACCAGGGCATGTGCCTTGATAGGAATCAAACCCGTGACCTCTTGGTTCCTGGGTTTATGTGGAACCACTGAACCACGCCGTCCAGGTGAGGGTTCATGGTGTTAAATAGAATTGAAGGCCAATCCCATTGCATTTGATAAAGTTAGAAATTTTGGTGTGCTGTGGGCATTATCTCAAGGTCAAAGAAGAATATTCCTTCTGGAAGCCAAGAATGAATTTTATTTCATGAAGTTGACTTGCTACTTAGTTATTCACAGACACTTAAGTGTCATAATAAATGTTAGCTTTTTTAAATTATTGACAAAAATTCATTGAATTGTCTTTCTTCTTCTATGACTTAGGAATACTGATTGATAGTGTTTGTCAGGAAAAATCCCCAATGAAAAACGGCACTGCAGAATCTTGAAAAGCTGTAATTGAAAAATTGGAAACTGAAAATGTTCTTAACATTTTTTTTGGCGTGTGTATTAAATGATGTGAACTGGTGATAACTATATACCATCTGGTGCATCTGCAATCTGAAAGAATGGAAAATTAGATCTGTAAACATATGGTAAACAGAGACGTTTTGGTTAGGAATAGTAAGTGGAAAAAAGAGTGTGTCTTTCAAAGTCCTCTCTGACCACTCTGACCACTTCTCTTAAATCAAGTTCCCTTTTTAAATAAGATCTTGTCTCAGCTGGCATATATGCTGAACTATCACCCATTTGCTTTCTCTATTGTATGACTGATATGCCATTTAAAGGGACAGTATGCCACTTCAGTTAAGACCTTTTCGCTGCTGTCAGAAGAAGAGCTGCTCAGTTTTTTTTTTTTAAATATATATATATTTTATTGATTTTTTACAGAGAGGAAGGGATAAGAATAGAGAGTTAGAAACATTGACCAGCTGCCTCCTGCACACCCCCTACTGGGGATGTGCCCGCAACCAAGGTACATGCCCTTGACCGGAATCGAACCAGGGACCTCTCAGTCCATAGGCTGACGCTCTACACACAGAGCCAAACCAGTCAGAGCAAAGAGCTGCTCAGTTTTAAAGTGCGGGTCAGTTAAGAGAAGGTGGCGGACCGGGCCGGTGTTGCTCAGTTGTTGAGCGTCGACCTATGAACCTCCTGGGCTAAATAGGCCATATTTTATGGGACACACAGCATGCCTCAAAACTCGCAACCTTTAAGAATAACTCCCCGTAGGGTATTGATATTTTAGCGTGGCCTTGTTGGGTTTAGCTGGGGCAAACGTGGCTAATCTGTGCTTACTAGTATATTAGGCACAATGTGCTTTTAAAAAGTAACAACACAGGCCCACATAACTGGTGCAGCTGTCCCTAACCTGTGGAGCCCCTTGCTTCAGGAGGTCTCCTCCTAGCTGTAAGAGACTAGCCGTGTATCGAACAATTTGCATTTAAACCTGATAACCAGGAAGAAGAGGTTCTTGACAATAGAAAGCTCCGATGGAGAATATATTGTGTATGCAAGTGTGCTGATTTGGATGCAGAAGATGAAATCTAACAGCAGGACCACCGTAGAAATTAAGGCCTGTGCCTCCCCGAGTGTCTGGTGATGCCAAATGACAACTGATCCCCCGTGGAAAGAAATGGGACACCCGCACGGCTCCCAAAGGGACATGGGATGCTCTGTGATGTCTCGCTGAATTCCAAACCAGTGCTGACTGATGGCATACCATGAGGCACGGAAGTACTGCAGACACACTCCGTCAGATGTCTGTGGTTAAATAAAGCGCCACGGAACGTTCCTTACAGGAAACGAGTTTTTCCTATTCAGAGGGAAAGGGGAGTTCATTTCTTTCTTGCGATGTCTCCTCCCAAGCGGGAGTGCCATTTAATGCAGTCGCTTTGGTTTCCAAAGAAACTCTTGGCGGTTTTCGGAAGTTACTTTGCAGTGTTTTCAGACTTGGTTGTGCTAAGCTTGCCATCTGGCCCAGAGGGTGTCCTGGGGCCTTCAGTGAGCCACCTTTTCTGGGTTCGATATGGGAAGCAGTAGTGATGCATGCTGAATAAGGGGACTGATGGGCAGAATAGTTCATGCTACCAACAGGCTTTCCAGTAAACCAGTTAGTGGAGATGTTCTCATTAGTTAAAGGTGTGTGTGTGTGTGTGACTTGCCATTGAGTCGGCTCCTGGTGGCCTGTATGAGTGAATGTGTGACGTCCAGTGTCCTGTCCTCACAGCCCTGCTCAGCTCCTGTAGACTCACGCCTATGGTTTCTCTTAGGAAAGCAGTCCATCTCCTATTCGTTCTTTCTCTTTTCCTGCTGCCGTCTAGTTTCCCAGCATTATCGTCTTTCCTAAGGACCCTGCTTCCTCATGGCGTGCCGGAGTAGGACAGCGTCAGTGTTGTCCTTCTGCCTCCAGCCATGTCTCACCTTAATTTGCTCTGGAACCCACTGGTTTATCTTTCTGGGTGTTGCGATATCCCTAGAGCTCTCCCCAACACCGTATTTCAAGTGAATTGACTCCCTCCCCCAACAGCCTTCTTCCCTGTCCAACGTTCACATCCATATGTAGTAACTGGAAGACAAGGGCGTAGATGGTCTTGGCCTTGGTCTCTCATGACATGTCTATGCATTTGGTGATCTCTCCTCCTCCTTCCATTGCTGCCCTTCCAAGTCTCAGCCTTCTCTTGATTTCTTGGCTGAGTCGCCATTTGAATTGATGATTGGACCCAGGTGAGCAAAATCATTCACAATGTCAGTCTTCACTGTCTGTTTTAAAGTTGGGTGGGAAGGGGAGCAGAGGTTGCCACCATAAAATATAACTTTGGGGCCCTGCCAGTGTGGCTCAGTGATTGAGCATCAACCTATGGAACCAGGAGAACAGGATTGGATTCCCGGTCAGGGCACATGCCTGGGTTGCAGGCTCAATCCCCAGTAGGGAGCATGCAGGAGGTAGCCAATCAATGATTCTTATCATTGATGTTTCTATCTCTCTCCCTCTCCCTTCCTCTCTCTGAAATCATTACAAATATTTTAAAAAATAGTATTTGGGGATATTATTTTAAGCTGGTTATTTTTAAGAAACTCAGGAAGAAACTGTGACCTTCCTCCTAACTGCATAAAAGAATTTAGAGACTGGACTTGGTCCCAGAATGGAGGTCTCATCATGGATAATAATAATTCAATGTGAACTAGGTGTCATTGACTGGGAGGAACCTAGCAAGGCCCATTTTATCAGAGTCCTCCCTGTGTCTCAGGGTTAAAGATGGTCCAACATACCATATGGACCAAGATCCCCATCTCCATATGGATTGCCTGACAATTTTAGAGAATAAGAAACCTTAGGACTGATTGAGCATCATAGAGAAAACTGTCTAAGGTCTCTTCTTTCTGTATTTCTCTCCTATACATATACCCTTCCTATCCCAATTCATAAACGTTTTTTTCTTGAAAGATAGTAACTATTGAATCATGCTTTAGCAAATTTTGTGCCTGTCCTTGGTGTTCATAGAGTGAAAGAAAAATGGAAGGAAGTGAAAAAAGAAATCAATAACACTACCAGAGGGGGAAAATTTAGCCTCCAGCTCCAGCCATTCCCTGTATATCCTCTTTGTTTGTTTTTATGACAAATGAATGCAGTATGAAAATTACTCACAGTCCAGCAGCAACCTGGGTGCAAACCCATGTGCAGAAGGCCTTGGATAGAATCTAACTCTGCATCCGTTCATTTTAAATGCAAATTGTGGAATCCGAGTAGGACCAGCATGTCAGAGTGGAAGGGTGTGTTTCAGGCATTGAAAAAAGCCAGCCGCAGCGCTGGCTGGGAGGCTCAGCCACTTATTTATAGAAACAAGTCTGAGAAGGGAAGGACCCAGGCACAGGCCTGGGATTCTACTCCTGTCACTGTTAGATGGATGGAGGCTATATCCTGAAAAATCTTAGTTATCAGGGTTCTGACCAAAAGCATTCGAGAAAGGATAACAATAGGAAGCACACCTTTACAAAAGTAAAGCTATAAATTATATCCCTCTTCAGGTTATTTGAGATTCCTGTAAATAAGGATTGAGGGATATTTTCTGAATTAGAGGCAAGGAGTCGTTTTCTTGTGTGTGAAATTAAATATATATATAAATATATGTATTCTGATTTTTACTAAATTGCGCATTGAGTTTCCCAAGGATAATTTTGTACTCAGTCTTCCTCACAGGTGTGTTACCCTCGAGGCCATCTCTTGGTTATCATAAACTAAATAAGCAGCAAAGACCCGGGAAGATGTTGAGATTCAGAGAAAATATTAATGAGCAATCCACACTACCTAATATGGCAACACATTAAAGGTCCAGACGCCCCTTCTCTGGGCATGGACGTGTTAGTGTCAAGTGTCACTGAGATGAGTTTGAGAAGGTGTGTGTGTGTGTGTGTGTGTGTGTGTGTGTGTGGTGTGTGTGTGGTGTGTGATGTGTGTTTCTGGTGTGTATGGCGTGTGTGTCTGGTGTGTGTGTATGTGGTGTGTGTGGTGGTATGTGTGTCTGGTGGTGTGTGTATGTGGTGTGTGGTATGTGTGTATGTGGTGTGTGTGGAGGTATGTGTGGTGTGTGTGTGGGGAGGTGTGTGTGTGGTGTGTGTGGTGTGTGATGTGTGTTTCTGGTGTGTATGGTGTGTGTGTGTCTGGTGTGTGTGTATGTGGTGTGTGTGGTGGTATGTGTGTCTGATGGTGTGTGTATGTGGTGTGTGGTATGTGTGAATGTGGTGTGTGTGGTGTGTGTGTGGGGAGGTGTGTGTGTGTGTATGTGGTGTGTGTATGTGGTGGTATGTCTGTGTGTGTGAGGTGGTGGTGGTGTGTGTGTGTTGTGTGTGTGGTGTGTGTGGTGGTATGTGTGTCTGTTGGTGTGTGTATGTGGTATGTGGTATGTGTGTATGTGGTGTGTGTGTGGGGAGGTGTGTGTGTGTGGTGGTGGGGTGTGTGTGTGTGTATATAGTGGTATGTCTGTGTGTGTGTGTGTGTGTGCGTGTGTGTGTGTGTGTGTGTGCACCCTGTGCTGGCTGGAGAGAAGTCCCTGCCACTGCAGCTGTGAGTTCTGTTGAGGCCAGACCGCAAGGCCCTGGCGCTCAGCAATTAAGATTAATTGGCAAGCCACCCTTCCATGGGGATTGTGGGAGAGCCCAATTAGCAGCAAGCGTTTAGTTTTCCACCAGGGTTCCCTTTTCCCTTTCCTCTCTATTTAGACTTTGAACTGGATGGAAGTGTAGAGAACTTTTTCCTTTTTAATGGGATGAGTTCTGATGCGAGTGATCAGGTAGAAAGCGCTATCGTTCTGGAATACATGTGTCTGCTCTCCTGTTCGCTTTGCAAACGGCCATTTGGAATCCGGCGTTACTTCAGGCCCAGCCCCAAGGCCATTTTGCCCGGCACGAATATTCCAAAGGTTTGAGGAGCAGGATGAGCAGAGCAGTAATGATGATGGCAACGCCGGCTCCATTTTGAAGTGACTCGTTTCCTTTCTACGGCATGCAGGCTAATTCCTCTCCCGTGGGGCACCTGTGTAGGATACCGGCCGTGCTGGCTTTTGGGTGCTGGTTGGAAGAGGAGTCCTAGAATTCCCAGGGGCCCACATGTCCCCACTCTCAGATTCAGCACAGAAATGAGGAGACCAGTGAACACCCTCAGAGACAGGACGAGGACCAACTGGAAGCATCCACTCCCCATGGAGGTGGAGGGACATGGGGCTTTCCTGAACTCATGCTACTCTCTCATTTCCCAGTAACTTTCATATCCTTCACCTTGTTGGGGAGGATTTGAGGATTGGGTTAAGCCTCACTTATTCCTCAGATTTCTTTTGAGGCACTGTCTGTTCCAGACAGACAGACAGACAGACAGACACACTCTCACACACATATCCTCTTTCTCTCTTAAACTCTCGGCTCCGTCTCATCTGGTTCACATACAGGGCCTTCAATTATTGCCTCCTTGTAATAATTCCCTCCTAGTGAGATCAGTGAAAGTAACACACAGGTGAACCCATTGAGAAAAGTCCCTACATATTCACTTTTCTATCAACCCCAGTTATGAAGCAATTCAACAGCTAATTATTTGATGGAGTAATTAATGGTTGAAAGGATTGCATTGATGACTAGATACATAAATGAATGGATGGAAAGATGGATATATTAGAGCAATAACTGCTTTTTCTTCGTTATATTGTTAACTTGGATTATTCTTATGTTCCAACTATAGATTGTACAATTCAGGCTAAAAACTCTGCAGGAAGGAATTAATAGCAAAATAATAGGCAAAATAAAGTGCATACAGTCATTACTTATTGCAAGCAGTCTGGTGCACAGCCTTAGACATTTATAACACACAATAAGTCAAGTTACTTAAGATGTTTCCCTGTTTAGTGGAGATTTCTATTAGGGTTGGAGTACAGATAGTATATATTTCAAAAATAAGACAAGAAAACACAAAACTCAGTGATTTTTAGCCCATTGTTTTGATAACCATTTTCCTCAGAACTTCATCCCATAGTTTATTGAGTGTGTTACAAATTGTGTCTGTGCAGCTGATGAATTAATGAATTGATAAAGAGCTGTCCTGTGCCACTCAGGGAACATATGTTTAATTTTTTAAAAAATGTGTATAACCTCAGAATTTAGTGTTATGGTCAATACTCACAAATGGATTTAAACAGGAATGGAGTGTATTCTTTGCTTTCAGGATGGTAGCAACACGGAACATGAAGCTGACCTCCTTCTTTTTTCTTGTAAAATATATTTTTATTGATTTCAGAGAGGAAGGGAGAGGGAGAGAGAGAGAAACATCAACGATGAGAGAGAATCATTGACTGGCTGCCTCCTGCACGCCCCACACTGGGGATCTAGGCCTGCAACGCGGCAGGAATCCAACCATGACCTCCTGGTTCATAGGTTGACTCTGAACCACTGAGCTACGCCGACTGGGCTGAAGCTCTTTCAAGTGGGCAACATTGTTTGGCTGCCATATTGTGTAACTCCAAGGCCCAGCCACAAGCTGTGCACACAGCCAAAGCTGTCTCTGGTACATGTGGGACTTGAAATTATGGCTCCTTTTCAGGAGACAGCCAGTAGCAGATCTGAGAGCAGGGAGGTTTCCGCTGAGTCACATCTGATACTTCTTTTAAAAGCCATCTGTTTAACTCCAAGTATTGCCATCTTTAGAAAAATATAGGGGATCTCTCTCTCTCTCTCCCCTCCCCCCCCAATATGTTTTTAGTGATTTCAGAGAGAGGAAGGGAGAGGGAGAGAGAGACAGAAACATCAATGATGAGAGAGAATCATTGATCGGCCACCTCCTGCACGCCCCTACTGTGGATGGAGCCTGCAACCCAGGCATGTGTCCTGTCCAGGAATCAAACCATGACCTCTTGGTTCATAGGTTGTTGCTCAACCACTGTGCACACCAGCCAGGCTAGGGCATTTCTCTGATCCAGTCATAGGCAGTTTGTTGAAGAGCTTCCAAAGAGGAAAAATCCCATCTCAGATAAAGTAATGCACGTTGACATATTTTTATGGAGAGAATCTTTTCTGATGAAAAGTGACTGTTGCCTTTCCCTGTTGAGAATGACCTCATCTCCGGGAATGGCTTCCCTCAGATTCAAGTGCAGCTCTGTTGTAGGTATTTCTCTCTTTCTGCATCCAGCACGGCTAGAGAGCTGGTCCAGTTCCTAAGTAGGGGCGGCTGGGGATTTAGAAATAAAAGAAAGAGACAAGACACAGAGATAGAAGGAAAAAGCTGGGACCAGGTGGGACCACCGTCCTCTTCTGATGGAGAGACAGGGACAGTGACCCAGAGCCAATCCAGCGAGTTTATTTTATATCCTAAATATCAGGAAGTTTCACCAAAAGGTCAAGACAAAAGGAGATTTGCATTCTTGAGTAGGCCCTGAGCATTCCTGGTGCTAGGCTGGATTTAGATATCAAAACCACTTCTCCACACCACAGGCTGAAATGAAGGTCAAGTTGACAGCACCCTTGCCCTTTTGGCAAGGTGTATTCCCAGGGTGTGGCTTTGCTGATGCCACTGGGTTCAGTTGACAATAATTAAGGAATGCCCATGTGCCTTCCCAGGGGGCCCTCTACATCTCCCCCGTTTTCATTTTTAAATGTAGCTTGTGGACATCTAGTTGGAGCCTTTGGACTTGAGATTGCAGGAGCTTGCTGATGACTGAAAAAAAGCAGGATAAGATTAGTAGTACACAAAGGAATCCAATTAGGTACCAGGCAGTGTTTTTTAACATATTCCATGGATTAAATTCTTTTAGATCATCCAGCAATTCTTTTACCATTTTTGCCGGAGATATAATTTCACAATGACTATTCTGAATGCTTGCACATGTTTGTGTAGCCGCACTAGGCCTATACTGATATTATTATGATGCCATATTTCCTGTAGGTGCATCTTAATTTTATTCCAATCCCATAGAGAACTGTTATAGCGGGCTGAAGTCACACAAATATATGTAAAAGCAGAATGGCATTGCAGCTGCTGTCTAATCTTAATACTTTCTAATTGATTACCTAGTCCTATCATGACAGCTTCCAAAGCATTTAGCTTTGTTTCTAGCCTTTTGTCTATATCTTCTTGATCATGGAATGTAGCTGAGGTGTTCTGAGCCAATTCATTGACAAACGTTGCATTCTGGATGCTTTGGGTCAAAGCAAGAGAAGCAGTCACAGCAGATACAATAACAGTAACTAGGGTGACAATACCAAAAATAGTAAGTCCCAAAGCATGCTTCTCCCAGGACAGTTGGTTGTGTAATTCCTGCAATGCCTGGAGACCCACATCATGATACCATTTTCCTGTTATGTTGATAGGAACCATAATAAAAGAAGGCTGCTTTAAAATTAATATATCTTCATTCAGGTTATGCCTGGAAACACAGCTGGTAAGGTTACAGTGATGGCACTGGACAGCATAATGGGTGTCCAATCTGGTGATATTCACATTTCCAGTCACCAGTACATATGGGGGCTGGACACAGGCTCGTAAGCCATAGCAAGGGCTCGATGTGCATGCTCCTTTAGTGTTAGCTAAGGAAGAGCCAGTAAAATTAAGAAAGTCAAGAGCAGCAGTTTTTTAAACGCCCCAGATCTTTCTGTAAATTTCCTGTTTTTGTGGTCAGGGCATTACCTACAAACCCTCCTGGTGACATAGGCTTGTGGTGGGGGGGATATTTAGCATCAAGCCTGTTGGACCAGTCCAATACATCCAAGTCAGAGCCAGAAATAGTATGTCTCACTGGTACAGGGTTGGTGCAATTTTGCCATTGAGGACATGCTCCCAGCTCAGTAGTGATGCTATTAGGGCAGGAGGAGAGCGAGGGATGCTTATCAGACCGCCATCGGGCGGCCTTAGGAAACCCTAGTTTAGTAACTATCTGAACATACTTTCCCATATCCCAGGGGCCTTCAATGTTAGCAATGTTTGTGCCTCCATAGGACGTCCTATTTTCTTGGCCAACCTGCAAACATACTGAAGTCCCCCTTTTTGATAAAAAACAGGGAGCTCCCCACTAAAGCCATTATAAGTATAATCACCTTGGGAAGAAGGAGTTATATGCTTGTCGGAGCTCCCCCCGACCATATTGGTGCTGTTAATAAACACTGGCACCGATTCTCCGGTCCAGGTGGCTGGATTGACCACAGGGGGATCTGGAACATAAGTCCAGTAAGTTTCTGCTGCAGCCATACTTACCTGGCAGCTGACAAGTGCCATCATAGCAAGAAAAAGGGTGGAGGGGGTTACCTGAACCCTCTGTTCTTTCACTGGTGGTCAGCTTCTTTAGTTGACCCCTTGTGGGGACACTGGCATCTCGGGTGGTTTTGGCCAGCTGCCTTCTGCTTCTCTCCTTCTTCAGGGCCAGTGGCTGAGCTGGCATCATCACCAGAGGGGTGATCTTCAGCTTCTTGAATGGTGGGATGAGTTGTTCTCCCAGGTCCATGATCGTGACGCACTGCTCGCTCTAGCACCCAGATGGGTTAGAAGCCCCTTCTGGAAAGATACAAAACACAACCTCTTCCCCACATTATTACTGAATCTGATAAAACTCTTGTCTGGTTTCTGCTTCCTTCCACCTAGCTAACTTGGTGGAGGCTATTGTACAGGAGGCCCGATGCCTTTCAGTTGCTGTACAATCCTCTGCATCACAATTCAAAAGATTTAAAAGTGAAGTCAAGAGTTTGTTTTGAGGTGACACATAACATCCGTCTCCCCCTTTTTGTTTTAGTAATTGCCTTTTAAGAGTATGATTGGCTCTTTCTACTATTGAGTGACATCCATTTGCCAGATTTGATTAGATTTAAGTCCTCGGGGATTTACCCCTAAACTTGGCACGGAGAGGTGGATAACACTCTGAGGACATTGCTGCCAATAAAACATGGAAATTGTCATTCTCAAATAACATTTTGAAGGCTGAAAAATAATTGAAAAAGTTCCTCTGAATTAGTGTGCCCTATAGTAGCTGTTTCAATAATTTTGGCTATACTTACCACAGAAGCACTATCACTATAGGTTGATGGGCTCCATAGCAAAATCTGTTAAGGCATAAATAAGAGCTTGTATTTCTACTGAAATATAAGGAGTTTGAAGGACCTTTGCTCCCCTGATGCAGTAGATCCAGCCTTTCCAGAACTGGATCCATCTGTAAAAATGGTTAATGCCTGAGGTAATTTTAATTTTTTCACAGAAATATGACTGCTTTGGATTCATTGCATGTTAAGCAATTTTACTATGAGATGAACTATCAATAAAAATTTTAGTTAATACTTTAGAAACAGGTTTTTTGTCCAGTTAACAATTAAATTTTCTTGAATATTCACTTATTTCAAGTAGCCAATTTTAAATAATTTGAAATAAGGTTTATTTTTTAAATTCACTTGCAAACTTCTACAATTAGTCTTTAAATAACTTTAACATAAACTTTATCAGGGAGGCAAAAACACGAATTATTTACTTCAGTTTATGAGGCCAAATATATTGACTTTAAATTACAGTCCTTACAACATTTGAAGGAAACCTCTTTATTTCCTTCCAGAATAATTTTCAGGCTACAGAGAGCTTCACTTAAGAATCTTTGTCTTTCTTTACACCAATAATAAATACTGGGTCATACGTCCAAGTAACCATATCATAGCACTTTTATGTTAAACTTGACTACTAATTTACTGTCAGATTTAATACTTTAACAACAATCTTAGTTTACACTGTAAATATTAGAGGAAGAGATTTCAAAATTTTAAAATTTCTCCTTTTTGTTAAATTTAGAATTTTATTTTGTAAGGAGTATTCCCTTAGGTTTATTTGCATATACAGAGGGATCATGGGAGGTCTCTGTAACTTTCTTAGAAGACTTAATTAAATTGCTTACAAAGACATTGGCTTATTCAAAGGAAGGGGGTTGGCCTTTGTTGATTCAAGATGGCGGCCCCCATGGGAGAGGCAAGCCATGTGGCTAACATGGCGGCTGCCAAGCAGGCAGTCCAAAATGATGGCTTTATTAGAATTTAATTATTTATAAAAATATTGTCTTTTTATATAACTTAATTTATGTGACCTTGATTATATTTTAAAAGCTAATTTATAAAGTAATTTAAGTCGGTATTTTTATTAAAAAAGGCAAAGCAAGCAAATTCAGTAAACTTATAGGTCTGATTCAAAAAGCACAAACGCTGCCCCACAACCAGCCTATTTAAAATGCAGGTGGCTATGGGCTTTTTGTTATTTTAAATTCTGTCTTAAAATTTTACTATTGGATTTTAAGAAATATTTTGCTGTCCTTAGAGGCCAAAACCTTCATAACATTTAATATATGTATATAAGTAGAATATATTGATTAATTTTTATTTGATAAAGCTTTCCATTCAATTTCAGGTATCAATCGGTTTAATTAAAAAATATTTAAGAGAGAACAGACTTGAAAACATTTCAGGGCCCATGAAATGTCCAAAAGTTATGCTCAAAGTCTTGAAATAACTTGGAAAGATAAAAAATATATATGTATATATATATGTGTGTGTGTGTGTATATATATATATATATATATATTTGTTTATTTATATGATTTGAAGATTATATACTTAAGTTATCTTAAAGAATATCAATTAAATTTAAACTGGATCACAAAATTAATCCTCTTTTTTAAATCAGACCAATAAATAACATATTTTGAATTCTTAATTATCAGAGAAAACACAAAAATTATTTTCTCAAAATAAATTGCTATACTCTAGGCATTTAGTTACCACAATTATATAATTTCCCCCAATTCAATCTGAACCTTAAACTTTCAGAGCTTCAAATTTTAGGTAGCAAATTAAATACTTAGCATTTCTCAAATCAGTAATACTTTTACATTTTTAAGGATACATTTCAAATAAAATATAGGACATATTCAATTAATAGATTAAATTTTATCCTCTAGACTTCATACCAGGATTATATCATTTCAGTATATTTAGCTATAACTTTTTACCATTTGATATAGTAAACTTCAAAGTGTTTTAAGTTTCCAGCCGATAGGCCTGGCACAGCTGCTGACTTTTAAAAGAGCCACTTTTTTTCCTTTGGAGATTGCCTTGGGAAGCCAGCCTGTATTTTTTCCGGGTCATATCTGCCATTTTTCTGAGGCTAAAACAGTCTTGGGTTTTTATTCTGTACATAGCAAAGAGTTAAGCTCAGCTCAAAAACTCTATCTAAAATGTCCAAATATTGGACAGTTGCACGCATTTGTTTTGAAACTGGCTTTTCCCTTTACACGTGCACAGAAATCCCCCGATGCATTTATAAATTTTGTAAAATTTTTAAGTTACTAGCTGGAAAAAGGCATGACGAAGATGAGACCTTTTAAAATGGTTTTCTCGTGGAGTGGGCGTCCATATTGGATCACCACGTGTCTCCCTTCCCCCACCTCCTTCTTGCTTTGGGGGAAAATTCAGTGATGGTCTGGCATCTACTGTTTTTTTTTTTTAAGAAAAGAAAAAGATTTTTTAAGATAAAGAATCATTGGCAGTTGCTGAGAAATTCCTTTAATCCTTTCTACTTGGTTCAGCCTAATACAAGTAGTTTGAGCCTCCAACAAAATGAAATATGAAGTCACTTTCGGCTGAACACCTGCATCCAGCCGTAAAGGCTGGGCAGCTGCAAGCAAAGCCTTTCTTATCCCGCTCACAAGGATGCTTGTCCCGCTCTTCCTCTAACTCTATATCCTGCTCATAATTATGAGACAAATCTTTATCAGGTGGGCTTTTGACTGCGGTCGTAGGAGCAACACGGAGGCGGAGGAGGCGCAGAGGGGGGAGGTGGTATTCTTAGAGATTTGCACCCCTCCACTGTAGGCTGTAAGGCCATGGCCACATCCCGCTTCGACATTCTTAAACTCTCTTGTGCTGGATCAAGGCCATCACGAATTAAAGTAGAAATAGCAATCTTCTCTGGACCTTCTGCTGTGTATCGGTCACACAACTGCTTTCCTACCGTTTCCCACGTTTCATCAACAAAACTTAAGAAATCAAGAATCTGACTATGCTTAACAGAGCATCATTTAGCTTTGAACATAGTCTTAAGCATTTGAGAGATCTCTTTCCTGAGACCCTGAATTACCCATATTTTACACCCAGTTAATACAATTCACAACAATCCACTCCTTACCTTACTTCTTTAAATCTGTGGCATGCGCAGTTCTTGGAGGGATCCCCTCGCCTGACTTTTACTTTTGTGAGTACCCCTGTACTCAATCCCTGTTCCGGGGCACCAACTGTAGGTATTTCTCTCTTTCTGCGTCCAGCACGGCTAGAGAGCTGGTCCAGTTCCTGAGTAGGGGTGGCTGGGGATTTAGAAATAAAAGAAAGAGACAAGACACAGAGATAGAAGGAAAAAGCTGGGGCCAGGTTGGACCACCATCCTCTTCTGATGGAGAGACAGGGACAGTGACCCAGAGCCAATCCAGCGAGTTTATTTTATATCCCAAACATCAGGAAGTTTCACCAAAAGGTCAAGACAAAAGGAGATTTGCATTCTTGAGTAGGCCCTGAGCATTCCTGGTCCTAGGCTGGATTTAGAGATCAAAACCACTTCCCCACACCACAGGCTGAAATGAAGGTCAAACTGACAGCACCCTTGCCCTTTTGGCAAGGTGTATTCCCAGGGTGTAGCTTTGCTGACGCCACTGGGTTCAGCTGACAATAATTAAGGAATGCCCATGTGCCTTCCCAAGAGGCCCTCTAACTCTGACAGTTCATGGAGCAAAGATGTCTGAGCATCACCCCCAGCTCCCTGTAATAAGACCAGCTATTTTCTAGGCCTTGGGTGGTTGTGGGAAGATAGTTCTCCATGAGCCTCTTGCATTTTTTCCCATTTTGCAAACAGAGATACTGAGACTTTTGTTCTGGCCTAATTTTTCAAGATTGTTTGTAGAGCAAACAGCTTTGGAAAATAGAAGCAAGGATAGGTGTGTTTATTGCCCATTATCAGAGAATCAGGTTTCCTAAGTGCAGGCACACAAACCAATGAGTATTTGGGAGGCACTTGGCCCTTTTGTACATTACTCTTTGGGAGGCGGGACTCAAGGATTCTGCTCCTGTGGCTACTCCTGTTGCCATGAGTAATGACGTCTTTTGTTTCAGATACAGAATCTGTGGATTACAGTCAACCTGTTCACTTCAAAATAGGATAACATCTCATGTCATTCCCACTGTGTAAGCATAGTAAGGTAAGATGCATTATTTTAAGCATTGTGATATAGAATTAGCCCGGCTGGCATGGCTCAGTGGTTGAGTGTTGACCTATGAACCAGGAGGTCACGGTTCGGTTTCTGGTCAGGGCACATGCCTGAGTTGTGGGTTCAATGCCTAGTGGGGAAATGTGCAGGAGGCAACCAATCAATGATTCTCTGTCATCATTGATGTTTCTATCTCTCCCTCTCCCTTCTGCTCTGAAATACATTAAAATATATTAAAAATTAAAAAAATGAATGAATGAAAGCATTGGTTTTAACAAATACTTGTAACATATATTAACCAACTCTTTCCTGGTGGCTCAGTTGTATGGTAAGTTTAGAATAGTACTAAGAAGAAATGTTTCATTAGGATATAGCATGCACATTTATTCAGTGTTAATGGCAAGGATAAAATTATATTTGCATAATGTATTGCATGATCTTGACAGCCAGTGCACTGTATGCTTTGTCCAAAAGTTGCCACTTTTCTAAGCCTAACATTTTGATCTTGAGAGAAAAGTAATTTTAAGTTAAAAGAATTATATCGTTAACATTTTTTAGGTATTTTCTATCATAAAGATCTTCAATTATTTTCTCATATTTCATGTCCCCAAGAAATATTTTTTTTCCCCAAGGCATGTTTCTGAGATACTCATACTTACCAAAAATACATGTTTGTTCACATTCAAATATGATTATAGTTAAAAAACTGGTGTGGCTTAATTACTATATATTAAATTCACGGAACATCATAATTGTTAATACGTTTGGTAAGATTCTCTTAAAATCTTTATGAGGCCTAATTTAAAAAACAATTTTAATGAACTATATTACAGTTTCATAATTTAGGCATTTCATAAAATAAACATTTTCATTAAGTCCTCACACAGGGATTTAAATACCTTTTAATTTCCTACTGTAGATTTAATACAAGTAATTCACATAACAGTGTTCTTATTGTATTTAGGTTTTAGAATTACATGAAAAGTGAAAATTCAGTGACATACTAGTATTCTTTTTCATTACACAAATTTAGTAGATTTTAAAAATAGTGCCTGATAATTATAATGTTAATAGTGATAATAAATATGTTAGAAATTAGGGACATGCATATTTCATAGTGTGTTTATTTTTAACATGATCTTTCATGGATTAAGTTGGTTGGTTTATTAGGGACTAGCAATATCCGTGCAGAAATAAATGCTTACTTTCATGAACTAACATGCTTGCCTGGCTGGTATGGCTTAGTGAGTTGGGTGTCATCCCATGGACCAAGGGGTTCTGGGTTCAATTCCCAGTCAGGGTACATGTCTGGGTTGTGGGCTTGATCCCAGTAAGGGGCGTGCAGGAGGCAGCTGATCAATGATTCCCTCTCATATTATGTCTCTGTCTCTCTCTTCCTCTCTATTTAAAAATCAATAAAAACATTTAAAAAAAGAATTAGCACACTTTATTGTATACACTGTTCTTCCTTCTCTCTTAATTCCTCTTTGGTTTCTGTGTTTTCCATACTTCTATTTCTGTAGTTATCTTATTTTCTCCTCTTCCTCTCCCCCCTCTACCTCTCCCTCCTCCTTTTTTCTCTTCCTTTCCACCTTCCCCTCCCCTTCCCCTGCCCTTTTCCCCTCCCCTCCCATTGCCCTCCTCTCCCCCCCTTCCCATTCTTTCTCCCCTTCCCCTTCTCACCCCCCCCTCCCATTCCCCCTCCCATTATCCCTCTCCTTTCCCCTCCCCTTCCCCATCCCCTTCCCCTTCCCCTTCCCCTTCCCCTTCCCCTTCCCCTTCCCCTTCCCCTTCCCCTTCTCCTTCTCCTTCTCCTTCTCCTTCTTTTCGTGCTTAGAGGGGTGGGCTCTGGGAGCATTAGACAGGGCTGGCAGGTGGAGGGGGAGAAGGAAGAATCTGGAGAGTTTCACCCTCTCTCTGTCTTGGGTGGTCTCTAACAGGGACTGTCTTCTCCATGCCTTCAAACACAGCCCTCCTGTGGGTTCCAGCTTCAGAGGGTCAGCCTTCACCATGGTGTTGGGGTCGCACCAGACACTTGGGGCTTTTGATGTTGTTAACACACCCTCTTCGCGGTGTGCCTCTAGCCCTAAAAGCAACAGCAGCTTCCTGCTGATGTTCGTCTGTTTCATCTGCATTCTTTGCTTTGCTTTTCCGCTCACCCATCACTTTTATGCCATGCACGAAATTCATGCAAGGGGCTTGGCCCTCACAGCCGTGGCAGCTTGCCTTGGCCCTCGCAGCCCTGGCTTCGTCCAGAAGGTTGTCTGGAAGGAAGTCTGGAAGGTTGTTGGGCCGTCTGGTCTAATGAGCATATTACGCTTTTATTATTATAGATTCTCTTTGCTAAATTTTCTCTTTTTGACATACTCAGAATGGTTTTTCTTTTCCCTATTGGACCCTAACATGTCTCTTGAAGTGATAATATTTTTTTCCTTGTGCACACAAGTCAGACTTTCTTCATTTTTTTTACTTCTTTCTTTTAGGTTTTTCTCTCTTCTCTTTTATTTACTCCATAACTGGCATTGACTTTTCACAGAGAATAGACTATGATTCCATCCACACAACACAGCAATATGTAAAACGCAGTCAACTGAATTTCTTATTAAGCATCTTGTGTATCACAGTGTAAAAGAAAGAAGTGAGTAACATCTTTTAAAAAACAGTTAATCAAAGCTGTAACTTTGTGTACATATGTGTTTGTATACTTACTATCTGGCTATCTGGCTAGTTCCCTTATTAATGATTTTGGCAATAAGTATTTTATATTTGTATTTGAATCATATTTTTAACTTTTAAAACTTGAAGCTTGGATGATAAGTTGATGCCTCTCTTTTTTCTTATTTGATCATCTGCTCTTTAATAATTTCTATACAACATGGTGTTGGATAATTAAGAGTGGATTTTCCTCTATTGCTAATCTTAAAGGTCAGTCTAGACCTTCTCCTCAACAGTGGTCAGCAAACTACGGCTCACGAGCCTGCCGCTCTGTTGACTAATGAGTTTGCCGACCACTGTCCTAACAGAACTCCACTTAAAGGCTGCTCGGAGTTATTATACTTCATCATTTAAAAAAATATATTTTTATTGATTTCAGAGAGGAAGGGAGAGGGGGAGAGAGATAGAAATATCAATGATGAGAGAGAATCATTGCTAGGCTGCCTCCTGCATGCCCCCCACTGGGGATTGAGGCCACAACCCAGGCATGTGCCCTCGACCGGGAACCCAACCATGACCTCCTGGTTCATAGGCCAGTGCTCAACTTCTGAGTGACACTGGCCGGGCCAAAGTCTTCTTCATACCTTGGCATAATTTTTAAATTTCCTATTTAAGTAGAGACTAAATTAAGGTTACTTCAGAATAAATGTTGGAAAGTATATAGTGCTTCCCTGAATATCACAATGAGTTTGTATTTTTCTTCCTTTTAAAAAAATTTGCAAGTATACAGGGAATATTCCATTTGCATGTATTTAAATGTTTATTTTTGATGACGAAGGGGAGACAAAATTTTGTTTATCAAATGAATTGCTGTAGAGACATAAAAATGTCATGTTGTTTTTTCCTTCATTTTTTAATGTTCAAATAATCTGCCAAATAGAGACATCAACAAAGATAAATAAATCTGTGCAAAAAACATGGAAAGACAGAAAATTTGTTGAATCCCTATAGCTTCTCATATTGACAGGAAATTATTCACACTTATTACAGGACATTTATATACAGAAAGAAACCATTTTGGGAACTTCTATAAATAAATGTAAATTTATGATTTCTTTGAATTTAATCAACAAGTTCCAGCGCTGAATGAGTGAATGGACACTCAACTCCATACTTACTTGAGTGCACAGTGTTGCAATAATTTGTGTTTTATGGAACAATCGCTGCTATGCAGTCCATCATATAAGGACTTATCCATGCTTCTTATTTCTTCTCTTTTCCTTATATTCTTACTAATCTAAGAAAATCAATCTTCCCCACTCTCAAGGCCCTTCCGTACATGCCTATGTGATTCCGTTGAATTAAACCAAATGGTATATTTTGACAAAGTTTGATCAATGGTATTGTTTGTGGTGGTGGTGGTGTGTGTGTGTGTGTGAGTTATTGAATTTTTAAAAAATTGCTCTGAGAGTCATAGCAGTTTAGATAACCACCACATTATTATTTAGCAGATCCTGATAAAAAAGAAATAGTTGAATACACTCAAGGTGTTTGGTTCAGATTTGTGTTTTATAGAAGTGAGTTTTTTTTTTTAAATAATGCAAAGAGTATTTAAAATCATATTTATGATGCTAAACAGCCTCCCACTCAGCAACATGAAGATATATAGTGTCTTGAATTTATAAAGTTGTAAGACTATCCACTCATGGTTTAAGAGTGTTTTATATCTCTACAAACTCCCTTTGAACTCTCCCAGTAGAAAAATTTTAAGGATCCGATAAAAGGAATAAATTCTAAATAAATGACTGCGAATTTCAGGCTTCATAGGTAAAGCGTTATTTTTCCATCGGAGTAAAACATATTTCCTAAACCCTAAAAAACTTACATGGTGTTTGTACATGGAAACCTTTTTTGCCTTGAAGTGTAGTGATTGCGTTGATCTGTTCAATCATTTATTCCGCCCCCCCTCTCTAATTATAACCTGGTTATTAGTGTGTCCTTTATCTCCCTTACAAGAAAGGGAGCCATTTTTTATTATTTCCAACCTGTTTGCTATTGACCAGTTTCTTGTAAATCTCTGACTTTAGAAATCGTGGAAAAGAATCCTTGGCCATGAGACTGTAGATTAACTTCTGAGCCTCATCAAAACACTTGAGAGTTGGTTCTGCAATATTCTTTGAGATGAGGTCCCTGGTACTGAAGTCGATGTTAATCTGTGGAAATAAGGTTGCATATCATAGATTAGCTTAATCAAAGAATACACGATTTATGCAGATGGCAGACACACGTGCTATTTGAGTTTTTTTTTTTTTTTTCCTAAACACAAAGAGAATCTGATGCAAAACAGCAGAAAGGTCATGAGCTTATTTTCAGATGCAAACACATGTTGGGCGCATTGTTTCCAGGTTGGGAGGCTTGGTGTTGACAGAGAGCACAGCTAAAGCCTTACTTTGAGATTATAAAAAAAAATAGCAAAGTGAAAAGGCAACCAAAGTATTTTATGATTTTAAATTGCTTTTCCCCACCCATCCTTTATTCCCTCCTCCCTCGCCCAGTTTTTTTATCTTAATACCTGAAATGTACCTTCCAGAGGTGGACAATAACTAGGATTTACTAGGATGGCTTCTACTAACACATTCCTATTACTTTTCATTCTATATCCCCCCCTGCCCCCATGAACCAAAATACACCCCCCCTTCTACACAGACCCCATCTACAGGTTCTCCCGCCCGCCCCCTTATGGCCTCTGTTACTTAGATGATATTTGCATTTTCCACATCCCTCGCTATGCCTTGCACAGGGTAAGGACGTGATAAATACATGTTGCATAGATAAAGTGAGAAAAGTGTTACTATGTTTGCTCAAAATCACGTTTACATTTTGAGAACCTGTTAATTTTAGTGTAGTGCTGATAATAAATATTATATACCGCAATAATTAATCTTGCACTTCTGACTTATCCGTTTCATTTTTCTGATCTGCTTGTTTTTCTACCGAGGATCTGCCCACATCAGCCGTGGAGAGCTGAGCAATGCTCAGAGATGCTCCTCCCAGGAGACTGTCACTGGTCTTAGGAAGACGAGTCTTAGCAACTCAGCTTAATGTCCGGGGCAAAACATCACGCCCACGTGTTTGTTTAAATGTCATTATTTATCTCCAAGTTGTTCAAGCTTGAAACGTGGGCATTATATTTTTGACACCTCTTTTATTTCTCTGCTCTCCTGTCATAGAAATATACAACTTTTATACATTACATGTATGCACAGGGTGTCCCCCAAAACATGTATACACACTTTTAACAGCTGATAGCACAATTGATGTTTCTTTCTTTTCAGATATAACCCATTGGAATTAATAATGTCAGCCAGCAGGTATACATTTTTTTGGAGACACCCTATATATTTTTCCTCATTCATCTTTTACTTTGTAATTTCCCTATGGTCATTTTTCATTCTCACTCCTATCTCTCTAGTTTAGTTGTTGTTTTTAAAATCCTGAATCTATTCCCAAACCAAGGAATTTGCCTCTTACTTGGTACTTCTTCTCATAATGGCTTTCCCTTCTGAATACTCTAAGCTAGCATTACTACATCACTTTCACCAGAATGTCATTTCCATTGGATAAGTGGTCAGCTGAAAACCTGTTACTTTTTTTATGACATAAAATTTAAACTTCGTACCCTGGCTCTTGGGCTTCCTCACACCTGGACTCCAGTGTGCTATCCCTGAATTGTCTCCTACTTGTCCTGGTGGGAGCTCTGAAGCTGGTCTCATTTCCCTGAGCAAATCTGACACCTAAAGCTCTCATTTATGCTGTTTCATCATCTTGCTTAAACAGATTTGGGCACAAAGGCGTTTGTGAATGTTAAGTATTCAATCCGATTATCAGAGGAAAAGGATTTGTTAATCCTCTGCCATCTCCAAGTTCTGCTCTAAGTCTTCTGGACTTTTTATTTTTATTTTTCTGGTGGCTCTGTCTTCTCCTATGGCTTCCATGTGGTATAATAGCTTGGTATGGATAAAAGGAATAAAAATTAGGAAATCATGCCAGAAGTTCATGTGGGCAGTGATGGTAATCTAGGCTGTGTACTGTCACAGGAAATGAAGGGAAATGCATAGATTTCAGAGGTATCTAAAACGTAAATGGATGGAACTTGTGATTCAATAGTTATGATCTGGGACAAGGAACAAAAATCTTTAAGAGTGACCCGCATTTAGAAATAGTCTGAAGAATGAGATGACAGATGTTCTGATGGATTGGACATGGGGTATGAACAGAAGAGAAGAATCAGGGATGACTACCAGGTGTTTTATGAGAGCAGTGAGAAAAATGGTGTTGCCTTTGACGGAGACGGAGAGACTCAGGTGGAAGAAAGTTTGAGCAGGAAAGCAGGACTCAGATGTCAATGTGTTAACGTTGAGATGCCCTTGACAGCCATGGCCTGGTAGAGATCCCGAAAGAGCCACTGCCAGCAGGGAATGAACGAGGAACGCCTCCCTCATCATGCTGGGTGTTGGGTTAGGAGTGGAAACAGCATAAGGAATCGTTAAACAGCTTAGGGCAGAGAGGAGGAAATGAAATACCAGAAGCCAGTTGGAGACAGTACTCAACTACGAGAGGGATCAATTTTGTAAAATGCTCCTGAGAAGTCCATTTAAGTGAAATTTGAAGATAGGCTACCAAAAGTGCTCTATTCTCCTTCACTTCTCTGAAATCTCAGTATCAGGAAAAAAAAAAAAAGTGAAAACATTAGTCCTAATATATATATTTTCACTTATAAATTCCTTTAATAGAATCACTCCTGGGAAGCATGTCTGCGAACTTCACCCCTAACTTTTCACTCATCTCAAATGTAGTTTTTGTTTGGATTCTACCAGAAGATACGTGGATACATTTCTATCTCAGACAGTTAGACATCGGTGGTGCTGAGCTTGGAGTAAAGCAACGGTGGGAGGGACCTTACCCTGGGGTGACCTTTAGAAAGGCATACTTTCCACCCATACCATCTTGAGGAACTTCCGAGTCATTGAAAGTTACCTAGAAGCTTAGATTTTGCTAAGCATCTCAAACTAGTAGGTTTGGACCTTTTATCAAGTGATGAAATAAACAGGGTTCCTTCAACATTATTTACTGATATGACTAAGTCACTTGCATTTTGTTTGCATGGGTGCTCTTCAGTTTCAAGGACTCTGAGGGGTATGATATTTTAATTCCTTATTTTTCAAAAGGTCATGGATTATCTTCAAAATCTAAAACCACTGCACTGCCAACCTCAGAAAACAAGACGAGGCGTTGTGATTCTTATGGGATGGCAGCCTGGAAGCCATCACAACCATTTAGAGGCTTCTGAATCCTGTCAGTTTTGAAAAGGCCTCAATACAGCTGACAACAGAATGCTGTCCTTGGTAGCTGTTGAAAAACTATAATGATCCTATCTAATAAAAGGGAATATGCTAATTGACCCTCATGCCATCGCAAAGATGGTGGTGCCCACAGCCAATAAAGAGGGAATATGCTAATTGACTGCTCTGCCCTCAAAGATGGAGGCGTCCACAGCCAATAAGGAGGGAATATGCTAATTGACTGCCATGCCCTCAAAGATGGCGGCGCCCACAGCCACACGATGGCAGCACCCAGTCCCCTCAGCCCCATGGCAGCAGTGGAGGTGTGATGGGGTGTCACTGTCCCCTGATCGCCAGGTCACCTCCCACCCCTGAGGGCTCCGGGACTGTGAGAGAGGACAGGCCAGGCTGAGGGACCCTCCTCCAGTGCATGAATTTTCATGCACCGGCCTCTAGTAAAAGCATAATATGCTAGTTAGTCTGGATAGCCAAACGACTTTCCAGGTGACCCTCCGGACGAAGCCGGGCTGCGAGGGCCAAGCCCCTTGCATGAGTTTCGTGCACCGGGCCTCTAGTTTTATAAAGATCCGGGATATTTTCAATGCTCATGTGATCCATGCCCAAGTCCCGTTTTCTACGCCAGCAGTTTTAAATTCTTTGGGCTGTCAGCACATTATTTTTGCAGGAAGAGTACATTTTACAGTGTCCCTTTGGCTTTCCTCTGACCCTGAACTGAGCTTGATATATTTTCACATGATTTGAATATAAGGTTGTCAATGGTGCTCTCGCATTCAAATGAGATAGCCTTCCTCATTTAGACTGTAAGTGTATCAGGAGATTCATTATGCAAAGGTGTGTGCCTGTGTATGTAAAAGGCCCCCCTAACATGGGCAGGCAGCCTGTTAGCGAGCCCTCCCTCACAGCAGCACTTAAAAATCCCTCTTCAAATTAAAGCCGCCTATAATCTTGCTTTGGGTGACATAATTCTATGTAATCGCCACTAACACCTCTAGTCTTACTTCATTTTGGCATCATTAAAGGCGAACGCACTTCCTGAATGATATTCTCAAGGGTGGCTGTTAAAGTTGAGAGTGGAAGGCTTTGTAACATCTGGAAGAATTCCATCCATGTACAGGACCGCATTCCTCTCTCGTGATTGGTTTTAGAGACAGAAATAAATGATGCGCAGTACTAACACCTTCACTCGGGCAAGAGAAACGAAAGAAACCATCATATATGCAATCATAACGTAGAACACCACAATGTATATGGACAGCTAAAAATCCTAACACAATCACTGTTAGCTAGATGGATTCATAAAGAAGAAGAAAAAATCTGGCTTTCAAACCAATTATCATTATAAATAGAATATCTTTAGAGTTGATTTCAAAGTCTTTTAGGGGATGATGCATTAATCAACTTGATGAATCTTATATATTATATTTTACATTTTTTTAGAATTGTTTATTGATCCTTTACATAGTGACTGGACAATGAATGTTGAAATAGATCCACAAGAGGGGAATTTCCTGGTTTTTTTTTTTCTCCTACAAATTCTTTTTTCCCCTCCTGCTTCAGTGGTTCATATTTCTGGAATGTCCTATTGGGCCAATATGTGCTGCTGTAATTAAGGTCCGTGTAAAACTTGAACTATGGCAAGTTTATGGCCTAGATTTTGTGAAAGTGTTTGTGTTTCATCTATTCTGTCTTTTGTCCCCATAAGTAAACAACCCTTTTTAAACCACGAGTCCTAATTCTAGATCAGAAAATATGGTGGCTGCCGCTTAGAAGGATGTGGGTATTGCCCCTCTGGGAAGATGGCTTGTACTAGGTAGTTAATGTAACTTCCTGTTTGCTACGTATCCATCAAAATATATCCAGTGAGGAATCAAAGCAGTTTTAAAATAGAAGTTGCTTAAACTTTAAAGTTAAACAATAGAGGGATATGTGGAGGTGATCATGGTTTTAGTGCTAGAAATTAAATCAAATGAAAATCTGATGTTAACATACAACACTTTTGGGGGGCTATTATCAAAGTCATTCCAGATTTCTCTCTAAGGCTTCCCCCCTATTTTTCTGACCCTAGAGTGGTACAGGTGGGTCCTGATCACTTGAGACAGTGCCTCCCACCTTTGGCTCATTTTCACCATTCAAGAAATACAGGTCAGCTAACGCTTCTTTTTCGGAAAGGAAGACATGATTATCTGCCATAGTGGGGACCTCCAAAACATGAAACAGGAAGAATTTATACTGTTGGTTAGTTGTTTCTTTCCCCACATACTGTTTTCTTTAAAAAAAATATTTTTATTGATTTCAGAGAGGAAGGGAGAGAGAGAGAGAAATATCAGTGATGAGAATCATTGATTGGCTGCCTCCTGCATCCCCTGTGGGGATCAAGCCAGCAACCTGGGCATGTGCCCTGACCGGGAATCGAACCTGTGATCTCCTGATTCATAGGTCGACACTCAACAATGGAGCCATGCCAGCCAGGCCCATATGCTATTTTTAATTAAAAATTTTTTCAGAATTCTATTCCACATTGACTTCCCTCATTTCAAAAAGGAAAGACAAGGCGAACTCGAAATCCAAGAGCACATGTCGGTGGGATTTCTGTAGGGTTAACTGCAGAGCTGTTTAATCTGAGAGAGCAGGTACTCTTTCCCCAGAGCCTGAGTGCTGTGCTAAGGAAGCAGACACGGGGTTGAAAAATACTTGCTGAGTCAGTGAAGGAGGGAGGGTCTTCCTCGGGAACATCTACTGGAGTTTAAGGACACTTTCCATTTGGATACGTAGTGGCAATTTGATTCCCCTTTAGCTGGAGTCAGTGCCTTTTAATTGCAAGCAGGTTTGCTGGGAGATGCATATTCATGAAGCTGGGATCTTTCACTCACCTCTTTGGGGGCGTCAGCCTTAATGAATTCAGAATAAATCATCTTGGCTTTGGAAGCAATTTTTTCGGCACTTTCCGTTTTCTTGAAGTCTTCACAGGCAAGCCAGAACTCAACATTTTCTTCACTAAATTCTGATTTGAGAAATGTTCGAAAAGCCTCTAGACCAGCTATAAGATATGTAAGAAAATTTTTGTGTGCCATATAACTCAGTAACATGCCCCGAATAAGTATATTATACAGGGTGAGCATTAATGGAGTCTTCAGTGCAAATATTTATCATTCCTCTAAGTATAGCAGTCATATGTGTGAGCTTAAAAAACCTTACTTGGATCACTCACCGTAAATATAAAATATTGTATCTGTAGTTCTACAATTAGCTTCATTAACCAAGAAAACCTGTACTTTTTCTCTTTAGATCCGAGGAATCCAGGAATTATATTTAGGGGAAAGTCTTAAGGTCAGTTACTTCATAGAAAAACCCAGGAACTGTGCTTTTTAGACCCATTGCCCTGAGCTCAGACCAAGTTAATGATGTTTCTAATTTAAAGCCAGAATTTCTTTTTTAACAAAATATATCTTTATTTCAGAGAGGAAGGGAGAGGGGGAGAGAGAGAGAAGCATAGATGATGAGAAAGAATCATCGATCAGCTGCCTCTTGCACACCCTCTACTGGGGATGTGCCTGCAACCTGGGCATGTGCCCTGACCAGAAATCAAACCATGAACTCCTGGTTCATCGGTTCATGCTCAACCACTGAGCCACACCGGCCAGATAGAGTAAGAATTTCTTGGGTGTTCTGAGTTGTTGGAAAAACACAGTTTGATGCTGGGAGATTACGTAATGTTGGTTTGGCTTATTGCAGCGAAGGAGGAGGGGCTGGCAATTATTAGTTTGGGGTGAATATATTGGCCAACTCTAATCCCTAACCAAAAAAAGTACCTGGCAAGATATTTGGTGTGAATGCTTCTCCCTTTAGTAGGTGGATTAAAGTAGACTTAACAATTTTTAAAAAAAATTTTTGCAATAGAGTTGAAATAAAAAGTTACTGCAAAAGGTTATCAGGTGCCAATTAAAATTCTCTGTAGAAATATTGGAGACTATGGATGTCATTAATATGTGAGCACTGTAAAAAGTTCAATGACCTGCATGCTTCCTGAATTTAAAAATACATCCAAGAAACTCCCATCACACAAATTCAGGTTATAAAAATCCTCTTGCCGAAACCGGTTTGGCTCAGTGGATAGAGCGCCAGCCTGCGGACTGAAAGGTCCCAGGTTTGATTCAGGTCAAGGGCATGTACCTGGGTTGTAGGCACATTCCCATTAGGGGGCGTGCAGGAGGTAGCTGATTGATGTTTCTCTCTCATCGATGTTTCTGACTCTCTGTCTCTTTCCTTTCCTCTCTGTAAAAACTCAATAAAATATATTTTTTAAAAAATTCTCTTAGTAGCCCTTAAAGAAAATTTACTAGGAGTTTGGTCCAAACAATGTGAATTTGAGGGTTCTACACAGAATTTATGATAAAATGTATTATATATTGAGGATAAAATATGCTTTTAAGAATACTGAAAGAATATTGTAGGTTCATGAAGGCACATGAAGCTTTTCCCCAATGAAGATGAAGACGATCTAAATACGTCCTAGAGAGACAGATAGTTAGAGATCAAGAAGCAATTATTGTGTTCTCCCATCCTGAGATTTCAGTGAAGGAGCATTCTGGACTAACAACTGTTATCATTCAGGCACACAATGGAACAGGATATACAACCCAAACAGGAGCTACCGATCGCTGTCATGGACGCACTATTTGTTGAACTGTTTTTCTATTCTATATCTACAATTTCGGTGTTCAAAAGATGTCAAGTGAATTTGGAATGATATGCTGCATACAATTAAAATCAGATTATCGGAGGGCACGCTCTGCAGGATGGAATGGCTGTCGGTTAGATCCAGCAGGGGCTGATGGAAGAAAGAATTCAGTCATCCTTGGAGAAACCTACTCTAATGCCCGTGCCCAGTGCATGGGAGGCATCTCCTCATGTCAACACAGCAGTTAGGTAATCTGGGAGCCATCTTATTGTCCAGAGCATTGAAGGCATGTAAGCTCTTCCTCTGGTGGTATAAAATACAAGAACCAAACAGCTGTTCGGATGAATCTGTGGGCATGAATTATACACCCCAGGAGATGTGCCTACTCAAGCATCTGCTCTGTTCTCTGAGCCTCACGGCTGTGTTCTGTGGGACAGCCCCCCGCCCCCAGCTGCAAAGTCACCTCGGGCTGAGAAACTTCCTGCTCTGAGCTAATCCAACCTGTCCCACTGGGTATCCACGTAAGGAAAAAGGAAAACAAACCGTGTCATTCTTACAAAACTTACGAAAATGCAATTCTGTATTCTTGAGGTGTTCCCTATCTGACCTTAGTTGAATTATAGGATGAATGTGAATTATTTTATGTCTGTGCTTTAGGAATGAGTTATTTAAGAGTGATAAGATCAGAATACAGTTTCATCTAATTCAATATCACTCTATATATGAATGAACAGCTATAGAGAATTTATTCAGCTTCGTCATGTGCTGAACTTTTCTAATATTCTGATATTTACTTTATGGATTTAAAATGGGAATGCCATTTGATTAGTTCAAACAATATAATATTTTAAAATATCTCTATATATGTCTCTGTAGTGTCATTTTCCCCTCATTTGAGCTAGAATTGCTACAAAGCAGAATGATTTGTCACAAGAAGTTCCAGAAACTTTCATCAGTGACTATGTTGTGTCTTCTGGGATATTTTATGAATAATTGGCCAAGATTACCCTATTGAGCCATCCTATCTAATATAAATACACATTAACACGTGTACATTAGCATACACACATTCATTTAAATATGGTTTTGTATTTCCTAAAAACAAGAGAAGCTCTGTTGAAATAAATACTTTGTAAACTTTACTTTGGCCTACAGGATATGAAAAACAAGTGATTTATCTAAGTTCTCAACTTTTCAATAGTTTGTATGTTTCTTTCAACTTGTAAGAAAAATAGTCATTATATACATCACATGGTAATGAGTCTAAGGAAATGACAAGATTCTGCACTTGCTTTCTGTTTTAATGTTTGGAGTTTCTATAACCATGTTTTATTTTTGGCCCAACCCAATTCCGCTTAGACTCCAGGCCAGTATAAATTTATGTGACTGTGGAGAATCTTATACTTTGACTATAGATCCAAGTCACCCTATATAATATGCCTGTTGCTTTCAGGATTTAACAATTTACTTTTACGTGTTGTATCTTCAGACCTATTCTGAGTTGGTTCTCACCTTGGTTGGTTAAAAGAGTGTCCATGTTTTCAGACCACGCCGCTGCCTCTGTCGTCGGTGACCTGTGGAAACAACATCTACCCTTGACAATAGCATTGTGATCTTTTTCTTCTGCAATCTATGGTCATATCTGAGTTACGTGTGTTTGTTGAATCACATCATTTAAATGAACCATGGATCCGACTGCGAAAGGTCACCCAGAATTATCCAGGGTGGGGCAAGAGTAGGTTTACATTTATGAGCGCCGGAAGCAGAGTTTATTCTTGTATAATTATAATGCATAATCAGAGTAACTGTGTATTTGTGTGTGTACGTGTGAGATTTGCCGGGAAAATTCACCGTGGAGCTGGAGCCAAAATTGCACTTAGTATTTCATGGGGTTTTGGCTGATTTCCTTTCTGTTTCCTTCATTAAGCAAGCACCATCAAGGCCAGCAGTCCCCACATTTTGTGTCCAGAGAAGAGCCAGGCCAGATGGGAGCTGCGTGAAAGCTACCAGTTACCTCGCTAATCGCGCCAGCCAGAACCAGTTGTATTGCATTAAAAACGGTGGCATCCGAAGACTTAGCTGTTCACAGTCAATTAGCGGTGCACTGGAGAAAGGGAAATTCCAGCCAGGAGCCCATGTGCTCCGGGAAGTGACAGCTGCCTCCTTAGCCGGCATTTCAGAGCCATCTTCAAATTAGTAAGTAAACGTTGCAACAATGAAGAATCTTCGCAAGGATCATAGATATCTTTCGTCTCTGACTCAAACATTTAATACGTTTGCAAAGCTTCACCTAAAGGAAGCTCAGTGGTTTTTCTCCTTTCTATAACCTTTTTATTTTTATTTTTATATCTGAGCAAGGATAAAAATGAACCGAGTTGTTGACATATTTTAGAAGTGGACAAGGAATCAGTAGAGGAGGGAGAAAAATAAATCAGGAAGAAAGGCAACAATTAGCATATTTGTCATAAATGAAGGAAACAAGACACGACTCAAGTGTTTCGTTTGCACATCTTCTGAGATAGAAATAGCTTTAAAGGGCAACTCACTTCATTGGCATCTTCCGTCGCTCTGTCCCAGTGTCACGGGTGATGCCACGTTTCACTTTCTGATGGATCTGGAGGCTGAGGGTGGTAGGACAGCAGGAATGTCACAGTTACTATGCAGATAGCTGCCCCCTGGGTCACCATTAGCATTCTTTAAATCACCCTAGCCTCAGGCTTTTCATTTTGTTGTTAACTTTCCTCTGGTCAAAACACTTAAACTTCTTTTTTTATTTTATTATTATTTTTTTAATTTATTTTTTTATTGTTTTAAGTATTACAAATAGTAGTACATATGTCTCCTTTTTTCCCCCCCATTGACCTCCCCCCGACCTCCCCTACCCCCCCAGTACATGCAAAACACTTAAACTTCTAAGTAACAAGTAACTCTCTGAATCAAGGCGACATCGCTTCCAGTCTGTGGCGGTGCTGGAATAAATTCCACGTCAAAGGTTGGTTCCTAAAGCTCATAGACGTCCATTTGCAAGACAACTATTGTTCGCATGAGGTTAAATCAACTCAGGAAAAAAATGTATAAAGTTTAATATTTACCTTCAGGTCTTTCAGCTGTCAAAAGGTTATTTTGTTTTTCTTGGTTCTTTGATTTTCAAAAGTCTGAGGAAGACTCTACTTTTAATAATTATCTTACACAACTATATATGTCTAACTATTTTTACAATTTTATTCATGGACTGAAATGTTACAGCATAAGGCATTATGTTCTTTTTGAAATGATTGTGCTTTTCACAGCTTAATCATATATATTTTTCCATTGTTTAAACTATGAATCTCATGGCATTTTATGCCAATATTTCTTTATGAAATGCTAATGTTTAAGATTAAATTGCTTGAGTATATTTATCAACACCAAGGCCACATAGTGCCATTTTTATTCGTGCTCAAAGTTGTGTACGTATAACCCCATGCATCCCAGCTTAACAGAGTTCTTTTCGAGTAAAATTCTACTGGTGTATATTTATGACCTTCAGCATAAATCAAACACTCCTGGGAGACTGATGAATTTCCGGGCGGAAGGGAAAAAGGAGTCGGGAGACAGCAGAAATCTGCGTCTCCCCTTACTGAGCACGGACGCTTCCCCATTTGGTGGGTCTATAGAAATGCCAGGGGCGCCTCGGCTGCCAGGGCCCTGGGCTAACGAGCCTGATGGGAATAGAAAGGATGACCTAAAAAGCCAGTGTATCATTAAGAAAGGATCTCATCAATTAGCTCAGCCCATTTTGTTCATTCAAGCCCCATTAAGTGATGTTCTTATGATATGCAAGAGCCGAATCATTAAGTAGATTTAGACTTTGTTTTGCTGAGAGGGGCTAAGGAAGTACTAACTTTACAACATATGCATGAATGTTGAGGAAAAATAAGCTGTTAAAATGTAAAGACATCCCCCTCCCCCATTAAAATATGCTAAGTCTAAGAAGTAGGAGCCAGAGTAGGCTTATTTTACATACACACTTTAAACTAAAAAACGAAATTTCTGTTATGCATTCAGGGCAGGATTCCTCATGACCCTTGACTTTTCCTTTACTGGGCACGTCCCATTCCTTACATGCTTTTAATTTTTCAGGGAAAGCTAAGAAGTGGATCCAGTGAATGAAAATGAAGGCTCCTGATACATGAGCGGGGAGTAAATACCCTGTCTTCTTAGGCTGAACGACTCTTTATAGTGTCCAGTCACCTTGGCCGAAGAGGGCCATACGTCAGTATTGTTGAGACCTCTAGACATCGCCAACGCTCAGTCACGGGTTGCAATACCATTGGAACACAGCTCCTGCGAGTGTGATGGGCCGAGTCATGTCCAGAGCATCTTACACAGGGCTATTTATTTATGTTTCCTTTATTCCTCTCCTCCTTGCTCGACATTCACGGAACCATAGTTTAGATGTAGCGTGGGATGCTACAGGCCGTACTGCTAGCATCAGACAATCTATGGGGGTTTCTCTGTAAGGATATGAGATTTATTCTACAATGTTTTGAGTGTTTGCATTATGTAAGCAATCGCTATAGGTGGTATAGGAATACAAAAATCCAGTCAGATAGCATGAAATTGGCAATTTTGGAATATTAACCTGTGAGGTTGTGTGTAGAATGAATCGGAAGAGTGTGAGAATAAAGGCAGGCGTGGGGAGAGGTAGAAGTATAGGTGGTGGTTGGAACAGGAGATGATGGGTTCGGACAAGGGCCATGGCAGGGGATGCAAAAGTGCATGTCAGTCACGGGGTGCCCTTGTAGAAGGGACAAGACAGAGCGGGTCACAGGACAGAGCTCAAACCTGGCAACCTGCAGATAGTCTTCCTACCAGCACTCACAGTGATAACAAAAGAAGCGCTGGTTTGGAGAAGTGAGCAGGAAAATCAAGTTTAGAGATACAGAAAGAGGTTTACAAAGCGTGATCAACTTCCTGTCACATGCAGGTGACAGCACTTCACCGCTAAAGGTAGGAGAAGAAGAATTATGTAAGCATTGCACCTGGAGAGTATTATGCTAAGGGAAATATGCCAGTCAGAGAATGACAAATGCCATATGATTTCACTTATACGTGGAATTTAATGAGCAAAATAATTTAACAAACAAAGTAGAAACAGACTCATAGATACAGAGAACAGACTGACAGCTGTCAGAGGGGAGGAGGTGGCCGGATGAGTGAAAAAGGTAAAGGGATTAAGCAAACACAGCAACAACAAAAACAAAAACAAAAAACCCCACAACCAACCAAACAAAAAAAACCCCAAACTCAAAATGTGATTACCAGAGGGAAATGGGGTGGGGGAGGTGGAAGAAGGTAAAGGCAGGGGACACATGGTGATGGAAGGAGAAGTGACTTGGGGTGGTGAATGCACAATACAATACACAGATGATGTGTTATAGAATTGTACCCCTGAAACCTATACAATTTTATTAACCAATATCACCCCAATAGATTGAAAAAAGAGTTCAATTCTGGTGCTTGCATAATTTCATCTAAGTGAGAGTGTAACACTTGGTGAAGTGCTAGACAATGTTTGTATTTTTAAAAGCATAGTGAATTGATTGCATGACACCCAAGTGAAAATGTCATAAAGAATTTTTTTGGGGGAAAGAACAATGATAGTTAAAATAATTGGACACTTAAAAAGTGTCAGAAACTTCCTCCATGCTATCTCCTGGCCGTGATTCTATGAGAGAGACACTATTTTTATTCCCATTTTACATACGAGGAAACTAAGACTCAGAGCAGTTAAATGACTTGTGTAAGGCTGCATTGCTCGAAGAGGGTAGAGATGGAGCAAGGCTGAAAAGCAGGACTTGGTATTTGAGTAGTTCAACCTGTGAGATTCAGTTTCACCAAGGACACAGCGCAGAAAAAAATATTTGAAGACTTTAGGAGCTTTGATAGGTAGAGCGACACTTAACATGCACTGGGGAAGAAGACAGCACAATAGGTCAGAGGCAGACTGAGTTAGAGAGTGTTGTGGATCTCCTTTAGGAACACCGTTCATGGCATTTTGGCGAATAGAAAAGATGATCAAGAGTGTCATGTGACTAAGAGGCTCAAGAGAAGGAGGTGAGGCCAGATATTGTGTGACTGGCCAGTGTGGTCACTGGAAGAGAGAACAGGACCAGCAGGAAGGAACTTAGATGAGAGGCACAGCCCACAACCAAGTTGCACAAGTATTCGTCCATACTATGTTCTTATTCAAATGAAAAAAAAAAAAAAAAGGAAGGATAATAATTACTATGGCTATTGTTACTAGTTTTACAATTGTCTTTCTGGATTTATAAAATAGGCTTATTAAAGCAGTTATTTGGGGGCTGAATAATTTAAAATTTGTCTCTTTTTATAAACAGAAGGGAAGAGAAAATAATATTTTTTCAATTCTGCTTTGCCTCCAGTTATGAGACGTAATTTATAAAGCGGTGAGGCTGAGTGTTGTATGGTTTATAAATTATTTCTGAGAGCACTCTGAGAAGGAAGTTTGAAACGTTTTGAGCGACGGCAACGCCACTGAAATGTGTCTAATCTCCCAAAGTGGCTGCTTAGAAAGAGAACGCTCGTTTCGCTGCTTAGATCTCAGAATGCTTGTTGACAAATCCGTCACATTGCTTGCTAGTCACATCTCAGGATTGTGTGTCCTAAGTGCTCTCTCTTTGTGTTATGTTAGAATCCCAAGTCACTAATAGTCAAAGAAACATCTGCCTCCGTAAAGTGAAATACTGAGGAGTTTAACAAGCCTTCTAATGCAGGCAAAAATGCAATTTCTTATGCTTTAAAAGTTAAATATCGTTTTGCATATCAATGCATTCATATACTTAAATTAATTATAATTAATTTTGAATAGTATGATAGAGATGAGTAAAGCTAAACATATTATCCAGATCAAACCATCAGCTTCTTTTTTTTTTTTGGGGGGGTAAAGAATTTATAAGTTCATGCTGTGATCTCATAGTCTTCATAGGTATTAATGGCTTTCTTATAGTCTTTCGTTACTGTAACCGAGTAGCTTAACAACATAGAGACCAATAACCATTTCATCGACTTTTCTCCCCCCATGTTTCAAATTTCTGTGTTGGCATCTGTACACTCAGCCTCTATTTGATTTTTCTCTGAAGCTAACCTTCCCTTTCTCTTTACTAGGTGATAAAGAGTTCAGTAGTCCATGCAAAAAACACGGAAGGTAGGTTAGCAGTCCTGGAGATAGTAATAAAGCTCAGTAAAGTAATTTATAAAGGAATATTTCAATTGGAAAGTAGGCCATCTATGGCTAAAATATTTTGTTCACTTTTTGTGGCCCAACAGATTATACAAGACCTTTTGTTTGGAATAAATATTACTGCCTGGGTAGTAAAATTTTGACATATTAAAAAAAAAAAAAAGACTCTGTGCATGTTGTAGCTTTTAAAATATGCACCAGAGAGACGATGCTAAAATCCTGGTGTTGGAGAGCACTAATCTATATATATAAAAGCCTAAGTGACCAAATGACCAAATGACCAGTTGACTGGTCACTATGACTGTACACTACCACCAGGGGACGGATGCTTAATGCACAGGATCAGGCTCCCTCCTGTCTGGATCGGGGCTGTAGGGATTGTGCCGAAACCGGCTACCCAACATCCCCTGAGGGGCCCCAGATTGCGAGAGGGTGCAGGCCAGGCCGAGGGACCCCACCAGTGCACGAATCCGTGCACCGGGCCTCTAGCCCCTAATAAGAAGGGAAAAACACAAATTCTGGATATATATCTCTAAATGGAATTTCTCTGTTATATACAAATACACTTCAAGCATAGCCTACAATATTCTTTACTATTGTATAAGGCAGAATCTTCCTTTATTGTATTGTCATTACTAGAATCAATTATCTAAGTTATGATGTAAATTCAAGTGTATTTAATTCTACTATTGCAATCAGATCCAAATTTCAACTTGGGATAACTTGTCCCTTCCTACTTATTGGTTATCCAGAATGGAAAAGGAATAGAGAAAATTCTCACCAATCCAGCACCTTTCTTCCTCAAAACACAAGATGAGATGATTTTTTTTCTTTATAGCAAGATATTTACTCCTGCATAATAGTTTCTGTTTCACATAAACTGTATATGAAAAAAAAATATATACTAAATATGTATATATTTAACTTTTAAACTTGGGAAATTTATTTTTACAAAATGGAGAAAGAAAAAAGGCAGTGGATCCTAGTCATTCTTTTTAGCAAGTATTAGTACAGTATTTGAAGATACTTAGGGATATTCAATCATCTAATATTTTGACAGGCTGAATGAGCTCCTCTTAATTTGTGGATTATTGCTGGAAGAAGTCTCTTTGCAACCTTATAAAGAAGTCAGGAAGTCATCAAATTTGTGTGCTGCTGGGAATCAGACTGTAGCACTATCAGTATCTTCCACTGAATGTGTCATCACTTTGACTATTTGAGCCTTTTAATCATCTGACCAGGGTGCTTCAGCGTGACGTATAGACTGGCTGCAGGAGACTCAGGAATATCCTACATATATTAATTTTCAATCAATCGATTTTCAGACTGTGTTTTACAGAGAGGACATGATACCAAGTTGTTAACCTAGGTACGAGTACAATGAGAACACTTTTCTCAGCAACAACAAAAATCTTCTTTGGTTTCCCATTGTTGATCTAGTGCATCCGGAAACCTTAGCATGATAGCATGTAAACGCCTTCTATAAAACACAGATGTTTTTTCTTTCTCTCAGATAAACTGCCTCTCTTCTCTAACCACTCTAATGCATGGAATGTTCACTTGGAATTTTCTGCTCATTTTTTGTCTTCTAAATACCTCCGAAATGTAGCTTTATAATCACTTCTTCTTAGAAGCCTTTGGAGTTGTCTAAGGATCCCTCTTATCCATAACCTTCTGCTGGTAGTACGGTAAAATTACTCGTTGCTCTTTCCTACTGCGGCCCTGTGCCCGGTCTTACTTCCTTTTTTTTAAAAAAAAAACACATATTTTTTATTGATTTCAGAGAGGAAGGGAGAGGGAGAGAGAGGTAGAATCATCAATGATGAGAGAAAAATCACTGATCCATTGCCTCCTGCATGCCCCCTACTGGTTATCGAGCCCACAACCCGGGAATTGAATTGTGACTTCCTGGTCTGTAGGTCGATGCTCAACCCCTGAGCCACATGGGTCGGGCCAGTCTTATTTCCTTGTCTGCGGCAGAGAGCCTTGGACGTCTCGCAGCAGCACATGGTATAGTACGTTGCACCCTAAGAGTGCCTAGTGAATACGTTTGTAAAAAAGATAAAATGAGATAGAAATGGTCAGAAACCAATATGTAAAAACAAGAGACTACTGGAGGTGTTAAAAAAACAAATAACAATGAGGAGGAAGTTAATAAGTAAAATATCTAGTGATAGTGACTGTCACTAATAAGCCTCTATTGCATGCCAGGCACCACATATACGTTTACATAGAAAGTTTGATTGCATTCTTGGGGAAATGCTGAGATTCTCATTATGTATGTGAGGAAACAAGCTGAACATGTCCATTCCTTCTGCCCCAGAGCCACACTCTGTAAGTGAGGAAGCAAAGATTCAAATATGCCTTTAACTGATTCCATATCTTTTCTTTCCTTGTATCGAATTTCAAATTTCAAATTATGTGCATCCTTTATGTTAAGGTGTGTGCCATATATTTGAAAGCACAAAAATAGTAAGCATTATGTATTTTTTAAAATAGAAGTCTAATGTGGATGAGAGTAATATATCTCAATACTGCTATTTGTAGGTGTAGACATGGCAATCTGTATTTAATAGGAAGAGTGCATGAAATACAACTTAAAAATAGGAGTTGTGCAAACTCATTAAGCAAGATTTCAAGCTTCATAATGACATAAATAGAAAATAGATTATGATTTATTTTAAAAGAAGTGCCACTCTTGTCTCAACCCAGTCTTACTGGGAGAAGGGACAGGAACTGATGGGGGTGGTGGTGGATATAGAGCACATATTCTTTTGCAAATTTAATACTGTTATTTCACATACCTTATGCTCTCGATTTACAGGAGACTCTTAGTAAGTTACTTCTTAAGACATAACCTAGATGAGGCGAGAACAAGCCGACCCAAAGACAACGCTGTGTATACAGGAAGTCCATCTTTTTATAACCATTATGTTTGGGGAGCCATCTGTTGAACTAGTTCACTTTCTCCACATTTTATTAATGATGTGATTTTGATTTATATTGAAAGCCAACCAATATGTTTTATTTTACTCTTTCTGAAGCCTTTTATGTTGACACTAGAGACCTGGTGCACAGATTTGTGCACCTGTGGGGTCCCTCAGTCTGGCCGGTGGGGATCAGTGGACCTCCACACCCCTGCAGCCCGGCCTAACCTACCAGCTCATTGGGCTCCAGCCTGCTGTCTACGTCGATCCCACACAGCACAAAGTAGTGCGCTAAGCAGCAGGCAACCAGGGAGGAGCCCGAGCCCAGGCTGGGCGCCGTTCCCACTCATCCTGGCCCTGCTGTGCCTGCCACTGCCACTGCTCCAGCGCGCAGGGGAAGTGTCCTTGGAAGAGGCTTGCGCCGTCCCAGATGCGCTCGCCAGCCTTGAGCCAGGCATCCAGCGCCTGTCTGTCAGCTGAGTGGTGCTCCCGCTGTGGGAGTGTATTGATCACCAGGGGGCAGCTCCTGCATTGAGCATCTGCCACCTGGTGGTCAGTGTGCATCATAGCTACCAGCCAGTTGTCCAGTTGTCCAGTTGCTTAGGCTTTTATATAAATAGACCTGAGACCCGGTGCACGGTATTCATGCACAAATACCATCCCTAGGCCTGGCCAGCCATCAGGGACAATCTGTGGGGTCCCCGCTTGCACCCACCTTGGCCTGGCACTGCCCGCTTGCCTGCTCCACCATCCTGCTGCAGTCCCGCTCTCATAGGGGCCCACTGGGGCCGGCAGTACCTCCACTACCACCCACTGCCAGTGCCGCGTTGCTGACGCCCGTCATGTTCTGTACCGTCCCCTAGTGGCCAGTGCATGTCTAACTCCTGGTTGGTCGAACTCCCGCCCATGGGGACAATTTGCATATTAGCCTTTTATTATATAGGCTAATTCTAGATTCACAGGAAATTATAAACGCAAGATAGAGAGGTCCTATGTACCCTCCACCCAGTGTCCCCCAGGGGTCACATCTTATGTAATTATAGCACCTTATCCGATTGGCATCGGTACCTGTGTGTTTAGTGCTGTCATTTTATCACAGGTGTGGATGCATATAATCCATCACCTCAGTGATCTCCTTCATGCCTTCCCTGTGTGGTCACCTCCTCTGCCTTTTATCTCACCCCTGGAAACCATTCATCTGCTTTCATTTCTCTATTTTTTGTCATCTTGACAGTGGTCTGAAGACTCATTGATTTTTTTGATATTAAAGAAAATTCTCTATGCTGATGTTTTTATATTATTAGTACTGTTTGTGCTAATAAATGTATGTATGTATGTATGTATCTATCTATATGCATACATACACACACACACACACACACACACACACACATATATATATATATATATATATATATATATATCCCTCTGTGAATACTTTTGTTTTTTTTATGTGCGGATTTCCAAGTGCAATGTAATTATTATTTCTACTTTCCCAATGTGCAGTTCACATTGAGGTGAAATACTATTCTAAAGGGAACAGCAAATCATATTTCTGACTGTTAGTTCAGTTTCTCAGCCAGTGCAACATGAAATCTCTGCTAAGTGCACCTACTAATGTCTTACCCCTCTGAGAAATAGGTCTTTTTCACAGAGAAACCTAAGTAAGGGGGGCCTTCTACCAAATGTAGATCAGTAATCGAAGTGAAGGGAAAACTCTCCTCGTGGGAAAATCATTTCAGTGGAATAATTGTAGAATTATTCTAGTAGAATTTGTCATCATCCTAGGGCTTTGCCAACTTCATTTTAGCCAAAATGTAACTATATATAGAGTTGGCCAGAAGACTCATTGATTTTCTGACATTTAAGGAAAGTCTATGCTGGTTTTTGACATTATGACTGTAGATAAACATGCATGTGTCTGTGGAAACAGTTAATGTCTATTACATGTGTATCATATCTGTCTCTTTTTAGCTGTGTGTTTACTTTTATTTGTCAAATGTTGCATTTCTTAGGGTTAAATAATGAAACATGATATAAACATTTATATGAGACAAAACTAGTTTTTACCAGTTTTTTCCCCTCCAAACTACATTTTTTTTTGGGCGGGGGATGAATTCCTTAGCATAAGTCTATACATTTATCTAATGAATTACTAGGTTAATAATCTCTGGGCTGTGCATTTTTATGGCTTGGCAAATGACTTTTTCCCATTCCAAATATGCATTTATTTGCATTGTCTCAATGACTATTTGGATAATCTTCAATAAATCTGTCTACACCACCTGAAGGCCTACGATACTTAAATCTTCAGCTGCAGCTCCGGTCCTTCTCCTGCTCACTTTTCTTTCATCTACTTAAAATGTCCACAAACTTATAAGCTTATGCACATGCTTATCATCTTTGCCTTCTGTCTCAGTGCCAGCTTCTTTCATAGTGTCCTTTCCAGTCATTTTTCCTGTCATCTTCTCAGTGACCTGAGCAAAACCATTCAGGGAATCATTTCTGACCATTTCCTCTCACTGACCACATTCCATATGGTTTCTTCATATCACCTCATTCATTCATTCATTCATTCATTCATTCATTCATTCATTCATTCATTCCGCCTTCTTGTTAACTGTTTACCTGATGTCCTTTCTTGTCTTCATACAGGCCACTCACAGTGCAACAAGATTAATCTTTCAAGTAAACCTGAGGTTAGGTTTTGCCTGCCCGATGTCTTGCAAACGAATGCAATTTCCTTCCTGGCCAACCTTTATGCAAAGGCAGGCAGCCTGAGCTGCCTCTGGGAGGGAGAGAGAGGGTGACTGATGGTGTTTCATCTCAGACTTCTCTCTCTGCAGCACCCTCATTTTATCTGAAATTTCTATCTCCCTCACCCTTGGTTTTAAAATGCGACACTTGTTTTTTATTTTTAAATATATTTATATTCATTTCAGAGAGGAAAGGAGAGGGAGAGAGAGATAGAACCTTCAACGATGAGAGAGAATCATTGATCGGCTGCCTCCTACACGCCCCCCACTGGGGATCAAGCCTGAAACCTGGGCATGTGCTCTGACCAGGAATTGAGCTGTGACCTCCTGGTTCATGGGTCAGTGCCCAACCACTGAGCCACACTGGCTGGGCAATGTGTGGTTTTTTAAAATAAACTGTTCTGGACTATAGTTTTACAGAGAAGTTGCAAAGATAACGCAGATATCATATACACCCCTCATTCTTTCTGCCCTCCCTGCCTTAACATGTTAATTATCCTGGTGTATTCATCAAAACGAAGCCATCAACATGGGCATATTACTGTTAACTGAACTCCAAACTTTATTCAGATTTCATCCAGTTTCCTACTGATTCCCTCTTCCTGTGCCAGGACCCAACCCAGAATGTCACAGCGCATTTAGACAAAGCTTATTTTGATAGAGAAAATTAAATACATTTGTTGAAAACTTAGTTTAACGCAATTTTCAGATTAACCAGATTAACTAGCCAGTCACTCTTCATCCCATCAAAAAAAATTAGAATAGCACCAGAAGAGCAAACAAGTAGAAAAAGCGAAGTGAAAGTTGGGGTGAGTCTCGAGTATTTGAGTGGGGAGCTCTAGTGTAGGATTCCGTGCTGTGGGGGGTTTTGGGGGGTTAAGGCCAGGAAACCCTAGGAGACCACAGCACACCCTGGGTGAGGGAGGAATGAATACAGGAGCAAAATGAACCATCGCAAACAAACATTCCAATTACTAGTGTAAGTTTGTTTGAGAATAATATTGCTGGATTACATGGATGATGATTGAATAGTTAGGATTTCAAACCCCAATGGGAAAATCTTTGGGGCAAGATGAAGCGTGTGTGTGCCGTTGGCCAGAACTGCAGATATTCACATTTCTTCATAAGAGGTCCCTTGGGTGGCATTTGAAGGCGAGACTGGTTTGGGGATGGAGAAGGTATTCTGAGGTTTGGGGCAACTAGTTTGATTACTGTCTTGCCATCATAGGATTTTATTTTCTTCAGCTGATACAGAATGTGTGTTTGATCTTAGGGGTTTGAATGCCATGTTCTTATAGTCAAATGAGTCATCTCAGGTTCCAAAGAGGGAAAACCTAACCTTCTGGCTCAGCCATCTCCACAGGAGCCTGAGGGGGAGTGTCTGTGTGGCTCTTAAGTCCCCCAGAGGCCTCAGCGGGTCCCCTGCCCACTTTTCTTCCCAGGGAACACATTGTGTGTCTACAGGGACGTTATACGACAAATCTGCATTAAATTTTTTTCAGATGGGACATTTCAAGAGATTTACTTGCTATAATCTGTATTTGTGGGGGAGGGTATGTGGCTGTGGGTTTTTTTTTTTAGTTATTATTATTATTTTAGAATTGATTTTCCATTCTAAGAGAATATAATGTGCTACTCAGAATGAAGGATTTAAGTTCTGAAAATGCAAAACATATTTTTAAAAAGCATCTTACCATCCTCAGATCAGGCTCTTCATGTTATGATGCTGGTGTGTAGATAAGGTTCATGAAAATATTTTGATTTATGCTAACTGTCCAGCCACATAGCAGGTCTTTTAGCTTACCATCACGTTTACATTCTATCTGGCTATGCAAGTAATTCATAAAAAAAGCAGCCATGAGGCATAAAAGTAAAATTAATAAGAATTTGCTCCTTGCTATAAAGTGCCAATAACTCGCTTATTTGTTTACATGTTTAGTGTCAGTACCTACATTTATGATCAGAAAACAGCCCGGATCAGGGAGATTTCTTATGCGAGAGGGACTTCATTGATGTGCTGGGGGATCAGAGAAGCCTAGAGCCATAAAACTTTCCACTGCTTCCAACAAAACCCTGTCCTAATGACAACTCAGGGCAAGCTTATCAGGCACTCGTCATAACAGTGCTTGTTGTAAATGAGACCACTGCGTATTCTTGCAAACAAGGAAAGTAATTAAGTTAGTTTCATTAGGTGATGGACAGTTTTAAAAACTCTATTTATTTCGAAAAAATCAAGGTGTATTGTTCTTTCTTTCACTGGATAAGTGGTTAGCAGAATAATTAGCTTAACAGAACGTCCCAAGTCTAACAGAATAAAACAGTTTTGTTATGAATAGTGACTTGTTTTTATTAATAATCTTTAATATACTTATTTTAATGATGTGATGCATTAGCTTAGGATTTAAATAGTAGGATTTTTATTATGTAAAACTTTCATTTAAAAAGAAATATGTAATTAGATGAATTAAAGACAGAGATTCGTGAGAATATCTGTTATATAGTTTATGCTTTGAAAATATATTAATTGCGGCCTTTAGAAATGACATGGAGATTAAAATCTGTGTAAGTCCTTTAGCATCATAATGTGTGATTTTTTTTGCTAGCCAAATTTAATAGCATGCAAATGATTTATTTAAAAGTAGCCAAGCTGAAAAATAGTTTTTCAATTTTTTAGTTAGCTGGCAAATTTTAAATTTGCTTTGTTTCCTCTCATGCAACTTCATATTCTCATTTTTTTTCAGTGGGAAATTCAGTCCACAATATAGCATATTCTGATGATGTTTTCAGCCCACTGTTTATAGCCCTGCTTTAGGTTATAAATATTGTTCATTCCAGATCATCCTGAAGGACTTACTACAATGCACAATTAGACACACACACACACACACACACACACACACACACACGCACACACACACGCACACACACACGCTTCCCTTTACATTATTTTATGCTCTGAGAGTTAGCATTTACTGAGTTTCTACTCTGTGCTGTCCACTGACTCAGCCTCTCATGCAAACACTGTAATGTGAAACACTTCATGTGCAAAATTTTTGCAAAGTGCTTATGGTTGTTTTGTGTGCATAAATTTTAATTTAAATATGTAAGTGATGTTGTGTAATCATCCTGCGTCTCATCTTTCAGATGTATCCATGTTTCTGTATCCTTTGCATTTAATTGCTGGAATATACTTCATTGTGTTTGTCCACCCCATCTGCCCTATAAACAAATTCTCCCACCCCTCAGACATCACAGGTATAGCTCAGTTGAGCATCCTGCTACAGCCTCCTTTATCACCATTTTGTAGATGAGGAAACTGAGGCCAGGAGCGTTGAGGACTCTCCCAGGATTGATGTTGTGTAATCATCCTGCGTCTCATCTTTCAGATGTATCCATGTTTCTGTATCCTTTGCATTTAATTGCTGGAATATACTTCATTGTGTTTGTCCACCCCATCTGCCCTATAAACAAATTCTCCCACCCCTCAGACATCACAGGTATAGCTCAGTTGAGCATCCTGCTACAGCCTCCTTTATCACCATTTTGTAGATGAGGAAACTGAGGCCAGGAGCGTTGAGGACTCTCCCAGGATTGCACAGCTGGGGTCGGAATTCTGACAGTCCACTCCAGATTCCACCAGCACACCGCGCCCCTACTCTGTTCCCCTTATTTCTGCTGGAATATCAACCTTGGGAGAGGACAACATTGCTGATGGGACAGAACAGAATTTAGCTCAACACAGAAGTTCTCACAGATTTTGGTGAGAGTCTAGCCCCCCCAAGGAGGGAAAGGTGAGGGAAGGCTGATGGGGTGAGATCCGGGGATACTGTCCCTCAAACCTAACCACACAGAAGATTGCTCCACTCTTCCCCACAAAGTGCTCATTCCCCTCACAGGCAATTAGCAGAAGTGATTAATAGAATTGCTTCAAGAATCCAAATAGAAAATTGTAGCGTCCTCTTAACCCACCTAACGGCATACTTGACATTTTTAAGTTTAAAGACTATGCTTTCTAGATAATGCAGTATTTTGACAGTCTCTAGAAATTGCAAGGCATTGATCTTTTTAAAAGGCTGCTATATGGTGGAGATATTAATATTTATCTGTAAAAGCCTAAGCGATCTGTACAACTGGACGACCGGCTGGTAGCTATGATGTGCACTGATCACCAGGGGGCAGATGCTCAATGCAGGAGCTGTCCTTGGTGGTCAGTGTGCTCTCACACTCAACCTCCCATGGTCCCTCCCCGCAGCCAACCAGCCCCAATTGGGACTGGGCGAGATGGCCCCAATAGGCCTCGGCCAGGCTGAGGGACCCCACCCATGTGCGAATTTGTGCACCGGGCCTCTAGTTATAATACGATAAATCTTAGAAACAGAGGCAAGGCGCTGTTGGTGCTTGATGTGAATTTTAGAGCATAGTACACATCACTAACACATCTTGTATGCACCTATTGACTAGAATGATATATATTCTAGAAAATGTACAAACACAGTAACACCACTTCACGGGTTTGGACTGGGCACACTGACTATTAGTATCTTACTAAACCGCAGATTTAAAATATGAATAAACTACTTTGAAAGAATGTACTATCTTAAGAACTTACACTTTTATGTAGGGCAGTATGAGGCTAGGGTTTTCAAAATGATCTTTAAAATAAATAGTTGAAGAACAGTAAAAAGAGTAACTGAAATATATCTTTAAAACGTTAAACATGAGAAAAGTAGCACTTTACAAGTTCTGCCTAAGTTATTTAAACTATATAAATACAGAAATAGAAAGACAACTTTTGTATTTAACATGCTTTTGTGTGCTCAACATCTTACATTTCTTTACATTTTAGAGTATGGTAATCAGCTCTATGCTAACTGTTCGCCCTTGGGTAAGGCCTCCTTATTACTTCTTCTAGATGCTTTTCTAAAAAGGGAGCGGGGAAAGGATGAGATAGTTTTGTTTTTTTAATATTCCCTCCAGCTCTAAAATTCTGTAGGTTCTGGGATCCTATGTCATGTCTCTTTCCCTCCTCTCTGTGGAGGCGTATATTCTTTGTTCATTTTACTCTTTTTACAAATTTCAATCAAAGACTGCTTGGCAGAGTCGGTCCACTGACAATATGTGACAATCTTTCATTCTGTGCAAGTGACCCAATGAATAGCTTGTAAAGGTTTTCGTTTTTATGATTCTAAACCTGCTGAATTGGATGAATATAATCGAATATTTGGACTTTTTATCTTTATAATGTTATCATTTTACCCTTTAGCAAGTTCATTTATACAACAAATTTTTAATCTCTTTATACTCACACAAATGACGTGCAGGAGAAATCTTTCCTGCTTGCTCTCTTGATTCCTTCTTTGTTGATGGGATGGATGAGAGAATCAGTGCTTCTTTCAGATGATTATTTTTCCCAATTGGTAACTTTTCTAGGTTGACATATCCCCTATCACATATATATATATTTCTCTGTACAGTCTTCATATAACTGCATTATTTTTGAGATCAAGTTGAATATCTAACCACCACTGAATCCATTCCATACTCAAGATATTTAGATGTTAGTTTGTTTTAATTTGAAGGATTTGGGTGGTGTTTCTACCCAGTGTACAATAGACCAAGTTCAACAATAACCTTAACTCTCGGAGTCTCTTTTCTTAATGACAGGATATCAATACCCATCAGTGTTCTGAAATCTTCACATGGTGAAGTCACTTGCCTTGTGATATGTAAATTACCTTTCAGTCAAAAATATGTAAATCTTTACTTTGCAATTGTACTCCGAGGAAAGGGTTTAATTTGAGGAAAACAACCCACAAGCCTTCCTCCCTCCCCCTCTTATGAAAGCATCATTTGCATGACTTTCATATGGTATAAATGTTTGCATAGGAAATTTATCACTTATTTTACATCCACAATGTTTATAGCCTTTAGGGTCAAGGATTCTAAGCATAGCAAGGACATTTAAAATACTTAAAAGCTACTACTATTTTTATAATTTCACCTAATCAGGAGCTGATTTTAAATGCATAAGCACCATCTTTATCGTCAAGAGGACTTGAAGGGAAACTGTCACACTATAGTATTTTTTAAAAAAAGTAGAAACTCGGTAAATGCTAATTCTCAGACCTTGATTTCAGAGAAAAAGAGAGAGGGAGGGAGAGTTAGAAACATCAATGATGAAAGAGAATCATTGATTGGCTGCCTTCTGCACACTCCTTACTAGGGAATTGATCCCGCAACCCTGGCATGTGCCCTTGACTAGAATCGAACCCGGGACCCTTTAGTCCACAGGCCAATGCTCTATCCACTGCGCAAAACCAGCTAGAGCTGTGTATATATATTCTTATTGATTTCAGAGAGGAAGGGAGAGGGGGAGAGAGATGGAAACATCAATGATGAGAGAGAATCATCAATCATGGGCTGCCTCCCAGCCCCCCATGGAATCAAGCCCACAACCCAGGCATGTGCCCTGACTGGGAATCAAACCAGTGACCTCTTGGTTCCTGAGGTGATGCTCAACCACTGAACCACACCAAGCTGGGCAGGATCTGCATTTTCAAATGTGCATTCAGTATGAACGTAAAAATCAAATTAAAAATGCTTTTAATCATCTGTAGAAAAAGAAAATAAACCGGAAAAGGACATAACTGTAGTTTAGAGCAAAGATGAGTGGCACGGTTGAGGAAACACAGGCATCACATGTTACCGAGTCATGTTATGTCCCTTTTGTGGGAAGAGATCCGGGAGCTGTAGCAAGACCTTAGTCACCTGAGCTCCCCAGGCAGACTGCGGTCAGGGCTTGGAATAGACACGGCCAATCCTGAGAACTCAGCTAGAAAGGAAAAGTCGTGGAAGTGACAGAATTATGCGTATTTTCTACAGATGCAGAATTCTGAAAATGTGATTTACAGAGTTTATAAGAAAGGCAGTCAAGGAGGGAAGAACTAAAGATATGGATCGAGGTTCCCACCGAGGCATAGTTTAGCCGGGGCTATGGGTGTTGTGAGAGAAATTTTAAGGATGGATGTGGTAATATATGTGAAGCACTCTGTTCCCTGGAAGAAAGGTTCTATAAAAACATAACATATTGCTGATCCTTTGAATGCATGGTGAAGGTTGAAAGATTTTCAGACACAAGGAAAGGGCACATTCACAACCCAGTGAGAAGCAAAGGATATTGAAAGAGAAGGTCAAGAAAAGAAGAAAAATTTAAAGATCCTTAAAAGAACTCACACACACACACACACACACACACACACACACACACACACACACAGAGTGTTAAGACTATCTTCATTTTGAGTTATTCTGTAATACAATAGATCATTTTTAAAAGGATTTTTTACTTCCAAGATAACTGCACTTAGAATTGAATAATTTGAGTGCCCAGAGTTAAAATGAAGGCAGTGGTCAAGAAGAGCAAGGAGTGAACTTGCAATAAATGTCTAAGAGAACAATGCTATGAAAGAAAACGTACAACAGAAATAGTAAAGAAGTCGGTATCTACATGAAAATTATTTTGCCCAAAGCTTTGGGGAAATGTTCTGAAAGATGGAATTTTCAAAAGAACTTCCCCAAAGAAAGCTGGCGTGCAGTGGGTAGAGAGAGCGTTAGCTTGCAGGAGGAGTTGTGACCCCTTTAAATGCGCACCATGAGGGGGAGGAAACATAGGAAATTAGATGGTGCCACCCCGAGGGTCCCATGCGGAGCTGCTGATTACTTGTCCGGATCTCGTTAATTGCTACAGATGTGGCCATCAGGTGACCTGGCCAGCAGAATGCCTTGGACACCAACCAAGTGTTTAAATTCCAAACACTGTTAAATTGAAACAGTGCTGTGTTGCCATTGAATGTCTCTCCTCCCTTCACGATCTAGTTCTGGGTATGGTTTTAATGCCTTGATTAATTAGGCAACCATATTATGCTTCTACTGAAAAGTCTTATCAATTGGAATCTTGTAATTCAACTAGAGGCCTGATGCACGAAATTCGTGCAAGAGTAGGCCTTCTTTTCCCCGGCTGCCGGCACCGGCTGCTCTCTGGCACCCGGGACCTGGGCTTCCCTCACAGTCCCGGCTTCGTCTGGAAGGTCGTCCAGAAGGACATCCAGCCTAATTAGCATATTACACTCTTATTATTATAGATGGGATTGAGGTTCTCATAGGGAATATCTTTTTTTCCCCCCTGTGGACATTCTATCTCACAATTTTATTTTATTTTTAAAATCTTTATTGTTGACAGTATTACATAGCTCCTCCTCCTCCCCTCCCTCCCTCAAACTCTTCCAGCCCTCTCTGGTCCTCTCCAGGCCCTCACCACCCCATTGTCTGTGTCCATAGGTTTTGCATATAGGTATGCAAGTTCATCGGGTGATCTCTTTTCACCCACCCTCCCCTGCCTTCCCTCCAAGGTTCAACAGTCTGTTCATGCTTCTATGTCTCTGGGTCTATTTTTGCTCATCAGTTTATTTGGTTCATTCGATTCCACATATGAGTGAGATTGTGTGATACTTGCCTTTCTCTGACTGGCTTATTTCACTCAATAACAAATGTCTTGAAGTTACACGCAGTGGAAAGAAGTGTCTGGTTAAGTGCAGGAAGTGGTACTTAGTGTGAGAGAGAGAGGTTAGAGACAAAAATGAATGAAAGACTGGAAAGCCCATTGACATGCACAAAAGAAGTGAAACTATGGTCTGATTTGCTTGAAAACATAAGAAGGCACCTTTTCTTTTTTTCCTTTATTCCCTCCAAGTTAAGAATATGTAACCTTTGGGCCAATTAAAAACAAATTTCCCAAGCTTAAAACTTGTTCTAAAACCAGATGTTTAAAGTTTTGTGGGTGTTTTTTTAAATAGCAACATTGGTTTTCTGTTTAATTTGTAATCATATGATGGAAAAAATTAAAACAATTATTTATGCCACATCTGACACTTAATTTCAGTGTTTGGGGTTTTATATTTTACATATTCATATCCTTACATAACTTAATCAAAACTATAGCTAAACATTGGCTTCTAAATAAATGTCAATATCCAAACTAGAGCCATTAACATTTTTATCTGCATTTACAAGTTAGTTGAAACTTGTCTATTCATTTTTGCCAATAGATGTCAGCGGTTGACCAGATTAGTAAAATTATTGCAGATGTACTGTGCACAGGCTAGCCTTTAAAAGAATGCATTATTCCTTAAATGGTCCTTTTTTATCATTTCACCTTGAGAAGTAATATGTATTTATGACATGATAGAGTTGACAATGGGAAATGTTAATAGATTCCCTAATTGATTGCACTGTTGCAATATCTAAGAGCTGTAGGAAGTATTCAGAAATTAAAATGACATTTTAAAAGGCTTGCTTTGTTTATATAGATTTATGTATATTCCTCCAACCAAGCAGTTTTCAATATACAAGAGAAACTGGCTCATATAAAAATTGTTTTATTCCCATTCATGTCTGCTACAAAGCTTTTTTTTTCCCATTGAAGTTTCCAGCAACTTCTTTAAAAACAAATGCAGAAACACTGTCCAAGGCAGTTGGCAAATAAAATGTCATTTTTTAAAATTACAAGTAGTTTTACGATAATTGAGTAGTCATCATTTTGTATCTGTTAGACGGGCGGTGAACTTCGCATGCGACATGAACTATTCTTGTTCTAAAGTCTTAAGCACATCAGTGAGATAGTCTCTGTCCGTTTCCTCTTCTACTATTTAGCATCTTCTCCCCTCCATGCCTCTCTTCTTCAGTATCTTCTTGAGTTAGAAATGATGTTAGGAATAAAGCAGTTTATGGTATATTTACTTGATTTAATAATTTGTAAAAACCCTGCTAGTTCTTCAGAATTTTTAAGACTGGTTCACCAGGCTTTTCTTCTGTGCGAAATGCACAAACCTCTGAAATATTTCAAAAATTTTTCTTCATTATGATTTTTTCTGCTAGAAAAACGTAGTTACTATGTTAAACACATTATTGAGGCAATGTTTTGACAAGGATTTCATTGACCCAAACTAAAATGAATTATAAAGTTCACGTAAGGGTAATTCAAAACATATTTATTGAGCTCCTCCTATAATACCAGGAACATAACACATTTTCTTTCTTACCTATGGTTATCTGTTGCCATATAGAGAAGTTCTTTTCTCTTTTTCTCATGTCTAAAACAACTGTGAGAGGAAATATTTCAATTTATAATCTGACAAAAGATGTATGTGCAGGACACAGAAGGAACTCGTAAATCAAGGAAGACATTCACCTCAGTTGAAAAATACAGGCAAAAGCGTTTGGTAAGCACACTTTCTAACAGAGGGTGTCTACCTGGCGAGTCACATGAAGCGATGACCTTCGGTAAGAATCTTCTAAGAAGTAAAAAGAAAGCCACGATGCACCCACCACAATGTCTAAACTTAATACCAAGTGTAGGCAAGGCCACAGAGCGACTGAGCTCCTCACTCACTGCCTAGAGGAGTTGCGTAGACATGTGTCCCAAAAGGTACACATCCAAATGGCATTAGCAGCATTTTTTTTTGAGTGAAAATAAAATACACACCACGAACAACCCAGATGTCCACTTACAACAGACAAGAGAAACCATCTGTGGAACAGCCCACACGCCCCAGCAACAATAAAGAACGACCTGTGTTCGCGGGCAGCAACATGGGCTCAGCTCGCAGACGGCGAGTGAAAGAAACGAGGCACAAAAGAATACGTACCAGTTAGTTCCATTTATGTGACGTTCAAAAGCAGGTAAAGCTAACACATCGAGGCAGAAGCCACGCCACGAGGAGGAGTGCTGGTTCAAAGGGGTCAGGAGGAGATTCCTAGAAGGACAGTAATCTTGCTTAATCTGGGTGGTTTCACACAGAAACGGGCACTTGGTAAAATAATCGTGATTTCGGTGCTTTTCTCTGCATGCTGCACTCCGGTAAGACATCGCCTTGAAAAGCTGAGCTCTACACTCTTTTCATCATTCTTAGCAGATGACACTGATACATTTTCTACCATTTGATAAAAACGCCTTATTATTCCAGATAAAGGCTTTTTTTTTTTTGAGACTTATCATAAGATATGTAGATGGCTTTCTCCATTTACTAATTTCCATTTTTATAATAATGTGTGGGTAACAGGACCAGATAGTTGAAGAAGCGAAGGAATTCTAATTGAGATCCAGTGCCCAGTCCAGTCATTTAAAGCATAACACTTAGTTCTGAAATTCCTTGAAGGTACCACCAGGAGAGAAACAATGAATTGAGTTGATTTGTTTGGTTTTGCTTTGTTTCTGCCTGATGTAATGAAGACATCAGAAGAACCAACAAAGTCTCAGCTCCCACTTAATACAAGGGAATTTTGTTATATGTGTATTTTCTTTTCTAAACACAGGCATACCTTGGAAATATTGTGGTTTTGGTTCTAGACCACTGCGAGAAAGTGAATATTGCAATAAATCAAGTCACACGATGTTTTTTTTTGTTTCCCAGTACATATACAAGATATGTTTACACTGAGTGGCCATATTATTATGATCTCTGAATGCATAATAATCTGGCCACTCAGTGTGTATGTGTGTGTGTGTGTGTGTGTGTGTGTGTGTGTGTGTGTGTGTGTATATATATATATATTAGAGGCCCGGTGCATGAATTTGTGCATGGGTGGGGTCCGGCCAGACTGGCCAGGGGGAGGGGACATGGGCGGTTGGCCGGCCTGCCTGCTGGTCGAACTCTTGGTCTAGGGGACAATTTGCATATTAGCCTTTTATTATTTAGGATATACACTGAGTGGCCAGATTATTATGCATTCAGAGATCATAATAATCTGGCCACTCTGTGTATATTATACTGTAGTAAGTGTGCAATAGTCTATGTCCAAAAAAATGTACCACTAAAGATTACTGATCACAGATCACTGTAGCAAATGTAATGATAATGAAAAAGATTGAAATTACCAAAAGGTGACAGAGACATGAACAAATGCTACTGGAAAAATTGAATCGACAAGATTTGCTTGATGTAGGGTTACCATCACCTTTAATTGGCAGCATCTGTAAAGCACAATAAAATGAAGTGCGTCAAAATGAGGTATGCGTGTAAATAGTTTATGTATATAATGTACAAGCTTGTTGTTACTACACATCAGTACATACATATAATAGAAGTCAGAGAAATTATTAGGAAAAAAGACAGAAGTGCAGAGGATTATTAGGAAAACTCATACTTCATTTTAAAATTTCATTTTCTTGTTCTCTAGGTTTATGTGATATTTCTCTTGAGGTTTCTCGCACAATAAAGGAAAAATAACTGTTTATAAGCATAAATCTTTCTTTTCTACTTAGCCATAGTCCTTGGGCAACATCTTGAAACTTAATAAACTTGAATTTTGTCAGGAGAAAAGTGAAGGTAATTTACTGGTCAAGACCTTGCCGTAGAAGTAATGCATCTTGGAGCTCTGAAATGTGAGTGGCCGAGCTTCTCTCTGGCTAATGGCAGCCCAGAGACCACCCAGAGAGATGGTCTTAAAGCCAGTGAGGGCGGAAACGGTAAAGCAATACAGAGTTTAAAATTACTGCTTTTATGTAGGCCACTTTAAAAAAATATATATATTTTATTGATTTCAGAGAGGAAGGGAAAGGGAGAGAGAGAGAGAAACATCCATGATGAAAATCATTGATAGGCTGCCTCCTGCACGTTCCCTACTGGGGATGGAGCCCACAACCCAGGCATATGCCCTGACGGGGAATTGAACCTGTGACCTCCTGGTTCATAGGTCGATGCTCAACCACTGAGCCATGCCAGATGGGCTAGGCCACTTTCTATAGAAAAACCCAAAGCAGTGCCAGTTTCACTGGACTTAGAGTTAGAAGACACGAGTCCAGATCCTCCCTGTGCCCTTCCCTCTGAGCTATGGGGAGAGCAGTCATTTCTGGTCCATGGTTTCCGTGGTTCAGGAAAAAAAACTGAGAATTAGGACAAAAGATTTGGATGGTCCCTCATGGTTCCAAAGTAATACTAGATGTTCCATGTATTTAAATATTAGCAATTTAAAGTAATTTAACAAGTGTCTTCCATATTTTATTTAAAAAAAATATATTTTTATTGAATTCAGAGAGGAAGAGAGAGGGAGAGAGAGATAGAAACATCAATGATGAGAGAGAATCCTTGGTCAGCTGCTTCCTGCACGCCACCACTGGGGATCAAGCCCACAACGTGGGCATGTGCCCTCGACTGGAGTCGAACCTGGGACCCTTCAGTCCACAGGCTGATGCTCTATCCACTGAGCCAAACCAGCGAGGGCTTTATTGAGTGTTCTAGTTGCTGCTGCTAAAAAGCCAAAACAGGAACACAACAAAACTCTCTCATAAAAGCACTTTGCTTTGCTCATGAAGAGCCTCACAGTCTGGGGTCTGGACAGGCAGAGTGAAGAAATCTGGCAAGAAACACAGTTTAAGAGAGATCGGTTCTTAGCAATGGCCAACATTTATTAATTTGGTTGGGTTACTATCATTGCTTAACATTTATAGAAGTGGTATCTTTCTAAAGAACATTAAGAGTTTAATGAATTAGATCGGGAAAAAAGGAAAAGGATTTCCAATGACCTGCTTTAGCTCATCCCATTCTGTCTGTAAAACAGTGTTAATGATACAGGTGATTTTCAAACATGTAATCTTTGGCGAAATCTTTAAAAAAAAACTCAGATTTTTGGCCCATTAAACCCAGTGTTTGTCTCTGACACTGGTTCTAAGGAACGACTTTGAAAGTGAGTATTAGTATTCTTCCTGAGGGAGTCAACCATGGCTGTCGCAAGGGGGCTGTTTTTGCAGCATCTCTACTCTCAGGTTTGGAAGATGTAACTTCTTGCTCTAGTTTGCTGCTCCGCTTGGCTTAGAAAAGGGAACCCACTGAACTCACTAATTCTGTAAATTTGGCTTTACATTGTATTTTACACTGCATCACGTTTTGTTCCTGATAAAGATGTTGAATCACATTTTGCAGTGAACATAATACAGTGCGTCTTACGACGTGCGGGAAGCCTAATGCCAGCTCCCTTCTGAGCAAAATAGTGATAATAAACCCACACAGCTTGCCTTCGCAAGTTGTTAGGTAATTTGGATTAAAAAATGATTATAATTTGTGAAGCATACAGTGCTATAAAATATATAGTATTGCTGTTTGTGATTAAATACACTCAGAATATGGCTTTCCATCAATACTTTGGCATGCTTTTCCTGTATGGTTTTTTGTATGTTCTATTTCAGTATTAATCTTTGTTTACTGGTGACTACTGAGGATAAAAGTGACTGGTATCAATTCCCAAATCCCATTCTGCAGACTTGCTATCTGATGAGGTAGCTGCATTATCATAAAACAAAAAGTATAGAAGTAAAAAGAGGACTAGAAAGTCCATGTGGTATGCTTTGCAGCTGCCATCTAACTAAAAATCTCAAATACAGATGCTAATGAGACTTTAAATGAGTTATTAAAATAAAAGTAATGAATATTCAGATATGTTACAATCAGCAGGTAAACTGCTGTTGAGAGAATTTCTAAATCCTAAATGGGTAATAATGGAAAAGCTTAAAAATATGTCAAAACATTTCAAGATTCTATTAATGCTACAAGTTCAGTCTGTGTCTGTCTTTGTATGTGGGAGAGAGAAGGAGGTTTTTCTGGAGTGAGTCCCTCGTCAAGAAATGAATATTCTAAGTTATATGTAATTTATTGCACTAGCTCATGTGTTGCATACTCTTATCAGTTTCTAAACTCTCATAGTCAAAGAGATATTTATCTCCTCAGGTGGTTTCTGTAGGCATTGTGATTAATATTCTAGAAATATTGTGTGTGTAGTGAGGACTGGGCTTAGGGTGAGGCAAGTGAAATGCTTTCAGGTGGAAAATTTAAGGGTGCAGCAAAAGTCATCTCAGGAATCAAAATAATGGTTCAATGCAATATTTTATTTTTAATTAATTTTTTATTTTAATTTTTCCATCGCCATTTATCACCTCTATGCCCTCTTCCACCTCCACCCACCCCAGTCTCCACCCTGTTGTCCATTTCCATGAGTTCTCTCTCTATTTTCCTTTTTTTGCTCAATCCTCCATACCCTCCAACCCCAACCAGAGCTGTCTGCCTGCTCTCTATGAGTCTGTATGTCACTTGGTAGTTCCGTTTGTTCGTTAAATTCCACATGTGAGTGAATATTATACTAAGTGAAATAAGCCAGTCAGGGAAAGACAAGTACCATATGATTTCACTTCCTTGATGTAGTATTTTAAAAATAAAAATGACTGCGAAGTCAACAATGAACACAATGTCAAATGTTAATAACTACAGGGTCAGTATTACTGATTTTTAGTTTTCCTCAGTCTCTCACCTGGCTCAGTACAACACTGGTGTATAGATATTTCTGGTTTCTACAGCTATACATTTCCAAATTATCTCTTCTAAATCGGGTCCAGAGATCAATAAGGGGAACACACATTTATTATCAGAACTGATGAAATATTTTAATATATTTTCTGATTATTTTATTTTCAAAAATTCTATAAAGATTTATTATGTTATCTTGATGAGTTTTGTACATAGGTGATTGAATAATTTTATTTCATTTCTATATAAGTTTTCTCGACCTGCATCCCACACACCTCCTATGGAGCAGCCAGGGGATCTTAAATCGTTGAACAAGCCTCTCTGAGTCTGTATGTCTTCGGCACACATGGATGCTGCTGAGATGCCCGCTGTCTGTCCCACCAGCCCTCTGCAGCTGCCCACACTGGGTTTCCAGGCCTGGGATCTGGGCCTCTTTGCTGGCGCTGGGAGCTTACCTGCCCAGAGTCCATCTCTAGCTGTGGGAATGAGCCAACTCCCTGAGGAGCTTCTGCCTCAGAGGTCATCAGAGTGTGGAACAGAGTTTCTCGTCCTCAGCACCTCTTTGGTATTTCTAGGGTTTCTCTCCGTTCTTGGAGAACCTTCCCACCCCTTTTGGCAGCCCTTGAACTCACTCTCTTTCTCTCTCTCCTCTTGGAACTCTGAGGTTCATCTTTCAAGAAGTAAACTGTCCCCAGAAAGGTAAGGAAATCTGTTGTCTTCAAGCAGGTTCATCTGTCCTCTCTGCAGATATTCTTAAAGAGACAGGAAGTGTTTTGCTTTGGGGAGACAGATGTAGGTAGAATGAACATGAGCCGCCTGTCCAGTAGCTATGACATGTACATTAGGTTAGAGCGATCCTCGCCCTGCCTTGATGCTCAGTAGAGCTCGGTTGTCCTTTGCGCGCCTCTCCCCAGACCCACATGAGTAAACGTGCTTCTTCAATAAATCAAAATCTCTTTTTCCTACACATGCACAGGACTTTTAAGACAGAAATTTCACTGAATAAAGATGCAATTTCCAGGTTTTAAAAAAGGTTATTTCCTTATCTGATGAGTGTGGAATACCAGGGGTGAGGCTTATCCTTCCTGTTAATGAATTTACTGAGCCTACCACACCAATGGGCCCAGGAAGAACTGACGGAGTGCAGTGGCACTCTATGTACAGGCAATAGCAATACCGTGATGCACAACACTAAGGTATATTTTGAACTCTCTCTATAAAATTGTTTTCTACATTGTATAAAATATAGTAAATATCATAAATATTTAAAGAAACATGAATTATGTAAAACATATGACTTTTTCTATTCGTAAGGAGTAATTAGATATTGAACGATAAAATTTAATTTCTCTTTACATTGGTTGGCTATATATTTTCCAACAAATAGTGAGAAACAAAAATATAGGACTTCAATATCACATGGTAAATAAAAAATGAGCTTTTATTATACTAACTGTATTAGGGTTCTCCAGAGGGAACTAACGAGATAGGTGGATGGAAAGGTAGGTGGATAGATAGGTAGAAGATGTAGATACAGTTATAATGATATAGATGTAAAGATTCAAGGAATTGGCTCAAGTCATCTGCATTGATATGTTCTGTTATTTAAGGCAGAAAACCTCCAAACTGCCACCTTCAGGTGCCCTGACATTTTTTTAAGTCATCAGAGGTAAGGAGAAGCATTCTTTGTTTCTCCTGCAGCTGTCAATTGAACAATGCTAGGAATTAATTTATAAAACCCTCTCTTTGGTGACATTCCTGATGTTGGTAATGAGAAGGTATGTTTACTAATGACAGAAGATAAAAGCTATAGGACTATGGAAGGATTTCTCATTACCTATTTAGAACTCAATGGTGTCTGCTTTAGAGATAAATACTTCTATACCACATCTGGTATAATGCTTGGCACATAATAATTTCACAATAAACTCTTGAGCAAATGCTATATGGACAGATAAATAAACCTTTTTTCTTTAGCATCCTAAATAGATTTTAAAAGCAACACTACTAGTTTAAACTTTTGCTGTGTTTATGAATTTATACCAAGATTTTACTCAAAAGATTTTTCAAGGTAATGTAGAAATTGCAATACCATGTCTTGTTCTGGGCATCTATGAAGAGAGACTACACCTAATTTTTTCACTATGACTTGTCTGTGGAGGAAAATGACAATAGACATGACCTACTTCTCCTTTTTTTCTTCTTCCTAATCAGATCAAATAGCAAAGTGGAATAAATGGCAAGAGAAACCAAAGCATTGCCTCACTTCCGTTATATTTTCCAAACAAAAGAAAGTCCTCCCATGTGTCCTCTGTCATGGTAGAACCCTAACCTTTAACATGCCCTTTTTCTTTGCTTCGCCGTTCTATAACCCATCAAACAATAAATCTGAGATGATGACGTCATGGCTGTGGACGATGGACAAGCGCCACATTGCCATCCACCGATCTCTGTTCTTATCACCAGAGAAATCACATAATTAGATGAGCTTCTTAAAATGTAATTATGAAGAGATCATAACTGAACATGGTTTACTTCCCAAATGTCTTCCCTGTGTGAGTATAATGATCACAGTATTAGTTTACACATCTATCATCTCACATGGTTACCAGTGTGTGTGTGTGTGTGTGTGTGTGTGTGTGAGTGTGTGTGTGTGAGTGAGTATATGGTTTTCAACACAGAATGTCTGCTTATGTGGAGTCCTAAAGTTGATCCACCGAAGTCCAAGAAAATACTATAAGGACTTCATTTTATAGTTATTATTTAAAAATGAAGATATACCCAAAGGTCTGTTATATAAATAATACAGAGTGATGATGCTGGTGGCCTCAGTTTGTGTAAAGTAAAAAATTATATTATTTATTGTTTTTTGCGATCTAATGTTCTGGAACTGACTTCCACAAATGGATGAGTTGCTTAGAAAGATTCCTGCCAAGAATCCTCAGATTGAAAGTCAGATGAAGGTCAATCATCTCAGCTTCTTGTCAGGCATATACTGGGTGGGTCAGGGAAAAAACTAAAGCATTCTAATCTAATCGTACTCTCTCCTGGTCCCTGACACTTATTTTTTAAAATGATCACATTTTATTAGGCGCCTCTTGGTAAATAGGACATTTTATTTTCCCACAGTCACTGAGGAAAAACGCATGCCAACGAGAGAGCATTTTGAAGATAGATATTTGGAAATACTTTGTCGCAAATATTTCACCCATGAAAACTCTCATTGCTCTTCACATAAAAAGATTTAGAAACCGTTTTCTAACCAGTGGCTTAAGGAATACAGAAATACAGCAGAAAGCTAAATTTCAATAAAATCTTAGCCTAATTACATATGGATTGAAAACCGTGTGTCATGATTGTGAATGCAGCCAATGGTGCATTTCTTCTATTTGTACTTAAGTGTTTTCAAGATATTTTAACTAAAATGACAATGTCGGCTCTCAAACCCAAGTACCAAAATATACTCCACTTTGGATGCTGTAATAAAAAATATTGAGGCATTCTAGTTAAGAAGTTTTTTTGTACCCTTTTAACCATTAAATGCTTTATTAAAGTGTTTGACTTATTTTTGACAAATGATTTTGTGTGTATATTTTTCAGTGTATGCAACTTATTAGCTCAATAGTACGTGAACATTACGTTAAATAAATACATATTGTAAGGGCACATGCTCAATTTATCTTTTTCTTTTTCCTGATAGGAATGAATTCAGAAAAGTTTGGAGACCACCTGATAGGAATGAATTCAGAAAAGTTTGGAGACCTCCATGGAGAGATTTTAGTGATAGATAGTTCTGGGAATGCACACCTCTTCTTTCTTTCCGCAACATATTCTGTAAGTCATCCAACTGTATTCTCTGGTTTTATTGGCTTGTATTCTCTTAAATATATATAATTGATTTCAAAGAGGAAGGGAGAGGGAAAGAAAGAGAGAAACATCAGTGATGAGAGAGAATCATTAATCGGCTGCCTCTTGCACACCCCACACCAGGGATCGAGCCCACAACCCAGGCATGTGCCCTGACCCAGAATCGAACCGTGACCCCCTGGTTCATAGGTTGATGCTCAACCACTGAGCCACACCAGCCAGGCCAGGTGCTGTCTTTTTAAAGGGGTGGCTAGGGCTCTGCCATATTTTATATTTAGGGTGTCCCCCCCAAAACGAATACACGTACTTTGGATAATTATAAAGGCAGTATTTATCAAAATACATTTAATTTGCAACACTGAGCCATCAGCTGTTTTCGTTCTTGAAAAAAAAGCATGAAAATAAAAATCCAGGCAATCATTTAGCTGCTTTCCTCAGACAGTGTTAAAATCTGTCTTGTTATTTTTAAAAATCCATGTTCTCCAGGGATGTTTTTGTGTGTGTATGATTGATTGCTATCATGCTCACACAGTCTTCCTTTAGCATATTCCCATAAACATTTATTGCAAAATTTATTTCCTTGTAGAATACCTCAAGGTCATCAAAATTCCAACGAAAGTGTGTGGCATTCACCTTGTAGGTCATCAGATAATGGCCACTGCCAGAGGTAAGATTTCTCTCTCCCCGCCCAGAGGTAAGATTGTGACACAGAAAGACTAAAGGTCGGATCTCATAAAGCATTCTCCCTCTTCCCATCTTCTCTGTTCAGCCCCTGAACTTAAGAAATATGTGTAGGTTGTTGGCAGTTATTATATCCAGAAGGAGACTTGACTTATTTTTTTAGAGGTGAAAAAAAATCTGAAAGTGCAGGCAACTCAAAATAGCACTTACCTTTAAGATAAGTGAAATATATTCAAAATTAAAGCGTCTTTACCCTTTTGATTAGTAGCTTGCAGTCTATAAAACATGTGGTCGTGCTTGGAGAAAGGGAGCCATGTAAAACACAACTGTAGCGACGAGGAAGCGTGGTGTGAAAATTACAACTGAGCTTTAAATGTCCTTTAATGCCAGTTTAACCATCGGAAGAAAAGCACCGTGATATTTTCCGTGTAACGTTTTCCAAATCGACTAGGAAGTTTTTTCTTTTTTCCCCTCCTTACTATCATTGCCCAGAATCTAACTAAAATCACCTTAAATCAGTGCACTGGTCTTCATAAAGACAGGAGAGTAAACTTGAAGCCTTATTTTCTTTCCATAATCCCTTAGGTCTTCAAGTTACATAAATGCAGGTATAAAATTATTTTCTCATAAAGGGAATCAGGACGGCCATGGCAAAATGACAGGGTTAGCTTGCACCAGTGGTTCTCATGGAAGAGATGCTACGTATGCAGAGAGGGGAAGGCGGGGCTGCAGGGAGCCGTGGTGAACCTGGGGGAATGATGGTCCAGGTAGGGGACCAGCCCGGCCCTAGTCCTCATGTGGGGGCCGGTGCACATAAGCTTGGGGTGTCTGAAACACAACGAAGCCAGAAGGATTGGAGCTGAATGGAGGAGGGAAGAAGGGGAGGGGTTAAAGTCAGGTGTAATACAGGCCAGATCACACGTGACTGTTACTGTAAGGAGAGCATAAAAGGTCAGGAAAAGAGCAGAAACACACATGTTAAGGACCAACACATTGCTTAGCATGTCTAGGAAGATCAGAGCTTGAGTTCATGTAAACCTTGCTCTTTGGTTTCAAATGGAGAGGACTTATTTCAATCCCCTCTCCCCCCTTTTTTTTGGTTGTTTATTATTCTTAAAGAATCACACTAGAGGAGTTTATCTGGCAACCACCATATTGAGAGGCACCTTTTCTTCTGTTTTATGAATGTATCTATGAATCTTGAAAATTATTATACTGTGTAAAGCATGCTCTCTGACCACAGGAGTTTACAGAGGCCAGTGAGACAGGCATTAACATGTAAACTTCCCCCCTCTCTCATGATAAATAAATCCTAGTTCAACCTATTGTGACTACAATAAGATTGATGTGAACTTCTTGAAGGCTCAGCTCAAGACCATAATCATCCCGGCCAGTGTGGCTCAGCGGTTGAGTGTCAGCCTGTGAATCAGGAGGTCAGGGTTTGATTCCCTGTCAGGGCACATGCCTGGGTTGTGGGCTCGGTACCAATAGGGGGCGTGCAGGAGGCAGCGTATCAATGATTCTCCCTCATCATTGATGTTTTTTTCATCTCTCCTTCTCCCTTCCTGTCTGAAATCAATAAAAATGTTTTTAAAAAAATCCATAATCACTAAATTTGGAATACTAAATTCAAACTGCCCAACAGAGTTGGGTGATTTTCTCTGAAAAGCCTCTTTGTACATGGCAGGCACGTTTTCTGGCTCTTCCGACGTCTCGTACAGTTTTCCTCCCCTTCCATCTCCCATCCATGCAGAGGCCATCTGAGATGGACCAGCTGGTGTGCTTCTCTGACGTCCATCCTGCCTGATCACACCAGGGTGTGTTTCAGCTCAGGTCACTTTTCCTTGTGCAAACTGTTGCTCTTCAAGATCCAGTATGACTCGTTTGGAAACGGTTTTAAAAGATTAAAAACTATGTATCTCCTAATGCTGCGTCCATGGCACTACTCAGGAATACAGCTGGGCTGCCCTTCTTGTTGTTTGGGTTACATACCTGATGCAGAAATACTGTCATGAAGGAGCTGTCATTACTGAAAAGAAAAAAAAAAGTGCCTGTGCCCTAACTGGGATGCTCAGTGGTTAGAGCATCAACCCTTGGACTGAAGAGTCCCAGGTTCGATTCTGGTCAAGAGCATGTACCTCAGTTGCAGGCTCAATCCCCAGCCCCGGTTGGGGGCTTGTTCGGGAGGCAGCTAATCGATGTGTCTCTCTCACATCGAAGTTCCTCTCTCTGTGTCTCTCCCTCCCTTCCACTCTCTCTAAAAATCAATGGAAAAATATCTTTGAGTGAGAATTAACAACAACAAAAATATATATATATGTTCTTCAAATGCACCTGAAAATGAGTTGAGACATACTTTGATTAGGATCCATGGCACGATGAGGCTATGTGGCATAATTTTTCTGGGCTTGCCTTTGAGAATTCTTTTTGACAGAGAAATTAAGTCATCATTTACCGCAGAATGATCCCCAAGAAAAATGAACGTTGCATCGTTCTGAAATGCAAGTTGATGTAGGGGAAGGTTGACGGAATCAATGAATCACTGCCCTAATATATTTTTGCTACTTCAACCATGATCATTAACCTAATGGATTATGTTTTGTAGTAGAGGCATTGTTTTGGATCTGTGTACTAAAATAACACGAGGGGCCTTCTCATTTTAATGTCACTTAACTTTCTCTGTGTGAAAGGCTTGAGTAAATTTAAACCTTTGTATTAAAATCTATACCATTTATCTCAGATGCTAAGTAGCTAAAGGTTGCAGTGGGCCCTCCGATCCAATTAGCAACTTAAAAATATTCTCACTGATTTCAGAGAGGAAGGGAGAAGGAGAGAGATAGAAACATTCATGATGAGAGAGAACCATTAATTGGTTGCCTCTTGCACATCCCACACTGGGGATCAAGTCCGCATTCCCGGGCATGTGCCTTGACTGGGAATTGAACCGTGACCTCCTGGTTCATAGGCCAACGCTCAGCCACTGAGCCACAATGGCTGGGCCCAATTAGCAACTTTAAAAACACAAGACAATAGCCCCAAATGAAGTCACTTATGGGAAGCTTCATGCCACCTACAAAGACTTCACTGAGTTACAGATTCAGCTCTCCCAGAAATGGAACCAGTCAACCAGGAGTCATCTGACCAGTACTAGTTAGTCATCTGCCTTAGACTCCTAGCCACCCTCAAAGGAAGGTAACTTTGCAATAACCAACCCACTTTTTTTCCTAGTAAAACTCTTTCCTTCCCCTCTTGCCTATAAAAGTCTTTCACTTTTAAAATACATTTTTTATTGATTTCACAGAGGGAAGGAGAAGGAGAGAGAGAGAGAGAAACATCAATGATGAGAGAGAATCAGGGTAATTACATATATATGTATATATATATATTTTAATGTATTTATACTTATAAATACACTGAGTGGCCAGAATATTATGATAATTATAGGCCCAATGCATGAATTTGTGCATCTGTGGGGTCCGGCCAGCCTGGCCAGGGGGAGGGGACATGGGCGGTTGGCCGGCCTGCCTGCTGATCAAACTCCTGGTTGAGGGGACAATTTGCATGTTAGCCTTTTATTATATAGGATATACACTGAGTGGCCATATTATTATGCGTTCAGAGATCATAATAATCTGGCCACTCAGTGTATATCTTACAGCATATAAATGTATACTTTACATAATATTAATATATTTGCTTTATGTAATAAAATACAAACAAATAAATATAAAAATATATACCTTACATAAAATAAATATATAAATATATACAAGTGTTTTTAGACTTCCTCTAATTTTTAATAATTTTCTATTAATTTTCCATGTGAGGAGAAATGGAAAGTTACTGATATATTAGAATACTCTGAATATACCTTTAATATATTCAGAGTATTCTAAGCCAAGTTTTTTTTTTAATCCACTAGAAAACACTTCTAGCCCTAACCGGTTTGGCTCAGTGGATAGAGTGTCGCCTGCAGACTCAAGGGTCCCAGGTTCGATTCCGGTCAAGGGCATGTACCTTGGTTGCAGGCACATCCCCAGTGGGAGATGTGCAGGAGGCAGCTGATCGATATTTCTCTCTCATCGATGTTTCTGACTCTCTATCCCTCCCCCTTCCTCTCTGTAAAAAATCAATGAAATATATTTAAAAAAAGAAAAGAAAACACTTCTATGTTCCAGTCTCCAGTTTAGTCTTTCTGTTGTTCGCTGATGGGTGTTACAAATCAAGCCCTTCACATATATGTGTGTATGTGGAAGGTGGTGATTGACATGAAGATAAAAGGGCCCCGAGAGCAAACAGGGATAGATCAGGTATGTGTAGTCTTGGTTCCAGATTTCTGACATGAAGTGAATGTCTGCATGTTTAAATTTCATGTTCAGAAAGACACAGGCAAGGAAGTGTTTTCACGGGAAGAGATGAGTGAGTACGATGTTTTGTCAGGATGGCTGTGGGAAAGAAATACGAGACAAACGAGAAAAGTGGGCTACTAATGCATCATAGAATGTTTCAATAAGCAATCCAGGCTGTGAGATGATAATTGCAGAGTTTGTATTTCAAGTCAAATTTCTGCATTATCTGTGACATTATAAGCCTGGAATCTATTATGCTGCCAGAACAATTAAAAACGTTCTGTGACACCAAGAAGTGCTCTTCTGTTTCCCAAGTTAAAGACCTCCCTGGTGTTTTGCTAACAGCTCCATTGTCTTATTTGTCATTGTGAATACTGTGTTTTTAGTTGGATATAAAATGTATCCTTTTACACATTAGACTTTGGTTTCTCTTAAGTGTGTTTCCAACTTTCTCTTGTGACACACGCAGTGTCCTGAGAAATACAAACGCTCCATGAACGTGTATCCTCTCTAGTTATTTTATTAGTGACTGTTGTTGATGCAGGTCATGTTCAAATGGTAATTGTGAATCACCGCCATTGTTTTAGGCCTTATATACATATGTATATATAATAGTACTAGAGGCCCGATGCACGAAGATTCGTGCAAGAATAGGCCTTTCTTCTTCTGGCTGCTGGCACTGCCTTCGCTCCGGCTGGAGCTGCTTTTTGCTCCGGCCCGGAGCCACCTTTCCGCCTTCCCACGCTGCCCAGAGGCCCTAACCAGCTGGGGCGGTGCGGAACACCCCTGGCCGCTCGGCACCTACATATGGAAATTAACCCACCATCTTTGTTGGGTTAATTTTCATACTCACTCCTGATTGGCTGGTGGGCATCGCAAAGGTATGGTCAATTTGCATCTTACTCTTTTATTAGTATAGATGATATATGTCACCTACAGAATATGTGATAGTATGATATATATTATGTATATGTCTATAATTGTATGGTCTATGTCATAATGTGTATATATAATGGTATGATGTATATCACATATATATATGCGCACTCACATTCTATTTCCCATAGTGTAGTTAGAAAGTAAACGTTCCTAAGATATGTTTCCGGTGAGTTTAACTAGTTGAGCCTAAAGCCAAGTATTCCAGCAGTTTGGGAGATATTTTGCATTTAGGAAAATGCCTTATAAGTAAACTGCTAAATATAGCTTTTTTCCAAAGGATACAAGATTCCAAGGAGCCATTGATTTGCACATTGCTTGGCAACATAAGCATAACATTCCTAAAATTTAGAAACTGAGTATGCAAACGATGTAACCCTATGGTTGTTTCCATGTCCTGTTGTGAGGTATGGGGGCAGATTTTCTGTTATATACACTGAGCAAATTGGAAAAAAAAATACAGTCCATTTGCATCTAGTTTTGTTGGAGAGCATGTTTAAAAATAGTTCTGAACGTTTCCTGTACTCTGCATTTCTTATTAGTTTTGCTATGTCCCCATGGTGAGAGGAACAGCTAAAATCTGGGAAGAAAGAATTAGGACTTAAAGTGAGTTTGATGTGTTTGAGAAATGGTTAGGAGGCATGCTCTGTGCTGCTTAATTCTCCAATGGAGAGCTTGTTCTCACCGCTAAAAACAGAACAAAGAAAATTCATTTAAATATGAGCAAGAACAATTTGGATCAAGCATAAGAAAAGGTGTTGTTTTTGTTTTGTTTTGTTTGTTTGTTTGCTTTTTGGTTCAAAGAGAAGTCAGACATGGAAGTGGATTATGGGTGAAAGCTGTATTTTCCCATTCACTGCAAAAACTATGCATGAACTGTGGTTTGGACCCAAAAGTTAAGATATACATAATAGGGTCAAATCAATCGCCAAACTCTAAGGGATTATTTCCTCTTTTGCCTGTTTTCTATATTGATGTTTTCTTTCCATTATATACATAAAATAATTAACCTTAGGCAAATACATGAATACATATTACATAGTCAGTGATTATTTTAAGAAAATCACGTTTGGGAAAAATAAATAATGCTTTATGGCTATTTATCAACTTTGAGTCGGTCTAGAACTTTGAAGCACTCTTATGAAAAAATAGGAAAATATCTCCTGTTCCTTAAAAATAATATTTTTCCTTCCATCACTGTTGCTCCCTATCTGTGTGGGGTCAGAAATGACTACTGTCTGGTACCAACTGGGGCGATTCCAGACAGTTGAGGCTGTTGGTATTTGGGAGGTTCTTGTCTGCTGCTCAGTTTTCTGTCACTTAGAGTTGTCCTTAAATGTCTCTAAATGCAGATCCCTTCGTTTTCGTGCACAGGAGCAGGCCATCGCTGGGGTGACATAATTCACCTGTGACATAATTCTCATGAGTAGGAATTGTTTCATTTGTAGATGCTTCTCTTTTTTTAAGAATAGAAAGTTGCAAATGTTTATAAATTTTAATATTCAGCAATAAATCTAGACTTCTCTTCTGAGGTCCTTTAATCCATCACCAGTATAAAACACAAAGTAATATGAATTGCATGATGTATTTATGGGGATAGATATAGCTAAAAAATATAGCCCTGGGCAAAACTTAAAATGAAATCCAGATAATGGATTTTTAAAAATTTCTTATTCTATAAATAAAAAGAATGGTATCTTCTTTCTATACAAGTTATTCACTTAGTGCAAACTATTGAGTTTTAATAAAAATATAGATTGAACTTTAAATTAAAATGTTCTAATGTTTGTTTGCCAGTTGACATTTTACTATAAATACTTAAGTCTGATTTTCTAAATTTTTACAAAATATAAATTAAATTGAAGGCAGGTCAAAAAAGGTACTGTTCTCAAAACTTATTTTCCTCCCTTTGTCGTTTACTGTGGTGTTTGCACCCAAATGAAGTTATTCAACTAAACTCTTCTGCTCCCACCTCAGCCTCCCTGCACCTGCCAGCAAATGAAAGTCCTTAGGGCCAAAGGACAACAATCATTTTCAAAGAAATTCAAATGAACTTAAAAGTGTAGCAGAGTAGATTATTTATCTAATATAGTTTTGGCAGAACAAATTGAAAGGAAGAAAAACTCTGGAAAGAGAAAATCAAAGTAAAATAAAACAGTTAAGTAAACGCCAAATTAAATTGAGCTAAAACTTGAAAAGATCACATATCGAGACCATTTTGCTTGAGTTTTCCAGCCTCTTCAATTCTATCAGTGTTTATTTTACCTCTGTTTTACTGAAGTGCATTTCTCAGCATGTGAACGATTGAGAATTATTTGTAAGTAATTTTATTTATTTTTTAGTTTTAAATATATTTTATTGATTTTTTACAGAGAGGAAGGGGGAGGGATAGAGAGTCAGAAACATCGATGAGAGAGACACATCGATCAGCCGCCTCCTGCATGCCCCCTACTGGGGATGTGCCCGCAACCAAGGTACATGGCCCTTGACCGGAATCGAACCCGGGACCCTTCAGTCCACAGGCTGACGCTCTATCCACTGAGCCAAACTGGTCAGGGCTGTAAGTAATTTTAAATGTTGTGAGTTTGACAGGTGAAAGAGTTTTAGGCTTAGACCATGACCCTTGACCTATCTATGGATAGAAAGTGGAAATTGCAAATGATGGTGTTTTGTGTTTCCTCAAAGTGTGGGAACTCGTAGCCTTTCCTGCGTTATTTCAGGTCCCATGCAGGATCTAGATTTTTTCCTGGTGCCTAATAAACCCTCCACATCTAAGCTTCAAAATCTATGAGCAAATGCTTTTCTTGCTTTAGCAGAAGGAACCTGTTTTCCACTGTTTAATTCTATAGGTTCAATTCTTCTCTCTTAAAATCTCTTCCAAGAGCATGTTGGAGAATGCGATACTGGTCACACTGTGCCGGCTGTTTGCCCTGTTGTCTCATAACGACTCTTACGACACACGCGCTGCCTAGGATCAGGTTCTCAGTGTGGATAATGGCCACCGTCTTTGTTGGCTTCCATTTAGATCTTAAATTCTCCGCTTGATGTGCTGATCTCATTATGGAGTGTCTGCATACATGACGGGTCGGAAGGGCTTCTAGAGGTTTCCTCTTGCTAAGGTCGGAGGAGGACTCACATATTCCTTTCCATCGCAGGACTGCTAGGCAGGACCCCTCTCTGAGAAGAGGCAGTACACTCAGTGTCCACATAAAGTGGACACCGGTTTTGCGGTGTTTATGTACATATGCACTGCACTAGCTTTAAAAGCCCTGGGAAAAGTGAGGCCTCGCCTTTGTGCTCATACAGAGCTTCGTCCCTGCCACCGTGGATACTCTGCTCATCGGTTAATTGTGTGAGCAATGGGATGGCCAAGGACAGAGGCAGACTGACCCCTACTGGACAAGTTATCTCACCCATCCAGTTGTTCGGTACCTTCCCTGCAGTACATGTTCTCCTGTGGACATTGACATGCCTGCAAATCTTCCCACTTCATGTCCATTCGCATAGACCCGCCCACACTCCTCTTCACCTTAACTCCTTCTTTCTTCTTTTGTTGCCTCAAAAGCAGACCTCGGAGAAAGACTTTGATTCAAGTCACACCCCAGTTCTGTGAAGCACTATGTCTTTAATTATTTTTTTAACTGCTGAATTTGCTCATCTGGAACAATACCTAATACCTAACAGATGCCTCAAAATAATGACTAGATGACTGATGAAATGAAAAGCAGATTCCAAATTCCTATATCTTTCCCAAACTCAGCAACCACGGAGTCCCTTTCTGATCTGTCCCTAAGTCTGTTTCCAGCCACGTCATCCACAAAGCTCCCCTCACGAAGTCCACCCCCATCTCCTGCTTCCGGTACCATTATGTTCCCAGGCCCCAGCCCTTCTCAGAATGAAATAAGCACTCCTGAGTGTAGACTTCGGCTCTTCTTCCCTCACGTGTCTGAACTGACCCCTTTCCATCTCTCTCATCTGCTCATCAGCTAAGGCAGGTCTCAATGAAACGGTCCGGAAAGCTTCTTACACTGCTAGTGTTCAAGCAATAATGATGCCAATGTCTGTATTGCAATAGCCAGTGGCTGGTGAAGACAAATGAAAAATATCATTTTGGACAAGCGTCTTATAGAGGATTTCATGTTCCTGTGTCAAGGATTCAGCTGTGATGGCCATGGCAAAGAGATGGCACTCTGAACCCAGAATAAAGAAGGCAACCTAAATGGTCCACCTTGATCCAACAATAACTCAGACCTTTATTTCTTGTTGTTACAAAGCCTTATATCTGGATGACCTTCTAGAAAGTCAAGGTAGTCACCTTCATCAGTTTTCATCAAGTTTCCTTGACTTTCCTATGTTATGCATTTTTTTATCCTTTTGTTAGTACAGGGTGGAACAAAAGTATGTTTACAGTTATGAGTGTGTGAAACACAGTGCTTATTCTTGTATTATTTATTGAATTATTGTATTATTTTCCATATGAACAACTGTAAATGTCCTTTTGCTCCACTCTGTATAGTGATTTTGAAATGTTCACCTTAATTTTTAAATACTGAAACTTTTGCTTGGCTGGTGTGACTCAGTGGTTGAGCATCGACCCATGATCCAGGAGGTCAAGGTTTGATTCCTGGTCAGGGCACATGCCCGGGTTGCAGACTTGATCCCCAGTAGGGGGCTGCAGGAGGCAGCCGATCAATGATTCTCTCTCATCATTGATGTTTCTATCTTTCCCTCTCCCTTCCTCGCTGAAAACAATAAATAGAAATAAATACAGAAATTTTTATGGCAGAAATAGAATGGAATTGCTCTGAAGGAACATATTACTCAGTAAAAACAGGGAAGTTACAAAATAGCCCACAGATAAAAGAAAGAACAAAATGTAAATTGCCACCTCTTAATTCTGAAGGCAGATGTAGTCCGACCTTTGTCAAGCACGATGGTTGAGCATGCTTTGTGCATTTTAGCAACCACGACAGCCTCCTAAGTGTGCACTGCCTATGTTTTATTCATTCTTTGTTTAGTCATTCTTATCATATTTTACGGCTAAAATAACTTCCTCTTAGATTAAAAATAAATCATTCTTCTTTGATCGAAAGAGTAGTAAATCTTTATTTTGTCAGCAGTTTGTGCCTGTTAGCATATTTGAAATGAAAGAAAACTGCGCGCTCCTTCCTTTGATATTGTGAACGGTAATTAGATTATTTGCTAAGAAATTACTTTTCAGAATTAACTCTGTTATTTCCCCCTGCGGTGGAACTTAACTGATTTAATGCCCCTCCAGTGCCTTTGGCAACCATATCAGAATGCCGTGGTGGGATGAGCCCGCATCTGCACAAGTAGAGCTTGAGAACTTATAGGGACAGATAAATTTCTGAAAATTGAACTTTTAAAAAAAATCTTCCTCCTTAAATCATGTGTCTTATTCACATAGTGCTACGATTTTCCTGTGGGGTGACAGGAAGTGGGTTTTCATTAGTTTTCTAAACTGCAAGGAAGATTCCAGGCAGGAGTGTGGGGACAGGGACAGTGATGATCCACGGAGCGGGCCGGCACCGTCAGCACGTGGGAGTGGCGGCTGTGGGAGCAGGGCTGTCGGCAGACAGGGGACCTGTGGCCGTGGTGGGAGGGGCCGGGAAGGGGCGAGGAGGATGAGCCAAGACCCGCCCCTGTGCCCGCCACAGCCTTGCAGCCAGCAGTTCCTTTCAAGGTGCAAGAATTTGTTCATTGGGCCCCTAGTATGAATATAAGTATATTGGCTTCAATGGCACAAGCATCATAAAGCAGGTGGTACCAGGGTCTCCTGCCCAGAGCCGGTGTCCGTCCTAAAATTATGGTCTCCTTAACATCATCTGTGGTCTGGCTTCCGGGTCCACCGGCTATAAACATAGGGCTATTGTATACAGTCTTCTGCTGGGCCCATTTCCTCCTCTAACTCTTGTGCATAATTTAAAATGTATTATGTGAGCCTGCAAAAAATTTATGGGTTTGGGTGGGAGGCAGAAGTAAATCTCAGTTATTTACCTTCTCTTGTCGTTGAGTGCCATGCAGAGGTGTGGGTGACATTTGCAGCGTGGTTAACTGAGTTGGAAGAAGCTTTGCATTTTTGCTTTTACATAACTTGGGAAGCTTTTAAAAGTCGGAGTGGGCGCTGCACAGCAGGTGGTGGATGGCAGGCATTTGGGCAGAATCGGAAGGAGAATATCATCATCTCCACAGGAGATGAGCTTCAGAAACAAAGCATGTTGGGTCTGCTCTGTGACAATGCATCTGAAACCACCAATTCCTACTCAGTCCTCTCTGTTTTCCTTTTCTTTTTTTTAAGTTCTGGTGATATTGCTTCTGTAGATTTAAACGAATAGAAGTCTAACTATTTTAGATACAATTGGCAGTTTGAATTTAAAAGTCTCAATAAAACTTTTCACCAGAGGTGAAAATCTTTATTGTTGAAAGTATTACATGTGTCCCCTTTTTTCTACCATTGACCCATTCTAGCACACCCTTGTCCCCTGCCCCAGGCCTTCACCACCCTATTGTCTGAGTCCATGCATAGATATAGAGATAGAGATAGAGATAGAGATAGAGATATACACTGAGGACCAGATTATTATGATCGCTGAACACATAATAATCTGGCCACTCAGTGTGTGTGTGTGTGTATTTTAGAGGCCTGGTGCATGAATTCGTGCATGGGTGGGGGTCCGGCCAGCCTGGGTAGAGGGAGGGGACATGGGCGGTTGGCCAGCCTGCCTGCTGGTAGAACTCCGGGTTGAGGGAACAATTTGCATATTAGCCTTTTGTTGTATAGGATATACACTGAGTGGCCAGATTATTATGCGTTCAGAGATTATAATAATCTGGCCACTCAGTGTATACACACACAAGTTTTTTGATTGATCACTTCCCACCCATCCACCCTTCCCTAAACACTAAAGTAGTTTTTGTGTTAAAATCTTGAAAAAGTCAATGTCTGCTTGCAAGTGCAGACATTTATTCATTCATTGAAACTTTTTCTATTTCTACTCTGTAGGAGACCCCATGTTGGATACACACATGATAAACCATAGTCAGAATCTTCAAAGAGCCATTTCTATAGCAAGGATGACAAGATGGAGAGTAAAACAGAACATAAATCTGTGCAGAGATGATCACATCGGGATGTGATCAGTGTGTTTTAGAATTTAGAGCATTTCCCACAGTCAGGAGTTGAAGTGCCACAAGGGGGAGGACCCTGTGTTTCTCTTGAGGAATGTCTATTATTTCTACCCAAGGAAAGAGATGGGACCTTTCACTGAATGATCTGAGTCACAGTTCGGAGAACAGGAAGGGCCGAGTACATGCAGAGCAGGAGTGGTGTTGGCAAAAGCGGGGAAAAGAATACGAGGGTTACACCAGTACATCGCAAAGACAAAAACAAGAGGTGTCACGAAGGCCAGACAAGAGAAATATTCTTGACGATGAAATAAAAGGGCTTTCCTATACTGAGTACTGTGAGCCTGGAACAAAGTGGATGCCACACAAATATTAATTGGATGAATGTCTTATCTTCTTTGATTCCCCAAACAATTAAATGAAGTCGGAACAATCATTGTTATTATAATGAGAAAACTTATGAGTAGGAAGCAGTTAGCATCTTGGGCAAATCCTTACCGTGAAGTTTTGGGATAGAGATTCAAAGTTTGCTGCACCATGTTATGGTTGCTTTGCTTATTAGCAGGAAGGGAATTCCAGTGCCATAAAGATTTCAGATTCCAAGCTGGGCTTGTCACTCAAGTGCGAGGACACAAGGCAGAACAACCGACGAGGAGAAATGATGGACCAGTCACAGGCAGTCCACCTGATAATCGTAGCTACGCTGTGTGGTAGGAGCAGTGAGTTGGAGAGGGAGTTAGAACCTTCCTAATTCTTGCAGGAATTTGCACACTGTCTTCATTAAGTGAATTCATTTGTATGGAAATGAAAGTTTGAGTCGTTATTCTGAAAAGAGTCCTCCTTACCTGGTCTGTTCAGTCTCTGTTTAAAGAATCTGTTGGAATCCATCTGGTATAAGTCTATTAATTTATTCTGACTCATGACTTTCAAAAGACAGTAAAGATAAGTTAAGATGAATGCAATCCACATTAAAAAAAGCAACAACCACTGGATACTGCTACTTAAGCAGTTAAATACAATAAACATATAAGTTTATGCCATTTATAAAACATAAAAATGATATAGTCTCATAAATAAATGTATAAGTGTTTTAATATACATATCCAGGGAAATCCCAGCTCCCTGTCCCTGGATGTAGCTCATTTAAACTCAGTTACCAGTAACTCAGCACAACATGTACATACTCCTGCTCACACAGTTCAATATAGTATTTGCTAAACACAAGTATGCATACTCTGTGTTAAATAGACTGCTCAGAGAATTCTGTGACTAGAAAAATCCTAGTTCTAAACACTCAGCGCACAGATAAAATGCTGAAATACAAACCAACATACTCTACCCTGAACTCCGCACCCTCACCACATTTAAGAAGGCAAAATACTTCAGCAACCATTTATTTTATTTCTAAATAAATACATTCTGTGTATTCAAATTTTCAGATATCAGTTGGCTGCAGGTAACTAATGCCATCGAAAGCAAAATCATAGATGGGAGTAGGGGTGACTAATGTAGTGTGTCTTCTAGTGGGTAAGCAACATTTTGGTCACAAGATGAAAATAAAAGCTCAGTAAGGCTAAAAAAACCAAACATGGGCCTTTACATGAAGGCTGTTTGCTTTCTAACTTCATGCCTTTCATTTTTTTTCCAGAGGTCATAGAATTATTTAAAATGTCAATAATTTCAGCATACATTAAAGAGTTGTTCAGAAGTTCCTGCATGCTGCTTATAAGATAGTTTTTACTATGCATCAGTCACCAAATCACAATTACAGTAGATGTTTCTAGAAATGTCAACGGCTTTCTGGTTTAGGACAGAAACCAATAGGAGCTTGTAAATGACATTTTACTATTCCACTTCAAGCTAAAGACAGATGGGAGTGTATATGTACTGGATGAAAAGCAAGCGTTTTATCATTTTTTTTTTCCAAATCAAGTCATGGTCAGGTCTCAATAGATTTTTGGAAAGGTGTGTCTATTCTTTATTGGTAGTGTGGTGTTTTGTTTTTCTATCTCGAATTGCAACCTGACCCAAGGACTTGCTTCATAGAATATGGCAGCAGGCAATTGGAAATTAGTTTCAATATAGCAATCGTCTCTGTGGGAGGTATGTAGGAATTCGTGGTAAAATAATAATGAAGGATCAGGTTAGACAGTATGTCAATCTGACATCTGTTTCGAGAATTCCAAATGTGAACGTTAAAGTTAAGGTTGTATTTTAATTTACTATACTCCTTGAAATCATGAACCCATCAACCACGATGAGTCTGATGCCTGTTGAAATGAAGGTTAAGATGATACCTATAAAATGTCATTTCATATTTATTTCCAGAACTAATCATTGCAAAAGATAGAGAAATATATTTGATCTGGTGGTCACTAAAAATTAAGTCTGTTCTTAAATAGGACACGATGGCAGTATACTTGGATAAGGGAGACTCTATAAGATCATTAAAATGCCTTTTGTTATTAGTAATCTTCTTTTGCATTTGTAAAGTGTACTTCAAGAGGCTTAAAGTGCTTTTAAAAATATCTCTGTAAGGCTTCACAGTAACTCTTGAACAATGAAACAGACCTCCTCTCTAAAAAATGTCATTGCAAAGGGAATTTTCTCTGTGGAAATAAATGACCTAACGTAGAATAAATAGCCTCCGGCAATCTATGGCTACCATTGCCTCAAAGTGTACAGTCAGATCAGTGGTCCCATTGAACTTTGCACTGGTCTGAAATCATCAGATGTATTTGATCAATTTTGGGTGTAACATTTTAAAAAGGAGTAGTCGATCCTGTTTAATGTATCACCAGTTCCAGTACCCCCAGCGCCTCTTATATGTTCATGATATACAATGGCTGTTCAATAAATATTCATTCCCCGAAATAGTATCAGGTGGTGCCTATATAAATGCCATCCAAGTTCTACAGATAAAGGAAGAAGTTTTTACTGTTGGCTTAGCAAACTCCCACAAGCTTAGCAGTAGATCTGGGATCTAGGCAGGGTTCATCTGGGTTCTCCACTCAGGTCTCTGTAGGCTGAAACCGAGGCACTGGCCAGGGTGTGCAGGCCTGGGAGTGACCATGCCCTCATATGCTCAGGTGACATCCACATTCAAGGCCAGGTGGTTGTCCAAGACCTGTGCCCGGGGGTGGGTGGGGGGGAGGTGGTGGGGGGGTGAGAACCTTGAGGGACTGACTATCTTAGACTTCTTCCAACCGCAATGAATGCGCGCGCACGCGCGCAGGCACACACACACACACACACACACACACACACACACAGGCGAAGTCCAGGAAAGCCCTCATTTAAATATCATTACTGTTCCTTCATTGTTCTCTCCTTGCAGGAATAGGGACGGGAAAGAGGATTGCCATTTCTTTCCTTCCTGTGGACCAGCTGTTTCATGGGATAATAGCGAACCTGTAGAGAGGACTTGTGTATAGTGCCAGCTATGCATCTCAGCGCTTTAGACGCACTAGCTCATCGCCTCCTCCAGAAACTGGGTGAGGAGGTAAATTTATTGTTATCATTTTATAGTTGAAAAAAGAGCCACAAGAAATTAAAGTGTCAGAGTCTATACACTGCCAAGTGGCCATATAGAATACTATGCTTAACATGTATTATACACGCAAGACATGGAGTTATTAATTTGATTGTTAGAGTTATCCTATATTATAAAGATCTAATATGCAAATGGTCATTATGCCGTGAAGCGTGAAGCGTAACGACCAACCGTGTAATGACTGGATCACAGATCAGCAGGAGGGTGGGGCAGTGAGCTACAAGTGGGTGGTGGAGAGCTACAGGAGAGAGCAGGGCAGCAAGCTATGGGGGGGGGGGGTAAAGAGGATGGGGGGAGGGGGGGTAAAGAGGATGGGGGAGGGGGGAGGGTGAGCTACAGGATGGCGGGCAGTAGGCGGAGAGCTACTGGAGGGTGGCAAGGAGCTACTGGTGAGCTACCGGTGCATGGGTTCATGCGCAGGGCTACTATTTAGAAAATAAAAGAGCATAAAAACCCCAAAAAGGGCATGGGTACATACTGATGCTTCCCTGGCTCTGTTGCTGTTTATGTTAGTGTCACCCCAGAGGAGGGCAAAGCCGAACTGGGAATGAACTTCTAATTCCAAGTGACTTCTGTTCAGTCCTGCTTGGTGATACGCCATCCAGCTTCTCAGTATATTGACCAAGAAATCCGGGGGGTGGAGCGGATCAAATCTTAAAATGACCATGAACACTTCAACAGAAGCAAACCCCACTGGGTAAGATCTCCATTCTACAATATTTAAGATAGAAGATAGTGAAGGCAAAGCGTTTGACACACGTTTTATTTAGTGGCATAACCTGACTGGAATCCACGGGAAAGAAGCTAACAAAAATGTAGCAAATGTCCTCTCTCTCTCTCTCTCTCTCTCTCTCTCTCTCTCTCTCTCTCTCCCTCTCTCTCTCTCTCTCGGCCTGATTTTGGTTCTTCCAGAGGAATGGAGGCCATCTCTCCAGGTGCCAAGGGCTAACAGTGAGGATGCCACAGTATTGTGCCTGTTCCCTATCTCTTAGCAGCATGGCTCCGCCCCCCCCCTCCCCCCCAAGAACTGATTGTCCCCACAGCACACTTGTTTTCATCTAGGGCAGAGACTACACAGCCTGATGAATAGCTAGGAATCCGGACTCTATGTCAGGGTTGCTGGAGCCAGGAGAGGTGGCCCTGGAAGGATGGAGGGAGCAGGCAGGCACTCCTACAGGAAGTAGCCTGGAGGAGGTAGTTGAGCCATGCAGTGTGCTTTCTTTTAGGTGTCCTAGCAATTCGGACCAGCAGAGAAGCAAAGTCATGCCTCCGAATCAATATTTTGTAGGATCCTTTATAAAATGTTAAGAAATTATGGAGCCCAATAGAGTTCCAGAAAATCGGACTTCTTTATCAAGAAATATCGAGGATTGTGAGTTATTCTTATTTGAAGGGAATAGGGTAGGAATCACTCGAGTGACCCAGAGAGAGACTGTCATTCTATGACACTCTTCTTATTAAAATAATTTAAGATAAACATATCAGCCCAGCTGGCATGGCTCAGGGGTTGAGCATTGACCTATGAACTAGGAGGTCAAGGTTTGATTCCCTGTCATGGCACATGCCTGGGTTGGGGCTCGATTCTCAGTAGGGGCATGCAGGAGGCAGCCAATCAATGATTCTCATCATTGATGTTTCTCTCTTGCTCCTTTCTCCTTCCTCTCTGAAAGCAAGAACACATATTAAAAAGATAAACAGATCAATGGGTGTCTGCCACACTATTGTGAATAAGAATGCAATTTCAATCCTGTTCAGATAAATAAATGTGGGACATAGCCAATAGAGCAGAGAGTGTTGGTTGCCATGATTAAAAAAAATTTGAGCTCCAAAGAGACAATCAGCACAAATATCAAATTGACATGAATTACAGGACCTGATTGGTGGGCCTGCTTAGGGAATTGGGCTAGTGGAGGACAAAGGTAGCATTGCTAAACATTTTCTGAAGCCAGCCTCACAAAGGACTGTGAATTCTAGAATTTGTTCTTCTCCAAGACTGTCTCTCGTTGTCTCTCGCTTGGAGAGTATAGTAGTTGACATCATCAGAAAAAGTTTGTTGTAATTGTTGAACCATTTCCTATAATTGCTTTCTTAGCCCTGAGGTTGGTTTTTAAAGCTGGAATGATGAATTTTTCAGACTATATTATTTTCATATTCCTTGTGCGTACCTCATGCAAATTGACTTTCTTATAGCCTCTCACTGACCTTTCCTTCATTGAGCGAAATTAAATTGTACAGTGAGCCTGTTCAGGAGGTGTCTCTGTGGGGAAAATGGCTCTTCTACACGGTTCAGGTTTAAGAGAAGCCTTTAGCATTGCAAGTCACCAACCCCATTACACAATGAAATAAAAACCTAGGTAATCGGTAAAAAAATCAAATCATTTTGTTTGTGAACAGAAAATACACAACCTGCCATTTTAGTTAAATTAAATGAAAATATTTTGTTTGCTCAGAATGAAAAGGAAATAGCAAGGTTGAAAATGTTAGCATACCGCAGGAAAAAAAAGTGCCTGCAACAATTCACTCTTAACATTTTCAAGATTCAAGGGTCCTTTTTATACCATATGCTGGCATATTTGTCATTTTCCCCTGACCCCTGGCTGCTTGAAATTGGGAGACACATATTGAGAGAAAGATATTCTGATTCTGTAAATAATCTGAATATCCTCAATGTATGCTTCCAATAACATATTCATAGCCTAAGAAACAAACAAAACCAGTCACAAAAAAGATAAATTTTTTGGCATGTAGTCTCAAATAATAAACTACTTTCTATTTTATCTGAGAGTGTTGTAGGGTAGTTTTATACCTGGCGATTTCTGAGGAAAATAAAACTGCAGGTTGTGTATTTTCTGTTCACGGAATCTCAGCTGCCTCCTAAAATTCGCTGTAACCTTCTGAGCACGGTGGCACTGATGCCTCGCATACTAAAGAAGAAAAACTTTGGTCTTCCCCTGTGCCATTTATTTTAAATTCACACAGCATCTTATTTTCAAAACTCTGAAATCATATTACATGGATTTGACTTCCTTTATCCAAAGATCCTGATTCAGTTTTCATATGAAAGTGTTCCTGAATGTAATGGTATGCATGGGATCAAAAATAGAAGTATGGGTGTTTATTTTTGCACCCAGAAACAGTTTTGCGTGTAAGCCAGGTTTAAAGGGAACGCACCTACAAAGTGAGAGTTTATAGAATAATCTCCATAAACTACTACCTAGTGTAGGAAGCCTAGAGTCTGAGAGAGAAAATAACCCCATCTGTAAAATAACTCGAGACTCAATTGATATTTTAGGAATTTTAATTTTAAAAGATGTAGAAAAAAGAATAGCATATGAAGTAGTAAAATTGTCAAGCTTGTTGACTTCGGGTCTTGTAAAAGAAAAACAAACAGGTTCCATAATCATTTAATGAAGTCTATAACTCAGTTACATACAACCTATTAATATATGTACACAATTCTTTCTTAATTCTCTGGTTCTCCCCCTGCCGTACACACCACCATACCCCCACTCCCTATTTCTGTCAAAGCCTATGCATTTCTTTCTATGTGATTCATGGTTTCGATATGATTTTTAATGCTAGGTTGTGTAGCATAATTAGAAATGTTTAGAAGGGTATATTCATAAAAACTTGCAAACTTATCATTGTGGTGCTACATTTGCTATCTGAATCCTTTCCCCTTCTCACTGAAGTCAAGTCTGGTCTGAATCATCACTTACACTTAGAAGACGCCTGAGCAAACAACCCAGTTTATATCTTGGCCAAAGACTCAGCCTTAAAACATAGGAGACAAAAATTAACCTCTATAACCAATTTCAGTTTTCACTTTTTATAATATTAATTTTAACCAGTGTTAGTCATTCCTGCATTTATTTTTATAGATATATTAGTCTCTTAGAAGCAATTAGAAAGTATTAAAATGAATCAGTAGGGGTTTTTATAAAACAAAAGAATAAATCTACAGCTCCAATTAAGTCTTTTAAAAATTATCCAACTAAATATCTAAAAATTAAGGTAGCTTCTATTTAAAAATGAATTTTAAGAGATCAACTCATTTAATATGTAATGCATATCTTCAGTATAAAAGCCAGCTAGAATGATCTATACTTAGTATTTTTAATATTGAGTATTTATCAAATGTACAATTTTAATATAAAACTAATTAAGTACCTCAGTCCTTAAAAAAATCTGGACGCCTGGAACTATGTACATACATATGTGTGCATATATGACTGCAATTTAAACTCATTTAGAAATTATGGCTAACACATTTAGATACTATACCAGTAAGAATAGTTCATTTTTCCCCCACAAAATAAAATGGTCTGAACTTGCATTGCTCCAAATATTACATTCAATTAAATTGTAGTATCTTTAGCATTTTATATATAAATAAAATTAAAACAATTGATTCTAAAATATAGCTTGTATTTCTTTCAATAATGATGGATATGCATGTGTATATTCACTACACATATTTATAACACCAGCAAAATTATACTTGAAAGAAAGAATCTAGTTTCATGTTGAGTTCTGATTTAAGATTTAATTTCCAGTAAAACAAGCAAGATGACTTTTTTTGACAGGGTGGTGTATTTGATATACTCACCTGATACTGTATTTTATAAGAACCCTGATACTTAGTAGGCACTAATCAATTACTCTGCTGTGATAACTATGGAACACCACCTTTAGAGATGCATTTTCTGACTCAGGCATTCTCTGGAGGCCCATATCTACTTCAGAGGTTCTGTGTGAAAAATTGAAAATGAAGATAACTTTTCCTTTTTAAAGACAGACACTGATATTGCTGGAACATATGCAATAACATTTTTGGTATTCAGTGATTAAAAAATAATTCTTTTCACACGATTTTTTTAGAACACAATGTTTAGTTATTTTATTGATTTTATTTCTCTCCAATTACTTTTTATCTGTTATTTGTAATCCTAATTTTTAAATCAAAATCCTCTGCAAAGTATAAATATTGTCTGTTTATATTACCTGCAACATCTGCCTAAGGATTTCCCTTTATGAGGGATAAATAGTATGCTATGGCAGAGCAATTATACTTAGTAGACTGAAGAATAATTATAATTTTTATTTTTCTCTTAAAAATCAAGCTGTTGATGTAGATCTATTTATGTGTAGGTGCAACACCCTGAAAACTTCTTTTACCTAAAATTCTTGGCAAAATAGCCACCTGGAGAAGAAGAAAAACAAAAAAAATAGAAAAGAAGAAAACGTGCCCTAAACTGGCTAACAAAAAGTAAATAACAGACTCAATTGTGAAGTTCTTGTTGCCTTCATAATTATGTGATTTTTTAAAGTGAATGTATTTATTATATTTCACAACAGATGGGCTTAGGAATTATATCTATATATATAAAAGCCTAAGTGACTGGCTGACCAGCCGACCAGCTGACTGGCTGGTAGCTATGACGTGCAATGACCACCAGGGGGCAGACTCTCTGACTGGTAACTATGATGCACACTGACCATGCAGGAGCTGCCGAGCTGCAGTGATTTGGCAGCTGCAGTTCTTGAATCTGGAGCCCGATTCTGGGGTGTGTCACCTGAGAACTGCCCTCTTGCAATCTGGGACCCCTTGGGGGATGTCGGAGAGCCAGTTTCGGCCCGATCCCCTAGGCCAGGCTGAGGGACCCCACCGGTGCACGAATCTGTGCACCGGGCCTCTGGTAGATAAATAAAATTTTATGGGTTGAATCTTGATCTTTTAATGAATTTATTTTATCATTTCAGGTGTCATATATATTAGTTTTTGGTTGATATTCATTTATCAGTGTCTGTTCACGTCTACTTTTCTGATTATGTATGGAATGAAGTCAAATGGAAGGTGTGACTGAATATACTGGCAGATACAGTATGTATTGTTAGAATAAAAGTTTTGATTTACATTCTTAAAATCCTCTTACACAACATATTTTATTTAAATGATGCACCCGTTTGTTCACATAGACGCTCGATTCCAATAATTACAGGCTGTTGTTGCTCCTTGTGATTAAGCCCCTATAGGCTGTGTCTTAGAGGCAGATGTACAATCTCACTCCCCAAATGAGCAAAATTAATTTTCTTTAAAACCAAATGGCAACATCCGACTTCACGTCCTGGAATTCGTTGTAGGTGAAGGAACGTGACCGCCTTCTCAGATTGGTGGGCCTCTGAGGTCTTCCTTCTATCAAGTCTGAATAGATGTCAGATTTCAGAAACCGCGTGTAGCTGTCTTGTTCCATCAGCTGATACACTCTGCTCTGAGCAGCATCAAAACTGTGCAGGGTGGGCTGCGCGATGCTCTTCATGATGAGTTCTTTGGTGTGAAAATCAAGGTTAACCTGGATCGTAATTTCACAAAAGGGTAGTTAGGGTCAATCGATGGAAGTAAACACCTTTGAGAAACAGTACAAGACTATTCAGTGTTGGAGTGGGCATGTGTTTGGGTGCTCGGGTGCTCAGCCTGTCATGGGCCTAGGGGTTTGGTGATTGACTCTTGGGTGGCATCCATGTGGCTCTTGTCTCCCAGTGCTGCTGGTCCTTCCCCCTCGCTTCTAATTTAGAATAATGGGACGTTGTAATAGCAAGTACCATAGAGGTCATCAGGTCCCACTCATTTTCAATCATTAATAAAACAATGTTCAGTGGCGGCCAGCAGGGAGTTTAGAGCCTATTTGGGATTTCAAAGTGGGGCTTTTGTTTTATCCCAGCGCTTGTTTTCATCCTATTATGATGCTTTCCTACAAGCACATGTGTGCTGAAAACGAATACATGTATATTTAAAAAATGTAAAGCACTGAATGCTTTTTATCAAAGCACCGCTGATATATCAGGTTCTGATGGGGTGACTTTTCAGGGGTGTCTTTTCTTTTCCCTCCTGGCTAACACCTTACACCTAGCTGCCTTTATTTGGTCTGTGTATAAGGTTGGCCCTGGGAAAATCAGAATCATACGTTGAATCACAGAACAGAATGAAACATACTGAAGCAAGGAGAACAATCGTTATTTTTAGTGTGTACCAATATCCACATAGACAAGGCCACCTCATGGACCCTACAAATTTGTAGACAAGTAGAATTCTTAGCAGTGTAGACTACTACAAAATCTACCCTTTCAGCGAAGAAACACTATTTATTGAACACATAATAAAAACATAGAAATTCTACTGAGTTCATATTTGAGGGTAAGTGGTATTTGCCACTTGGAGCAGTTGTGTCACACAATCATCGCACACTGAGCTTGCAGTTAAAGGCAATCACAATTGTGTTGTCCCTTGCGCCATTGCCAAATTACGTTTCCCTCATCTATTACGATTTTTTTTAGTCTATTCTGAGGAGGAATAATCATTTCGGGGCAAATAAAAGTTTGTATAGGTAGATGAGCTAAAGTGGTGCATGATACCAACTTCTTGATTTCTCGTGCCTTCATCTTTCGTTTCTATGAGAGTTTGCTTATGCTAAGGCAAGCATGTCAAACTCACGGCCCGCGGGCCACATGTGGCCCACAATGAATAAATTTTGCAACCCAGCCAATATAACCGTATGTAAGGAACATTTTAATAAAAATTTTGTAACTTAATGTTTACAATATCCTGTTATACATAATTATTAATAACGAACTACAGTGTTCGCTAATGACTGATTACTATAATCCTGTTGCATTCATTTCCCTTATGGGCCTTATGCACAGGTGCACCATTTCTCTCCACTAATACCAGCAGCGAATATTTTAGCAGCCAATGGCCACATCATTAGTCTCGTACTGACTTGTTTGGTTGTGTGCAACAGGAAATATTTCGCTTACGGAGAACAAGAAAAATAGATTTACTTGCGTTACACTTGTTAATTTGTGCAGTTATTCAGTGTCTGGTAAGTTAATGTTCAAGAAAAAATTAATTTTTATTAAAATGTTCTATTATTTTATGTTAACAATTACTCATTTATTTCATCCCTTTGTATTCAGCATATCTCTATTGAAATAAACCTTCATTTCTATGAAAATGGAAGCTTTATTTTTTTGGGAGTCCACATACGCTTAAACCTTGTTTATTTGGCCCGTGTTAGCCTTTGAGTTTGACATGCTTGTGCTAAGGTGATGAATATGAATAAATGATTGAATCTCAATGTTGCAAGTTATTGTGTTCACTCTTAGTCTAGAATCAAAATAACCCTGAGGAGTGACTTTGATTATACCTTTTCTTCTGTGACAGTGTCTTACAACACATTCTGTTTGAGTGGAGAAATCTAAAAAGACCCATTCTGCTTCAACAAAACCCTGGCCTTTCCGGTGGAATGTATGGGGGGAGGTACCAATTTGATGAAGGCAGATTCTCTCCCCAAATTTTCAAACAGTTGTACATTTTTCCAGTTATGTTTACCTCTTGTGGGGCATCATTCTGGATAAATTTCTCATATATTGCTTTTGCTTTAAAGATCATTTGTTGAGGGTCCTTGCTTTTCTTGAAGTCTTCGCAGGCCATCCAGAATTCAATGTTTTCCTCGCTGAATTCGGTTTTAAGAAATTGGGTAAAAGTCTCCAGTCCATCTACCAAGAGAGGAAGTGGCATACTTTAACTATAAAATATTAATGCGGAGAAAATGCACTACCTGATATTAAAGTATAGCCAGAAATACAAACAGAACAGCTAGGTCTTCTCAGAGGCAGCACAGCAACCCACATCTTGAACAGTATCCATGAGGGACCTCATAGAAATGAGCTATAATCTTTACAAGTATGAAAAGGAGATATCATTCCTGTTGAAATGAGGCTGGGCTCATACTTAGACCTGAGTAAGAATGACCCCCCACCCTGGAACTTGCTTAGGTTCTGTTTCAATCATGCCTCTTCCCGGGTTAGTGTGTGTGTGTGTATGAGTGTTACACACACACATGTGTGTATGAGAGCCAAGAAGCCGTTCCACCAGGACCCCTTCCCCCCGTCTAGACCAGGCTATGGTGCCCAGGACTCTGGATCTCCCTGTTTAAAACTCTTTTTCCAGGGTTTGTCTGCTCAACTCATTTTCACTTACATTCATTTCTTTTAATTAATTACTGATTTTTTTTTGGAGAGAGAGAGACATCAGGGCGTTGTCCCACTTATTTATGCATTCATTGGTTGATTCTTGTATGTGCCCTAACCAAAGATTGAACCCACAGCCTTGGCATATCCACTTATCGGGACGATACTCTAACCAGCCGAGCTACCCAGCCAGGGCTATATTCATTTCTTAGGTTCACTACCCTCTAGGACTATTTCTCATGGTCAGTGATTATTTGTAACATAAACAGTTCAATACAGAATTAAGCAAGAAGAACAAATCTCTTTTGTAGAATTGTGGCAGTAACTAAGGGTTTTGCATTGATAACACGTGGAGAGGTTTGAGGGCTAAGGGTTGTTTATACTCCTTTCTGCATTTAATTTTTACAACGATGCCTGGAATATACGTTCATTGTCATTGACGAGGAAACTGCGTTTCAGATACGTCCAGTTGCTCCAGGTCTTACTTTTCCAGCAAACATAGAACGTTAGGAATGCATCTTGTTCTGGAAGGCAGTGCTTTCAGTGGTTGTCACAGTGACAGCCCTCCAGAGGGCTGATCCCCAGAACCTGTGAATGTGGCCGGAGGGGCTTTGCTGCTGGGATCAGGGCGAAGGAGCTCGAGAAGGGAGAGCACGTGGGGCACCCAGGTGGATCCGCTCTGATCACAGGGTCTTTAAAAGCAAAAGTTGCCAGAACAATGGGTCAGAGAGAGGCAACGTGGGGAGGGCCGCTGCCGACCGTAGAGGTAGAAGACGGTTATGAGCCAGGGGATGCGGTGGGTTCTGGAAGGGGGAAGTGGCCCTCGGTTTAGAGCCAGCAGGAGAATGGAGAGCTTCATCCAGATCCTCAAAAAACGGAATTCTGGCCCAAACCCAAATTACTCCAAAAGGGATTCTCCCCTAGACCCTCCAGAAAGGACACCAGCCTGGTGACACCTTGATTTCCTTTCAGTGAGGCCCAGAACGGTCATGTAATAAATTTGCCCTGTTTTAAGTCACTCCAGTTGTGATAAGTTGTAATCGCAGCCACAGAAAATGAATACAATCCTCGAACTATGCTTTCCACATCCCCATTTCTTTCTCCTGCATATAGAACTTGCCCTCTTGTTAAGAAGCCTTTTTTTTCAGTGTTGTGGGCAATCTTTTGAATACATGAGAGATCCAGGAACGTCATGTTTGAAAAACCAGTAGTTAGAAGTCATGTGACGACCTCTAGGCATCGTCTAAGTCTCAGATGCGATATGGCTCCAACCCCACCACGATGAGAGCCACCTGGGTGTTTTCATTGGCAGGAGGGAGATCCCGCCATTTCTCTTCCCAGTAAATTGGCCCAGAGCACCAGCTGGTGGTGATTAAATGCTGGCGAAGGGCCTAGGAAAACAAGCAACAGCGGCCCAACAAGACTTGGAGAAGACATGGTGCGTCTGGGCCGCGACTCAGGACTTGTCTCCGTCATTAGATGCCTGTGGTGTGGTCATTCTTGGCCCAATGCGGCCGTCTTACGGAGGCCATGGTGCTCTGCACTCCCTGAACGAATGGACACATTCTGATCGCGGAGCAGAAGCCGGAGTGGTCAGCGTGAGTGATGATTAGCTTGTTCTTATTTCTCCAGCTTAGAGCTGGATCTTCATGGTGAATTTTTTTTTTTTTTTAAGAAAGAAAGAGACATTTTATTAGCATTGTTACAGCAATGCATTAAATGAAGGGATCCTCAGTGCACAGCCCACCCGAGCTGCAAGCGGATAAATCAGAGAGTGAAACTGATTATTGTACACAAGTGCAGACACAGGATCACCCTGAACCTCAAACAAAAGATTGAAAATCACTTTACAAAAAAAAAAAATAAGTAAAAATAACACCCATTTTTCTATTTAAAAAAATGCCAGCTCTTGAGTGCAGAGCATGGAAAGACCAATTGCTTTAATGCTCAGCTGTGCAGCTTGTGGGGGCCAGGTCTGTCTTGGCTTCTAAAGCGTAATTTAAGCATTCCAGAGTTTCCTCTTTTGAAGTACTTCTGTTTTAAAATTTTCCTTCTCTACTAATTTATTAACTGTGTCAGTCTAACAGTTAGCCAGCCTTCATCAGTTGTAAGTGTTAAGAACAGAGAACCTCCCTTTGTAAGGCTTATATCTGAGTCAAGAATGAAGAGAAACTAAACAGAACCTTAAAAAGTCAAATGATAGTGGAGCCAGTGCCCATTTAGAAAAGCACTCTTACCATCCCCCCTTAAAGTTCTACTTTGGTAAATATTAACCAGTTAGCAAAATATTTAACCCCATTAGCAAAATTAACACCGTCATTGCAATAGTTACTCTTTGTGCATAGTAAATGTTGCAAGATGAACTTCACATTGGATAAAGCAGATCTGAAAATCAGTTTGCAATAAAGTGTGCCTCCCTCAACATCAACCTAAGCTCAGGGAAATGAACAGAGAGCCCTGCAGCTTCTGCTGGTCTGCCGCCAGGCTAAATCGTCTGGTAGCCAGCATGGCTCCTCTTCCTGCCGATGAGGTAGGCGATGAGGACGATGAGGACCAGTCCTGCCAGGGCACCGCCCACGGCCATGGGGATCAGCATGTTATTCTCATCCAGCTGACATTCTTCCACAGACCCAAACTTGTCGCCTTCTACCTGGACAGCCTGGACCCACACTTTGAAAATGTTGACAGAAAAGGCATCTGTGACCCAAATGTGCTCCTCGGCGTTGCACTTGTAGGAATTCCCCATAGTGGCCTGAAGTGCTCTCAGCGAGCTACTGGAGGCCTTGAAGATGGGGTCTTTGGCGTCAGGAAGAGTCATGTTCAACTGGATTTCTTTCAGGAAAAAACGGCTAGAACTCGCATTCATTCCAAATTGGAAGGCAAGGAAAGTGCTGCTCTCACTCTGGAGCTCCAGGGTCACCCGCTGGGTAGTGCAGCTCCCACCGACTTTGGTGTTATCTGGGTTAATGTTGAATACTCTGGTCATAGTCTTGTCGTCCTTCTTCTTGTAGGTGACATTTAGCTGCAGCCCCATGCTGGCAAGCAGGCAGGTTCCGTTGGTGCCACTCACGTTGTACTTGTGCACTGAGGGGCTCTCAGGCACTGGGGATGGTGAAGGGTGGGGAGGGGTTGGTGAAGGGTGGGGAGGGGAAGGATGGGGAGGAGTAGGGTGGGGAGGAGATGATGAGGGATGGGCAGATGTTGGTGAAGGGTGGGGAGGAGAAGGATGGGGAGGGGATGATGAAGGGTGGGCAGATGTTGGCGACACTGTTGGGGAAGGTTCATCTTGCATACAGCGTGTCTCTTCCTTGCTGAAGTTATCATTTGAAAGGTAAGCCTGGATGGTGGCATCAATGAACGTGACAGTTACATTATTCATGTGGATCTGGTTGCTGCTCACACATCTGTATTTTTTATTTATGTCTGCCATGATGTCAGTTATGGATTCTGCAGTCTTAGGTCCCTGGGAGCTTGCATTGGGGAAAATCTGTGTGTCTGACAAGTTATAAACAAAACGCATCATCTGGACACTGTTACGTGTAGCATTTCTTGCGAAACTGAGGGTCAGTGTATGTCCACTTCCAAAAGCAATCATGAGACTGGGGTTAGAAGCATTCTCTTTACCACAGGAGCTGCTATTTAATGCTTTTGCATCAAGGTGGCAGGTTGAAGGTCGAATTCTTATACTCTGGGTATTATAGTTGGTCAAGAAGTCGGCAGAGAAGTTGGCCATTATACAAGCTGTCCCGTTGCCATCCTTCACCTCAAAGAACACTGCTGATGCACCATACACAAGGCCTGCGAGTAACAGCAGGAGCAGCGGCTGCCGCCGGGCGCCACTGGGGGCCTCCATGGGCACCGGGGCCACCGGATCGGGAGCCCGGAGGGGTCGGTGGTTGGGCCACCGGAGGATGGGCGCTGGGAAAAGCGCTGGGGGCCGGCGTGAGAGCGGCAGAGCCCTCGGTCTAGAGGCCCAGCAGCTGCGGTGCTCGCGGCAGAAAAGAGCTTCATGGTGAATTTTAAGCTAAGTCTGGTGCTTTTTCTCAGAAGGTAGCAGGAAACAGGAGTGGACAAATGATTCTTTGAAGAATTTGTTTTTACTATTATTTTTATATATTTTATTTTTATTTTTTGGCCTTTTAACTTTTTTTTCTTTTTACTTTTCCCATCACCATTTATCCCCTCTATGCCCTCTCCCACCTCCCTTGCCCCCCAACACCACACTGTTATCCTTTGAAAACGCTGACAGAGAGATTTCCCCCCAAATACTTAGGAATGTATGTACTTCAGGATAAAGTTAATGACCTGGTTCTGTTTTTAGCATTTTTTAAACCGAAATTTCTGCCAACGTGAACAGTATAGGAGTCAAACGTGTGAGTTTCACTAGGGTTTATTCTCACAGCAAAGTCATGGGATCATTGTTTTTTAGGGTGTTCCTATTTGTTTCCTTCCCCACAATTCCTTTCACCCTCTGTATCCCAGCACCCGAACTTGTGGAAAACAGCTGGGAGTCACTGCTGTTCTTGGAGATGAGGTTCCTTTAATGGTGGAAAGCGATATGGCAGCACCCTCTCCTGGCCCGGAGCCTGGGGCCGGAGCCTTCAGGGATGGGTGGGATGAGCATCCTGGGCCACTGGCTGGTAACAGCTTGGAAACGTCTTCCTCTTCTACTTAGGAGACAGGAAAGGGGGTTGTGTTGCACCATCTCTGGTTTTATTGCTGTCGTCCTCCCTTCCTCCTCTTTCTATAATGGTTCTGGAAGGAAACCAGAGACGAAGGCAAATCAAGCCTTTGGGCCCCTAATTCAAAGCTGAGGTAGAATTTGGAAGGTGGGCAACCTCTAGGCCTGTAAAGCAAAACCACAACCAAAACAGGTCTGTAGGCCAGCGGGCGTGACCCACACTGTAGTTCCCTTTCGCCGTCATTTTTTGGCTCCGTGGTCCATTTATAAATTGAGGTGGATTTTACTTATTTTTATCCTTAAGTGATTAAGGAATTGGGCGTTTGCTATGGGTAAGCTTGATTTAAATTTAAATTTTGCAGAACACCGGAATCCCTTATCTCGCAGAAAATCGGTAACTAAAAATGCGGAAGAGCAACTGCAAAAGCCCCTAGATGAACAGCATAAGGAGAAGTAGTCCTTTTCTTGCCCAAAAGAGAAGTGCTCATTTCCTTGTAGCCTTTCCTCTCAACATCAGTAATAAGTATTTTCCACAGTCTAATCAGTTCATGTTTTTAAATCAAGGGGGTGCAATGATGTACGTCTTTTACTTTTCTTTCTTCGTTATCCTCTGAATTAAGCTTAGTAGGACTACAATTCAGGGTGCAGAGAGTCCAAGCAAATAGTCATTAAGCATAAAGATTAAAAGTATTGGAATTATTCGCCAGGAGTAGGGAAAGAGGGTGCACAGGAAAATAGCTGTGTAGCTGTCGGAAGATGCTCTTTTTGATGGGGACCCCTCACAGGAGATACCCTTCTCTTCCTCACCTTCAGTTATCAGCTGTGTGAGAGGGTTAGAGAATCGGTGTGTGATCGAACTGTCTTCCATCTTCTAGGTGTGGGCCTTAAAAACCCCGAGAAACTTCTGAGAAGGTTTCCAGCAATTAAGTTCAAACTCTAACCTGATATCATCTCACAAATACTGTTCTACCTCCATTTCTCATCTATAAAAGGCACTGCCACCTTCCTCTTAATATGGAATAAAATGTGGGGATCTTTTTAAATTTTTTTTTAAATCTCATATTTCTTTTAAAAAATATATATGTTTCTTGATTTCAGAGAGGGAGAGAGAGATAGAAACATCAATGATGAGAGAGAATAATTGACTGGCTGCCTCCTGCACGCCCCACATTGGAGACAGAGCCTGCAACCCCAGCATGTGCCCTGATGGGGAATCAAACTGGGACCTCCTGGTTCAGAGGTTGCCGCTGAACCACTGAGCCATGCGTCATCTCTTAATCTCACCTCTCTTTAGGACACAGGCACACATACAGTGAGTCCCCGAGTCCGTTCATTTTCTTTCCAAGACTGCCCTTACCTTGAGGGTAGCTTCTGTGTTTGTGACAGCCTCAAAGGTAGTCCCTATGACATGCATAGAATTCTAGCTCTCCACCCATCAGGTCGCTGTCTAGCAATCGCTTCCCAAGTCGGCGCCCACCCTGATTCCCCGTGTGGGTGTCACTGCTCTGCCCGGGGAAGCGAACTGCTTGCTTTTCCAGGTGCACCAAAACTCCTATTTCTCAGCCCCTTCCCATGCCCCTTTTTTCTCTGCTCAACGTTTCCCTTTCTTCTGCCTGTTGAAGTCTTGCACGCATCTATGTAGTCTCTCTTAAAGGTTTCCTAAAGCCTTCATGGTACATCACAATTTTTTTTTAATCATTTTTAATGGATTTAGCCAGTTGTTTGCAGAATTATATATATTCAGAAGTAGTATTTTACTTTGAAAGATGTCTTACGCAGAAGTATATACATATATGTGCCCAAACCAAACCTGTAATACACATGTATGAGTAATGTAATTGGAATAGATTGATTTGTTAACTTCATATTGATAGCATTGACTTTCATAAAGTCAGTCAGTGAGAAGAATGATGACTACATTTGAAAATGATAATTATGAATGATGGATATAGTCTGATGTTGGTCTTTCATGCTTTTTGTTTTTATTAAGCAACATTTAGAAATTAATAATTACGTAAGTAGTTAAGTTGTAGATTTTTATGATTCATTTGCAATTTCAGACAAATTTGTCAATAAAGAGGAATAGCAAAGAAATGTATTCTAATACCTGTATGGGAACAAATGGGAGAACAGCAGTTAAATTATTGAGGGATTTCAGTAACTTACTAAATGTGTTTGAGCTTATTTAAAAAAATATTTTAGAATAAATTTAGAGTCACAGAAGAGTTATGAAGATAGTACAGCTCCCACATAGCCCATGTTCAGTTCCCTTCTATTATGAAATGTTGATATATTATTATTTAAAGTCCATTCTTTGTTTAGATTTCCTTGGATTTTTACCGGCTGTGTTTTCTTAAATTTTGAAAGAATTAAACTATATCTTAAGAATGGAATTTGAATAAGGTAGTGGAAATACCAAAAAACTCCCTGGATTGTTTGCTTTCTGTGGAATACAGCAAAAACATTCTCTAATTTAGTCTCATCTGGCCATTAACCGTTACCTTAAGCCACCTTTTTTCAAATGTTGTTTCTCAATAAGGAATTACGTCTTATTAGTTCCCTAAACTCATTGCGTTGGTCACTTCCCCAGGCCTGTGCTGGCCCTCTGCCTGTATGTTCTCTTTTTCTCCTTGTCCAGACGGTGCATTTTGATGAATCCCCTAAATCTAGAGTAAGAGCCATATCTTTCTGTGGCCCCGTTTCTGAAGATGCTAATACCAGTCTCTCGTGGTTTTAGTAGCTGCCTTTTTTGTCAAACTGAGTACTCAAATTTCTATTCTGTTTTGTTCATTTCATGTCCCATTTGACTAAATTGGATAAAATTTCCATTTCCTTTTTATACATGTGACATAGAGAATTTGAGAAGCTTACACATTTAACCAAAGGGAAAGTCTATAAAATTTGATAGATAGATCAAGGTCTTGTGTGTGTGTGTGTGTGTGTGTGTGTGTGTGTGTACACACACCTAATTATAAGATCTTTCCTTTTTTGGGGGGTGGGGGTGGGGAGGAGGGGTGGCTAGAGTGAAGTCAGTAGAAACGAGCTGAATTTAACCATTGCCACCAACAGACTTCTGTAGCTGATTATTTTAAGCTTTATAATTTAACATTACAATAAGCTCTCCAATTAAAATAATTGGATTTTTGAGGGCTGATTAAAAGAAAACCAGCCGCACAATTGTGGGTGAATGCAGTACAATTTAATTAGCACTTAGATCATGAGCGCCGATAACAGAGTCCAAGTGGGTCGTGGCGGGTTTTTTCTTATTTGTCCCCCCTCCCCCTCGCATGCTGCTGCTTCACAGCTCTGAGCTCCTCCCACCAGGAAGCGGGAGCAGGTGCAGTTTCTCTGTTTGGCTGTGACTACTGGTAAGGCAGCGTGATTGGGCTGCCAGGCGAGCATTTTCTATAGGACTGATTACTCTCGCTAACTCTTTTTTCCCTCTGAACGGGCTGTGAGAGAAGGATGACTTTAGGTACCGATTTATTAAGTTAAAGGAATAAATCCAGTGTATGCTTTCTTCTCCCACAATGGAAATGTGATCCTGTCCATGTTTGTCCAGTGAGGAGTGAACTAAAAGACCAGGGAAAGGTAGTTATCGTTATTGTTGATGTTTCATAATAGCAGTGACATTTACATTTGTGTGGCAGGGAGCAGGCCTGGGTATGGTATATGCCGTCTCATTTAGTCCTGACAGAAAACTCTTTCCATTGGAGCTAAAGACAGTCTTATTTCCATTGACCTTGGAGGAAGCTGAAGGTCAGAGTAATTAGGAAGCTTAACTAAGATGATACAGTCTTTATGTTGCAGAAGAGAACCCGAACCTAAAGCTCAAAGGGACCCTGGAGAACTTCTCCTAGCAACCAGTTCGGTAGAGTTGAGCGCTTAATATTTACCAGGTGATGTGCTGGCTAAAAGGACATCTTCCTCATAAAAAACAGGTAAGTTGCAAACCAAGTGAATTCCCTCTGCCCCACTCTTCCCTTGCTCTGACTGGCTGAGAAGCTAAAGGGCTTGGGTGTGCCAAAATATTGGAAATAATGGGATTTCTTGGAAAGCAAATTTGGGGGGCATGGAATGTGGGGGAACATTTTACCCAGATTGTAATTCCTCTTGAGAACTGATCGATTGAGTGGCGGCGGAATTAGTGAGGATGGGCGAGGTTCCACATCTATTGGGCAAGAATCTTAACTGAATGATTGGATATGGGGAATGAAGTCAAGTCATTGGGGACAGCTGTTTACCTTCCTCTTCCCCAAAGGGAGTGCTAAGAGTGGTAAGTACCAGGGCAACGAGGGGGAGAGAGTAAGAAGTTATATTCTGTTAGCATGAATGTCTTTTCTTACTACTGCCCTCCATCTTCATTGATTACATCCTTGTCTACATTTCAGTCTTGATTTCGCTACCTATTTTTAAATTTTATTTCTTGAGTCAATATTACAGAATCTGTTTTCCCTGGAAGAGGGAACATTTTCAGGAATAGTCTGCAGAAATAGGATTCTTAGGTAACTAAATTCAGGGGAACATGAATTGGTCACCAAAGCCTTATAGGAGGCTAGACAATTGAGGAGGAGAAAACACACAGAAAATAAAAACAAGCGAAAGTCTGGGTTTCCTCCAAAGGAATACACACTGGATTCTGCCCTCCGCACTGCCCCCGCGATGGGAACCCCTTCTTCCAGGAGGCACCCTGGAATGTGAGCCCCACTAGCAGGGTTGTGAACAGCCTGGTTAGCCGTTTCGCCTGGGAATGGCTGCGTAGCATTTTGGTTTCAGAGAACGAGGTAAGGAAAGGAATACGTGGAGATGCTGATGAGAGCTGCGGACTGGAGGAAGTGCGTGGCTGTCTGGTGATGACAAAGCAACGCTGCCTGCTTCAGTTGCACAGGGAGCCTGTGGTTGCCCCGCCCCACAGCCACTCCTGTCAGCCTGTCAGCCTTGCCGCCTGAAATACATCCTGAGCTGAATGAAGACTAAAGAAGCTCCCTCACCTGCTGCCTTTGTAAATGGACCCTAAGCCTGACCTCTGACCCCTGCTTTCTCACAAAGGGCTCCAAATCAGTCCTAACCTCCCATCGCAGCTGCAGAGCTCCACCTGCACAGACCACTTTCAGACAGTTCCACTTCAAAAACACATGATTACTTGAGAACATCATGCAAAGTGAAATAAGTCACAGAAAAAGCTAAGGACCATGTGATTTCACTCGTATGTGGGAAATTAAACTGAGACTTATGAGCACAAACAGCGTGGTGGCTGCCAGAGGGAAGACGGTGGTAGGGGGTCCTAATATCCGGTGACAGGAGAAGATTTGACACGGTGCAACATACAGATCTTGTAACATAGAAACCCACACAGGAAACCTATATGTTCAGGTTGATCAATGTCACCCCAATCAATTTAATAAAATAAAATAAAAACACATGATTGATAGGCAGAGTAAAGTATTTCTAAAAGTAAAAAACTCGTTTCATGAGCGTTTCCTGAATGTCCATCAAAAGCATTACTTTAAATTTTAGCTCACTTAACAATAAAAATAGCACAGATAACGTGGGACTTAATAAAACCAAGAGTTGCATTTAAAATTAAAAAAAGAATAGATTTGAAACTATTAACCACAGCACAAGGAGATATTTCAACCACAATAAGTAATTCATAATAAAATGAGATTGTTTTCTATTAGTTGACTATTATTTAGTTACTAGAGGCCTGGTGCATGAAAGTCGTGCATGAGTAGGGTTCCTAGGCCTGGCTGGTGATCAGGGCCCTCTGGCTACAGGCCAGGGCCTCCCTTCCCCAGCTGCTGGATGCCAGCCAGCACCTTTCTTCGTTCTTCGCTGCCCCCTGGTGGTCAACACATGTCATAGCAAGTGATCATCTCCCAGTTGAACTCCCGCGGGGACAATGCATATTAGGCTTTTATATAGAGAGATTTCTGTCGATCAGAAACTCAGATTGCTACAAATTACCCATCAGACTCAATTTTTATGATGGCCTCTGTTGTACAGATAGTTCCATGCACATGTAGGATACTTTTTCGTGAAGGAATACAGTAGTTGGGAAAAACACCACTAACCTTTATGGTAAAGCAGTTTATCAAATGATTCACCCCATTGTATTGCTTCTTCCGGGCAGACTCTGTTCAAGACACAACATGTTTTGTAAGGAGCGTGCAGCATGTCGCCTAGAGTCTGCGCTACAGATGCTGCGAGGCTGCTCTGCCCACCAGACCTCCCGGGCTCTCGTTGGCCTATTACATAACACAGTCGGCATTCACCTTGGCAGCTTCAGAAACACTGCTCACCTGGCTCTGCACTTTTGTCTCTGATTATCTTCTAAGGAAAAACTAAGCAGGTGTTAGGTTAAAAACCAAGGGGACAAATTCAGATTTTTCTTAATTCAGCAAATAGAAGGACCTACAATGATAGTATCTTTCATTTTTTGTAAACTGCAATTTCCTTGAAACTCTTAACCACAATATGCAGCTTTTTTTTTTTTTTTTAGCAGATACAGGAAGTTTGACTAATGAATTTTTAAAGGGATAAGAAATAGAAAAATAAAAAATGTTTTTTAGCAATGCTAGTAATTTAGGGAGTTGAGTATATTTGTCCTGGACCTCTTATTGGTCATATTTCATGTTTGGAAGAATTTATACAAGTATATAAGGCTGTCCCATTTTCTGTTTGAATGAAAGAAATGGCTAAAACTTACAAAATACTCCTTTTGGTAACTCACTTGCTGTCATATCTAGAACATTTTTCAAACCACGGAGGAAAGATGTGGCTAGGTCTTCTCTATGACTATACATTGTGAAAACTCTTAATGAGTATTCCCTCAGTTTATAAGGAGTAAAATATATCATTTAAAATGGACAGCTCTATCATTTTAAAAGAGAGCACTTACATTTTTATTAGATCATGTAATTCAAGCAATGAAAGTGGTTACATTTTATAGAATATTCCTTGTTTTTCTGAAATGAGATCTCTAACCTTCCTGTATTCTTGTGCAATTTCCAAATAAGATGGACATTTCCAACTTCCTCTTTCTTAGACCCCTCATAACAGAATCAGCAAAATTTCTCCCTCCCCCTAGGCAATGAGACCTTATTCACCTGGGTACGCTGGGCAGGTGTGCAGACCTCCTGGCCTGCGGCTCCTCATGGAACTCAGATTTCTGCAGGAGAAGGCTTAGCCGGTTCCTTTTCTCCTTCGCTCTGTCAGGAAAGGCATTCATTAGTGTCAGGGAATTGGGTGATAGACTCTGTCCTTGTGACCCTCAGGTTTAGAAGGACCTGATCACCTGTCTCACCCACCTCCCACACTCATCTGGTTTTCTTAAAGAACTTCACTTAAATGCTACGGGAGGGAGTAGGGTAGCATATGTGAAATCGACTTGTTTTTCCCTCTGTGACTGCAACGTATTTAGGATTTTATTTCAGTAAAGCTTGTTGCTAGTCTGTGCGGTGAAAATTGGCTGCCCTCCTGTTTTTTTTTTGTTTTTTTTTAAATGAAAACACGTGAGGGGTTAATAGGAGAAAAAAGGGGACATATGCAATACTTTCCTCATAAAGATTTAAAAAATTTTTTAAGAAACGAAATCACTGGCTTTTAACAGTTTGCTTCTAATAAAAACTTTTTTTTTTTCAATTGGAGTAATACAATCTATATTTCCAATTGGCTATTTTCAAAACAAGGGCTAGCAAATATCCTTCAATAATGTTTTCTCAAGTGTAAGGCAGGTGTTAGAAATTCTGATTTTACCTGATTTTGGCTTCTTTGCTTGCTTCTTCTTTGGCTGAACCATGCATTAACTTGAAAAACGTTTTTTCCTTTGATTCGCACATATTCCGTTGAGAAAAGAAAAGCAACGATGTTTCCATCTTCTCTCTAGAAGGAAGAGAGGCCTAGGCTACTCCCTCCTTGGCTTGTCAGTGCGATTCCGTAGTCACACATGGTGGAAGGAGAAGCTAGTCAACGCCGCAGGCAGCGCTCACAATGGAAAGGGAAACCCAGAGCCGGAGCGCTGGGCTTCGGCCTCCTTAGCGGCAGGGACGGGCAGAACTGAGGAACCACAGGGCGGCTCAGGCCCCAGTTTAGGGAAATGATACTGCACATTTGCAAAGCGACTCTTGGGCTCTGAGATAAAAGACTGGCTTCACCCACCACAGCACAGCTTCCCTTTCTGGTTTGTGCAACCAGCCGGATGCCTGCACGGACCCGATGCCACCGTCCGTCCTGTCCCACGTGAACTTTGGGAGAAGACCTCTAGCGTGTGGAGTGTGTGTTCAGGCGTGTTGCGGCCAAGTTCCACGCCACACCTAGGCACGATGACAGTGTGTGTGTGCGCTCAGTTTATGTCCTTGTTAAAAAGGAAGTGGCCGCTCCCCTTGGCTCAGCCTTCACCTCGGTAGCTTTTTCATGAAAGCCAGATGGACAGCTAAGAACTTCTGATCCAGCCCATAACTCAGAGGTCATGGAAAAGGAAACCGAGGTGATGGGTTCTGTGTGATGTGTTTGTACAGAGCCCCAGGGGGAGGGGGAGGCGTGACATTAGCAGAGCCTTGGATCGCCAGCGGCGAATGCTGTCATTCCTCTGCAGTTTGTGGGATGGGGATCAGACACTCCGGAGAAGGCAAACGCAGAGTGAAGTTCTGGCCCCTCCCAGGCAGGGCTAGCCGGGAGTTAGACGTGACTGTGACTTCGGAAGTCGTGGGTTGGGCACAGCGGCAAAAACACCAGGAGGGGAGAGCGCCCCTAGGACCTGGGTCCCAGCTGGGGAAGGGGCAGAGACCGATGTCCCCCAGGGAGCAGCAGGTGCTGTGGTGGAGCCGCCAGTGGGATGGACTCAGCCCATTGGCTGCTGACCCTTCGCATCGGCAGTTGGGCTGCTCTGAAGGGGTTCACCCCATGAAGCGGGGGTGCATGCCTCATGAGCGGGCCCTGACGGATCAGGATGTGTGGAAAGACATTTCTCTCCCATGGGCGAGGAAAAGGAGCCTCAGGGGTGTCACCCAAGTCCCCAGCGAAGAGGGGATGCTGGCCGGGGACGTGAGCAGAGCATTTTCCCAGCTCACCGCCCTAAACCACTTGCAGGTGACCTTCAGGAAGGCCGAGGGTTATGCAAATCCCACTTCCGTTTCCACTCGGCCAGTGACATGCGGGCAGTGAGCGTGCCATTGACCTTGGCTCATTCTCGATGCTCTCAGCAGTGGGTTGGAATTCTTCCATATCTTTGATTCTGTGAATTTACAGTTTTTTCAGCTTCTTTGGATATGTTGACAGGTTTTATATTTGACGACATAAAAGATGAAAACACAGAGCACATGGACACAGACAATAGTGTGGAGAAGGCTTGGGTGGGGTGGGTGCGGGATGGAGGGAGTCCATGGGGGGGGCGGGAAACAGGGGACATGTATAATACTCTCAACAATAAAGATAAGTTTAAAATAATAATGAAAACATTGCAATGTGAAAGGGAACTGAAAATAGTTTTGGTCAGAGTATAAGGCTTTAAATCCCATTTTGACAAATCCTTGGACGTGGTAATCTCACTAAGCTATAGCATTTTCCGGGCCTGTAATTTGTGATCTGCCTAAAGACCTGCTCTACATTGTTCAGCTAATTCTGCTAAACAGTGTAACTGCCAGTCTTTTCTCTGTTGTCCTTGGACACATGAGAACTAGCCATGGAGCAGAAATTGTCTACAATGTTTCCCTTAGGTTGCCATGTTCAGCTTCCAAAGGAGAATTCCAAGCAGTGATTCTTGGATTCTTTTCCGCTGTGTTTCCTTTGACCCCTTCGGGCTTCCTTGACCATCTTTGTAAGAGGCCTTCCCGCTTTCCTCTGTTTCTGTAACTCAGTGCTTTTTACTTTCAGGGGGAGGTAGGGCCTCTGAAGGTTTAACTGGTGTGCAGTCCGCGCCTAATTTGCTCAGATCAGTATTTATAGCACTGGCTTCGCTGTTCTCATCTCCCGACCGTAAAACCATCCAAACCCCTCAGGAAAGTCCATTTGTCCAATAAATGCTCACCATCCACCACACTTACCAGCCAATTGGTTATGTGAAATACACGCTGTCTTTACACTTTTGGGGCTGGACTTCCCTGACTTCCAGGACTGTCCCTTTCTCAGAGCAGGTGTCACCATATTCCCGTCTAGCCCTGGTCCCATCGCTCTGGGGGAGCAGACCCCGGTCTCCAGGGGGGTTGGCAAAGGAAAACAGGGACTCTTTTTAGCATAGAGCGCAGCCAAGTGAGCGCCACGTGGTTGACGGTCCGAGTTGTGGGGAGATGTGTTTGTTGGGTAGATGTTTCGTTTCAAAGTTGCATGGGCAGCCCCCGCCCCCCTGGAATTCCTATCCTACACCTTCTGTTCTCTTCCAGTAACTTGATGGGACAACTGATGGGGTCAGAGGCTGAGAAAACGAGCAAGTCAGATCCTGGGGGAGGTCAGTGGAGTTAAGAGACTTAGGGTATCCTGAGGGGAGTGGAGGAGAGACAGACAGACAGAGGCAAAGAGAGAGCTAGAAACACAGAGAGATACAGAGACAGATACAGACACAGAGAGACACACAGAGAGAGGTACCCTGGGTTCTCTTTTATGCCAACCGAGTAGACAGATAATAACCTGATAGGCAAATATTTGTGCATGTGGCATATGTGTATATTATTTTATTGGATAAAAATAGAGATCAAGAAGTAGTTGCGTCTTTGTGCATCAACACCGTGCCAATTATTTCCCATATATTTTCACCTTTAATCTTCAAACAACATTGAAGGAAAGCCCAGCAGCCAGCCGAGGTGTGCAGCGTGCTGTGAGAGGTACACACACCCTAAATCAGCTCTGAGTCCACTAATTGCTTGAATTCAAACTCATTCAAAAGAACTTTTTTGGTAAAGTTATTAAAAAAAATGTTGGTGTTATGTAAGTGTTATTTTCCTAAAGGCAATAATTTTAATTTCCTTTCTTCTCCCCAAATCCCACTCCATTCAGACCTCTTTCATTTGCACCAATGAAATTGCCAACCTGGTTTTGCTGGGCTGGCATGTTTAAATGCAAGTTAAATGACTTGGAATGAAAGGGTACGCGTGGACATTTTCCTGAGGTATTTTCAAACTGCGGCAGCCTTCAGTTCTTGATGGATTTGAGAGACGATATCATAGTCACCACGCTCCGCTCTGCTTTTATTAGGAAGAGAAAATCTCTCCTCTCTCACATTTAAAAAAACCCCACTCCCTTGCAGATTCCCACTCTCAGCTTGCAGCCTGCCCTTCCAAAGGCTTTCTAAAAAACGCTGAAGAAGCAGGAGCAGTGCTGGAGTAAATCTTGTAGGAATGCATACAGGCAAAATTACCCATTTTTAAGTGCTTCTTACCACTCTCATGCCATCCAGGGGCTGCCTGTAATTGCCAGCTTCAGATGGTCACATATCCTGACCTGGCCATGTCATGCCAATAACCCAGCCAATTCTAGAAATTCTACTTTGCTCCATGATTTGATTATTTAAAACCCTTCACGGAAGTGATTTTTCTATCAGGAAATAATTGAAGCAATTTTCAAAACACCTTTGAAATTAGTCATACCTATTTGCTAAGCCTAGGTACCCTCCTATATATAAATCTTAAACATACATACACACACACACACACACACACACATATGTATATAATTGAATTTATTGGATGTGACATTGGTTAATCCAATATAATAAAAGCCTAATATCCTAAGTGTCTGGTCCGCCGTTCAACCAATCAAAGCGCAATATGCTAATGATATGCTAAGGATGCTCAACTGCTCACTATGATGTGCACTCACCACCAGGGGCCAGACAGTCAACTGGTCAAACAGTCGCTATGACGTGCACTGACTGCCAGGGGGCAGATGCTCCAATTGGTAGGTTAGCTTACTGCTGGGGTCCAGCTGATTGGGGCTGAACAAGACTGGTAGACATACCCTGGAGCCCTCCCCCTGCCCTTCCCTGGTTGGCCAACCTCCTGTGTCCCTCCCTGGCCCCAATTGTGCACCAGTGGGGTCCCTTGGCCTGGCCTGTGCTTTCTTGCAATCTGGGACCCTTCAGGGGATGTTGGAGAGCCGGTTTCAGCCTGATCCCACAGGCCAGCCCGAGGGACCCCATTGGTGCATGAATTCATGCACTGGGCCTCTAGTAAAATTATGTAAGTTTCAGGTGGACTTGACCCAACTACCTTTTTAAAAAATAATACGTGTTTTTTTTTTAAATTGATTTCATAGAAGAAAAGAAAGGGAGAGAGAGATAGAAACATCAATAATGAGAGAGAATCATTGATTGGCTGCCTCTTGCACACCCCACACTGGGGATCGAGTCTGCAACCTGGGCATGTGCCCTGACCGGGAATCAAACTATGGCTTTCTGGTCCATAGGTCGATGCTCAACACTTAGCCACACTGGCCAGGCTACCAACTCTTTTAAAACTAAACTTCCCAGTATATGTCACACTAGTATTCACTTTGGTCAGTATCCAAATAGGCATTGATTTGGCTCTAATACCTGTATATTGACACACAGTGAATCGGTCCTTTGGGTGTCATGGCATGACTTTCCCCATCTCTCCCCAGACCTAGTTATAGTTATTATAAATAGGATCCGCTATGTAATTTGTGTAGTTCAGTGCAAGATAAAAGCAAGTGCTTCTCATTTAGAAATCATTAAGAATTTCAAGACGGCAACATCAGAGCATTAAGCCAAGTGCAGGGACCTCCTGAGCCCCGAGCCGTGTCACTGCCCACACCCACGCGCAGGAAAGCAGGGTGGCTATCATTCCAGCTACTGGGCTGGGCACTGTGTTCTTTCCTGGTAATAGCCTCTGTTCCAGATACCATGCTCATAGTCCTATTTTTAGAAAGTGGTGGCTACACTAATTCTGTCTACAAATAAAGATTAAGTAAAAACAAAACAAAACATGATGCTAATATAATTTTCTTAGATTTTGAGGGCATTCTCAGAAACATCTCACAGTAAGTAAACTCCTAGAATGGGTAACATGAAGAACTAAAGTGAATGCTATGATCTTTCAAACTTACTTTGCGCTTCAATACTTAAAAAAAAAAAATGGGTGCTGGGTGACTTGAGGAAAATGCATTTTTTCTTACTATACTAGCGAAGCTCTCTAGAAATCTCTCCAAAGTGAACATGCCATTGTCTTATATCTCAGATATATTTCATTCTCTGACCTCTCAGGTACTATTTCTGATCAGAGTGCCCCTGACACATGCTCTGAGGGTCATGACCCTTGAAGGTGACCTGCCCTCCTCACCTGTGCTCCATGTATATTTTTCACTTGTGAGGATGCGTATAGATCGTTTGGATGATTTATTGCAAACTAGTGGTGCTCAGTACATGAATACATCCTATGGCATAATTAATGTATGTAGACTAAAGCAAAATAAAAATTCAGGCATGAAAAATAAACTATCCATATTTTTTCCAATGTAAGTTATTAAATTTTAATATTGGCATATATTCTCTGTATTTTCTCTCTCTTGCGTTTAAAGAAGAAGAGGGTCTATCCATATTTCTATATTTTTTTTGTATTTAACAATACATTAGAAACATCTTTCTAGGTCAGTGGTCGGCAAACTCATTAGTCAACAGAGCCAAATATCAACGGTACAACGATTGAAATTTCTTTTGAGAGCCACATTTTTTAAACTTAAACTTCTTCTAACGCCACTTCTTCAAAATAGACTCGCCCAGGCCGTGGTATTTTGTGGAAGAGCCACACTCAAGGGGCCAAAGAACCGCATGTGGCTCGCGAGCCGCCGTTTGCCGACCATGGTTCTAGGTCAATAAATAGGGTTCTATCGCCTTTTCTATATCTGCTCTGCAGCCCATTATATTGGTCGTGGAATTCACACAGCTCATCTCTGTTGCTGGGGGGAAGGACCTGGGCCGACTATCTCTTCCAGGCCTTTGTTGCTCAGTCTTTCTGACCAAAGTGCTGTCATCTCTTATCTCTCAGCCCCAGCGCCGCCTTTTCAACCACAATCCAGTTCCTAAGAAAGCTGTGGCGTTGTTTGTTTAACTTCATTTTTTTTACGGATAAAATGCCATTTCTCCCGCGTGGCTCCTGGGCATTTGTTTAAGTATTTAAGTTTCCACTTACAAGGCACTGTTCTCTTCCCTTGGTATCTATCAGGCAAAAAATTATACACACTCCCCAAACCCTCCTTACTTTATGGGAGAGAAATGGAAGTGAACACATAAATAATTTTTCAAGTATTGTTAAGAAATTTAGTAAGGGAAAATGGTGTACTTTTATCTCCAACAGGCAGGGATGTATCACTTTTCTTAAAAAGTGACACTTTCTAAGTTATATTACACCTGAAACTAATATAATGTTGTATTTCAGTGTAATTGGACAATTGTAAAAAATAAATATTACGGTGTGCTGAACAAATAAGTGACATGTAAGCTGGGAAGCAACAGCCACACACAAATATCTAGAAAACGCCCATGCAGAGGGGACAGCAAGTGCAAAGGCCCAGGAAGCATGCGGGGTCACCATCCGGGGCGAACAGAAAATATTGTGACATTTTAACAATAAGTGGGAGAGAAAAGCTTAAGAAATAAACTCATGCTATGAATCAACATAAGGATGTGGATGACTAGGTGAGGTCAGGTAGAAATCCCAGATCTTTGGGGTTAATAAGGCTGAGAAACTGATAAGCCAGAGTATTGGGCGAAGCATGGTCATGGGTACTGAAGTCTCTGAGGATGATGGTATCCTTTTCTTTTCAACTACAATTAGAAACTTCTAAAAGGAGAGGTCAACAAACTAACAAATTCTAAATTGGGGATGATGGAATTGTAAAGTTAGAAATAGGGAGAGAGAGAGAGACTGGGGACAAAATCCTATATAAGAAAAGAAAAACTAGGAAGAAAATCCTATATAATAAAAGGCTACTATGCAAATCGACTGAATGTAGAATGACCAGTCATTGTGATGCGCACTGGCCACCAGGGGCAGACACTCAATACAGGAGCTGCCCCCTGGTGGTCAATGCACTCCCACAGCAGGGAGCGTCATTCAGCTAGAAGCCAGGCTCACAGCTGGTGAGCACAGCAGCGGTGGCAGGAGTGCTAAGGATGTCCAACTGCCATGGGGAGCAGACTTAAGTGGGCCTAAGCTGTCAGTTGGACATCCCCCAAGGGTTCCCGGACTGCGAGAGGGCACAGGCCAGGCTGAGGGACTGCCCCGAATGCACAAATTTTGTGCACCGGGCCTGTACTATAGAAAATAAAATTGCACACACATACTCTCACACCCACACACACACACACAGAATCACTGAGGGTGGGAGAAGATAAGCGGACAGGCAATATTCCCAGATACTAGGACCATTTGGTAAAGGTGGCTCAATTGGTATGGGACATGGGATGACTGTGATGAACTGAGTCATATAGTGCCAGCTAAAACGATGCCATTTGGGGTTCTAATCACTGAGATTTGGGAGCTGTTACAACACCATGACTGTATCCATCCTGAGTGACACAAAAAGGAAGTCTCAGTCCCTTCCCCAGACACACTTTGCTGGGAAAGGTATCAGGAGATCGACCCAAAATCCTTCAAAATTTTGATATTCACAATGGAATTTTGATACAATTTAAAAATTTTGTTTTCATAAAAAATTGTTAGCAGCCTGTTAAAAGTTCTACAGTGCAATAGCTCTGAAATATTAGTACATTTAAGTGAAGGAGAAGTTGGTAGAACTGGAATTAACATGGAACCTGTTCCCTGATGTGATTCTATTTATGATGTTAAGAAAGAATAGCTTAAAGACTATTTTAGCTGCAATGTACATTGAAGGGTAAAAGTCAAAATTACATGTTTTGAATGAAAATACGTGTGAATGAAGGCTACTGCTCCTGGGAAATGTTTCGGCCATTTATCAAAATCACATGAATATTCACTGTAAGTTTACTTTTACTCAAAGCCTTAATTTGCCAACACTTTCACGATATGATTGTGATGAAGATCTAACTAGGCATCACTTTGTCATCATAGAAAGCCTATGCTTGTCTCATCAAGAAGTTTCAAAGAAAAAGAATTTTTAGAAACTATGTAAAGGAAAGATCATGGCAGTCGAGTTAGAATAAAGCTTCATTTTTGCAAAGAGTACCATCTTACTCAGTTGTCATGAGAACTAGAATTATAGTACCTGGCCCAGCCGGCATGGTTCAGTGGCTGAACATCGACTTATGAATCAAGGGGTCATGATTTTCTCTCATCATTGATGTTTCTCTGTCTCTCCTCCTCTCCCTTCCCAAAAAAAAACAGAAAAAAGAAAGAAAAAGAAATTACAGTACCTGGCCCATAGCAAATTCTCAAAATATGTTAGCCAAGCACTATGGCAAACTCTTTGGATAGATATAGAAAAATATTTTGAAATATTACCCAATGCGCTTTCCTTTCTCTTTAAGTTTTTTTGTGTGTGTGTGTGTGTGTGTGTGTGTCTGTCTCTGTGTGTGTGTGTGTGTGTGTGTGTGTGTGGTGGGAGCATTGGTTAGAGTGGTAGAGAGTGTTTTAGTTATTTGGTCATTTAACCGTTAAGGCTAAGCCCAGAGGAGAGATGAAGGAGATAGAAGAAACTGCCACCTTGCTCTTCTTTCTGCCTGGAATGTTCTTTGTCATCTTTACAAGGTTAGCTCCTTCTTTGATTACAACCTCGGATTAATGTCACCATTGTAGGAAATCTTCCCTGATTCCTCAATATCATGTAATCACTCTATATGATTTCCCATTCAGTTGCTCTGCACTCAAGCTTTTGTAGGAATTAAAATGCTCCCCCCATAATGGCATTATTTATGAACAAAGACTTTTAGGGCTTTTGGAGGAAAAATGTCCCTAATTATTTTCGTGATGTGTGTGAAGAAGAAGAAATGACCAGCTCACTGATACAAGACATGCTAACAGTGGCATTTACAGTATGAGAGGGACGCCATTCAAATGGTAGCCTCTGACATTTTTCATCATCGATTTAGAGAATTTTTACCAAAGTTTGCTACAAGAATGTCAGAGGTCAGGATTCACTGAGCACCGATGTATACCACAAGACCAGACTCTGAGTTGAAATGTGGGGAAATAAAATTATGGAGGGAACTTGGAATAATTTTTCAGGTTTTTACAAGTAATCATGCAAAAATAGGCATTTCCTGCCTAGCCGGCGTGGCTCAGTGGCTGAGCATCGACCGATGAACCAGGACATCAAGATTCAATTCCCGGTCAGGGCACATGCCCAGGTTGCAGGCTCCATCCCGAGTGCGGGGCGGGCAGGAGGCAGCCGATCAATGATTCTCACTCATCATTGATGTTTCTCTCTCTCTCTCCCTTTCCCCTCCTCTCTGAAATCAATGAAATATATTTAAAACAAAAAACAAAGATAGGCATTTCCAAAACCCAACTTCTGGACAAAAAGACAATATATATTATGCTTCACATAGCATTCACGGGTTTAAAGATGGGAATGAGGAAAGAAGGTAAAATAATGAGAGGATGAAGACGGGTTGCCAACGTAATTCCTCAAAGGACCCGGGGCCCAAGGCTCTCCTCACAGAAGAAGACATAGCACTGTGGGTGTGTGGTCTTAGTTGAAGATAAAACGGGCCAGCAGTGAATTGCAGACATTCTGAGTAGTTCAGGCATATTTGCATTTGTCAGAGAATCTGCAGGCAGTTAAGAAAAGAAGGTTAAAATAGGAGCGAAATCAAAATTCAAGAACGCTGAGGGAGGGAGCACAGTGCTCTGCATCTCTGAAACTTTGACGCACATTTGGACAAGGAAGACTGTATTTTTAACAGTGGGAGACAAACACTAGCAGATGAATATGCAGAGGTTGGGCTGGGCCGCTTTCACCAAAAAACCTGGATCATATGTCACTCAATTACTGTTCCTGATTTTACTTTGCAATAATTTAAGAGCCGTTTTCAGAGAAAGCACTGAGATTCAGCTAATAAATCTCTTTTTATTAGCCTATAGATTTAAAAAAGATAGATGTGAGGGTGTGAAGTAACCAGCGTTTCCTAGGAAGAGGGAGATTAACTATAGATTACTGACAAAGACTTTCTCCTGGCAAACTTGAGTCACGCTCCACTCAGAGTAGGCCCCATCCTTGGGCCTAATCTTTGGCCTGTACCCCAATTTTAGCAAGAATCCTGCTAAGACAGTGTAGCAAGAATTTCCCCCACTCTTGATATCAGATCACTCTTAAGTATGTGATCACATTCTTTTTTAAATATATATATATATCTTTATTGATTTCAGAGAGGAAGGGAGAAGGAGAGAGAGAGAGAAAAACATCAATGATGAGAGAGAATCATTGATTGGCTGCTCCTGCCCACCCCCTTACTGGGGATGGAGCCTGCAACCCGGGCATGTGTCCTGGACTGGGAATCAAACCACAACCTCCTGGTTCATAGGTCTACGCTCAACCACTGAGCAACATCAACTGGGCATGACCACATTCTTTATCCCACTGTTTTGCTCTCCGTGGCCTGCTGTCGACAAGAATTCTTTTGCACCAGCTTAGCAAGAATCCCCCTACCCTTGGTGTCTCTTCTTGCTAACATTCCACTCACTGGTCCCCCTCATTCTCCCTGGCTATAAATCCTCACTTGTCCTTGTACTTGGAGCTGACCATCTCTTTCCTCTATTGCTATAGTATCAACCCCCATTGCATTGCTCCTGAATGAAGTCTGCCTGGCCATTTTAATGCACGCCAGAATAATTTTCCGTTACCATCGTGCCAGCTCTCTTATCATATAAGACTCTCATTAAACTACAGAAGACAAAGGATGAGGCAAGTTGGTGTTGACAGACAGGGCATGTTCAAGTTTCCCTGCTCATATGAAAGAGTTGTGAAAGGGTGTATCCTACTGAAGAGAGAGTTTCTATTCTCACGGAACGACCCGGGGAAAGGGTATTTCAGCGAGGAGGATGAAGGTCCAAAGCCTGGGAGGGATAACCAGAAATCACATGAGACAAATGGCAGCCTTCTACCGAAATGGGTGAAGTGAGGGCCGAGCCCGGGGATGACCCTGGCAACGAGAATGGAGCCCATTTCAGGCCTGTGTGGACGCTTCCTCCACACAACGACTCAATCCCCCCAAAGTGAAGACCTACACTAGCAGCGTTTCACTCGCAAGGGGTAAAACGGTGCCATAGAGATTCTAAAGGCATAGACATACCCTTCATAGTTGGAGTCAGTGTCTGAATTTGAGTTTATCATTTATCACGTGATAGCACCTTCCAGATGGATCCAGAGACCATTTCCATGGCAAATAAATTCTTAAAGCATTTAAGAATTTCCCTCAATTCATCATGCCTTCCTATGACCTTTGAAACTGCGATTAGATCACACATTTTTAAAACCACGCCTGTTTTTCAGCGTGCACTTCTCGCTTATGAAAATTCTATCGTTTACCTCAAATCCCTCTGGTGCATATGTCGCGTCGTTGCATAATTTTATGATATGCATTGTGATCCGTCATATATTTAGATCGCTCACATATTTTCCTCAACTTGAATCTCTTAAAATATTACGATGACAGTGGGGACTTGGGTCTCCTCTGGCTCCATCTAACTCCCAAGAGGCAGATGCACTGAGTCACGGATTGTTTACGAAAGAACAAAAATGCATGTACCTTTAAAAAGAGAGCCAACCCAACAGCAATGAAAAAACTGCCCCAATACACTTGAACTTGTGTATCATTGTGTATCTGGTCATTCGTGACTTACTTTCTTCCCTATAAATCTTCACCTTCCTCCATCAGACCTATGCTCCCCGAGCTGCCCTCACACCAAACACTGCACTTCTTTGTACGCTGTCTTCTGTCTGAGCTTGTGCTCTTGTGACTCCACGAGGCAGAACCCTCAGCAACGGGTGGATATGCAAAGAGGCTGGCTTTGCATAGAGTTTTCTGGTGAACAAAAGTGGCCACAAGCGGATATGAGCAGCCACGCAGCCCCGAGCCTCTCCCAGTTCCTTTCCACAGAAAAGCTGCGTGAAAACCCCGTGTCGGGAGTCCCAGGGGGTTGATTCCCGGGGCTCCCACTGCCTTTCCAAACACCTCCTTGGAGGCCTTTGACTGTTCTATCCACAGGACACTTGGAACGAGGAGTTCACTCCCTCGCTTTCTGTTCAGCAGCCGCCCCCACTCATTACACCATGCTAACTTGAACTTTGTTCTCTGAGCCAGAGGAACAAGCTGTGCCTTGAAGTGACTGTTCATTGCCAGGGACAGAAGCGATTACCATGTTGCTCAGCACACACCATTCTTCATTGTAACTTTGGAGAATGTAACTCCTAAACAGATCGATTCCCCCTCTTACGCACTTCCTCTTTCAAGAACTTTCTCACGCACCTCGCCAGCCTGGCTCAGTGGTTGAGCGTCGACCTATGAACCAGGAGGTCGGGGTTCGATTCCTGATCAGGGCACATGCCCAGGTTGTAGGCTCGATTCCCAGGAGTGGGCATGCAGGAGGCAGCCGATCAATGATTCTCTCTCATCATTGATGTTTCTCTCTCCTTCTCCCTTCCTCTCAATAATAATGATAATAATAATAATAATAATAATAATAATAAAGAACTGTCTCATGCTATGGAGTAAAGAACATCTATTTCTTTGTGTAAGTTTATCAATATAAGGGGGGGAAAACAATGAATAGTTCCATGAGGTTTGACTAGCTGCTACTGTGTTTGCAAAAGTGTCACCTGGTGACCTGAAAAGGTGTCACCTCGAGGAGCAAGAGGAGTGTCCAGTGGCTGAGACACAGGCAGGAGAAGTAGCATCGGAGCCCGAGATCACGGCATCACCCACGGCTGCCTGAACCTTGCCCTGCAGGTGAGTCTCCTCATTGTCCACACACCAGGCTCTCCCCCGACCACCTGGGTTGCTTCTCTCCCACTTCTGCCCAGAAACAAGCATGAAGGCGGGGCCAGAAGGAATGAGGGTCAGGATATGACATTCTGCCGGCCTGGGAGCCCTGTGGCCTCCGAGATGCCCGAGCGAAAACCACAGAAGTGCTTGTGCCAGCCACAGGCACCCGCTTGCCACCGGTGCGCAGGGCCTCTGGAGCGGGACATGAGTCTGCATTCCGTTTTATAGGCCCATTTCCTGAAGGCCCGTCATGTAAGCTGTCTTCTGTCGGATGAGCTTGGAATCACGTGTCTTTTCTATAGGTTGGTCAGTTTATCTTTAGGAAACCGATGTTTCCCCAATGTCAGTGGTCGGCAAACTGCAGCTTGCGAGCCACATGCGGCTTGCGAGCCGCAATTTGCCGCTCTGTTGACGAATGAGTTTGCCGACCACTGACCTAGACTCTCGATTCCAATAATTACAGGCTGTTGTTGTTCCTTGTGATTAAGCCCCTATCCCAGTGGTCGGCAAACTCATTCGTCAACAGATCGGCAAACCGCGGCTCGTGAGCCGCATGTGGCTCGCGAGCCGCAGTTTGCCGACCACTGCCCAAGGTCAAAGCCACCATACGCTATGGTGTTGGCAAGAGCGCGTTGCTAAGAGCAACATACTAGCCTCAGTTAGCACCACCCCACCAGGGTCTGTTCCGAAGGTCTGCATCTCCCTGCTGGCTGCAGTCATGGCCAGGGCAAGCTGTTACTTCCGTACAGAACAGCGATAAAATGCTGCTTGGCACCGCATTGTACGAGCCTGCTTCGGTCTCTTCTGCAGTATCCCCCCAGCACTGTGTGTGGCCAAGCCTTAACTTCTGGTCTATTGCAAACATTAATGGAAAATAGTTACCCACAGCTCTACCAGGTAGACCATTGCTTCCAATCCCCTCTGAATCATTTAAACAGCATAGGATGGATCTTCCTTGATCGTTGAATTATTGAGTATAATTACTTAAAAGTTTGTAAGAGGGCTTCTTGTGTTCACTTAAGAATAGACCATACATCCAAAAATCAGATCTTCTACACTGGATATATTCTAACATTAAAACAAGTAAAGACTGGGCGGGGGGGGGGGGCGTGGGTGGGAAAGCAGATCTTGTTATAAGCATGTATTTGCAAAGCCCCTTGCAAACATCTGCTAGCCATAAAGGCAGGAACTTGGCTTTATTAACGTATTAACTGCTCCATCGGCAGCACCTGGGAGACGGTCTGGGAGTTAATAGGAATTCAATAAATAGCGGCCGAATGAAATAAATGAAGTTGAATTTAATCAAAAGCTTAAGCCTGCACTTAACACAATTCAGACTTTTTAATTTGACACATGGAAATGGAGCTGGAGGCGTGTTTGTTTACTGTGTTACTGCTTTTGATTTAAGAGTAAAATGACAGAGTTAAGTCCAGGATCCCATAGAACAGTTTCCCAGTTGCCTTTGCCAGTTGTGGTAGGAGTCCGAAGGGCTCAGGAGGGCCAACCTAACTGGGCTGCGCATGAGCCTCAGGATATTACCCCACCAGCAGGGAGGAACTGGATGCCTCCTGGGCATTCATTTCTGAGAGAAGTCACAGAGAAAGAGAAGCGTATGTCTCCCTGCAGGGACACAGCGGTTAGAGGGGACCCCTCCCAAAGAGTACAGTGCAGTGTGAAGCATGAAGCCGTTTCAGGAGTTAAAATCCCCACATGGAAAAGGACAGCCCAAAATGCGCCTCTTGTTTTGGAAACCAGAGGTGGCAAACGGGTGGCTCCAGGCAACACTGGTTTGGTTTTGCCTCCACAATGCTATAAAAGGAGGAGTGCATGGCTAACTCTTTTAAAAAAAATAAACGTATTTTTATTGACTTCGGAGAGGAAGGGAGAGAGAGAGAGAAACATCAGTGACGAGAGAGAATCATGCTGCCTCCTGCACGCCCCCTACTGGCGATCGAGCCGGAAACCTGGGCTTGTGCCCTGAGTGGGAATCGAACCGTGACCTCCTGGTTCATAGGTCGATGCTCAACCACTGAGCCACGCCGGCCGGGCTGTAGTTAACACTTAAAGATTTTAGGTCTAAAAATCTTTTTGTTGCTTTTCTCCGAAAATAATTTCCAGAAAATCCGGCACGGTGGGATGGGCCCTGTTGTGGAGATGACGGATGGCCGTTGCTCTTAAGAGGTGCTGGTGCCTTCACACCCAGTGTGACCCTTTTACCCGTTTCCGTTCCTGTCCTGGGAACACGGGGATTTGTTGCTCTGGCGTCTGTGCTCCAGCCCTCCCTCTGGTCTTTCTGATGCCGAGGACAGTAATGCCTAGTTTTCTATTTCAGCACAACTAGATCACCGCGGTTTCTGTGAAAACGGGGTCTGAACCGTAGAGGAGGCATCGCCCAGCTGTGTGTTTTAATTACATGCCAGAAGGACCTAGTTAGAGTCCCAGACCTAGCCCCATCCTTAAGCTAATGTTTGCACTTGGTGCCTTCCGCTGTTCCTTCAGGCTCAGCAGCTTATGATCTCGTTAATTGTTTCTTTATACTGGATTTTGAGGAAGAGTTCTTTCTTCTGGTTGCATTAGCTTCCTCCCCAAAACCATGCAGGCCTCGTGAGCATTCTAGACTTCATCATCCATTTCCTCCACCCATTATTTATATATGTCTCTCCCAGGCCGTTTTTACTTGGATTTTTTTTTTTAAGTCTTGGAAACCTTTGTTGAAGTCGAATCACTTGTAAAAGCCAAATTTGTGAAGTGAAGGTGGTATGAACTGCGCATAGTTGAACCGATTGTGGCACTGTAGATTCTCAGAGTGCAAGTGACCATACAGGCCCTTTCCTCCAAACTCCGCCTTGATCCGCAGAAGTTCAGAGAACATTTTCATGCCCAGATGGTTGCAGGCTGGTAAATGCCAGGGTTGAGGCCTATCACTGTGGGTTTTCTTTGTAATCAGCACAGACTTGTCTCAATACATCACGATTAGAGATACACCCCCGCTGGCTGCCAGTTAGGCGACCCTGGCGGGGACATTACTTCCCTGGCCAGGCCCCTGGGCGTGCAGCGGCGATGTCAGGGGCTTCCCTGCCTTCCCAACTCCCTGCTGCTTGTCGCATGCCTGTGGTTTTGGTCACTGCACGTGTCACGGGCATTTACCAAAACCACAATGAAACGGCGTTCCACTTAACCGCTCCTCTGTCTCCCAGTGGACGCGGGGGACTGGACTCAGATGCTCTTGCACTGCCGCAACATTTACCCCAGTTACAGTGTGGAGGACAGGTTTACTTGCACCCACAAGCGAGAATGACTGTCTTCTCTGAATCGTCAAAGGCTCTGCTTGTCTTTGGGCTCTTAGGACGAGAACAGCCCTGGTTTGGAGCCATACGCTGGTTTCCTCGCCTTTAGGGCCGGCATTCTAGCCAGCTCAAGCATCCTACGCGTGCTTTTGGAAGAAGTGGCGAGTTCATCGGTGCTCATGTCATGTTTCCTTTGCTAGAAGAAACTTGTTGAACAAGAGAGCTGTCCTCGGGGGATAACAGCACACTGGGAGCTCCCCCTTCCTTGCAAAGCCCCGTGCTCAGCTCTCCCGCCGCCTGAGGTGCAGCATGGTCCTCCCCCTGCTAGTGAGCACGTAGGCAGAACCTCGCGGCGCTGTGTCCAAGCTGATGATGACGCTACAGCTGCCTGCGTGGCCGCTCACGGTTGCCGCAGCTGTTCAGCTAGGCGCTTCTTACATCCGCTGCCTCCTTGAAAGATTGCTCTCAAGTCCAGGTACTGATTTTTCAGGTTCGTCACGTTTAATCAAACACAGGTTCTATTCCTTCATCCCCTCTGCTGGCTTCCCCATATTCCTCTATTCCGTCCATTGCCTTTATCCTTGGAAATTTAACCACAAATTGTGAGCAAGCACCAAAGCGGCTCTTTTAAAATGTCTCAACATGAAAACCACCTTGTTGCTCACGTATCTGGCATGTGAGCCTGTGATTTTTAGCTTCTAGGACAGTCTGACTCCACACTGTTGGAACCAGCGTGCAGGGGGCACGGTGCTCATGTCTCCGGTGTAACCCGATCTATATCGGCACTGGGTTCTCGGCTCGCCTGGGATTGTCCCCAAGCCAGTCACTGTAACTCCCTCTTTGGAGAGTTTGCTCTGAAGAATAATAGGGACCAAGTCAGTGACGCTCAGTGTCCCTTCCTCCCCTGACATCTCCCGCGCCATGCCCTCCTCATGGTGGGCATCCAGCCCTCATGTACCTTCCCTTGTCCAGTTGCATTTATCCGAGTGCCCACTTGGTGTCTTTACTTGAGAAACATGTAGGCATCTCCAGGGGCAACACGATCTAAGCCGAATGGAGCCTCTTTCTTTAAAAAAAAAATTATCTCTCTCTCTCTCTCTCTCTCTCTATCTCTATCTCTATCTCTATCTCTATCTCTATCTCTATCTCTACCTCTACCTCTACCTCTACCTCTACCTCTACCTCTACCTCTACCTCTACCTCTACCTCTACCTCTACCTCTACCTCTACATCTATATCTATATCTCAGAGAGGAAGGGAGAGGAAGAAAGAGATAGAAACATCAATGATGAGAGAGAATCATTGATTGGCTGCCTCCTGCACGCCCCCTACTAGGGAGCAAGCCCACAACATAGGCACGCGCCCTGACTGGGAATCGAACTGTGACCTCCTGGTTCATGGGTTGATGCTCAACCACTGAGTCACGCCAGGCCAGACCAGAGCCTCTTTCTTTCAACCAGAAAATTCCTCCAGTGAACTGACAGAATCGTGTCATCCTTTGGCCAGAAGACAGGAAAGGGAGCCCCTACGGGTTGGAAAATGAGGGGAGGATGGGAGGAGGAGAGAACCAGTGAAGGAGATCCCCTAATTCCATGTGTGAACGCTCAGAAGTTCCAGACCAGCCTCTGCTACGCACGTGCATGGATTGACTCAGCCCAGCGTAGCAAAGGCTGGGAAAAGTGCGCCGAGAATGGAACAAACCCACATCAGAGCCAGCACAGAACAACTTGCAGTCTAAGGCTAGCATGACTGATCGCCTCCTGAAACAAAAAGCTCAATATTTCACAGAGATTTATCACAGAACCCAGAGTCTATATAGCATTTGCACGAGGTGAAAGTTGAAATCACTCAATATTGAAAGAAGCAGGAAAATGTGAGTTATTCTCCAGAAAAGGCAAGAAAATATCAGCGGCAAGCTCTTTCAGACATTGAAATGATCAGATGAAGGGAAGACTTCAAGCAGACCTTATAATTATGCACCAGGAGATAAATGCAAAGTCATTTGCAAGAAACGAGAGGATAAAAAAATATAAGACTATAAAAGGCTATTTGTTTTCTCTAAAGTTCCATAAGTTTTCAAATTTATTAGTGTACATTTGTTCACTGTGTTCTTTTATTAAGCTATTAATCTTCTATTGTGCTTGGAATTATTCCTCTTTTTACATTCAGAATTTATTTGCATGTTCTCACTTATTTTATGCTTTTGACAGAGATTTGCCTGAATTTCATTGTTCTTTCCTAAAACACAGTTGTTGTTTGTTTAATGCTGTTAATTTTATCTATTGATTTTTCTCTGGTTGTTATTGTTGCTGACCTCTACTCTTATAGTTATTATTTTCTTCCTTCTATCTCCCTTGGGTTTACTCTCTTGATATTTCACCAGCTTTTAAAGTTAGATAGTTTGATTTTATTTTTAAGAATTTGCCTTGTTTTCACCAAATATATGTAAACTTTGCAGTTCTTTTTTAGTCCCACTTTATCATCTACTCCCTATACCTTTGAAATGTAGTGTTTTCATTTTCCTTTGGTTCTAAGTATTTTTAAATAATCTTGACAATTTTATTTATATAACAAATAATACATATTTGATAGCAGTCTATACCTATATGCATAGATATGTTTATTTTAACTTTACATAATATATATTCATTAAGTATACAGTCAAGTCTAATGATTTCAGTTTTTACCTTAGCAGCATCAGCAAGCATAACTTGTAAGTTGTTTTGATTTTTGTAACATTTGTTGAGATTTTTCTCTTGGAGATTACATTGTTAAGAAACAAAATCCAACTGAGTAAGTTTTAAAGATCTTATTGGCTTTATTAAAAAAATTCGTGGGTTGGGCAGCATCCCATTTAGAAGATAGAAAGGATTGCCTAGAAAGAGCTGTATAGGCAGAGGGCTCAGGCCAAGGCAGTTCCTAGCAAAGAGTGGATTGTGTGTGTCAAGGTCACCTTGTTTAGGACAGGGTCCGTCAGACAGACGCCCTGCCTGGTGCTGACTAGGTGAGTCCAGGTGGACTGGTGTAAGAGTCCGCTCCTGGGGAGGTTGAACCTATAACTAAGTGAGGCATTAAGTTTTGGTTTGGGAATGTGACTTTAGGACAACTGACTCCATTTTGAGCCTATTGTCTTTCTCTCTCTTTTTTTAATCAGTATACACAATTTTGTCTGTTTTCCAAATATTCTCAAAATGAAAATGTATTTGTTGAGGTTCAAAGTACCTTTTGTGGACAATGTCCCGCCGAGGGTATTATGGGCGTGACACAATAGCATCCATGTTTTCCCTCAGCAGAAAGTTTCCTCCACTCCTCACTGTCCACCAACCCTCTTCCCATCCACCCAGATGTTCGCCTCAGGTCATGTCTCTTCTGTTTGCTTAGGGGGTTTCTCATGTTAATGTCAGCTTCATGTATCCACAAGACTGTCCAATTTTCATAACCGAACGAGGACAGGCATCCATGTGTCTATTCTTTTCAAGAATTATCATCAAGACATAGAAACTAATCTTACACTGACTATGTTTACACACCTTGCAAACTGCCTTGCGTGAAGACCAAATGTTTCTTGACAGTTTCAGCAATGCATTGATTAAGCAGTATGACTGAGAAGAACCAGATCACTCAACTTATACAGTGAAATTGATGGCCACATAAATAAAACACTGAAGGTCCACGTTGATATAATTATTCAATTAATTTTTCCTTGTTCCATGTTCGGCTTTAAGGCAAATAATACAATTTAGGTAAAATCACTGTGTTTAGTTATGAAGCCAACTGCGAGAGATTGTTCAGTAAACTTTCCAACTCAGTGGCTCGGTGACACTAGTGACAGCTTTTGCAATTAGTTCAGGCTCTTTGTTTCTTGAGGCAACTGTAAAACCTACAGCCATGGACCCACTTTCCAGCGAAATTGGTGCCCATCACAAAAATCGCAGTTGAGTTAATTGGTGCATCGGCTGACAGACTGTGCGGAGAGGCCGTGCCCCGAGCCATCAGGGTATTCCTTAACTTCTCTGTGGTAGCTACGCTGGCTAAGATCGTTGAGGAGGCGCTGCTTCCCCAAGGCTTAAAGAAGGCACAGATTGAGGACTTTGGTGTCGAGGGATGTCAATCTGACACTTTTCATAAGCATCAAACACTCACCAGTTACAAAAACTAAAAAGATATGCTTCTCATGAGAATATTTCACAAATACCAAGTGAAGCTCTTGCTCGGAAATAAGCAGCAAGGCCCGGCCGGTGTGGCTCAGTGGTTGAGCATCCACCTGTGACCCAGGAGGTCACGGTTTGATTCCAGATTGGGGCCCATGCCCAGGTTCTCTCTCATCATTGATGTTTTTGTCTCTCTCTCTCTCCCCCCCATCCCTTCCTCTTTGAAATCAATAAAAAAGAAAGAAAGAAAGAAGCAGCAAGGAAACTTTCTGGTAACTGGATGGATAAAAACGTCATAGGTGATACAAAAATCTATTTTTAAATTTAGAAATTCCTTTATCAATTTTATTGGAGCCTCATATTTTAAAGTCCAAGAAATTTGGCTCTTTTTCCTCCTTTGACCTCAAGGAACTTCTCATCCACTCAGTGAAAATAAACTTTTAACTCACTTTCAAAAGTCATTTATTTTGAGTATTCTTGTAAAACAAGAATTCCTGATGTGTCTATTTAGAAAGCCTTTTTCAAAGGACAATGGATGTGATAGGATAATTATTCTTAAACACGAGGCTTCCCTTTAGGAGAGCATGACTAGATCAATAGTGACTCCCTCACTCATTGTTGGTCATCTATAGCCAAGGAAAAAGAATATGTCTCAAGGTGTACTCAGGATATTAAACATTAAAACATTAAAACTACCTTAGAATTAAATAGATTATTTTAAGTAAACCTGAACCCTCACATTTTTTAAAAAAACAGGTAGTTCTGAGAAACCATGTATTTTTCAATTCCAGAGTTTTGGCCACTGGACACCTATGTATATAAAAGCCTAATATCCAAAGTGTCCCCTTGGGAGTTCGATTGACTGTGAGTTCCATCGTTTGATATGACATGCATGACCACCAGAGGGTAGTGCAGAATGAAGGGAGACCCTGGCCAGCAGCTGGCATCCAGCAGCCGCTAGGGACCCTAGGCCTCTAGTTTAAAATATTACTCTATTATGTCTGAGGTATTCAGGAAGAGACAGTGGTAATCTAAGAAAGTAAATCTCAGTATAAGAATAATTTGCCAGATCACTTTCTTCTCAAATAGCTTTCAATAATTACCTCTGTCTTTAAAACTACAATGTACACTATACGTTAAAATATAAAGAGGGAAGGTGAAGATCATGAATTATAAACATCGTGGACATACAGAGCTCTGAGTGAACACTACATTGGGTAATTCAAAATGTCTGTAACTGCATCATTTTTCCTAATTGCATGGTTTGCATCCCGCCCATAAAAACATAAAAGTGGCTAATTTCCCATCACACACGAATCTGCGAAGTGTTCTGCACAGATGGCTTTTAGCTTCTCGTTTGCCAGCGGAGCTTCATTAAGCACCAAACACAAAGGCAACTGCACAGAGACGAACCCGTTCTTCATTTCTGCTTCTTGGCAAAAATTAAGAACCGACATTTTATTTCTGGAGAAAAGCTCCTTAGCTCACATTTGTGTGTCCTAACATTTTTGTCAGGATTTATCCTCTTGTGCATCGTAAGGTCAAACTCACATTTAGAACTATCTACTTGGGCACAAATATGGCACTTTGTCATCCTTATATTTCCAGAACCTCCTGGGGTGTCTGGCTCTCAGTAGGTGTTTATTGAAGGTGAAAGAAATGAGCTACATGATCACAGAGACCAACAAATGGCATGTCTAAGCACCAAGTTCATTACAGTGTTTATAGCTGTGAGCGCTCTAATGTTATACTCACCATAGATACACCATACCTGCAGTATTAACTGCATGTAGATACAATAATACTGTTTATATAATTTCTTATAACATGTGGATTTATATTTGCTCAAAAATCATTAAATGTGGGGGGGCATGCATATTATCAAAATGTTTGAGAGGAAATAAATGACTTTATACACTTAAATTTCCAGCTCCATTGCTTGGCATATGTTTCCAGAGTCTTTAAACACACTGATAACTAGCATGGCTGCTTGAATCTTGGAACAAAGCTCTAAAAATAGTTGACATTTTGCTGTTGCTATAGTAACAAGGAAAATGGCTTCATACTCTAGCCCCGATCCCACAGAGCTTAATGTTTTCCCTCTGTTGCCTATGAACTATACGGCTACGCTCTTGTAGTCAAATCCCGTTACTCTTCTCTTCACATCTCCGATGTGTCTTAGTCTGACCCCCGGGGGACAATCTGAGTGTTTGCCCGAGAGGGGCAAGACAAACGTTCCAGTTACCTCTCAAGAAACGGAGTTTTACCTCAAAAAGTGCTAAACCCAGACCAGGCTTTCACATGACGTGGTTTGAACTCAACTGGAAGGTTCCTGATGATCTTCCCCACCAGACTCAATGTCTAATATTTTACCAGAATTTTCAATAATAGGGAATCGACCCAGACTTAGATTATCAGATAACTGTGTTCGTTGAGATACTTTGGTTAAAGGACATAGGCTACTGGATAACTGTGTTCGTTGAGATACTTTGGTTAAAGGACATAGGCTACTGGATAACTGTGTTCGTTGAGATACTTTGGTTAAAGGACATAGGCTACTGGATAACTGTTTGAGATACTTTGGTTAATGGACTTGAATGCCATTATTCTATATTTTAGAACTTTGCAAGTAGTCAGCAATGCTAACTCCCTAAGAGAGAAGATGGTGTGCAAAATTAGATTTCCCCAGAAATGGTTATTGCACATTGACAAAATTAAAATTCTGCCAGGAGACTTCTCCCAGTGGAATTTACGTTCACAAGTCTTATAGTCTGAAAACATCCTGGAGAGGATCGATCGGATAGTTCACTCTCTCAAGCCACTTTTTTCTCAGAAATGACTGAGTTTCTGCCATGCTCTTTGGCAACATGAGGTACCAGATTATAGGAACATAATTTTGCCTGAGGAGCTGTTTTTGGGAAAAGAGTTGGCATGTTTTTTTATTTGGAGAGGATGGGACTGATGCGCTATTAATTTTGCATATGCTGTCATCTTTAAGTGTTCTTTAAAAGTGAGGTACATCAGAAACTTGACATGAAATTAATCCAACTTGTGAGGCCATAAAAATTTCATAATAAATCTTATCCCAGTGAGTGAGAGCTGTGCGAGTCCACAGAGGCTTCGAGAGCCTTCTGGCTGAGACTGGACGAAGTAGGAAATAGAATGGGATGCTTTGGGCTTTCATTAGTTTGGACATTTAATGCCCGGGGGAAATAAATTTTGATTTTGCTCGTTATTTTAGACTCTGACTTATAAAGAGGCTTGCATTGTGGATTTTCTTTTTTTTCATATATTTTTATTGATTTCAAAAAGGAAAGAGAGAGAGCGAGAGAGAGAGAGAGAGAAAGAGTGAGAAACATCAATGATGAGAGAGAATCATCGATCAGCTGCATGCCCCACACTGGGGATCAAGCCCACAACCTGGGCATGTGCCCTGATTGCAATTGAACTGTGACCTCCTGGTTCATAGGTCGATGCTCAACCACTGAGTCATACTGGCCAGGCTGTGGGTTTTCTTTTCTCTATCTCCAGGACAGGCTCTGAGTATTAGAGGAAAAGGTGGCAGGAAGCTTACATGTAAAAACAAACAAACAAACAAAGAAAACCCTTCTACTTCCTTCTTTTTAAAACTAGTGGCCTGGTGCACGGATTTGTGCACATTGAAAGGAAATTAATTAGACAAGAACTGCCACTTCCAAGTCACCGTAGCTCAGCAGTAAACCAGATTTGGGGCCCACAGTGCCCCACCAACAACATAACCCACGCCCGAAGGTGGAATCGCACAGCCCCCCCCCCCGAGGAATCTGGTTCCAGGTGTGTCACTTGAGAACCGCCACTGCCAAGCACTGCAGCTTGGCAGCTCCTGAGCATCTGCCCCCCGGTGGTCAGTGCGTGCCGTACGGTCACTTAGTCTTTTATATATATAGATAGGTTCTTAGCATCCTAGCCTTTTATTATGTGCATAGTCTGGATACCACCACCGAATTGAATGAGAGCAGCTTTCTTTGGTGGCACCATAGCTCAGGGGTAGGGCTTCCAGATCACGGAGGGGAGGGGGTCACTTGTGTCACATGGAAGTGGAAAGGAGCTGATGGCTGGTAAAGAGGGACTTTGTTGAATACAACCTGTAAGTCTGCCAAAGTTCAGCGAGCTTTGCCTTCACTCTCAGCAATGTGGGCACGGACATCTCCTAGTAATTATGTGCATTGACAAGTCCTCACTCCGAATTCAATGTACACAGTTGATAAGATCAAGTTAATACTGAGATACAATCTGTTTGGATGACTCTCCACCTGCTTAGGAACCGAAAGACCATACGGTGTGGAGTGAGACAAGAAGTCTGGCAGGCTCACGTGGCCCTCTCCTCACGTTCATCGCTGCCCAAGACAAATCTGATTTATTGAGGTTTAAATCTGCACTCCCAGCACTATTTACTGGGGGGAAATATAATTTGCATGTCACCAGCTGTGAAGAAAAATTATTAAACAATAAAGGATTAAGAGATAAACAGCCCAGCCTGGTAGCAATACGTCGAGTCCAACATTTAAGTGCTGAGCATCTAAAAGTTTTTTTTGTGTTTTTCTTTAAGAGCTTTTGAATAGTGTTAGGGTGCTGCCTCTGTTCTTGGAACAGGAAGAAGTATAAAAATTTGCAAAAACGCTTGGTTGTTTTCATTACCAATTCTAGGAGTTTAGCTTCTTTTTTTTGATTAATATGGCTATATTTTAAGTTTTAATTTATGCTATGCTCACTTGGCTTCCTCCCCCACTTTAATAATGTAAATATTCCTAAGTTAAATATGTTTTCAATTTGCAGCCCCGATCATGTGTGAAAAGAAATTGTATCTCTCTAGCATTGATCCTCCAGACCGATGGTCTCTCTCTCTGTCTGGCTAATCTTTAAAGTTGAAACAGTAAACAAAGTTCATTAGTTTTGTTCCTTTTTAAATTTCTGTTTTCAAAGTTATTCAATTGTCTGCCTATACATCCATTTTTCACTTTCAGGAAGGCCAGTTATTAAAAAAAAAAAAAAGGAAAAGAAATGTTTCTGTGTTTCAGACATGTATTGGGATTTCACCGACAGTCTTTGATCATCACTATCTTATTACTCATCTTATTGCTATCACTATCCTGTTACTCCAAGAACCCATCTTAAGCAAATTTTTTTGAGATAATATTTGGAGGCGAAGCAGAGAGAAGCATTCGAGAGGAACAAAAACTTAATTTACCACCATAGTCTATGAATACAGAGCTGTTGGCTCTAAACCATATACTAGTATAATATTCTCTCTTATTTATATTACACACCACCACCAACTCCATTTCAGAGAGGAAGGGAGAGGGATAGAGATAGGAACATCAGTGATGAGAGAGAATCATTGATTGGCTGTTTCCTGCACGCCCCACACTGGGGATCGAGCCCACAACCCGGCCATGCGCCCTGACCAGGAAATGAACTGTGACACCCTAGTTCATAGGTTGATGCGTAAGCAGGGAGCCACACTGGCTGGACCACTTACTCTAATTCCATGGCTGACAGTACATTTTCTGATATGATTTTATTGCTTAATTTTATAATTACTGAACAAGACGGGGATGCTCAGTATTTCTGACAGATGCATTCTTTCTCTCTCTTTTTTTTTTTTTGTCTATTAACAAGGTCTCTCCTTGTAGTATTTGTAAACTTTCCTATTGCAGGTTTGAGGTGTCTGAGTAGATCACCTATGGGTATAATTGAGACGTCCTCTGTTTTGGTAGTAAATGCCGAAGGCTACACGAAATAAAAGGCAGGTTGCTTTCAGGCCTCGATGAGCAGCAATAACTCCAACGTCGCCTCCCAATCTTCCACTCACAGAGGATTATGTGGGTCTTATCAGGCATATGAATGGGTGTTTGCCGGATGCTGGTGATATCAAGAAATGGGTTCACAGGAAGGAAACCGTTGAGAAGTCTCGCGGGACTAGGGATTTGCTGACAGCGGTGATGATGTCGGCCGAGTCAGGTTACCTTTCTTCAGATGATGAGCTGGACCGGTATTCCAGGGCCCCAGGTCAAGTTACTCTCACAGCAGCGAGGGGAAAATGTAAACTTGCACCTGATTTCCACCGGAAGGAAGTGGGTCTGTTTGTTTGTTTGTTTGTTTGTTTATTTATTTTTGGTTAATCCCCACCCGAGGATGTTTTTCCATTGAGTTTTAGGAAGAGTGGAAGAAAGAGGGAAAGACAGAAGCATTGATGTGAGAGGAACACATCAGCTGGTTGCCTCCTGCACGAGCCCTGACCAGGGCCCAGGCCGGGGTGGAGTCTACATCTGAGGCCTGTGCCCTTGGCTGGAATCGAACCCGGGACCCGTTGGTCTCTGCGGTCCCAGTCCATCACTCTGTCACTGCCTCAGTCTGCCTGTCTGCTCTGTTTGAGGATTGTTTTGCATTAATTAAAGAGCCTGACCATCAATAGCCACTGACTCACTTTTGCTCTTTATTATGAAAAATATCGTGGAATTGAATATTGAATGTGGGGGGGAGAAGCCCCCACACCACCTCTTTCCTTTGGCATTCCCATGAGCCCCCAACAGCTGCACTGGGTGCTCGTCAGGCCTGGCGGGACCGAGTCAGACGGAGAGCGGACTCGTGCCAGGGCCCATTGGAAACCAAGGGTCCCGCCAAAGACAGGCTCCGGAAATCGGGACTCACGTGAACCTGCCGTTTCAACGCACCGACCACTGTCTCATCAAAGTGCTTGTTCTAACAAGTAACGCTGATGTTGTTAGGAAATGTATATGGTATCGGGAGCGCTAGGCTTCCCAGAGAAAGGGGTCCCCTAAGTCAAGACATTTGCACACCCATCTGTTCCAGGATCGGAGAGGGGCTCACCTCCCCCCGTGGCTCACGGGAGTGGGGTTCTTGCGCTATCCCAAGAAAAAGAATTTTCTGAGACTTGCACTGGAGAACGACTGCTTTTTGTTTGCATGGCATCACATCCCTGAGTTTCCAAAGGCCCGTTTCCCCGAGTCCAGACCTAGAAGTGTAGCTGGGGCTTCCGCTAGCGCTAAAGTCAGAGCCGGTGTCCAGAGTCTCCTTGGTGTGTGTGGTTCCAGAGCCTGTTTCCTAAGAGCTACACCATACCGATTGTACCCTAAAACCCCCTCGCATCACCTTGCTCTAATGAAAACTAGAGGCCTCAACACAAATTAGAAAAAAAAAAAATCACTAAAAAAAAACACCCCAAACATGGGCAATAAACCTTTATGACAATACAAATGAGTTTTGTTTTTTATATTTTATGGTTTTTTAAAGCATCAGAGGGGATAGTGTTTAAAACCAAGCATTTCCTTGACTGATGTGGTTGGTTGGTTGGCTTTTTACTCACCTGTTTCCTAGATGCGGACTCTCTTTGTCACTCTTTGTCCACTCTTAACCGTCCTCAGACCTTAAGCTCTCAAGCCTCTGAAAGAGGAAACACGCCTTTGAAAGCATCCGAATGGGATCAGGTGCAGTCTCACACTCTTTCTATTTTTGCCTCTTTCGGGGGTTTTCCGCTGGGCTTCCTTCCTCTCTCGATGGTTTGAAAGATTACTTTTTAAGCTGGTTATATCACCGCAGCGTATAATAAGAAAAGCGTTAGAAGCGCTTTTATGACAAGAGAATCCTTTTTGTTCCTTTGTGATATTAGCAGCCGAGGCTGTTACCGAGAAGCCTGGAGAGAAGAGGGAGACAGACAGCGATGGAACACTTACACGGGGGTGGCGGGGGACACACAGACAATGTATTTGACTTTGGCTGACGCTGGCAGGCCCCTCCGGCTGACATGACTAGAAATGAACCCGGTCCCTGGAATGAAGTAGAAATGGGAATAAGGAGGCAAGGGACTTTCTGCCCATCACAAATACTGTAAATGAGACCCCTGCCTGCCCCCCCCCCCCAAAAAAAAATTCTTCTCTAGCCTTCTGATACTCCCTTTCTGGTTCTGCAGTTTTCTTTCTAGATTCCTAGACTTGCCGATGATCCATGTTCCCCGTTACAGCAGGACAATCAGAAGCAAATTGGCAGGTTTTTTGGTTTGTTTTTGGTCAGAACTGGATTTATAAAAAAACCTGCTATTCGAATATCACTGTTTGTAGTTGGTTTGTTGAAACTCTGCTATTAGCTGCGGCCTTTGAGTGTCCTCTGAGGTCCTAGAACTAATTTATCTTGGGGTTTTGTAAAGGAAATGAAAGTAAGATTTGAGAATCATGTAAGTCCCAGGGATAAAAAATTACGATGTTTATAAATCATTGTTACTCATCAGCCAGTGCATCTTCATCAAGCTACAAATATTAGGTAGTCATTCCAACAAGTAAAAATTATACATCTTCTGGCCATTGTTTTATTTTCTCTTAGGAAGACACCAGGAAATGCTTCTCATCATAACCTGAACTTCCTTGTAGAAAAAAATAGTAAAATTTTAGTGGTTAATTTGGGTCCAATTTGCTTTAAAATATAGATGTGAGCTCCAATTAACAATGAATTCTTCCATTGCTTTTTTTCTAATAACACTTATTTTTTTTGGATATTTTAATGCAATTACTGTTCTGCAGCACTGAATTGACATAAGTAATTGTTACAGAATTTACCAGGTGACCGAAAAATACACAGGGCGTATCCAGGAGAAACCCATTTCTTTTCCGATGTTTCAGATGTACTAGCACGGCGACTCAGGGGGTCAGCTCTCCAAATCCCTGAGAGAGTGAATATGGAGGAAGCTTTCCCGTTATACCCTTCGGTTTCTTTGTTTTCTATTTGTTTCCTAACTAGCGGGCTTTTTGTGGTGGGCTTCCCTCCACAGCCCCTCCCGAGTCAGTTAGAATGGGGAAGTTAGGTTGTATCTAAATGCCTGGTCTGGGTGGTGCCAGTGACCTCCCCTCTAGCTAAGCTGTTCCATTCTTTGCTTATGGCGCCTTTGTAAAACGGGGGTATTCTGGGAAACAGGTTCTGCCAGACAGGACAGGCATCAATGGAGTTAATTATCGGCAGCAAGAGTGTGGTTAGAAGGCAGCGTACTGGCCCAGATTCACATTGCTCCCACCGCTCCCCCCGGCCCCCAAAACGTCTTATAGTCCCCATTAAATCTAATCCCTCTCAGAACGAATCATGTTTATCCCACCTCTTAAGTCAAAAGTAAATAATTTGTTTAACTTTGGCTGCAATTATTTGTTATTGAAAGTATTTACCATTGGGATTTCTCTAAATGCCTATTGGTAAAAAGAAATACTAACCAGCTGTACTTCTAATAGTGGTTTCCTAATCTGGACTTAAACCTAATATTTAAATTAGTTGAGTCTACTTAAAGTAGCTAAGGATTGAAAAATGTCATAAAAAGAAAAAGAAATATCAAAATATTAGAGAGGAACTAAAAAGGGAAATAGCCTAACTTCACAAGGGGATAATCTAAAGATAGAATTGCTTAACCTGTATTTTTATTCAATATTAACTAATCTTCTTGTGGAATTTTTTTTTTCTTTAATGAAAATGCTGAGTGCATTCAGGGAGCACAATGCTGAAAGCACGTTAAGATGCCTCTGCAATTAGCAGAAATTTTTGTCCTTCCTTCGGAGCTGAAATAATCCCACGGAACTGCTTAAACCCACGTCGAGATGTCAGCAGGAGAGGAGGGTTTTCCCACTGATCAGAATCCCACATAAATGTTAAGCTCGGGCATTAACCCACTAAGGCTACCCCAAGCGCTGATTCCTGGGGGTGTTCGGCCGGGAAGGAAACTGTAAAGGATAGAAGTTCTTCCAGGGCTTCTTTGCTTTGTGTCCAAACTGCTCGTTGGAAGAGGAGGAGGAGACGTGCTGACTGCCAGACAGCCCTCAGCACCCAGGTGAAGCCGGCGAGAGGGGGCCGGCCCTTCTGTTCTTGTCTGGGAGCTGGAAATGGCCGAAACAGTACTCGGAAGGAGAAATTTGAGGAACTTTTACCAGCTGGTTTCAGCTCATTACAAAACGGGGGTGAAGACAGATGTGTGTCAATAGGAACGAATGAGCATCGGAAGCACATTGCCCATTGGTCGGCCCAAAATGCCAGGGGATCAGAGGCAGAACCCCCTCAGCCTGCTCACTGCTGTGTCTCTGTGGCCTAAACCCGGGCTCTAGACAAATGGAAACTCACTCGGTATTTGCTGACTAAAAAGGAGGCTTGTTAGGGCTACCTGCTGGTCTGGCATCATTCGGAGAAGACAGGTAGGGATGTCTGACTAAACTGTACAAGTCTTTATATCAACATCGTTTTTGGAAACAAACCCAAGGCCCTGCGGTAGTAAGTTAATTCTTGACACACTCCCATGATTGTACACAGGCAGGGAGAGAGAATGCGGTTTATGTATTCCTCTGTGCATTAGAACGTAAAGCTGAGATAATTCTTTAAAAGATGAGATGGTTTGAGTTTAGAAAGTTGATAGAGTCTTTTACAGATTTTGGAAATGTAGAGACACGTGGAACTCCAATTACAAAAGGGTTTCAGTGAGGCGGGAGGTTAGTTGATAAGATAAACTAAAAAGGCCAGGCCCCAAATGTTAAACCGTTTCTGCAGAAATTGCCCCAAAGATGCAGGTTCGGGGAGGCCTTTGAACAGGTTGCCACAGAGATGGAAGAAATGAAAAAGGGTGAAGATAAAAGTGTTGCCTTGAAGGAAGTAGAATAAATAAATGTGTAAAATGAAGAGCAGCAAGTCAAGGGAAATATTCCAAATTGTGTGCTTTCTCTGCTGTTTTATTTGTCGTTGACATGGGCATGTGTAAGAAGGCTTTGATATACTCATTTATGTGTTTTATGACTGGAGTTATATACACACCTGGACACCTACACACATTATTTAGGTTACTAGTTTGTAAATGATTACAAGATGTCTGTGTCTGTATTGATCAATGAAATGGCCTTTAATTTTGAGTCTTATTGTCTTTTACTAGTTTTGATTTTGAAGAAAACGCAGCATGAATTAGGTAATATTCCCATTTTGTTCTTTTTCTCTTCCAAAGCTACTGTGAGATCGCCTGCCAATATCTGAAAATGTCTGTGCCTTAATTTCATCATCTTTCACTTTACAAATCAAATGGTATCAAATATGTATATTTGATGAATCCAATTGGACACTTGCGACATGCCTGCCACTGTACGAAACTGGGGGGCAGTGTCGTTAAAGAAAATACCACAGCGACCCCTTGTTGAGTACAAATTACAGCATGGCCAATAAGGTAAGCTGACTGTGAAATGAAAACGAAAAACATGCTACAGGTCAATAAATATTAGATCCATCTGCTGACTGACTCATAGGTCTGTCTATAATGCTGAAGCACTTCCAACGTTTCCTTCATTCAGAAAACCTGAATGCTTTCATCTTAGTTTCCTGTTTTACGAATTTGGGCCACGTCTGCCATCTGCAAGCTCTCCACAGACCTTGATTATAGCTACATGGAAAATAGAATTACTCCCCGCATAGCCAGCATGTGCATGTCTCTTTCACCAATTATTTTTATATTAAATCTTGGGAAATTGTTACGATGCATGGCATTATGTGAAGCACAGAAATGTGTCATATGGACATGTAGGCCGGAGTTCTGTCTCCAAAATGTATTGACTACATGAACTTGAAAAGTTGATCCTCTCTTCTGTTCATTCAGCGATAAAATAATGACGAGGAGGACAGTGGGAAGAAAAAGAAGCTTCCTTGCTTCTAGAAGGCTCCTGTGGGAATCACCTAAATGGATATATTTGAAAAGTGGTTTGCTATCTGATGTGAGCAATACGGATATTATTGCTCAAAAACAAAGGGAAATGTATGGCCGCAGGCTATCTATGGCATTATAACGTTTTCTACACACTTAGGTAAACAGAAGCGCCATAATTTAGATGTCACTCACCTTTTGTTCAGTTCCTCCATTCTAAGGGATGGATGAAATGCTGAAGCATCTCCACAGAGAAATACAGCCGCCTCCCGTGCAGCCCAAAGCCCACATCGGACAGGCGGCTCCGCACCCGGCTTTCTGCATCCGCAGATTCCGCCAGCTGGGGACCGCAAACAAGGTTGTCCGCCTGCGCGGAGAATGTGCGGCCGCAAATGGGATCACCGTTTTCCAGGCGAGGCTCGTGGAACCTGCAGGTGCGGAACCCCGGATGGGAAGTGTGGACCCCAGGGGGTCAGTGCCCCCCCCCCCCCCCCCCCCCGGCTCCAGCCCAGGTGGTGCGAGGGTCTGGCGGCATGAAAGCTGCTGAACCAGCCAGGTGCCAGCCAGCTAGTTACACCAAAAATGTTTAAAAAAACGTAACATTTCAAAAATGAGACTCCATATGCACAGAGATTAGACACACTTGGCAATGGCTGCAGAAGAATGTCAGCGGGAAAGACTGAAAATACGGGGACAAGTTACTCCTTTTCTTACATTAGCGGCCTGTGCCCCATCCGCTACCCGCCGTCTTCTTGTTAAAATTAATCGTCATATTGGATTAGTGTTACTGCTGTTCATCAAAAGGATCTCCGCTTGCGTATAACTGGAAATAAAGTTTACTATTTATTCTGTGTCTAACACACGTTCTAATGGTCCGCAGGACACTTCGGAGTGAGAGGGATGTGTCATTTTTACACTTTTCTCCCCCTCAGCAGTGTCTGGAGCACCAGCAGTTGCTACCTCGTCTAGGAAATGTGTGCATTTGCAAAAGTGGCGGGAATAAAAGGGTGCTAAGAAAAGTGCGCACAGAGAGAGAGGTAGAGGGATGGCTTACCCACCGACCCCACTCGCATTTCATCCTGAAATACATGGTGCCCCCCCCAAAATGTATGCACACTTGACAAGTTATTAATTCCGATGGGTTGAATCTAAAAAGAAAGACACATCCATGGAGCGACTGGCTGCTAAGTGTGTGTACAGTTTTTTTGGGGGGGCACCCTGTATTGCTCTGTGACTCAGACTTACAGGAAGGTAACCTTGAAGGGCTCTAGGTCTTTGCATACTCCAATCCCATGCCTGAGCCTGGTCCACCAAATAAATATGTTGACTCATTCGAAGTTTACTTAGAAAAGCCAAATGCCTTATTTGTAAGCCAGTCAAATGGCTTATGCTCCAATGATTTAATAGTTGACTTTTTCTGGCTTCACCTCCTCCCTTTGAAAAAATAAAATCAGTGAGTGTTGTATGTTTAAAGGACCAAGTCATGAGATTGAAGGGAATGGTTCATTCCTGACACACTAGCTGGAGGGGAGAAGTCCTCTCCTCAGGAACACGCATGTTCTGAAGGGAAAAGCGTGATTCTGTTATGCGTGGGCGGTTTTACAGTTGGGGTCTGTTTGTTACAGCAGCTTGTCTGCTACAAGACCTTACCTAATCCAACTGGTGACCAATTTTTAAAAACTAAAATGTTATGTCTCCACTACAGAGTCTTCTGTTTAGGGAATTTCTCTCTCCATGAGCAAATGGTATTAATAAACATAAAATACATTTTTAATGGGTAAGATAAAAATTATAAAACTAACAGTAAAAGCAATTTCTAATAGATTTTATATCCCTTCCTAACCTCTAAATTTTACTTTTTGAGATATTAATTTTATTGAGGTAATTACGTCTGAAGGAACAATTTGTCTAAAAGACTGTAAACTATGACAGAATTAATATTTCATCAAAATAAATGTATGCCCCCTGGCTCCTAAATAGAACCCGAGAATAATGTCCATCTTGTGGCTAATACTCTGGTTTATGATTAATGCTCTTTTTGGGTAAAATAAAATAAACTTTGCCAAGCTTGTATATGTTCCTGTTCCTTTAAGAGTAATTCATGCCAGGGCATGTCACTTTGAAAGAGTGATTCTTTGTAAAGATAATTAACAGAGGAAATCGTCACAAGAACTGTATTTCGTTTTATTTTTTAAAATATATTTTATTGATTTTTTACAGAGAGGAAAGGAGAGAGAGAGTTAGAAACATCGATGAGAGAGAAACATCCATCAGCTGCCTCCTGCACAACCCCTACTGGGGATGTGCCCACAACCAAGGTACATGCCCTTGACCGGAATCGAACCCGGGACCCTTGAGTCTGTAAGCGGATGCTCTATCTGCTGAGCCAAACCGGCTAGGGCAAGAAGTGTATTTTAATTGCTTTCGCGTTGCTGCTTATTTTTCAGTCTCGAGATGCAAACCTCAAGTGGGAGCTAAAGGCTGTGCTGTTCCTCCCGCCCGGTTCTCAGGTGAGCTCCGCGAAGGAGGTTGAGTCAGTACCTTCCTCTGCAGGTTGAATTGTTGGGGAGATGGGTGAGTGCTCTCCAAATCCCTTTCTCCCCTTCCTCTTGCCAGGGAGGGTTGCTTCAAGTTCACGATGAAGTTTTGTTTCGTCTTCGAAGATGCCATTTATTCAAAGCCTTGAGACAGTGGGGCTGTGATGCGTTTACTTGCCGAAAACTAAGGTGGTTATTTATTTATTTTCTTGGTTGTGTGAGGTGCGTGCTTGCATTTATACTGGTGTCCAGCCTTTTGACAAGTGTTTTATTACTGACACTTATACTAACAAGCCACCGTTATGTCACTCTGATTTTTGAAGTGGGTGCTCTATTTAAATGTCATATCGCCTTTAACTAGAGAAACATTGCATTTTTAAAATTGTTTCTCAAGCCAGCAATCACTTTTCTTTGGCTGAATTAACATTATTATTGATGAGTTCTTGTTGTTTGGGGTACTGTTCTTGGTATCAGGATAATACTCGCCTCATAAAATGAGTCGGGATAAACTCTGAAAAGTACCTTCAGATTAATCAATGACCTGCTCATCAATCACCCGAGAGCTGCACACACAGCGTTACTAGGACAAACCTTTCACTGCCTGTTGGAATTGCTATGGCGATGAGTGTTGGCAATGTGCATCTTATGGAAAGCATCGTTTTTATACGAGCCTGGGCGGGGAATGGGTGAGAGATTTTGCAACTGTGAGCGAGTTGATACTGAAGTGAAGTTGCCAGTGAAGAGGGAGGCAGGGAAGGAACAGGCACTAAAGACAAGCACTTGGGGAGAAGGGGGAAAGGGCTGATTGGCAGACTCAGCTCATGGGAACGATGGAAAATTAGACAAAAACCTTTAACGGGGATTGGTAGTTAGTCCTAGAGACAATGGCAGGTGTCTCTATTTTCGGATAAAACAGGATTCTAAAATTTCATCTCTAAAAGCAATATACTGCCCAGCTGGCATGACTCAGTGGTTGAGCATCAGTCAACCTACAAATGAGGAGGTCACAGTTCCATTCTAGGTCAGGGCACATGCCGGGATTGGGGGCTCAATACCCAGTAGGGGCTGTGCGGGAGGCAGCTGATCAGTGATTCCTTCTCATCATTGATGTTTCTCTCTCCTTCTCCCTTCCTCTCTGAAATCAATACAAATATAAAAAAATGAGATAAAAGCAATTACTGATTTGTATGTAGGAAACATACAGTAGCTACATAAGTTCTGGGGAGGGGGAATACGTCTGTTGATATTACTCCAGTTGATACTGGGGCTTGGGATTACATTTCTTTTATGAATGTATCATAAGGAAACAGAGCTATGCATATCTATCTATCTATCTATCTATCTATCTATCTATCTATCTATCATCTATCTACTAGAGGCCTCGTGCACAAAATTCGTGCATGGGTTGGGTCCCTAGGCCTGGCCGGCAATCAGGGCCGATCTGTGGGGTGACCGGTAGGGCGATTGGGGGGCCCCGCTGGCACCCACTGTGGCTGGCTTGGGCCCTGCAGACTGAGGGCAGCTCCTGCATTGAGCATCTGCCCCCTGGTGGTCAGTGTGCGTCATAGTGACTGGTTGTTCTGCTGGTCATTCTGCTGTTTGGTCAATTTGCATATTAGGCTTTTTATTATATAGGACATATATATATGTGTGTGTGTGTATATATGTATATGTATGTGTGTGTATATATATATATATATATTTAAATGCAGAGGAAAGCAAAGAGGGCGTACACTGAAAAACTGTGTGAGATGATGCAAAAATTGGCTCAATGGTGCTTGATGCCAATACTGCAAGTCAGGAGTCTAAATCATATGGTTTAATATGAGGTAACAAAGGAAAACAAATGGTGTATTTCTAAATAAAATGTTTTGTATAATAGTTAAGATAGCTATTTAATTATGTTAATAAACTAGTATCAGTAATTACTTTATTTCATCCAGGTTCCTAAGTGCTTATATATTCAAACTGACCAGGGTACTTAAAAAAACAACAACAAACCTTTAGATTTGGAAAATAAATTATCACATTATTTTCTAGTTTCCTTTATAATTAGGAATGCATGCTGCATTTTGCAAGCTGGATGCAGAATAAGTTATATTTCACACCTGATAATTTCTTTTTGTAAAATGGAAATAGAGATGTTTGCCAGTTAAAGCATGAAGTTCGATTCTCAAACTTCCTATAAATATTAATGTGAAGATAGGTTGATAGTACACATAAATTCATTGAAAACTTACTCATTTTGCTTGCAACAATTTGGAACCTTGGTTACTTGATAGAATGTTTTTGGGGAAGAAAAACATGAAAGATGGAGAACTGGTCCAGTTGACATGTCTGTTCATACCTTCTAATCCTGGAGCGACAGAAACACAGAAATGTGTTCTTTCAGCTGAGCATGTCACTATATCTGTAGTGTTGTAGGAATTGCATGTAGCGTTCATTGGATATTTTCTGCAAATTGTTTCAATCACAAAGCGTTTAAAATAAAATTCCATTTCAGCTTAGCTTGATGCAATCTGTATTGATAATATCAAGTCAGCGGGCAGCGTAACGAGTTCATCTGGCCAGTAGTTACGGTGTTGTCTAAGTGAACGCTGTCAATTTCTTTCCCATCAGTGCTGTGACCTGAGCTGAGTTTTACATCATTCTGTTTGTTTTCTTCTCAATATTATAAGCTGCCATTTACAACACACTGAGATATAATCAATGAGATCTTAAAAAAACACAAAAACAGCAAAAAACCCACAAAACTTCCTCCAGCCTCCAGCTCTCTTATCCCCCAGGCAACGCGCAAATCTTCACTGGCAAAGGTGGGTGTTTTAGTACTAAGAACGCTTTTTCGTATTTCACCCACTCCGGAGGTGACTGAAAAAGTTACACTTCAGCTGGAGTATCCTTGTGCAGCTCACACTTCCAAAACAATATGGCCCCGCAGGAGCAAAGTTAGGCCTGGGACCCAGAAGTCAGGGTAATTTACTAAAGAATTTTCTGACGTGTTTATGATTAGCAAGTTGGCAGGGGTCAGCAGAACTCCTCCATCTGCAATGGATGGTGCTTGCTCAGGCGCCATAGGAGGAGGGCTCACAGGCTGCATGCCGAGCTCAGAGCCTTTGTTCTTGCCCTTCCCTCTTCTGGAATGCCTTCCCTCTTTTTCTCTCCACCTTCTTCTCCGGTTTAGGAAGCCTTGCCTGAAAGAATAGCCAAGTCCGCCCCTTCCATCCTGCAGCTTTGCCGTTCTCCTTAGCCACCATGGCATCATCACCCAACCGCTTTATAGATGGGGATTCATTTGTTTACGGCCTGTATCATCTCACCAAAATGCAAAATATCTGTGGCTGGAAATGCTCTGTTGCTTCTAGAACTCTGTGGCAGATGCTAGGTGCTAGGATAAATAGGAACAGGTCAAATATCTGTTGCTAAATGAATGTGTGCTTGCATGGGTGCATGAAAGAATAAATATATGACTGTTGGAGGTAGATTCAGATAGTAAGGTTCTCAAGCATTTTTCCACGTAATTAGCCGAAAGACAAAAATTGTAAGCCTGAGTGCGTTTTCTCAAACACAGGAAATGACTAATTTCAAACTTCTCTTTACATAACGTGGAATGCTGTGCTAGCATTTATTTCAGAAGTCTGTCGACCCTACACTTTAGATAAATATATATGTATATTAGTGAGTTAATTTATATTCTTTACTTTTCAGGACAAGCTTTTTTTTCAAAGTCCATCCTACTCCCACCCCCCAACCCCCACAGTACCTCTAAAAATACCCTTAATACATAAACACAAAAAAATAATGTTTTTATAAAATGGCAGGACAAACAGTTAAAAATGGGTCAACAAATGGGCCAATATTAAAACTGAAACCTCCTGTGTGTCAAATGTCAGTTCTTAAGGGGAGCATGCAAACCACGCCGTGGGAGAAGATATATTTAAAATTTATATAATGAGGCATCATTGTTTAGGGTAGTGGGAAAAATCAAAGCAACTTGCTTCTCAGCAGAGGAATGGGTAAACGGCGGCTTATGTAATGCTACTGTTAGAAATGAATATTAGCAAGATGTAAAAAGTGTATACATCCCAAAATAACATTAGCTTAAAGAAACAGGTTGCAAAAGTGTGGGCAAGTATGATACCACTTATGTGGTTTAAAATACAAAACAACATATATTATATAAGCTTGTGTGGGTATGATACATAATAGTTGTCTCCAGAGAGGGAATATAGGAATCCAAAATAGAACTTTAAAAGTAACCGTGTTTATTTAAAGAAAGAACCAACTAGCAGAAACTTTTAACACATTTTATCTTTTTTGATGAGTATATCAGGATCTCTTTTGTATATGTCTGCCCTCCCCCCTCCAATACCAACTGGGAACCAGTCTCATATGTAGAGAAAAGTATATTTCAAATAACTTTTCTAAACCATGTGAAAGTAATCGTGCGTTTCTCATAAATACTTTAGTATTTCACTCAAACACATTATTCAATGAAGCCACCAGAATAAGAAAATCACTCCCAATACATGGAACACTTAGAGTCCACTGAAGGTTTAACAGCTCCTAGCATGTGTGTCCCTTCAAAAGAAGCTCCTAGCATGTGTGTCCCTTCAAAAGAATCCAGCCCGGAGCCTCACATTGCAGTTGACTGCTGTCTTTTCCTTTTCCTCGATTTAGAGCACGTCTCCAGCTTTCCTTTCCGTTCACGACCTTGACATTTTCAGTGATTACAGGACAGTTATCCTGCAGTGTGTTGGGGGAACATAATTAAAAATAAAAACTCCTTCCAACTCAGAAAACCTCTCTATAAAGCTAGAAGAAGGCGGGGGGGGAGGGGAAAGGACAGTTTGAGCTTTCTTAATGAAGAAACCCGGAAGCAGAAGATGCTGCCCATCACCGGCCATGCACCAAGAGGGCTGCAAAGACAGAAAGAAATCTTAACGCGACATAGTCAAGCAGACACAGCCCATTCCACACGTGTTCTCAAGATCAACGGTCACTGGTCCTCAAGGAAGAGGAGCTGACTGCACCCTGTCACAGGTGTGCTGTGCGATTGAGTCGGCTCTGGGCTCTGACTCCTGGCGACCCTATGAATGAGTGACGTCCACATGTCCTGTCCTCACAGCTCTGGGGACTCAGCCTATGGCCTCTTGGATGGAGTCACTCCATCTCCTATTCTAGTTCAGGCAGCGGCCCTCCCCTAGACAGTGGGAGATTGGGTGCTAACTTCCTTAATGACTGCATCCCAAGGCCCTTTGAGAAGTACCTTCTGCTCCTTCCTTACAGTGTGTCTGCTGGCTGTTAACGCCACCCTGTGGAATGCGCCATTGAAACTATGGGAAGTTCATGTCTTAAAACATCAACGTGGAAAGGCTGTTCCTGTTTGTATTTAACTGCAAACATTAAAAAATTCCATGTAACCAGAAAATATTTATAGGATAATAAGACAGCTTTAAATGCTCTAGAAAAAAATACCCAAGGACTTACCAAGGAACAAACCAAATTAAAATAATAAAACTATGTCTGGGAAAAAAAAAAAAAAAAGAGCAAAAGCCGGTCCCCATGCAAAAACATTCTAATATGCTAATTATGCCCTGATGTATATGCACAAATGCTAATATACCCTGGCAACACAGGACTTCCTAGCCGAGGAACGAACAAACCTGCGATCCACTTTCAGCATGAGAGCCACAGCAGACTCTGATTTTCCTAAGTCCAACTCGGCATGCAGGACAGGTGTTTCATAAATGGATTTAAACAACACAACTCTATGATGTACAGTGCTGGGTCCTCTAATGCAGTTTCTGAAAAGTGAAGTATTTATCCCGTACAATTGTCAGTTATTATTCGTTTTCAGACCAAACTAACAGCAAAACACATTCTGCATTAATGGAAAAACTGCTACTGCACTGCAGAAGCATTATTTTATAGCAACGTTTATTTCTCCTTTTTCTCTTCCTTGATTTTTTGAACATATTTGACTGTGGTTGGCCAGTGGCTTTGGCAAAGAGAGCTGCTCTAAATTACCATCCCTGATTTTTTTTGGAGTGTGTGTGTGTGTGTGTGTGTGTGTGTGTGTGTGTAAAGGTTAATGTCAATATTTGTTCTCCCCTTTTGTAACTGTTTTCTCAGATAATCCAGGCATCTGCATTTTGAGAAGACTAGTTAGAAAATTAGATAAATTAACTTCTTGCAGGTTTGAGAAGTAATCACGGTTCAATGTCTGTTTCTTCTAAAGAGTATTGGGATCTTCATGTGGAAATTGAATTGTTTAATGAAAAACGAAAAGTTAAGGGCCAATCAAACGTGAATATACACAAAAGTCACTGGGGAAATGTCTGTGAAATGTGGTGTCCAGACACCTTCAGAAGATTTGACTCAGTAGGTCCAAGATGTGGTTTCAGGAAGTATGTCCCTCTAAGTGGCCCTGTCGGACATGGCCCGATGGCTACTGTGGGAAAGATGGTAGTGAGAAGGTAGGCATTTCTGGGACTATGGGGAGGGGTGCAGATACTTTTGGCAGTTTTTGTTCAGGCATCTTTGTCATCAAACGGATGTATCAGACTACATTTTAATGTTGCCACTAAGATCTTTAACTTTTATATCATATTTTTTTTTATATAATTATGGGCGAGCAACCATATATGATTGGTTACATCTCTATATGCTATGGCTGCCTGCAAAAGAGGTGACCAAGTCCAGCCAGCTGAACTCCCCAAGGTGTCCAATTCTCCACCATTTCCCATGCGCCTCCCTAAAATCTTAAGTACAAAGAGCCCATTTCTACGAGGCCAATTGTTTGTTTAAGTGTACATGCCTTAAATAATTACCATTACATATGTAAATTCTTTAATCAAGTCTCAAATTTTGAGAGTAATACCTAAAGTGGACTTTTGAGATGTAGTATGGAATCTAACAAAGATGGATGTTTGTACTTCAAGTTTTCTGAAATAAACTTTCATATGAGGGAAATAGCATATGAAATAAAACTCCAAATGCTATTTCCAATATCAGTGACATGACATAGTAAGTGCAGGGACTGAATCAAATAGCCGTATGCACATACAGCAGCTGCATTGTCTGCCCTGGAGGGAGATGGGAAGTACTTACAAAAAGGCTAAACACACACACAGGTAAGTCTCATCTATACATATTCATCCCGCCACGTTGACCTAGACTATTATGTAAAGTTTCCTGTCAAATTATTCATGAAATATGGATGTTTCTGTGTTTGGAAAGGAATTCGATCTAAGCAGACATAAAAAAATAGCTGATTCTATTAAAGAGAAAGGCTGGGACGTGGAGAAATAAAATGTTATAGCTGTTTAATATTTCATGATTATAAAACATCATATCAGAGCAATGTGTAATTTAGATAGATTTCTGTTAGGTACCTATCTTTTAATTTTAGAAGTAATTTAAAAAAAAGAAAGAAAAAGCAAATAGTCACTTTGGACCACGCTCCTAATTTAATTACCGCCTCACATTCACATTGAAGTCGAAGAGATGAACTTGAAAAACTTCCTTTCTTGAGGTGAAAGTTTTCAACATGAAAAGAAATGCCGAATTGGAAAATATGTCCAAAAACTATTCTTGTACCTTCAAAGCCATTTAATACAGTAGGTAGGAACTGGACGGCACGTAGTTAAGAAACAAATAGAAACAAATGGCTCTCAAGTGAACTGGAGTTTCAAGACAAGTTCATTAGCTTATGAAAAATAAGCGTTAGAGGAGTTGAGAGCATTGCAATAAAACCATTTTGTAAATAAATTCTGCTGAATAGGAAGAAAACAGGTAGCCCAGCTAGAGGTGGATCCACATAACTCACATTTATATGGGACTTTGTGGGCACTAGTCACTGTTCTAAGTGGGTTACATTTAAAAGATGCAATTTAAAAATGAGGAGCCATCATTAGCGCCCCTTCCACTCTATAGATAATACAATGAAGGCACAGAGGGCTAGGTCCCTCGTCTCACAGCTACTCAGTGACTGAGCCAAGACATAAACCCGGGGTGTCTGCTTCCATAGTTCATGCTGTTAACATCATGATATACTGTTTTTTAAAAATCTATTATTTTTATTGATTTCAGAGAGGAAGAGAGGGAGAGACAGAAACATCAATGATGAGAGAGAATCATCATTGCGGATCGAGCCCACAACCCAGGCATGTGCCCTGACTGGGAATCGAGCCGTGACCTCCTGGTTCATAGGTTGAGGCTCAACCACTGAGCACACCAGCTGGGCTATTCTTCATTATTTTTAGTTAATTTTTTTGGAGGGACATGGGTTTCAAGTGAACAATTCGGTGGTACATCCTCTGCATGTTGCATTTGGATTTTAAATAGATGCCCCCCGCTTTACTGTGGTAAAAGGGGAATGGATGACAATGCTGATAGAGGTCAGGGGACTTGTCCAGGGGGAGAGATGGGCATGACGTTGAAATGGGAAGGGGCCTGTGACAGAGCCGGCTGGTGTAGCAGGATAAATACTGTTGCTACGCACAGCCATGGAGAACAGTGGAGGAAGACAGCCTTTTTTCTTCTTCTTCTTTTTTAATAACTTTCTACAGACGAGTGTGGGTTTGTTGTGGACATATTGAATTCTGAGCGAACATGTTGAATCATTTCTGAGGAGACAAGCACGCCGTTGGATGGAAAAGTCTGAAAATATAAATGTGCGCGTCAGCTGCTCGCCGCTGAGAAAGTGGAGCCCAGATGGGCTTACTGGGAAGTGGTCGAGGAGGCAGAGAGGAGCCATGTGTGGTGTCTGCCTTGAGGAAGCTTCGTATGTGGCTGAGATAAACCAGCTGACAGGGCTGAAAAGTTACGGTGTGGGGCTGTTGCATGGAAGCTCCGAATGGTGTATTCCAGGCCCGGCTGGCGTGGCTCACCAGGTGAGCTTTGACCTATGATGGTCAGGAGGTCACGGTTTGATTCCTAGTCAGGGCACATGCCCGGGTTTGGGGCTTGATCCCCACTCGGGGGAGTGCAGGGGGCAGCCAATCCATGAATCTCTCTCAGCATTGATGTTTCTATCGCTCCCTCCCTCTCCCTTGTATGTATGTATATATACTAGAGAAATATGCTAATTAACCGGGACGCCGTAATGGGTCAACCGGACAGGAGGAGGTTGTGCGTGCAGTTGGGGGTGAGGTGGCAGGGGCCTCCGTGCATCTGCGCTGGGGGAGGTCCTGATCAGCAGCGGCCAAGGCTGCTTCAAGGGCCAGAGAGGGAGGCTGGGCTGGACCAGCAGCGGCTGCGGCTGCTGCAGGGCCCGGGGAGCGAGGCAGGGCTGGACCGGCAACTCGAGGGTGGGCGGCGCCATGCGATTTTGAATCGCACACTGGGCTCCTAGTAAAATATATATTTTTAAAAAGTGTGTATTCCAGGAGGTAATACTGAACATTATATCATCCCCAAAATGTATCTAATCCTGAGGGTTCACAGGGGTGAGGACCGGAGATGAGTGTTGGCTGTGACATCAAGGAAAACTGAGAAGCATCCCGAGAATTATTTGGGGTAACTGGTGGCAAGTTCCACTCTGAGCACACCAAAGGCTGGGAGGTGAAGACGTGGGCATCCCTTTTATGAGTTTGCTAATGACACAGAGGAAAAGAGTAAGGCAGCCGCTGAACGTGCATAGCAGGTTGCAAGGGGGTTTCCTTGAAAACTTGGGAAAATGGTATCATGTTCAAAATTCTTGTACTTCTGACATTCTGGCAGACCTGGTACACTACCAAACGTCCCCACTTAGAAAAGCAAAACACCCCCAAGGCACATTTCCTACGTAAAATGGAATGACCGTGAGTCTAGTCACGTCACACTTGTCTATATAAATGCACTGTTACCTGGTAGGGAAAGAAGGAGACCCTCCTCAGAGGGAGGAGGCGGACCTCCCGGACCCGCTCCAGTAGGAACAGTATTAAACTACTACAAGGGAGCCCGCCGGGTGACCCTAGACCCCGCTAGAGGCAGGGGAAATTGCTGCCATTACTTTGTAGTGAAGCTGATGAGGTACAAGCTCTGGGATCTGGTGTTCCCACTCCTGGAAGGTGGATGAACTACAGCTATTTAAGTTCAGAATGTCAAAACTAATAATGCTAAACACAAAGGAACAAACTAGAGAGGCATTGGGTACAGTATGATCTGTGGTAAATGTTCAAAACCATGCAAGCCTACACAACTTATGTTCATATATTTACATAATACATATAAGGTAACACACATATATAATATATATCTCAAACTATGAAGACATACAAATAATTTAGAAATAGCATGGTTGTTGCCTTTGACGAGATTAGGCAATGGTTTGATCAAGAAGAGTCTTTTAGGGCTTAAACATAATAATGTTCTATTTCTTTCAGTATAATCTTTTCATCTATTTTCTGGGGAAAATTGAAGCTTCCCTTTATGAAACTGTGTAAATCATGGCTGTTGATTAAATACCATAGAGACGGTACTGGAGATATTGCTACACTAAAAAAATATGGTTTTTATGAACTTCGGTGTGACTGATTTTTATGGGATTATCTACATACAGGAATGATCGTAATTGAATTTTCCATACATTGCAACTTCAATGAATGGACATTCCGTATTGGGGAGAAGCCATTCAAACGACTTTACCGTTTTTGCTTTGTATATTTCATCTGCCAAAAATGTAAAACGTGCATGTTTTGACCAGAGATTATACACCCAACACACCACCGACACACACCACTAACATACACATGTACACTCATGATCAGATGTTAGACTAAGGTTTTACTTTGAACAAACCATCTGCCATTTCTCTCCTGCTCTTTGAAACATGGCAGTGTCTTGAGAATCAAAGATCCCTGTCCTCCTCCTCTGGATAAGAGCCAAGCTTAAGCTCTTGTTTATAAGCAGAGAGCATTAAATAATTCTTAAAATGAAGTCCTTTAGAAGAAATGAAGTCGTTATCAGCCTGCTGAATAAGGAAGCCATTCATGTGATTCCGGACAACGGAGGTCTTTGGAAACAATGAATAACTCGCCTAATAGCCACCGAAGGCATTAAGAAACACATTAAAATGTTTACTCAGGCTCACACAACAGCAAAACATCCTATCAGAATATACATAAAACAGATTTATGTATGGTGAGGGATTACAATTGATGTACAACATGACTCTCAGTCCCAAATCCTTTATGCCCTCTGTGTGCTTTAGAGGTGAGCCCAATAGTTGTCTTTTCTACATTCTACCCTCTAAGCCAGTTTTCACCCTCATTGTATATTTGCAAAGGAGGTACAGAGAGGACACAGTAGGCAAATGCCTATTGAGAAAACCCACAAATATTGTCCTGCCCTGATGAGCCATGCGAAAATAATGGAAATGGACTTATTACTTTACTAGAGGTCTGGTGCATGAATTCATGCATGGATGGCATCTGGCTGCCAGCCCTGATGGGGGCTGATTGGGGCTGGGCCAGCAGGGGGCGGGAACCACTCCTGATCAGGGTAGGGGTTCCAATCAGGGGCTGGGCCAGCCAGGGGGAGGGGCCACAGGTGGTTGGGGGGCTGGTTGGGAGCCAGGGAGAGGGGCCGTGGGTGGTTGGCCACCTGGCCCTGGCCCCAGTCAAGGTGGGGCTGGGGCGCTGATTGGAGGCCAGGCCCACCAAGGAGAGGGGCTGCAGGCGATTGGCCAGCTGGCCCCACCCCTGATTGGGGTGAGGGGGAACGATCGGGGGTGGGGCTGGCCAGGGGGAAGGGCCATGGGGATTGGCCAGCAGGTGGTGCCCTCTATTGGGGTGGGGGGGCAATCAAGGGGTACGGCTGGCTGGGGGGAGGGGCCATGAGTGGTTGGGGGGCCCATCAGGGCCCCGATTGGGCCGGTTGGCTGCTGTAGTGCGCGTCATAGTGACCAATCATTCAGGTCATTCCTGTTGTTCTGTCATTCCTGTCGCTTGGCTTTTATATACTATATAGATTATTGCTAATATTCATTAGACATGTTTGTTGGAATTAAATCCTGGAGTGACGGTTAGGGGACAAGCTTTGACAGCATCTGTGATTTCCAGGAAATTCTTATAATATTCAGAGAGAATGAGAAACAATATTGAATGATCCTATTTCTATGTAGAATTTTTTTGGATTGGGTTTAATGGATATGAATCTTTATTAAGGTTACCTTCCCTGCCATCTTCCTCACCCTCTGTCCCTGTGTGGCTCAGTGGTTGAGTGTCGGTCGACCCATTCACCAAGCGGTTGCCGGTTTGGTTCCTGGTCAGGGCACATTCCCAGGTTTCTGGCTTGATCCCCAGTAGGGGGCATGCAGGAGGCAGCTGATGGATGTTTCTCTCTCATCCATGTTTCTATCTCTCTATTCCTTTCCCTTCCTCTTTCTCTAAAATCAATAAAAACATATTTAAATAAAAAGAAAAATAATACCATTCATTCATAACCAGTTAAGCCCCCCAGGCCAATAACTACTATTAGTCTTGACCCTTTTGCTTCCAATTTTTGCTACAGTGTTCCATCAATTCAAACATCACTCAGCCAACCAAAAAATGCGTCGTCTAAAGTTAAATATGGGATTCCAGTTGCGGAAAAATTTTTTTTCCAGGGCCTCACATAATACAGCCTGTGTGAGGATTAAACCCAACAGCACATAATTGAATACAAAATAAATAAAAGAAAAATGAAGCTAGATCCTGGAGATAATGGGGGTGGGATTAATATTGATGAGGTCAGGGAAGCTGATCTAAAATAAGGACTCCTGTTGGAATGCTACGCCTTAGGTTTTAATGTCATGGAGAATTCTTGTATTTTCAGGCCCCTTCTAATTGTTAAAGATTAACTTGGACATTCTTGACCCAATCTGTAAACAAGTTTATTCATTTTTTAGTTTGTGTGTTTAACTATCATCGAGGATTTTATCTTTCACAGATAAAATGTGACAGTCATAGCAGTATGGTATTTTAAAATTCTCCCCAACCAAAGCGTAAGTGCAATGTATTGCAATTAGAGAACTCTACATCCAACTTGGGGACAGAAATACTAGGAGGACTCTTGTTTCTTTTTCTCATTTTATTTATCCTTTATTTTTTTAATAATAAATAAATAAAGGATAAATAAATAATAATAAATAAAATTTATTATTTAATAATAAATAATAATAAATAACTAGGGGCCCAGTGCATACATTTGTGCACCTTGAAAGGAACTGTGGGTCATGAGGCTGTGGTGGGCACAGGGGCAGGTCTTGGCCCATTCTCTGTTGCCCCTGCCTGGCCCCTTCCACTGCAGCCCCCGGTCCCCACTCTGCCAGCAGCCACACTCCTGCTGCTGCCCGCCGCTCCCACATGCTGACTGTGCTGGCCCCACTCGCACCTGCTGACGGCACAGAGCAATTGGGGCCAGTGTCAGCAGTGGGTGCAAGTGGGGCCATCGCTGTCAGTGGGTGTGAGTGGTGGCTGCTGCCCCGATTGCCCCTCAGGAGCAGGGAGAGGAGGAGAAGCCCTCAGGGGTGATCGGGGCCAGCAGCTGTTGCTCACACCCACTGATGGCGCCGAGCGATTGGGGCCTGTGCTGGGCACTGGCAGTGGGTGCGAGCAGCAGCTTCGGCACTGGCAGCAGGTGTGAGTGGGGCTGGCACGGGCAGCAGGTGTGAGTGCTGGGTGGGGCCATGGCATGTGGGAGCAAAGAATTTTCAGTAACCATCAGAGGCTCACCCGAATGACAGTGACTGGTGCCCTGCCTTGGTCTGGTGCCCCTGCTCACCTCCACCATCCCACAGTGGCCAGTGCCCGCCATGTTCCACGCTCTGCCGCCTCCTGCCGACACCTGTCATGTTCCATGCGCACCCCCCTGGTGGTTAGCGCACGTCATAGCGACCGGTTGGTCGGTTGTTTGGTGGTTCCACCATTCAGTCTATTTGCATATTAGGGTTTTATATATATAGATGACTTCTCATTTCAAGCACAGATAAACAATACCCATAATGTTTAGACTGACATGAAAAGGCAGCAAACAAATATAAACTATGACTTTGCAAGATAACGTCTTCATGCAGGGCCTGTCAGTTCAATAGTTGACTTCCCAGAGGGTCTTGAATGTTGTGCAAATCTCTTCTAGCTTTTAGCAACAGCATTAATTTAAATATAAAATGCCATTTGAACCCATAAACTGTTTTCATTAGGGACTTCTAATAACAGTTAGATTAACAGGCAAACACTTAATTACTGCCTCTCTCCCTCTCTCTTTTTTAATCAGGCAAGCAATTCTAATAGGAAGTGACAGGGCGTTGATTTAGGAAGCTACTTACTTCAAACCATCACTGACAGTTGCAAAGATTTTCTTTGAAGCCTATGAAATGGACATTAGAGATGAAGAGCCAACAATATATTGAAAACTAATTGGGGGGGGGAGGGCACGGGAACCTGGTTGCCATCACTTCCCATGTTCAGATTATAAAAGTTCCTTGTAGGCAGTAGGAGTCTGAGGACCAGAAATACTGTGAGTGAAAGAGACTGGAGTGAGTTATGGTGGGAGGATGTGCTTATGGAGAGCCACCTTGCCCTCGGATCTCCAACACTCAGAGTCACTGTAGCCGTTGGTCACAACTTGAGATATAATCATCAGCCTTTTCTTCTTTAAAAGCTGTACGGATGGGCAGGTGCGGGGTGGAGGGGGCACCGGGGGAAAAACAGCAACAAAGGGGACTTTTAATCCCACTCCCATTACCTCTAGGATCTAGCTTCATTTTCCTTTTATTTATTTAGTTGTTATTTTAAAATATGTTTTTATTGGTTTCAGAGAGGAAGGGAGAGGAAGAGAGAGATAGAAACATCAATAATGAGAGAGAATCATTGATCAGCTGCTTCCTGCACACTCCCTACTGGGAGTCAAGCCTGAAACCCAGGCATGTGCCCTTGACCGGAATTGAACCCGGGACCCTTTAGTCCACAGGCCAACGCTCTATCCACTGAGCCAAACCAGTTAGGGCTATTTTATATTCAATTTTATTTTAATCAACATAAAGATAAATTTAAAAAGATAGCAAGCTGCACCGGCCCTGCCAGTGTTTCTCAGTGGTGAAAGCATCGGCCTGTGCACCAGAGGGCTGCAGGTTTGATTAATGGATGACATCTGCTGTGATGCTGGATTTGCTTTATTCAAGGGGCTGAAATGCACAGCGCTTTAAGGAAATCTTTTTACTTGAGAGAAATAAAAGTCTATGTAAATGCAAAACGATAATAATAAAAGAAATAGGTACTTCTAAATTTAGATTCAATTTCTAATAGGGCAAAAATCCCAAATTTAGATAATTGATTTTATAACTGGAGAGATCTTTTATAATCGCCTTTTGAAAATAAAACCAATTATTAGTTGATTATTTTATTTTTTGTTAATCCTCACCCAAGGATATTTTCCCATTGATTTTTAGAGAGAGTGGAAGGGAGAGGGAGAGACAGAGAGAAACACTGATCATCGGTTGGTTGCCTCCTGCATGCGCCCTGACCAGGGCCAGGGAATCTGCAATCAAGCTACGTGCCCTTGACCGGAATCGAATCTGGGACCCTTCAGTCCACAGGCTGACACTCTATCCACTGAGCCAAATGGGCTAGGGCAGTAGTTGATTCTCAATTACAGTTATGGTACTTGTGTAGCTGAAGAGAAGTTGAAATAAAATGTATAGCAGTGCTGTTGAAACTCAACAATTGAATTTCCTTGAGCACTGTATGTGTTCTCTTCCTCCCCATCTATACTTGCAAGTTTGTCCATTGAAACCACTTGCTATTAATTCTAAGGTAGCTAACCCCATAGTGTGGCCCTCAAGGGAGCTAGCTACATTTCACAAGCAAAGAAATCCATTTTCATGATGTTTCTATAGCACGACAGCAAGATTAGTTAAAAAATGAGGAATTCAGACAATCAGCCAGCTGTGTCCTATACAAAACGCCAAACATCTGGTTCCCCTGGCTTTTTGTTTCTTACTGACTTGATTGAAACAGCAGGGTTGATTGTGCTGTGCAAATATAGCCCCGGAGCAGGGAAAATTCGGGAGTCAAGAATCTTGATTTTATTGTCGACTTTCCTAAAATCTCAGATTCAGAGATTCTGAGGCTGTAGTGTCAGCTGTTTGAACAGACTGCCTTCTATTGCTTTGTTTTTGTAGTCGACTCAGTGAGATGTTCATGGGAGAACTCCGGAAACTGCTGGACTATTTTAATTACCATGGTTATTAGCATTTCTGTTCCCCAGTTACCTTCAAAACGCGCCCCTCCCAAGTCTAGGATGGACAGAAGACTGCTTAGACCTTCCACAATCCCAGTTCCACAAACAAGCTGGAGTTCTGCCTAAAGAGAAGGCCTTTGACGTGATACATATTTGCCCATTCGAGTGGACGGTGTAGGACTCTATGGCATTCTCTCATATGAAGGCGACAGGTAACCTCAGGCCAGCGAGTCAGCTGAATTGTGGATCCACAGTCGAGATAATATGCTGTGGTTGACCCTGCTCTGCAGTGCACGCGCAGCTCACCCCCCTGCTCGGGAGAGGTGGGAACCATTGTTTAGAGATAATTGGTACGTTCATAACAAAAGTCACCAGACTGTCAGCTAGCAACAGGAAGGCTGGAGTAGGATGACACAGTCAAAACAGAACAAAACAGCCCGGCCAGCGTGGCTCAGGGGCTGAGTGTCGACCTATGAACCAGGAGGTCACGGTTCGATTCCCGGTCAGGGCGCATACCCGGCTCGTAAGCTCGATCCCAAGTGCGGGGCGTGCAGGAGGCAGCTGATCCATGATTCTCTGTCACCATTGATGTTTCTCTCTCTCTCTCTCCCTTTCTCTTCCTCTCTGACATCAATACAAAACCACACACAAAAGTCCCTGGTAGATAGAAAGGAGAATAGGAAAATATCAGAAATAAATGAGAAGGAATTGGAGAATGACCTCATCCCCAAATTAAGACCATGCTTCAGTGCAGATTGTGGAAAGATGCTGGATGTAAAAATCAGAATCTATTCAATCATTTGCCCACATAGCGAGGATTCGAAACAAAGAGGCTTCTTTCCACAAGTTGTATGCATTTGTATACTACTAGTATTTTAGCTGTCGAACTTGGCACTGAAAGAGAAAAGCAAGGTTCAAGTCAGAGCACTTAAAGCAAGGTTCAAGTCAGAGCACCTGCTGGACTTCAGCAGGTAGGATTTGTAATTACCAAATTATATAGTAATGTTTTGCTAATCAGGATGGAGATTTCAGGATGAAAACATAAAAAAAGACAACACCCCAGAAAACGGAATTACAATTAAGAAAGAAAAGGAGAGAAAAGAAATTTACCAGTAATTACAGGTGCCTTTTCAGTGCCTCCCATACGTTAGAATACATTTCTGGTGGCTCTCCAGCTAGGAAGGCAGCCGTTGTTCTCAGGGGAGCTAATTATCCTAAGAAGCCCGCCTTCCTGGTGGGCCCTAATCAGCACAGCTCATTGACGAACTCCGCCAGTGCGCATCCGAGACCCACAGCTGCATGGGGCTGCTGCGGGGGGCAGGCAATGCACGGCTCTGTAGTAAACACACCCCCCATCACTGGGGAACGGTGGGAATAGGACAGAGGACCGGGGAAAGGGAAGTTATGGTTCCATTACTGCTGAACTGTGGGGGTCAAGAGCTAACGAAGGGGTCACTGTGAAAGGGCCATGATCCCACCTATGATACACACTACTCGCTGTGTAGCCTTGAGCAGGCTTCTACGTTAGTAGGAGTTGTGTGGAGGGGACTGTTAGCCTTCTGCTCATGGGCACTTGACATTTTTTTCTCTCTGCTTAGCTACTATAATTGGTGAGCACAAGGCAATGGAAAGACCAACAGTGATGGGCTGGGAGCAATTTACAAAACCCAGTAAAGTAGATGCAACATATACACAACTTGAGAGATACATATCTCAAGTTGCCATTAGTGCTCCATGAAAGAATGCTGGTTAAAGTCTAACCATTAATTTCTTAAATGTTCACCTATTTAGTCTCTTTCTCAAAAAATGGGACCCTGGGATTGTGAATGAGGTCTTCATGGTGTCTAACTTTGAGTGTGACTAGAGAGTTTCAAGTCTCTTTAATGAAACACAGTGGGTACAAGTTGATGCACCCACATGAGCAGCCTATAATTTTACTATTAACTCCTAAACTCTCTGTTTACACTGGGAATTTATGATTGCTTCAGTGTGTGGGACAAAAATTCGTGAGGATGGCGAACATGTTTGTTTTTCTGTCACCACAGAAATGAAAACGTTCAAAGAGGAATTTCTGAATGCGTATTCTTTTCTTATAGCCACTCAGGCTTCCTTCTGTCTTTCTTTACTCCCTCCCAATGATGGTCAAAAAATAAACCTATTTTCAAACACAGTTGCCTCTTTATAATGCAATGTTATATAAATTAAATTTCTGTCTGCAATGCTCTAATAATAAGCAATAGAGTTAAAACTATCCAAAATGTAAAACCAACACAGCTTACCTCAAAGCCCTGAAAATGCCTTAGACCAGTGGTCGGCAAACTCATTAGTCAACAGAGCCAAATATCAACAGGACAACGATTGAAATTTCTTTTGAGAGCCACATTTTTTAAACTTAAACTTCTTCTAACGCCACTTCTTCAAAATAGACTCGCCCAGGCCGTGGTATTTTGTGGAAGAGCCACACTCAAGGGGCCAAAGAGCCGGATGTGGCTCGCGAGCCGCAGTTTGCCGACCACTGCCTTAGACAACAAAGCTCGCTACGCTTGGCTGTGGATTTGCAGATTGTTACCTTAGCTCCAGTGAGCATACATGTTCCTTGGGAGAATTTTTGAAATTTCCACTGGAAATTCCATGAGGGAGCTTCCTAAAAACCGTATGGAAACAGCCTGGTTTCCAGCCCGTTCCTGTCGCTTCAGTTGAACAGAGTTGGCCCGCTGTAACCCTGAGCACAGCGAGTTTCTTCTTCAGTGTCCAGCTCAAATCTCCTTTGCAATGAAGGTATCGCCCTGGGGAGGAGACTGCAACTTCGTCTTGGGATTTGTGGCATGAAAGCAGACGGCCGTGGAATTGACGACAGAAAGGTCCGACTGCACTTACCGAGTAACGAGGTGTAGATGGCGTCAACTAGGAGTGGCCAGCATTCGAAGGAACAATGGGAATGGCACTCTTTGCCATGGACACGGATGAGCATATCCTTTCTTCTTCAGTTTGGGGCATTTCATGTCTCCCTAAAGGAGAAGCAAGCAACTATTTCCCCGTGTCCGTGTGTCTGATCCCACGCAGGAGAACGAAGTTCCACCGGCCAAGGAGACTCACCCAGAGGTGGATCTAGAAGCGGGAGACACGGGATGAAGAAGGCACTGCACGGAATCCTGCCTCGAGGGGCCCATCATTCAGGGACATCTAGTTGTTTTTTTAAATATGTTTTTATTGATTTCAGAGAGGAAGGGAGAGGGAGAGAGAGAGAGAAGCATCAATGATGAGAGAGAATCAGAGATTGGCTGCCTCCTGCATGCCACAAAACAGGATGGAGCCCGCAACCGGGGCCTGTGCCCTGACCTGGAATCGAACTGTGACCTCCTGGTGCATAGGTCGGTGCTCAACCACCTAGCCATGCCAGCTGGGCAGGGACATCTAGTTTTCCGAGGCTGCAGTGTCACAGTGAGAGACTGTGCCTGACTGTGTCAGTGGTGTATCGTCCAGAACCACACTGGAATGGGCACCTGGGTCTCCAGTCATCAGGTAACTGCAGATTAGAAGATGGGACATAATAGATTCTTCAAGTGGTGCATCTGGAAAACATTTTGTAATTGTTACCGTTTGCCTTCCTTGTCCGCTCTCCGGAGGGGGACACCTTTAGGAACGCAGACCGGATTATGAAGCTCACGTGGCGGGGCCGAGGGCCGCGGCCCCTCCAGCTCACCCGTCACACGGCTGGATCCAGGCAGCGCCAGGAGCAGTGAAAACGAGCCGGTGATAAACTCCGGCCACGTCCGGGAAATTGATCATTTTCCAGCCGTCCTCTTGCCTACACTGATAAATGGCATTGTTTTTGCATCGCGGGCCCTTTTCAACATGATGAGCTTTTCTGAAAGGAACCCAATTCCATGATGAAGAGATTTGGGCAGAAATGAGGAGCCGCTGCCCAGTCAGAGAGCCGGGCTGCAGGGTTTGATGAATGATGCCCAGCGCCGCGGTGGCTGGGCGCCAGGAGGCGGGAGCAGGAACGGCTGTGGCTGAAGGCAGGAGTGCTCGCCCGACATCCTGAGGACACCGTGTGCCCTGATACGCCTAATGCCATTCTGTGCTCTGATAGGCTCTCAGTAAACACCTTGTTGAATGAATGAGTATATGAGTACATGAATGCGACATTTTGAAATTTAAATACTCTGTGTGATTTTTCTTTTTAACCCAGAGTTTAGTACCCTTGGGAATAACTATGTGAACCAGTTCAGAAAAATATAAAGCTATTTTGAGTCCTTTTAAAGGGCAATATAAACTTTACACAGACATATAGTGACTGCGGTTTATAGGATTTCATGTATTTTGAAAAATAATTTACAAACCGAAGACATTAAATATGGAGTAAAATTATGGGAATCTAAAAACCATATTTGAAGGTGGTGTCATACCGCGTGTTATAGAGCTGTAGACCCGTAGAACAAGGCTCTCAGAAGCATAGACATCTTATTTCACCACTATTATGCCATTAAAGAATTAGGTGCTTACACAAATATTAGATCTCTTTCGGACTTGGGAGTGCAGGGGTGGGGGCGGAGGAGTGCTCAATTCCAGTAATAATCAGATGAGTTTTAGCCCGGCCTGCGTGGCTCAGTGGTTGAGTGTCGGCCTATGAACCAGGAGGTCACGGTTTGATTCCCAGTTGGGGCACCTGCCCAGGTTGTGGGCTAGATCCCCAGGGCGGGACATGCAGGAGGCAGCCAATCAATGAATCTCTCTCATCACTGATGTTTGTATCTCTCTCTCCCTCTCTGAAATCAATAAAAATATATTTAGAAAACAATAATCAGAAGAGTGTTAGCTCGATCCGGATAATTTGATCACATAACCCTACATTACACCCGGCCCTTTCAAATTTCCTGGCTTTGCATAAACCCCCATCTGCATTTTAATGGACCTTTCATTCACCTTCTTAGTGTACGACTCAGAGAAACTCCAGTGTGAGTGGGGCATCTCCCTCGACGTAACATCCATGTTTATGGCCGGGGACAGTTTTGTATGATTTCTCTCCATGATCACCTGCCACCCTCTGCTGCTACACCCAGCACCCCGACAGCTGACAAAGTGACAATGCCTTGGACTGGATGATTGGAACCCTTCGGTGTGTTTCTTCCAAAGGCACGTGACCGTGCCACATCCATCATTATGTTCTTGGAGACAACACACAGATTTCCCTCTCCAGGGTCACCGTGATGTTACCTAGCAGACCTCTTCAGTGAAGGGTACTTTGCTTGTGTCGTGGCTCTTTATAGAATTCTTGCGAGAGACCACAGCTCTCAGGTGAAAGTCAGCTCTGCTTGATTGGCAGGCACAGTCCGCTCCCTAAATTGTCAAGAAAGAGCTGCGAAGAATAAAATTGCACTCACTGATCGTTTCTACTGTCCTGAGGGTTTTTACCTGATACATACTCTTCAGGGATTCCTTTGAAGAAGCAGTTTCCTATTGTTTAGAAGAGTTTAATAAGATTGAGATGATTTGTTGCTGGAAGCCAGTAATTCCATCTCTGTAGGAATAGTTTTATTTTTTTCTGTGATTTTTAAAACTTTTTAGTAAATTATAGAATTACTTAAGCAATTCTGGTTTCCTCAAATCAGAAAGACTGATTTTTTTTCTAGCTGTTTGGCTGGTGCCAGCCAAGGGCTGGTAGCCTCAGGGTGAGAGCTGCTAACGTAATGTAAACATCTGTGTTTTCCGATGGTCTTAGGTGACCCTGCTGGGGGTTCTCAACCCGTGGGTCGAGACCTGCTGCTCTAGAGTCTAAGACCATCGGAAAATACAGATGCAGCGGGTCTCGACCCACAGGTTGAGAACCCCTAGCAGGGTCGCCTAAGACCATCGGAAAACACAGATATTTACATTACGATTCATAACAGTAGCAAAATTACAGTTATGAAGTAGCAACGAGAACAATGTTATGGTTGGGGGTCACCACAACATGAGGAACTGTATTCAAGGGTCATGGCCTTAGGAAGGTTGAGAACCACTGCGCTAAGAACAAAAACAAAAACAAAACCCAGGAACTAGGTGTCTTCTCCTTTGTGCTTTCATCTGCTCATTTTTTGGGGGCAGGGGTTCATCCAGCAGGGCCTTTCTTGTTAGACTCTGTTGTTGCTTGAAGCACTAGTTCCTAACTTCTACTGTTTCATTGATTTGGGTCTTGTATTTCTTCTCTCCCTCTTTCTTCCTTAGTTTGCTGTTGTTCTTTCTCTAATTTCTATCTGTTTCATTGCTAACCTTTCATCTTCCCAGGGGTAAGTATGTAGGTATCAAACTTTATGGGAAACATCCCGGCTTCACTCTTACTAGTTTTTTAATTAATATAATATATTTTTATTGATTTCAGAGAGGAAGGGAGAGGGAGAGAGAGATAGAAACATCCATGATGAGAGAGAATCATGGATCGGCTGCCTCCTGCCTGCCCCCCACTGGGGATGGAGCCCACACCCCGGGCATGTGCCCTGACAGAATCAAACTGTGACCTCCTGGTTTATAGGTCAATGCTCAACCACTGAGCCACGCCAACTGGGCACTTCACTAGTTTGACTAAGTAATAAGGATTTAAAAGCTGTATCTATGATTTTTCTTGCATTGTTGTTTGACACTGGTTGCTTTTGAAAGACATGTGCCTAAATATCATCCTGCTTTGTCATTTTCTCAGGTTGGTCACTATTTTTTTTTTTTACCTACTCGATACATACGTGTTCACAATTGCTAATTCTTTTTGGCAAAATATATCTCTTATTTTGTCATGATATTCTTTCCTCACAGAGACGTTTACTACAGTAAAATCCATTTACCTGCTATTAATTTAACCATACTAATGTCTAGGATCATCAATGTTTGACAGTCAGTCAGAGTTTGGTCAGAGGTTTGATACATGATGCACGCAGTTCTCTGTATATCTGGCTTCTGGATAATTCGTGCTGTGTTAGAATCCTAAAGTGTAATCAACCTATTACAAACCAATTTTGAGTATCATGAGAAATCTTCCAAGCAGTAAATAGTTTTGTTCTCATTTAATACACAATTAAAACATCACTTTCAGAGGTTAAATCTGTGTCTGATGCCTATTTACCTAATATTTCAAGGGCTGTGCAATCTCATTAAGTGAAATCCAATTATCTGTTGCAGGGAGAAACAAGTATTTCTTATCTCTCTGCCAAAAATGTTATTGATCAGAAGATGACCCATGGCAAGTAACATGTCCAAGGTCAGAGAGAGTTTCGGATACTCAGAATGTTAACCCAAGATTCTCCGTGTCATAGATGTCTTATTTTATTTCTGGCGGATACTACTTCCTTTATTTTAATTCAGACATTACATTTAATTAACTGAATACCTAAGTCACTTTCTCCTATTTTAGAGTCGACATCACTTTTTTATAAACAGAAGGTAATTAAGCAAATAAGAAATTTCTCTTTTTATATGACTGGTTCCATTATAGATTTTCAGTTCCAATACTAAGTAATTTACTTTTTTACACTGCTAAATATTAAGCACATCTTTTTATCTTTCTCAGAAATATGCTAAATATACTCCAAGGAAAAGTGAATTTTATTTCAAAAAACATATGGAAGATATAAAAATAGTTAAATAAGATACCAGGCACTTTATTTCTATTTCATCTCAACCAAGACAAGAAGTAAATAAGAAATGCAAAAGTAAAGATACAATGGTGGAAAAAGAATCAAACATTTAAAGTCTCTATCGCCCCCTGTCCAGTTCCCACCCAGGAGTCGTGGCCAGTTGAGTGGGAGAGGAAAGGAGGATGGGGGAGGGTCGAAATTGACCCCGGCATCTGCCCCCTGAGTTTTCTCTACCTAGGTCAGGCCTGAGCTCTGAGACGCCAAAAATTAAGTTGGAGAAAGGCTTGATTAAAAAAAAATAGTTCATCACATTCTTACGTGTTTTCATGGAATTCTCTTATCAAGGCCTTTCCTGCTATCTCCCTTATTCAACACAGAATCCCATGCTCACAGATTTTCCTAGTATCTTCAGACTCAACTTCAAGACTCAGCGCTACCTCACAAAATTCTAATTAAGACCTGGGGTGGACAGAATGTCAGCTTTCTTCTCTCAGTTAGACAGCTAATTACTATAGCTTGCCTAGTCTCCTTTCAGATGTCATTCTACAGAAATGAGTAATGCATAATTTAGTTTATGAAAACAGAGGTTTATTAGAACCAAGACATTCTGCTACAAAGTGATGAATCAGAGTGTGTTTCTATGCTTGTGTTAAGCAGGTTTTAATTGGTATTCCGGTAGAAGAAACGGATTGAGATTCTGAGAGTGCTTTGCTTTTAATAATGAACAATAGTAAAGCCACAGGCAGTGCCTAAAAAACACACATAAATGATAGGAAAATTTCATAGCTTGGTGCGCCAAACACAGTCCCTGGGACTGATGGTCTGAGGGAGCCGCTGTGAACGGGATCATTCCTCATTAAAAGCTGCAGGTAGAGCACATGTATTTATAATGTGTTATGAGGATGTTGGCACAAATGATAACTCAAATAAAATCGCAGGCTTCTAAATGGGAAAAAATCAGTAAAATAAACATGCTTATTACTATGTTGATGGATACTGGTACTATTAAAAATATCACTTCAAAATGAGAGATCATTTATTACAATAATTCTTCAGAATGAATATGTATATACACAAATCATACTCTAGACCATTTTGGTGCATTGAAAACGTTTGATTGCCCTAATGTCCCAACATTTTAGTCAGTTGTACACACAGTATGGAATGACACATTCTTTCCTAAACCATTTTTTAATATCAGAACCAATTAATTACATGAAAATCAAACATCAGACAAAACAACCAACACAGAGGTAAGAATGAACCAAAACAAAAAGCAGAAACCCGAACAAAAACAAGGTTATATGGAAAGGGCTCTACGAAAAGAGAACGGACTAAAGATTCATACTTAAAAATGGTAACAGCCCGGCTGGTATGCTCAGCGGTTGAGCATGGACCTCTGAACCAGGAGGTCACAGTTCAATTCCCTATCAGCGCACATGCCCAGGTTGTGGGCTCGATACCCAGTGTGCGGCGTGTGCAGGAGGCAGCCGATCCATGATTCTCATCATTGATGTTTCTATCTCTCCTTCTCCCTTCCTCTCTGAGATCAATAAAAATATAATAATAAAAGCTTTTAAAATGATAAAAGAGCATTTCTGTTATGCACAAAATCATCTGTGAGAAATGTGCTTTGTACAATTTATGTGTAACGAGTACATTCTTAACCTAGTGTCTTGAAATTGTCTTCTCTGTTAGAGCAGTGATTTTCAGCCTTTTTCATCTCATGGCACACATAAACTAATTACCAAAATTCTCTGGCACACCAAAAAATGTATATATTTTGCCATTCTGACCAAAAATTTGGTATAATATTTTTACAGATAATTTGCTGGTTGCCTTGGGAAGGATGGCAGTTGTTTTGGGCAATGTCTCATTTCTCTGTAATTCTTAGTCATAATTGCTAGAGCCTTCCAACAGCCTCATGTTTAACTTTAGCCTTGAGGACCTGTAGAAATAGAATACCCTACGTTCTGGTATGATGCTCCAAGGATCTTTCTTTTTTAATGCAGTCTTTACGTCCACTTTTATTTCAGAAGGCCGTTGGGCATGCCCTATTACGTGTCTTTACAGGTGATCTTATGCTGTAAAATCTAATTTAATTTTACCTTCCATAAAACTCCAAGTAGATTTTCTGCAATAGATATCTTTTTTGAGTGGTCAGGAATGTCTTACCTGTTGCTTGTGATATTACTATGGAAAAAGGAAGGAATGAGAGAGCTGCATTCACATTTCACTTCCTGAAAGGCAGTCACCTTCAGCCTTATTTCTGTGTTCTTTGTACTGAATCACATTAACTACAGCACCCATAAGGTTCTGATTTTTGTAACAGCCATTAAGAACATCAAACCCATTGAGCTAATAATGAAAACAGCTATCATTGTATATTTAAGTCTGATTTGAGGAATTTATTGGCATTTATTTAACATTAGCAAAATCTTATTAAAACTAAATTAAATGCATCATTGGGAACTTTAATTTAAACCTTATTATTATTCTATATTTAAATTTAAGGAGTACTGACATACAGTACCACTGCTTCTCTATCCAGCAGAGTGTTGAATATTTTGATTTGAATCACTCAATCAAAAATTAATTTCCAGAGATGTTTTGTTGGGGGAAATATTGCTCATAACGTTTAGAGAGTAAAAAAATAATTTTAGTTAATTGGTTTCTTTCTAGTGAAATTTCTTTTGTCAAGTAATAATATTTTGAAAGATCTTTTTTCAGAAAAAAAATGACTAACTTTATGTGATTGCATCCAAGTCCATTATCCTGAAAACAAAACAAATACTTATGAGAGTCTAAGAGTTTAACTGTGCAATCCTGTTTTTTTTTTTTCTTTCCTATTGAGTTTATTGGGGTGACATTGGTTAATAAAATTATACAGACTTCAGGTATACAGTTCTATAATACAGCATCTGTACTGTGTGTTCACCACCCAAGTCAAGTCTCCTTCATCACCATTTATCTCCCCTTTATCCTCTTCTACCTCCTCCTCACCCACCCTCCCTTCCCTCTGGGAACCACCATACTGCTGTCTGTGTTTAACTGTGCAATCCTAATAATTTCCCACTGCTCTTAACTTTCACTGGAAACATAACTTATAAAGTACTAGAGGCCCGATGCATGAAGATTCGTACAAGAATAGGCCTTCCTCCCCCTGGCTGCTGGCACCACCTTTGCTCTGGCCGGAGCCGCCTTTCCGCCTTTGCTCTGGCTTGGAGCCGCCTTCCACCTCTTGCCTTGTCACATCAGTTTGCATATTCCCTCCTTATTGGCTGTGGGCGCTGCCATCTTTGTCATGAAGTTACGGTCAATTTACATATTCTGTCATTATTAGATAGGATTCCCTTTCAGTAAATTGATATAGCAAGACATAGGAGCAATCATCATTAAGTATAAGGGAACAAATAGAATTTTAATATATTTTAGCTGTAGATGGCTTTTCTTCTAAAAATGCATAGTATTATGTGGATTCATTAGGTTTCTTTGTCGTTAATGCTGTCGCCCAGCTTTCACATTAGAGGCGCACAATGAATCTTCCATCTAGGGTTAGTGCCCAAGTGCCTGTCCGAACAGCTACTGCAACCATCCTTTCTTCTCCAAAGGCTTACGTTTAGCTCAGTTTGGGTCACTGGAGTTTCGAAACAAGTGTGTTGTTTGTTACATGGAAGATAGAGCTTTTAAAAAAGAGAGAGAAAGAGCAGGAAGTTGTGTTGAATGAATGCATTTTGTAAAGCTAGATAAGCAAAGAGATTTGCCCAGGCGTTGATGTGAAGGAAATAAAACCTCCTATTTTGTCTAAGTGCAATATTCTGTTGGTAGGAATTCACACAGGGTTGAATGCGCGGATTCTGTTGTGTCTGTGCGGGAGGGTTATGCTGCGTCCTTCCTGGCCAATCCTAATGGACCAGGGACCACCTTATTTGCAAAATTCCCGGAATAAGAATCAGTTTTCTTTCTGATTTCAGTTCAGTACCTGCAGCTTTTCTTGCCTAGAAGAAAACAGAAAATTTGTAAAAGGGGTGAAATTTGTTTAAAGTGCATTTTGCTTTGTTTCTTATTCTGTCTCTAAAAGCAGATGTGGCAACATCTGGCGCTGTTTTACATATGTACTCAGTGCAATATTTTTGAGAGTGATTTATTTATTCATTCAACTCACAGGTACTGCGTGTCATGTGTACTTCTTGCCAAGAATTAAGATAATGAAGTATACCTGATGTTATTTTTAATATCGCCTAGCACTTTCCCTACCGGAGCCAGCTTTCTCTCAAAGCAGACCTACTCCTGGAGTTTTCACTGATGAAAACCAATAAATACATTTCTGTTTCCGCATAACTAATTTTGCTCTGATGTTCTGCCATTTTCAAAAATGCTTCTTAACATCACATATAAGCACCAGTGCTATGAAGATGGATATAAAGAGTTCTTGCTTTTCAGCTGTAGGAAGAGCAGATTTCTTTAAACAAAGAACCATGGAATACCTGGTGGAACAAAGGTATTTGCAAAGGCCTATGGGGGAAAGACAGCTTTTGTGGGAAACCTATAGCAACGGGGAAGATTAATTATCAAGGAGGATAATTAATTGTTCTGGAATGAATTGTCCAACAATAATAGAATAAGTCGACAAGACCAGAAAAAAATGTTTTCAAAAGCCTCAAGGTAGACTTCTCAAAATTTGAATTTGTAGAAATGGAAATTTTGTAACGAAAAACAAACAAACAAAATACCTTTAAGAATGTAACCCAAATCTCAGGCCCCACACTTACTACTTGAGCGTAATAAAGTACTTTGTGATGACTGCTCATAATTCCTGAAGTCCCTTCCGTATGCTTGGTTAGTCATGTTTCTTAATTAGGCACAAAAGCACAGACTCTCTATGCACAGAAGTAAATGCTTAGCTACTTCATGAACAAGACGAGTAAACCTTGTAATCTTCCCTTGGCAACTAAACAATCCTAGTTTTTTTATTGAGATGAAACACAATGTCAAATGTCTTTTCTCCTGAGAAGGTGCAGTCATGTAATTAGTCACCTTGATGGTCAGAAAAGGTTTACAAGAGCTTAAACATCTTGACTTCCCAGATAAAAGTTTTTCCTTTATTAAAAGATTGAAGTGGCCACTTGAAAATTTTTTATCAGAATAGAAAATCCATTAAGGAAATATGTGGCTTCTCAAACTTGTTACTTGAATAAGTAATGTTCAAGGCATTCTTTTAAGACAGAATCTTCTCAGAATGCATAAAGAATTATTTTTTAATAAAGGTAATAGCAATTGTTGTAACCTTCCACCCGGAAGTAAAAGACAATGAAAGGAGACAGGAGTAGGTCAGTAGGTGATACTCATCTGGGCCCTTAAAAGAGGATGTGTGATTTTTGTTGTTAAAGAACAAAGCGTGCAGTAGGAAACTATTAAAGCCCATTTTTATCATAGGAAGTAAAGTTCAATATAAGAATTTAAGTGAAAATGCTGAAATATGAAGAAGCTATTCTTGATAACATTGAAGCAACACAGAACAAAAGGCAGAAAGCTAGAAGGAGAATAAATAGGTGAAGTAAAGAATGTATATGCTAAGAACTTTACCCAAGACATAAATCAACCAAACCACTGAAATGTCTTCACGTGGACAAACATTAGGGATGACAGGATGATTCAGAGCTGGAACATTTAGCAATATTTTTCATTAGGATATGAATTTTACTGAGAAAATGTAAGTTCAGAGAGGAGCAGATTACTTTTTGGAAAGTTTCAAATTAACCAATAACTTAGTAAAGAAGTAGGGGAAAACCATTAAAAATTTGGATTATAAGGGCTTTTTCTTGTGCAGGTCTCAAAATACTTTATACATTTCTGCCCTTCTCTTTCAAAGAATAGGTGACAAAGTGCTTGCCTTCACAGGGTAATTAGTACGTCCCACGGATCCAAGATCCCATCAACCATTAGCGCCTCATACATGGAGCAAGCCTGAGATCGTCCCTGTGAGTAGTTTCCTTTCTTTGACAGAAAATTCCGATGAGAGAGCAGGGCCAGCTATAGGTTTCCTCAGGATTGTCTCTCTGTTCAAAGGAAAACAAAACAAAACAGGTGGAGTCTGGGATGTAGGATTCAGGAGCCAATTTTGAGGTCCAAAGTAGACAACTTCCCTTTCTTTCTCATTAATTCCTACCCTAGCAAGTCCGATTCCCTTCCCAACAGGTCCATACCAGGAAAACCAAGAGCAGTAGTCCCATCTTTTTCTTCAAAATGTGTACGAGTGGAGACTTGCCAGTGTACATACAAGGATGTGCAGAAAGAGAGTTGGCAAATGGCGCGCCCATAGTTGGAGCATGAGGTTCATCTGTGTAGGCCTTTCATTCTACTCGATTTCATGAGACGTTCGGGGGATGCCTGGTGCTGACTGTTGAGTGTGATTTCTTCTCCATCTTCCCAGCCTAAGAAGGAGCCCCCAAACATCTCAAGATAGACCCCAGAAGAATAGGAGAGAAAGAGCCAGGCTCACTCACTTAACATTTTACTGTGTTGGAAGCATATTTTGCATTACAATTAAGCTGAAATGTAACTACGTCCCTGAACATTTTTTTTTCTTCAAGCAGGAAATTTAAATGTCTATTAATGATGCCATAAAAGAGAACAATCGCTTTTATGTTTAATAAAGTACTATCTATAATATTTTATTTATATAGTATTATGCTTTCCATTTTGAGCGGTGAGATGTAAAATCGCTCTCATTTATATGAGCATTCCTCGGGTAGTCTTTCAAAGAGGAGGGCTGGGGAGATGGGGATCCATCCTCAAACCATGAATACCAAGTAGATCCGACGCCGCAATGCTCCCACGAGCTCTTCCAACCGGGCTGGTTGGCAGTAAAACGCCTAATTAGCATCGTGGGCTTTTAGGAAAGTTTGTTTCTACCTCCTAAGGAACACGTGCTCCGTGTGCATCCGTTTCAAGATGCTCCATCCAGGAGCAGCTCAGCAGAATGAGTTGGAACATAGCTTCTCTGGAAACCTGCTTCCGCCGAACACTCGGCAGATGCGTGCACCCTGGACAAGCCATCAGCCTCTCTGTCTCAGTCTTTTTACCGGTCACTCTCCTTGGGGGGTTGGCGGGGGGGGGGGGAGTCGTATTAAATGAACAGATTTTATAACACATTTAACATGAAAGCATGACTTGGTGAAATATGGAGAAAATTGGTTGATTATATTATCTTACCAGAGGCCTGGTGCACTGGTGGGTTCCTCAGCCTGGCCTGCGCCCTCTCACAATCTAGGACCCCTCGGGGGATGTAATAGTACAAGCACCGGCAGGTGGCCAGGGAGGAAGCCAAGCTCCAGCTGTGCCCCTCCTGCTCATCGCAGCCCACTGGCCAGTTGCTGCCACCTGGTAGCTGCCTCGATGGCAGGAGAGGCCCCCCCCACAGCAGCTGCACTTGCCAGCTGTGAGCCCAGCACCTGGCGCCCATCAGATGAGCAGTGCTCCCACGGTGGGAGCACACTGCACACCAGGGGACAGCTCCTGTGCTAGTCTCTGCCCCCTGGTGGTCAGTGTGCATCATAGCAACCTGTCAGATGGTCAACTCGTCACTTAGAGTTTTATATATAGAGACTAGAGGCCCGTTGCACAATATTCGTGCAAGAATAGACCTTCTTTCCCCTGGCTTCACTCCCAGCCGCCTGGAAGCCAGCATGTCCTCGCTCCTGGCCCACCCGGGAGCTGGCAAGTCCCCGCTTCCCAGGCCTGGCCCTCCTGGGAGCCAGCAAGTTCCAGCTCCCTGGCCTGCCCAGGAGCTGGCAAGTCCCCGCTTTTGGCGGGAGCACGGCTCCAGTAGTTCCCTCTGCTGCCCCCCTTCCCCTCGTAGCAGGCATCACACCCCTCCTGGCTGCTCCGCACCTGCATATGCAAATTAACCTCCATCTTTGTTGGGTTAATTTGCATACTCACTCTGGCTGTGGGTATAGCAGAGTGACGGTTAATTTGCATGTTTCTCTTTTATTAGGTAAGATGTGAAAGGATGAAAACAAACATGGTAGGACCATGCCTCCTCTCCCTTTTACCACACCCAAGCCTTACTGTTATTTTCCCGCTGCCATCCTTAGTCCCTGAACCTTGACAGAAGACAAGCTGCACGTGGGCACAAACAGATCTCAAAGGAGGGGCTGAAGCAGGAGATCTTTGTTCTCCGCCATCCCAGCGTGTAGGCTGCAGTCCTTATGCGTGCGTTGCTGACGGCTTCAGAGTAAACGTCTGCCTGCCTGGGAGCAATCGAAGGATGAAGAGCAGGGTCACTCAACAGTTTGCCTTCTGTTTTTATCAGGGAGGCAGCGGTTTTTCTAGAATGATCCTCAGACAGTTTATGTCTGGGCTTGGTTTAGACTGCACAGGCCTTGCTGGGCAAGCCTAGGAGACTGGGGGACAGGACTGCCGTGCTTGGCCTTGACCCTGGTTCTCCGCTTCGTCAAAGGCCTTAGAACCACCTGGTGAGCTTTAGAAATGCCAACTCCCAGGGTCACCTGTTCAGGCCTCGAGCTGGGCTTCCTGCTGCCTTAAACAGAATAAGCGTCTTGTTCCAGAGGCGCCTTGTTGTCCACGTTGCCCCCTGGCGCTGGGTGGTGTGGAAATTGTGTAATAGCGCAGAAGTCCCTGCTGCGAGTACGGAGAGGAGGGAAAGGCGTGCTGCGTAAGCAATTAAGTGTGTCTGCCCCCAGTGGCCATCCAAACCCGGCACCTCCACCTCAGCAATCAGGTGGCTGGATGGGCGCCCAGGGAGGGACAGGGACCCATTCCCATGGCACTGACTTCGTGAATCCGGCTGGGGAGTGTATGAGCTTACGATATTTTTTCCCCTTTTACGTAAGAATTGATTTAAAAAATATTTCTATCACTGGAGACATTTCAGGTTAGTGATGTTATTTTTAAAACTGATCCAGACCTGCCCAGCCAGCGTGGCTCAGTGGTTAAGCATCGACCTATGAACCAGGAGGTCACGGTTCAATTCCCGGTCAGGCCATATGCCCGGGTTGCAGGCTCAATCCTCAGTGTGGGGTGTGCAGGAGGCAGCAGATCAGTGATTCTCTCTCATCATTGATGTTTCTATCTCTCTCTTTCCCTCCCCTTCCTCTATGAAGTCAATAAAAGTATATTTAAAAAAGAATCAATCCTGACCTGAGTTCACTCATGAGTGAATTGGGAGGCACATGCTTCCTTCCCCATGCCCAGCGAAGGATGGTCAGGCAACTCCATGAGGCAGAAAGCAGGCGCAGGCAAAGCTGGGTGCCACACCAGCGTGTAGAGGATGCACAGAGGACAGGAAGCCTGCGAAGTGACCGCGAGGTCTCAGAACAAACATTCTCGAAAGAATGCAGTGTCCACAGCTCACCCGTTGCTGATCCATTAGAGTGGGGCTTATCTCGCAACCACAGTGTCAGCGGGTGACTGATGGTAGAGCCATTCCAGTGAATCATGGGAGGGTAGACTCAGAGTGGCTAGATGAATGAGCAGTAAGTGAGGACATGAAAGAAGTAGGGCTGAGAGTTCTTTCTAGACGGTTAGATATAAGGGTGAAGATAGAGAGAGAGCACGCCTGTGGCTGCCCCAGGAAAGCGTGTGCTATGGGGGGTAGTTTTATTGATGGTGGGGTTGGGAATGGAGGTGCAGGTGTACATTAGGGGTGGCGCACACGATAGTTGAGATTTTTGTCTTTGCTCGAACTTAGTTTTGCTTAAACCTCGCTTACCTCAGACAGGCTGCAATGAGCTAGTTTTGGAGCTCCGAACACCCTGAGTTGATGATGGAGCCCCAGCTGATACTGTTGTTTATTTTTATTTTCTCAAGAGAGCACAGGACCATTTATGTGTTCTCTGCTTTAATGGAATTTAAATCTTCGCCACATGACAGATTGGCATCATTAATGCTATTCCACTTATGTGAAATTTGTCTGTCACTTGTGGATGGAAGCAATAATTATGATATTGAAATTCAGTTGGCAACCTCTGATTTCCCCCCTAAGTTTATATTCTCTAAACTGTTTCGCAGAAAGCCTTCCAAATTGAAGGCCACAGGGCAGCTGATGATACAACCTTCATTTCTGGGGCTCACCTTAGGGCAGTCAGATATGGCGGGTCTTGTGGAAAGGGAAAGAATGGCACAGGCAGAGGTATTTATGAATATCAAATGCCAAGAAATGGAGATGGTTTTACATGATTAGACCTGTATCCCGCTGGGAACAGCTTAGTTAGAAACTGATATCCGATGATCCAAATATCCCCCAAGCAGGGAAGTTAAGATCAGATTCAGAGCACAGACACGGGCCAGGTTGGTGTTTCCAGTCCCTGCTTTAAGCCAGACCCATTTCAGCCAAGCTTTCTGACCTTCACGTCAGCCTCAGTGTAGAACACGATTCTAATATTGTCCTTTCTTGAGGCTTTTCCATTATTTTCAAGTGAGGAGAGGTTAAAGCTTTGCCTGTCCCCAAATAGCTCCTCCTCTTCCTCCCCTGAAAAGTAGAAAAGAAAATGTGTGGTTTTTTAAGTAGTTGAGAGGGGAAAGAGTAGTAGTTAAGGAGGAAGAGTACGGGAGTGAGAGAAGAAGGGAAGGATGAGGAGAAGGTGCGATCTCCATAGAGGTACAGGGGGAAGGTGAAGGTTGCAGGAAGTGACAGTGAAGGTGAGAAGAAGGCAATGGGGGTGGGGGAAGAAGGGCGCGGTTTAAGGGAGAAGAAAAGGGCAAAGCAATGCAGAGGAGAGTTTTTAGAAACAGGTAGTTGGGATTTGGGACTAAAGATATTTTTTTAATATTCACATTGGTCAAAATATTCCATACCATTTCTGTAATTGAGTTGGATGGACAATAGTTGGTGCTAAATCAACTAAAATGATAGATGTTCTTCCTGTTAAAACCTACAGGCAACAAGATATAGTAAAATAGGAACTCATTTTATAAAGGACATTTTCCTTTTGAAAATAATTTCTAATGTGAAATAAGATAATAGCATTATAAAGAAGGAGGAGGAAGAGCAGATGGAGGAGGAGGAGGAGGAGGAGGAGCAAAGACTGAAATAACAACATAGTGAACGAAGGAAATGCAGGTTGGGATGGACTGAGAAATATGTCAGGGGGACTGGGCTAGGATAAATACATTCCAGTGAGGATGCTGGATTTGAGCAATGGAACCCAACCCAGCTAAGAAGCACATGACTATATGGCAAGGAAATTGGGTAGTTCCTGGTGTCAACAGGCGAAGAAAAAGCTTCCAAAACCACAAAAACAGCCTTCAGAGAAAACACAACCCAAGTCATGTGCTCAGGTGTGAACGAATCAAAATTATACCTTTTTTTTTGTTTGTTTGTTTGTTTGTTTTTTTTTGCGGGAGTCGGCTCAGCAAAAAAATATATTTTTTGGTGTGCCGCACAGTTTTAGAAATTGGTTTATGTGCACCACGAGATGAAAAAGGTTGAACGATGCTATTCCACGCATCATGCTCTGTGCCCAGGAACCTGGCCTGCACAGGCACCTCAATAGACCGTTTTCGTCTCTGGCTTCCCTTGTATTGGTTAATAGGAAGCGCACACTATAGGTTGGAAGAAGGGGGAAAGTGAGCTCCGGATGTTTATTCCCGGCTTTCCCCCAGGCAGTGCCCCACAGTGTAAAGCTTCTGCATCTCCCAGCTGGCCTTCTCTCACACAGTCTCCTCCTCTGGCGCTTTCTCTCCTCTGGCCTGGGGATGGAAATAGTTCCGCCATCAGTAGCTTGAGGGCACTTCACCATCCGTTGTGTTTTCCCTACTCCTGCCTGAGTCCCTGTTCACAGTCACGTGTGGACTCTCCCTGAGTTATTCTAATATCATCAATAATACATAACATTTTTCCCTTGGAGGAAATAGCCTAGCATGTTTCAGATCGTTGCAACTGATAAATGAATCGAATGGCCCTTTTATTTCCTGATAATTTAATTTATATTCTACATGGATAATCACTGTTTTGTTCTACACTGAATTAGCCCCGGCTCCCTCCAGGCAGAATCTCTGAGGAAGCAGGTGGGAGTGATTGGGTTAATTCCTCTCTACCCCCAGATCCAGCTGCAGTAATTTCCATTCTGGTTTCTTCATGCCTTGGATATTTTGTGTGCACTTTTCCCCCTCTCTCTCTAGTTTGTTCCTGTATTGTGATTAAAGAAGGTGGCATCATATTTGTATTAGCTTGGCCAAAATTTGTCTAGTAACCTTGTATGTGATAGAATAATAAATCCTCTTTAAGTCTCTAAATTGGGGCTTAAAGGGATGTGATGGTGTAGGAAGGAGCCTAGATGGAGAATTAAGTCTAAATTCAAATCCCAGCTCTGCTTTTCATTGTTGTTATCTCACAGACATAATTTAATCCCTCTGATTCTCACTTTCTCATCCATAAATATGAGTAATAATACCTCTCTTACTGGGCTTCTATGGAAACAAATGAGACACTATTTGTGAATGTACTTTGTACATTATAAATCACTATAAAATATGATAATATCGTTTTGTACAGCACAAATTGATTTTTTTGTGTGCTTTGGAGTTCAATGGAAAAGTTTATTTCGGCAAAATAACTTTTATAATAACCTACCTTTGCTACTAACATAACAAACAAGCTTACTTGACAGAGACAAATTGCCAAAATATCTCAAATAAAAACACTTCCAATTTAATGTATTTTATTGATTTCATCCTAACCTCACTTATACTGCTTGATTTTTGAATCCTTAGCAATCTTTTTTTAAAAACTATATTTTATTGATTTTTTTACAGAGAGGAAGGAAGAGGGTTAGAGAGTTAGAAACATCGATGAGAGAAACATCGATCAGCTGCCTCCTGCACTCCCCCTACTGGGGATGTGCCTGCAACCAAGGTCCATGCCCTTGACCGGAATCGAACCTGGGACCCTTCAGTCCACAGGCCGACGCTCTACCCACTGAGCCAAACCGGTTAGGTTGATAATCTTTTATCTCCTGATTAAATATGAGAAGGCATGTTATCATTGTTTGAGAGAGAAAAACAGACACACATTAAGCTTATATTTAACTTCTGTGCCTTTAGGCGCAGTAAATCAAAGTTAGTGATTGATAGAATTGACTACCCTCGCTGAGAACCGGCCTGGCCGTAGTGGGCATGTCCTCCTCAGGTGTCCTCTTGCCGCCTCCACCCGCCTTCTCAGGATTTCCTGGCAGCTCTTTTCTCTCGGTGATGCGAATTCTCTGATCATCCGAACCCTCTTCTCTATTTCCCCTCTGTCATCACTTTAGGGTTCTCCCGCTCCCTGAAATACCATCCATACACTTCCCCGGGTGTAGCTACAGCCAAGATATTTTTACTGAGCTTTTGGTATTTCCACTTGGATAGCTCAGAGACATGGAAATTTAGCCCCATCCAAAATGGAAACCTTTATTTTTTCCACCCTTAAAGCTGGATCTTTCTCTAAGTCTCAAGAACTTGAATAACCTTTTCCCTAGTTATTAAATTCAGAAACAAGAAAAAATTCTGACACCTCAGTGTAATATTTAACATATTTATTGAGGGTAAACTTAAACCTGATTTTTGATTTTTGATTGTTCTAGCATGTGGGGGGAAAAGGGAAGACATGCTTATTATTCTTCTCTTCACATACATATGCACACACCCAATAAGCATTAGTTGATAAAGTCAAATTGAACATGACAATAAACAGGTTTTTTTCCATTATGCTAATACATTTGACTGCATTCATTTAAATAAAAAAATCAGTGTAGCATATGTTTTCAGTTTCTCTTTGGGACCCAAATATTTAGCTTTCATGAACTTACTTAATTCCAAGAAAATGCCAGTTTATGTAATTTCTCAAATTCCAGGCTAAATGTTCCCCATCCATCCATCATCGCACAGCACTTTCATTTTCCCTCCTTAGAGTGGAGCTGAGAATGGCCTTTGAGATGTGCCTTCCCAGGCCACAAAGACTAATGCATGTGAAGTAGAGAGAGGGAGAGAGGGAGAAGTTAGAAAAAAAAGAAAAGGAGGAAAAAAATCAGATGAAGAAACAGCTCCTGTCTTTCAAAAGCACCTGATTAACATTATCCTCCAACTTTCAACTAGCAAGTTAAGTGATTTAGTCTGTAAGCCTTTTGCCTCATCATTTTGCTCTGTCCCATCCCCTGTATCAGTGAAATCCCAGGTAAGATGCATCCAAAGCATCCATTCTCCCTACCTGTGGTCAGTTTCATGAGATCCTTAATGCAGGCTGATTTCATGTTCAAGCAAAGGCGGTTTCAAACCCCGTGAGGAAAAATGGCGAAGAACCTCTGCATGTCCTTGCTACTTAAATGCTGACTACTTCCGGCAATCATTTTTCCCCCCACCAGGATATGTTTTCAAATGGCAAATTTAGTCTTGCAGATAAAGCACACTGAGAGATAAATAATAGTGTTGGTTATTAGTGAAAGTAATAGAAAATTAATGTTATTTCTAGGGGAGCATGAGATGAACCAGTTTGTTCAAGCCTCAAGCTAACCATTCTATTGGTGTACTCAGTTGGAATTGTTGCAGTAAAAAAACCACACACACAAGAGGAAACATGGTTTGAGCTGAATATTCTTAAGAATCTTTCTGCTTAATGCTTTCACCAATCTGTTGAATAACATTAAGTTGGATTTTATTAGAAATTAAAAGGGAGGAGAGATTTTTAAAAATTGCTTAGTTTCAGGACTAGTTTATTCCCATTAAAAACCAATAGTAGTGTGCCTTCTCTATAATAATAAAAGGGTAATATGCTAATTAGACTGGACATCATTCTGGACATCCTTTCTGATGAAGCCAGGGCCAGAGGGTCCCGGGGGCCTGCTGGCGACCGGAGGAGGGAAGCAGCCTGGGTCCCGGTGCCGGAGGGGGAAGCCGGTGCTGGCAGCCCGGAGAAGGAAGGCCTACTCTTGCACAAATTTTCGTGCGTTGGGCCTCTAGTGTAGGATAGACATTATAAGTCATAATTTGTTTATGGTATCATCCAGGCCTATAAGAAGTAGATTATGTGACGACAGGGACCCTCAACCAATTATTTTTCAGCCAGTGACTTTTCAGATCATATTTTTAATGTCTAAGACGATTGGGCAACTTAGTTGATAATCTTACTCATGAAGAACCTATAACTAATGGAGTCGGGGAGCCTTATAGCTGGAGACACCGCTCTCATTTTTCTCTGCACGTTTCCCATCGCGCTGGTGATTTCCGCAGCGGAGGAGTTTGTCATCCTGACACTTGCTGTGGAATGCTGATTTCCCAAGGACGTTGGCTAGCGTTGGCTCCCATGTGAGCATCTTGGCAGTTCTACTTCGCCTGTGCTATTTCAAAATGGTCTAGCCGGTTCCGGTGAGAGGCCAAAGCTGTTCATTAAGCTCTCTGCTTGGAACAAGACCATCTTCTCTGTTCACCTGCTCTTCATAGAACTTTTTGCAAACTTAGGCTCTTACTTCCATTGTATCATCTCATTGTATCATCTGTAAGGCCTCCTGATGATAATTACTACTCAGCTGCAAATTAAAGGACAGTTGGGAGGGAAGTAATGATAGTTTGGAGTGCAGTCCTATGATAAAGCAGTTTAAAGGGTAATTTCTTATTGTGAACATAGCAAAGGGTTACAAAGGAGACGAAGAAATGATCAGAATCTGTTTTCCAACCGTGAATAGAACGATTGCAGTGATAATTATTGATCCTATGTGCCTTAGAAAGTGACATGTATACTTTTTACATTGTATATCAAAACACTGAAAAAAATAAGCTAGGTAAAATGGAATTTTTGTGTTAGGAAAATGTAACAGTTTTGCAAATCTAGATGTTAACAAAAGGCACAGTTGCACAGTATTAACCACAAAACTGCTTATAAGAGAAGTTGTGCCGCTACACAGAAAAATCCTGTCTTTCCTCTGAGATTCGATTGCAACTTGTTTTTGTGGTTTTAATATACTTGTCTTACATTTTGGTGCCTCAAGAGCAGCAAAGTTCACTTGGAAAGGTGAGCTGCTCCACCATTGATCATACCCCCCCCTCCCCCCCGCATCCTGCTCTCCACCATCTGTGTGTTTTTCCAGTGCTCTGCTCTTCCCTTCCCAAGACCCTTTTCTGTAACCAGCTTCGTGTTCTGCCGAACCGGCAGATCTTAGGTTTGTTTCAGGCCTCGTTCGATTGGGTTGATATTTAAACGCAGTTCAAGGGATGGGAAATGTGTTGGCTTGTGCTCATGCCCGTGCCGTGTGGGTCACCATTGTGTCATAAATCCATAATTCTAATTCCGCGTTGCTCAAAGGAGTCAGTTAGCAAATAAATTCCAAAATAATACCTACGAGTCAGGAAAGATGAATGGAGACTTAATTTCAATTAAGTGGAATGGTGAAGGATTAGGCCTCCCTATCTGATTAAGTTGATTATTCCTTAGCATGTGTTATTTACACGTTTGTATTTGCAGATATTTTATTTCTCCTTTGAGCCATTCGACTTCATTCCCGCAGCCCTAATCTATAAGAAAATTCAATTACTTTCTGAGTCAGAACCTTTAATGCTTTCCCAACACTGTGTGTTTAAGAAGAAAGGCACAGTATTAGCACTGCGTACAAATGTAAAGTCAAACCCACAGGATCCATTTAGGTTATTTCCTAATGATAATCCTCCTAGTAATAGTAATTTATTATTTTTTATCATCAACGTTATGAGTTAAAATGTTGCACATTTTCCTGCTAGATAATGGCCATATGCAATGGAAGGGAATTATGTAATGAACATATACAATGGCTGATCAACAGGAAAAAGCATCCTAGTGAAGAAACCTATTAAACTGCAGGACATTATCTCCCTAGGGAAGTGGCACCTGTGACAATGGACCAGAAACAAGGAGCCCTAGACACCAAACCAGGTGGGAACAGTCCTGCGTTAGCAGGAAAAGAAAGTAAGTGATGTCACAATTGCCCTTCCTCTCTACTGCTATAAACATCTTTAAAAAATTTTTAAATTGATTTCAGAAATGAAGGGAGAGGGAGAAAGACATAGAAACATCAATGATGAAAGAGAATCACTGATCGGCTGCCCCCCCGCACACTCCACACTGGGGATCAAGCCCGCATCTCGGCCGGGCTATAAACATCTTTAACTTGCATCTCAGTGTGTTCAGTTCAACAAACATATGGGTCTTTCTTCTCTCCTTTGGAAATATTGACAGTTTAAACTTAATGAAAATGTGTGTAACAATGATAATTTAAAAATATATTAATATATTTATTTTATTTTATAAATATCTTTTAATTTATTGGGGTGACATTGGTTAATAAAATTATATAGGTTTCAGGTGTACAATTCCATAATATGTCATTTAGCTTCTTCTGAAGCTGTAAATATTTACTTAATACTTGTTTTAATTGAAATATGTCAAATATTAAAACAACGCTTCATGTAGAATTAATTTAACATTTAACAGTATAAATGAGGCATTTCAGACTTAGCTTAGAACTTAGCTATTAATACATTATAGTACTATAATAAATTAATTTCAGCTCATGATTTACTGTTTGCAAGAAAAAGTAATCAACTATATGATGCAATATGACATTGTGAATTGATAATATGCAAATGTGATTCTATTTTTATAATCAAAGACTGAAATCATTAATACTAACCAATTTCTATTCCATTTGTTACTATAACATCTATCATTATTAGAATATTTAAAACTGCACATGGCACGTAACAATGCCTTGTGACTAACCATAATTTTGAAAATTACATTATAAATGATAATATTCATATGATAATATACAGATGATAAACAAAGGAATTTTCTGTTTCAATAGGTGAACTCAGAATGCAGATGGGTTGTGAATTACATTTAGCATCTCAAACAGAGCTCAGTTTGGTTTCACTTGAAGACTTGGCTAAAGTTTGGGTTAAGGAAGCCACTTAATTTGTTCTATATGCGGGGGGGTTGGGGGGAGCAGTTTAGAGGTTAAAATTCTTTTGAACTTAAAACATACCCAGAACTTTTCAAAGGCTCACCTAAAGCTTTGGTTTTCGTGTGGCAAACTCCAAAACCCACTCTGAGGTAAGAAATTAAGGATGACCAACAGAAAGCAGAGCTAATAACACATGCCAGTAACTTGCAGAACACCCGGGGGATTGAGAACCCACCAGAAGCTGAGGGGGACTATGTTATCAGAGGACTGTCCCTCACTCTTTCCCACTAAATCCATAAATCGAACAGCATGGTTTTAGGCTCAGATGTCAGATGTCAGGATACAAGCCAGGACCCTAATACACCTGCTGTTAGTCCATGTTAGGTGAGGAATATGGGAACACTCTTCTATCATTAGTAGCCTTTGCACATTGTCACTTTATTCTTATTGCATTGTATTGCTTCCCTCTAACTCAGTTAAAAGAGCATCAGTGCATAATGAAATATGATATTGAGTCATCAGAGTACAATGAGAATAGGGATTTAGAAAGTTCCCCCAAATTTAGCCTGCGGGAAACTCTGAGTCATAGTTCCGCTGGGCTAAATGACTCATAATCATTAGTTGGTTTACCCAAATCACCAACTTTTTTCTTTGTTAAAGATAGTGGTTGGAAGGCAGCATGGTATCATCACACATGGGCTAACCGTGAAGCCAAGGAGGCTTATGCCAAAAGGCCTCTCACACTGGCCTTTCTCAAGGTCTCCTTACTTGTTGTATGTTTGTAATTTTGAACTATGTTTCCTTAGATCTGCTCCTAATATAGCCTGGTGTTCAGGAACCTACAAGATCTGCTTCATCCCTGGAAATAACCCATAAGTTCTCACATTGTATACGTTTCAAGTGGTTCAAAAGCCCCTCAAAATTGTAGGCAACCCTTTGTGTGTCCATAGCAGGTTTATAGATTTCATGAGGAGACACAGGGCAACAACATTAGAGCAAGGCATTTAAAAGGTCCCCAGGTGATTCTAAACGTGCATCCCAACTTGAGAAACGCTGATCTAGCGACTGTTTGTCATTCTTGAACTGTTGGACTAGTTAAAAGGAAAAAGTCAAGATTTTGCAGTCAGAGCATATCACCTTGAAATCTATGACTGCCTGGGCAAGATATTTAACCCTTCTGAACTTTAATATCTACATTAGAAAAGCAGCATACGAATAATAGGACCCATGCTATGGAGGGCAGGTAACAATGATACGTGAGGAGGCGTACTTGAGAGTGAAAAATGGTTGAGTCAGTAGATAGGAAGTTGTGGTGGCCTGAATTATTGTTGGAGTCAGGGTATGAAGAGAAATCAATGATCAGATATGGTAATTAGAGAAATGACTGAAGCAGAGATTAGTGAGCGGGTGAGACATTGGTGAAGACATGATCTAGGGCATGACCATAGGAGTGGGTGACTTAATATATATATACAGGAGATTTTTGGAGAAAAATGGGGGAATGGAACTCACTGGCCAGGGAATTAGGTTTTTCCAAGAAATTATTGAAATGGCCAAGATATTACCAAAGAATGAGGAAGGATGATCCCAGATTCTGTACAAGAAGGAGGTAGTCACGATTATTATTTCCATGCCAAGAATATTTTTTTAGCATTCCCCAGTTTTAGCAGTTTAATCATAACCCAAAAGTAAATCAGTCATCTCTACTGGTTCATTATTTCACTGTCTCCTTCTCCCCAAACATAAGGTAAATGATGACGATGCCATTTTAACCTTCCTGTTGATCAATCAGGCTAATTTTTTTGTGATATTATTGAATAAGATGATTTGGGAATTTACTATCTGTAGATGCAGCTGTCAGATTCAATGACACTTTCTCAAATACTGTTGAGACTAAACTCGTACATAATATTGAAATTGCCTCTAACAGCTTAGTGATAAAAAAAAAAGTCATGTTCTGTTCAGGTTTTGCAGATTGTAGGAAGAATATCCTTATCGCTCTCCCCTTTTCTTAGGTCTCTTAATAATGTTTTGCTGCTTGAGATTTTATAAAAGAGACAGACAATTAGAGTGGGATTCTCTCAGGCTGCCACAGCTTCTTGCTGACACAGCAGGTTTACAGGGTGTTGTCTGTGCATCTACGGCTGCTAACACCCCTGCCCTCCTCCCACCAGCTCAGCGCACAATCCCTAATCCAGGGCACACAGCTTCCTGCGTGTCCCATTGCTTAAACTGTCTTTAACTTCAGGGGAGAATTTGCCAATTATTTCTTTCCTGGGCATTGTTCTTCGAACCCCCTCCCCCCATTTATCCCCACTCTAAGCCAAGTAAATATTTTTAAAAATAATAATACCCGTTGGTTCTGAGATGGTTTACATTCTCCGGGAGCCACACACCAGATTTTTTTGCTGCTGTGCTATTTAGGACATTTTAATTCTTTAACTGTCCAACTCTGCCTGACACGCTGGCTCACCGCAGCCAAGAAACTGCCCCAGCGGGAAAGCAATTGTGTATTGAACTCTGTCCCGTTTGACAAGTAATAAATGAGATCTTTAAAGGGGAATGACCAATGTTTTCTTGCTGAACATGGTGCAAATAAATAAAGCTTTAAATGCTCTAAGTAAAGTGTCCAATTTTTTTAGGTGATGGTGAACATTCAGGATTTTTTCTCTTCTAAAAAACGCCACACATTCTTGGTCGCCGACACATTGCCAGTTATGGATGTGCTTCTGCTTTTTTGATACGTGTGGCAAAAATCTCATTTCCATAAAGGAATGTACTGAACGTTATGCAAAGTGAGACTTAATTTATTTATAGTCCTTTGGTATTTTTCAAGGACACCGAATACATTCCCTTGACTTATTTGACCTTAAAAATACCAAATGACCAAGGATTATTATTTCTAGTTTGTACAGATAGGGAGACTGAGATTCAGGGAGATTAAATGACTCTAATTCACGTACCGCCTCGTGGGGTGAAATCATGTTATTCTGGACAGCTAGTCACTTGCTCTTTCTACTTCACATTGTGTCATGCTGAAAACCAAGTCATCCCTGCAGAGATCCTTGGTGGATGTGATGCTTCTATATTTGTGCAATTTGGGTATGCTAATTAGTCAAAGAAACTGGACTTTAAATGAGCAAATATCTCTATTTAAATAGATTTTGACATGAGGTTTGGCAAATTTTAAAATATTTTTTAAGTATGACTCACTTACTCTGAATACTTATGATACCAATTTGGCAGCAGCCCCAGGCACGGCTGTGGAAGTCATTCTACCCAGGGCGGTGAACATGGTTTTCTTTTTTCTTCTCTTTCTTTTGTAAACAAAACTGAAGCCTTTGTATACCGGTTACACTGCAGCTTGCAGAGTCTGTGGCCTGCAAGAGGGCTATCTATTACATGTATCTGCTCCTTGTTTCTGAGAGAAGAGATTCTTTCTAACCCACTCCTTTAACGTCTTCATTCCTTTATGTAACTCTGCCCCTAGACTTCCAGTAGTAAGTAACCTCCACAACCAGCCCTTGGGTGTTCTGTCCTTTGCCCCACTGGGTTATGCGGACCCAGTCCCTGACAGGGGTGATCTGTTCTAAGTGTATTTTGTTTGTTTGTTTGTCTACTTGGTCTCATGCATAATTCACCCTCTCCTACTTTCCTTCTAAATCATAGATGTAGCTTTTCCTCCACATAGAAAAAATGAAAGCGAAAAGGTAGATGAAAGATGGTTGAGACAGATGAAAAGAGATTGTCACGTTGAACGAGAAGTTTAAAAAATGAATGTAAACGAAGAGTAAGATGTATATAGAAAATTATGATTCACAGGAAAAACACCCATTCCAACAGCAATGATTTCACCAAAACTAAATGTAACCCAGAAGTAACAATTAAGGAACAGATGTCAAAACTCTATGTGTTTTTTTCCAGAAATAATAATCTACAAATATCAGAGGGATTGTTGAATTTTACATGAATCATAAACTCTCTCTGAACTTTCATTTTATACTTCTTTCATTCACTTTGTTTTAACTCATTCTCTGGATTGACTCCAGAAATGCTATTTTTAGGATCAAATTAATAATGATCCCTCTTCTCCTTAACGGATAAATAAGTACTATGTCAATACGACATGCTTTCAAGCATCATGGGATAGTAGTTAAGAGCCTGGATTTGGACCCAGTGTTTGGGGTTTAAGTTTTGGCTCAGCCATTGAATAATTGCATGACCCATATGTGAAAACTGCCTGACTGACCTGTGTCTTAAATTGGGATAATGGCATTTCCCACCTCCCAGGGTGACCTGAAGGGTAAACAGAGAACGCAGTGAAATCAAACCCTCGTCTGTGGTAAGGCAAAGATCGGACTCTCCTCGACGTGCAAGAATACCCTGGATCCGTTGTAGTTCTTTTCTTTTCTTTTTTTTTTAAAGAAATTTACTGCATAAAAAACACAGGATTGCTTAAGAAGAAAATAACATCGCCGAAAGCTCACTTCGTATTGCAATCATCTGATAAATTCTGAATTCATATTCCAGAGAATGGAAAATGAAGATTAATGGTCACATACAAAAAAGCTTTCCATGCATTAGAAGGCTGACGGTTCTCCATAACGTCACCAATTATGTGTGGTGGCGTAATTGAAGCTGAGCAGGGCACATGCTATTGATTTAAGGACACATAGCCTAATTAAAAGTTGAACTTTTGTCCAAAAAACCTTTAACATATTTTTATAAGAGGATCACAAATGTATGCAGAGGGAATGGCTTGTGCTGGTTCCTGGGTAAAAAGAAAAGCATTCCTGGGTCTTGAAAGAAGGTTTAGCAAGGATTTTCTCTTTAGAGAGAGACTTAAATTAAAAAATGATAATCGATACAAATGAGAATTTATCCCCAAAAGAGTTTAAACCCTTTTATAAAAGGTGGTTTTATGAATTCTGTACTCAAATGGAGATGTTTGTATTCTTCCCTCCCCACCTGCTTTCCTTTCTCCCCCTCTCTCTTCCCTCAAAGAAAAAATGATCAGTTTTAACAAAAGCTTCATTGTAGAAAAATATTCTATGGGAAATTATGGTAATATAAATATAGGAAGGTATAGTTTTTCAGGACACCACTAAATAGCTTTGATCAATGGAATTCGTATCAAAGGAAGAAAACATCTTGGAAAAAGAGAATTATGAACTTCCAGAAGCTACAAAGAAAACTTTTCATGATTTTTTTTCTTGCTATTTTTTGAGAATCACTCTGAACATGTAAGTTCAGGGGTGTCTGAGAATGAAAGGAAAGGTAATGAAAGAAAAGTAATGTAACATTTATAGACCTCAATAAGGGAATTATTCTCTGAAGGGTCAATTGGCTGAGTTAATTTGCTCAGCCTGAGCAATAATGGGCTAGTGATTTAAGGTTCAGTGTCTTTACTTACCGGAAAATGCATGTCAAGCCTAAATAAAATCAATTCTGTTCAAACATTCTACCTTCTTTCATTCTTACCAAATAACACTTCTTATGATCCATGAAAGTATTTTTCTGGAAGTTTAAAAAAGCATTGTCGAACGTGTAATTCTTAAATGCATAGCTTAAGATTTTATAGAACACAAAATTAATATAAATTTTATTAGGAGCTTTAAAACGTGAAAATGGTTTCTTTGGTGTATAAGTACTCCTTTAGCACCTCAGGTACTTTTGCACAAAGACTAAAAGTGGAATCGACTAGAAGAATCAAAGGGAAACTGCCCACTCTGTCTAAATTCTACCATGCGTATGATGAAACTTCCCAATTAGTTCTCTTCTGAAGACAGAATCCTTGTGGTCTCAGAGCAATTGAGGGTTCTTTCTAGAAGCTAACTTCCCACGGGCCGATTCAATTAGTATGGCATTAAGAATCACTGTGATCATCATTTTCTTCAATATCTTCTCAGACTTCAGGTTTTGGTTCATATTTTCAAGATGCTACCTAGAAAGTTTATGACTAAATAAATATACATATTTATTTTAAGGATTCATTTTCTAAAGTCCAAGTGACCTTAGGCAATATTTTTGTCAGTATTCCTGTACATAAGCAACATAAGTCACCTTTGGACCAGTCTCTGAGCCAGGTACCAAATCTTATGTTTTCTCAGTTGTGCTTTTGAAGGCTGATCAAGACTGGGCACACAAAAATGAATAATACTCTCTTTTATATGAATATTCAAAAAAGTGCCTTTTGGGTTTTATGAGATTTTCTTTTCTCAAAAATACTACTTTTGGGGAAGGGGCATTATCCTGTCTAATAAAAAGAGCAATATGCAAATTAACCACCAACCTGTGGTACTCACTAGCCACACCCACCAGCCAATCAGGAGCGAGTATGCAAATTAACCCAACCAAGATGGCTGAGGCCCCGGAGAGAGCAGGAGGCTTGGGTTTCCCGGCAATTGAAGAAGCCAAGCTTTTCACACAGCCTAGGCCTCCACTCAAGGCTGCAAAGTTTCAATTATAGAAGATAAATAAATCCCAACAAAAATGGTGGCAGCTATGGAGCTGGAGAGAACAGGAGGCTTGAGTTGCCCCCAGCCATGGAGGAAGCCAAGCTTTCCACACAACCTGGCTGGCCTTGGCCTTCACTCAAGGCTAGAAAGTTTCAATTATAGAAGATAAATAAATCCCAGATCCCAGGGCCTCCACTTGGGTGGCTGGGGGCGTGGCCAGCCTGCAAACCACCACAGGCCCCTCACCCAGGCCACCCCATGCCCCAAGGGAACCCCCACCCTGATCCGGGACACCCTTCAGGGTAAACCAGCTTGCCCCCACTCTTGCACCAGGCCTCTAACCTATCTAATAAAAGAGTAATATGCAGATTGACCATCACTCCAACACACAAGATGGCTGCCCCTATGTGGTCAAAGATCCTGCTCCCATGTGGACACAAGATGGCCACCACAAGATGGCCAGCAGGAGAGGGCTGTTGGGAGGAACCAGTCCTGCAAGGGGGGGCAGTTGTGGGTGATCAGGCCTTTAGGGGAGGGCAGTTGTGGGGAACCATGCCTGCAGGGGAGGGCAGTTAGGGGTGACCAGGCCTGCAGAGGAGGGCAGTTAGGGTGACCAGGCCTGCAGGGGAGTGCAGTTGGGGCAAACAGCTGGCAGGGGAGCATTTAGGCATCAATCAGGCTGGCAGGGGAGTGGTTAGGGGGTGATCAGGCTGGCAGGCAGAAGCAGTTAGGGGCAATCAGGAAGGCAGGCAGGCGAGCAGTTGGGAGCCAGCAGTCCTGGATTGTGAGAAGGATGTCCGACTGCTCATTTAGGCCCAATCATACTGGGATCAGGCCTAAATGGGCAGTTGGACATCCCTTGAGGATTCTTTTTTTACTAGAAGCCTGGTGCACGAAATTCGTGCACAAGGGTGTGTGTCCCTCAGCCCAGCCTGCACCCTCTCCAATATGAGACCCCTCGAGGTATGTCTGACTGCCCATTTAGGCCCTATCCCAGTAAGATCAGGCCTAAACAGGCAATCGGACATCCCTCTCACAATCCAGGACTGCTGGCTCCCAACTGCTGGCCTGCCTGCCTTCCTGATTGCCCCTAACCGCTTCTGCCTGAGAGCCTGATCAACCCCTAACCACTCCCCTGCCAGGCTGATTGATGCCTAACTGCTCCCCTGCCAGCCTGTTTGCCCCTAACTGCCCTCCCCTGCAGGCCTGGTCCCCCCCAACTGTTCTCCCCTTCATGCCTGGGTCCCCCCCAACTGCCCTCCCCTGCAGGCCTGGTCGCCCCCCAATTGCTCTCCCCTGCAGGCCTGGGATCCCCCCAATTGCCCTCCCCTGCTGGCCATCTTGTGGTGGCCATCTTGTGTCCACAGGGGAGCAGGATCTTTGACCACATAGGGGCAGCCATCTTGTGTGTTGGAATGATGCTCAATTTGCATATTACTGTTTTTTTTTTTAGATAGGATAGAATTATTTTATACACACACACACACACACACACAGACATGTATATATAATTCATTTTAAGTTATGATTATATGTGTGTATCAACTATCTATATTATACATATAACACAGTTTTTACATTGTATAATATTAGGGCTAATTTCCTGACCCTCTCCCATGTTCATAGACTGTGAATTTTATCATTTCTCAGGTATCAAGTGTTGACTCAGCAAAGAATTACCAGTATCACCCCTTGAACAAGAAAAGTCCAATTTACTGCCAGCTGCAATAAGGAAGGTCATTGTACTTAGTGGACCATCTGAAGGGAGAGGTCACAGGTAGTATTTTATGGCCTTGGCACCCAATTTAAGGTGGACCTTTCCATGGAGAGGTGCTGATGAGGCTTATGCAAAATGGGTGAGGATCAGTGGACGCAACCATGTAAACAGGTGACTGAAAGTAGGCATCTGTTTGATGGGTCTGGTTTGAGTGAGCTGTTGCCCTGAGAAGGAACTTTTAACTCTGATGAGCTAGCTGAATAGTCTTTTGAATAAATTGATTTTTAGAAAGTTTACAAAATAAGTAGTAACGTTTTTTGTAATCTCACTTCCCAGGCAACTGGACCTCTAAAGGTGTGGTAATAGAGTAAGTCTGGCTGAAGGTGATTGTAGTTCTCAGAGGTCAAACTTGGCTTAGATTTCTACTTTCCACTTCAGAAAATGAGATGCTGGTTTTCTACATTTCATATAAATTATATAACAAACTTCTGTTTAGCATTGCAATTTATTAGTATTACAGAACTACTGCACTTTTTTCATAGTTTATTGAATTAAAGATGGACGTTATGAATATGTGATGTCCAGAAATAGTATCTGAGTATTATTAGACTTTTATAAAGAGCTAGAATTTAGTTTGCTAATCTGAATTTTGCAACTCACGAGTTGAACAGGAAGCTCCGAAAAAGCATTTTAAGCATTTAAGAACCTGATTTTTAATAATAATGTTAAATGATGAAAAAAAAGTGCTTATTTTTGTCATTTATCATGTTTTATAAGGCAGTATAGTTTTGGTTTGCTAAACATTAATTAAAATCACAAATGTAGTTCCTGCTAGTGTTGATGATGCAATAGTTGGTGAACTATTCATGATAGCTAATCATGGTTTAGTTGCTTGGTTTCTCTCTATTTATTATACATACAAAATATCATTTAGAATTTGATCTTTCCCAATTAAAATCCACATTTACCGCTCAGCCCTTTTTTAATAATGAATATTTCTTGTTTGAGAGGCCTCCTGGATGACTTCATATATGATCAAAGCAGTTTGTTCAATACTTTATGCTATACAATTCTGAGTTTATGCTAATTTATGCTAATAACACCAATATGTCCCTCTTGTTGTGAATAATAACATAAACTTGATTACAAGCAGCCAGAGCTAGCAATATAGCCAAGAAGATAGAGTTGGAAGGTATCAGGTTTAAAAGAGGTGTTGAGTCCACCTGGTGTAGATGAGTGGTTGAGCCAAGAGGTCAGCCGTTCGATTCCAACTTATACAGGGTTGGAAACAGGGCAAGAAAGTGGCCAGAGGGCTTAGGAAGTTAAAGTACATAAATTGAATGGTATGGATAATTCACCTTTTTTCTTTTTTTAAAAGTGTATTTTTATTGATTTCAGAGAGGAAGGGAGATGAAGAGATAGAAACATCAATGATGAGAGAGAATCATTGATTGGCTGCCTCCTGCACACCCCCACTGGGGATCGAGCCCACAACCCGGGCATGTGCCCTGACTGGGAATCGAACCGTGACCTCCTGGTTCATAGGTCGATGCTCAGCCACTGAACCACACCGGACAGGAAATGGCACTTTTTTCTCATCAGACCAGCTGACACAATGGACTTGTCTAGCCAAATATTAATTAAGTAATGCCTACATCTTGATAGCAAGTGCTTTCACAGTGCTGTCCTAGCTTTCTCCAAATTGTTTCTGAACCTCCATCGCTGTTTGTTGACATGATGACATTTAAAGAAAACTAAATGGGCATTGATGGAAATAATCTACTAGAAACTGTCACTGTAAAAATCTTCATCCCCTAAAAGTCATTCTGGTTCGATATGTGACCAAGTGACACCTGCACGCGGACCCCTTCTCCATGTATTTCCCACAGGCCCTCCTTTCTGTGCCAGGCCACGTCACTGCCGTGTTCGCCCTGAACCGGCTCTGCTCCTTTACGGTTTTGTGCCTTTGGTAACTCGTCTGTCTGCTTTGATCGCTAGGCCACTTTCCCTCTGTCCCTCTGGTGAGCCAGCTCATTCAAAGTCATACTATTATTTTCTAGCAAATCTGCTGAGGACCGCAGTGTAAACATTGGTAGGTCAAATTGGGCAGGGCAGAAGTACTTAGCATCCCTCTTCGGAAGTGCATTTTCCATCATGCCCCGTGAAGAAGAAAATCTGAAATCTCAGGCGCGTTCATCCCTTAATATCTTCCTCAAACACCCTACATCGCCTGATCTGCCCCTTTGCAGGAAGCCTGTTGCTTATGAGCCTCGCGCGGAGGATTTCGGACTTGGGCTTGCATTGCTTTGTTCTCTCTTTATTTTCGGATGCCTTAGCCAGGCTTCTGCAGTTAGGTTTCTTGAGAACAGGGAGTAAAAGAAAACGTTTGTTCATATCCCCGTCAGTACAGATCTCAATACTAATGGCAGATACTTCATACACAGTTCTTCCTTCAATCAGTGATGGATCGTGGGCTTACCGATCAAGGCGGCGATTTAAACTGCTCGCTTTATTATTCAGGAGCGTCAGGCATGGTGATGGGTTTTGTGCGGAAACCAAAGGGTCTGGATCATTCTTGCAATTGCCTCTCGGTGAATAAAGCCGTCAGCTCTAATTCAGCAATGCTTAGCTCTACTTCGGCATGCGTTTTACATATCATATCCACAGGGCTTTCTATATTATTCCTTGAATAGAAAAGTCAATATTTCAGGAATAAAAATTCACCTCGTAATTCAAAAATGTGTTCTCACAGTCTTCAGGGGCATGTCCTGCATTTCTGACACGCATAAGCCACATCAGAATCATTCGGAAGTTACACATGGAATGACAAATTGCATCAGTGAGCTGAATAACATTAGGCTAAAGCTAATAGAAACCCCTGGAAACACTGAGCTATCCTAAAGGAAACAGAAGAATATGACACTTTAAAAATATAATTATTTATATTAAAATATTTTTATTGATTTCAGATAGGAAGGGAGGGGGGAGAGAGAGAGAGAGAGAGCGAGAGAGAGAGAGAGAAACATCAGTAATGAGAGAGAATTATTGATTGGCTGCCTCCTGTACACCCACACTGGGGATCAAGCCTGCAAACCCGGTCATGTGCCCTGACCGGGAATCGAACCGTGATGCACAACCCATGAGCCACTCAGGCCGGGCAATAATAGGACACTTTTGACACTTCCTTTGACAAGGAATCCTAGTATGCAATACTAAAATATTTATGTAATAAAAAAAATACATGTTTATGAAAGTCAAGTCCCATAGGCACACATTCTGCAATGAACTCTATAGCCCAGCATCATAAGGGATTACTCACGTTGTGTAAACGACATCTCCACCTAGTAAAATTATCCCAAGGCTAAAAGCATTAACTCCCCTTGCAGGTCTGGCTCCTTTGTTGGGTGTCCCCCCATACACTGAAAGATTGCCCATCAGGGCATAGGTCCTGGTTGTGGGCTCCATCCCCAGTAGGGGGCGTGCAGGAGGCAGCCAATTGAGGCTGCACGCTCACATCAGTGTTTCTCCCTCTACCTTCCCGTCTCTCTAAAAAACCAACCAAACAAACAAAGCATTGATTGTATTGTCAAGAATGGAAATTCTGTGGTTGATCCCATGCATCACTGGCAGTCTTTTGTAGTATCAAAGAACAATTAGATTGAAATACTGTTAGGTTGGCCTGCTATTACTAAAATATTGTGGGAGAAGTATTTTATAACTAAATATAATTTCATGAGACAAGTTCAGTGGAATTCCACTTTTAAAAAGTGAAAATTTCAAATTTAAATGTTAGTTAAAACCTATAATTTTTAAATAATCTCATAATTTATCAACATTCTTTTATTCTTCAGACTAATTACCTCGAATTTTGGTTTCTCTATTGTTTTCTTGATTGTGTTATTTTCTTTAGAATTGTCAAGAGATGGAGATTAACCCCCTCCACTACATTAACATTTTCTACTCAAAGGGTGATTGCAATATTATGCAATATTATGCAAAATAGAACTTACCAAAAATAGTGGAAGACAGGGAGGGCACTAAATAATTTATCCCAAATCACTCCAGATGTGGGAAGCTTCCTTTGAAATGCCAAGTGCATGGTTCTGAATGCCCTATTAATGTGTACTGAGTGGGTTGATGAGCCATATTATAATATAAATTGTGAATTGTTTGGTGTTCTTCAACTTTGGTTTTAATTACAGAGTAGTCAGCTCCTGATGAGTCATTGTAATGGGGGCATGAATAGTAGATATAAACAAAATCCACAGATTTTTTTTCCACATTAAAATAATATTTTGGTTTTTTGTTACATATGAACTTTATCTGCCCTCCATATTCTCTTATTCCCATCTATCCTTAACAAATAGGTACTGGAATAAACTAAAATCTGTGATAGGCATATGTTAGCTTACATCTAATATTTAATAAAAGGTACCTGCATTTTTAAGGCTTATCTGAAAATTTCTATGGCCTTGTGAAGACATGGAGATGTGAAGAATTAAATGAATACATTTCAGTTATGATTCCACTGTACACTTGTGATGTGTAAGAATATTAAGTATTCAGAGGAATCATTAAGATGGATTATTCAAGACACATTCATGATGTACATGTAGATTTGCCCTTTTACGTAGAGTAATAGAATTGGGTATGTATAGCTCTGTACCCCAAATCATCCCTTCTTTTTGTTGTTTGGGTTAGTTGACCACCTGGGGTGCAAGCTCCAAGTCCAACTCTAGAGGTAACAGGTTTAAAGGAAATAAAATAAATATAAAAATGTCCATATCTTTCTTTGTTGTTTTATTTTTTTTATTGATTCTTTTTCCTTCTTTCATTCCGAACTGGACAGCTACTGAGAGTAAGAAATAGCCACAAGCTGAGATTTTAATCCCAATATTTTTCAAGGGTTAATACCAAACTTTATTTTTTCCTTTGGTTAATCCTCACTTGAGGATATTTTTCCATTGATCATTTTTGAGAGAAAAAGGGATGGGGCGAGACAGAGAGAGAGAGAAACATCAATGTGAGAGAGATTCATCGATTGGTTGCCTCCTGCACGTGCCCCAACCAAGGCCGGGGATCGAGTCTGCAACCAAGGTACATGCCCTTGACTGGAATGGAACCCGGGACCCTTCAGTCTGCAGATTAGTGCTCTATCTATTGAGCCAAACGGGCTAGGGCTAATATCAGACATTTGACAAATACTTTTAGTAGCCGGGAGACTAGGCAGGTGACAGTGCGCGGTCCATGATATTGTCATCGGCTGAGAGATAAGATCTGCATCCATCATAGGAGATAGGAGATGGCCAGGTGGGGGCTGGGCACGTAGGTGTTGTGTTCCTGACCGAGAGAGGTCGGGTCCTCATGAGGAGGGACCACTGTCACGGCAGAAAGACAGATATCGGTGCCCAATCAAAAGGAGTGACACTGATCACGGGAACAGATTAATGCAGCAATGTTATTACAGCCTGGGTAAAAATCGTGGCTGCAGAATTGACGAGGGACCTGTCCGCTTCTTTCCAATGTCTAAAACCTGTGTTCCTTGTCATTGATTTGGGGCCAATGACAGCTATTTCAGACTTTTGCTGTAATAATCACATCATGTATAATAGATTAAAGCATTAACTAGATTGCTTGCCATTAATCGATGGCTAGTAATTGGTAGTGGTTGATATTTTTATCTACTTGATTTAAAAAGCAATAGGTATCTCATTAGATTTTTTTAAAGATTACTAATTCTAATCCCCAGGAATATACTACAAAGTAAACACTGTTACTCCTATCTATCTATCTATCTATCTATCTATCTATCTATCTATCTATAAAAGCCTAAGCGACCATTACAACCAAATGACCAGAACAACTGGTTGACCAGTTGCTATGACACACACTGACCACCAGGGGGCAGACACTCAATGCAGGAGCTGCCCCCTGGTGATCAGAGCACTCCCACAGCCAACCTCCCGTGGCCCCTCCCTGCAGCCAGCCAACCTTCCCAAACCCCTCCCCCCAGCTGGCCAACTTCCCGCAGCCCCTCCCCCTCCCCCCATTGGGACTGGGTGAGATGCCCCGATCGGCTCTGATAGCCAGCCAGGCTGAGGGACCCCACTCGTGCATGAATTCGTACACCGGGCCTCTAGTTATATCTATAAACAAAATGATTCTTGGAGACATTCATTGTCCAAATTTGTAAGATGAGTCAGTAAAAAAAAAAATCCACCTTCAAACTCAGGTCCTCATAACTTTAAAGGCCGGTAACTATTCAATTCTGCTGCATTATTGATAGTATTGAGAAAGTAATAGTTTATTAGGTGAAAGTAATTGGGTAAATATGAAGGATTTCACCTTTAATCCACCAATTCTCTGTTAGTGCTGGGTCTGTTTGTAACACATTAATAAAGCCAGTCAACAAAATACACCAGTACTATAACAATTGCTTTTGATTAGGTTTAAGGTACCTGATAGTAATCAAATAGTATCTTATAATTGAGCAAGATTATTGATTTAATAAAGTTTTAACAAGTTAATGTATTTCCATTGAACATTCTTGCTTCAACATTTTACTGCTATTTTGAAAATCTTATGCCGGTAAAATTTTACTTTCCTTCGGAGACTTGATTCATCTTGGTGATTGATGGCTATGGGTTCAGATGCCACCCTGTCACACTGCTAAATGTTATCTTTGACACCCGCATGCATAGCTTTTATTTACACATTATAAATACGGCTTTTCTTCTCTGAAATGAAAAGAATATGCCATTTGATCCCATATATTATTCATATTTGGACGAGGAAATATTCTCTAAGGTTTGATCCTCAGGAAGATTGATTCTTTTTGCTGAAAACCTGTTGTTTTGCCAAATAATTTTTTTCACAGGTCCATTAAATAGTCCATTAAATGGCAATAATTCATATGCATTTCAGCGAGGACTTAAATCTGCCAGATGGTTTATAGCACAGTTGACTTCATACATTTAGAATGCGATTCGTAAACATTTGTCATCTTCAATCTTGTCATGAATCTCGTTCAGGCAGGTATTTTTCTTTGCAGGGAATCAGTTAGTGACAGAGTCCTAATGCTTTCCCAGCTTCTTCTTCCTTCTATAGGCGAATTCATTTTTCCTAAATAGACCCACAGAGTAAATTCAAACTTCCTATGAAAACATTGCCCTGTATCCGTAAGCTAGCTTCATCCACCTGTAGTCCAGTAAGTAACGATGGCCTCAAGAAGGCACAGACTTAGTGGTTCAGTGTCGCCCTGAGAACCACTCAGCGTGGCTCGGTGGCTGAATGTCGCCCTAAGAACCAGGAGGTCACAGTTCAATTCCGGGTCAGGGCACATGCCCGGGTTGCGGGCTCAATTCCCAGTGGGGGCGTGCAGGAGGCATCAGATCAGTGACTCTCTCTCATCATTGATGTGTCTATTTTCTCTCTTCCTCTCCCATCCTCTCTGAAATCAATAAAATATTTTTTTATAAAAGAAGTCAAAGATAGAAGTGATAGGAATTAGATTTTCAAAATGAGTAAAATCCCATTGTTAATACAAAGGCTCTGTACAACTAACATGAAATCCTTTATAAAAATGTGCCAGTTAGAGAAAGCCATCTTTACATAACAACACCTTATATACCGGAGGTCAGCTAATGATACTACTCGAATCTGAGGTCACTTTTAGGCAAGGGACGTGTTCAGATTTATTTCCTGAAAATTCAGCATCTGTGATAGCCACTGTGTTTAGTATGCAAGTCAGCACTGTCAATGAAATGAAATGTGTTTTAATGAAAAATGCATAGTTGCTGATTATAAATAAGCAGCGGGTAAATGTACTATGTTGAATTATGGTTTTATCGGAGTCCTGAGAACCTGAGTTGCAAACATTAATGGACATAATGCTACATTGTGTTAAATATGACAGCACATATAGGATACATAATTGGTCAGTTCATAGTCTAAAGAGCATTTCCCAAATCGGTATATTTTGTGACAAACATTATACATGTTTTTTAGAATTTTTTTGATGAATGAATAGAGTGTGTATGGACAGGAAGTTTAGAGACATGTGCTTGAAGAGATAAGCAAGAGAAAACTTTGCCTGTCCTCCGTGTACCTGGTCACTTTTGTTCAGGGAAATTGCATCTCCAACCCTCCAGGTTTCCCCATACACATCATAGAATATGCATATCAGCTGATAAAATAATCATACATTTTAATATTTTATAATGCATACAAATAAATACTGCATAAAGGAATATTTTAATAAACTTCAGCAAACATTTTATCTTCAATATTTAGCCCAGATTTTCCAATTAAAAGTTTAAAAATGCTAAGTATAGATTTTTAAAAAAAACTTTCCGAACTACTTAAGTTGTCTTTCTTTTTTTCCTCCAAACTGTGGACTCTCCAACTTGCCTATTCCTTTACTGGTATGTGCTCTCCAAGTTTGATATCATTATATATATATATATATATATATATATATATATATATATATATATGCCTAAGCGACTGTTAGACCAGTTGACCAGTAGCTATGATGCACACTGACTACCAGGGGGCAGACGCTCAATGCAGGAGCTGCCCCCTCGTAGTCAGTGCATTCCCACGCCACTCAGCTGACCAAGGGGCACCAGGTGCACGAATCCATGAACTGGGCCTCTAGTTTAAGCATAACTTTACCGATTAGAGTTCTCCAAGCATTTTCATATTCTTCTTCCTAGATCGGCAGCTGGGCCATTTTCATTGCTCTTCTTCTTGATTATCAGGGAAGTTTGTAGGCATGGTCCTTTCACAATGTTCCAAAATTGTACTCCTTTGGTATATGTGGAAAAATTTTTCAAGAAAAAAGAAATACTAAGTTGATCTTATTATAGTTTCTTTGAATGTTGCCCCATTAAAAGTGATGTCATTGACAGAGGTGATATCATAAAATATTTAACAGTATTTCCCTGTAACACGGCTACTACCAAATCAGAGAGAACACTCACTGTAAACACCTGTATGGCTATAATGTGTTTAGCTGAATAATAGTCAAAGCTATCAGACATAAACTTATGTGTTCAATATAGCACCTCTAAATATGGGTGGCTATGAAATCCTATACCCTTGCAATGACATAAAACATTTATGCATTTCTAATTGTTTGCTTGTTTGATTTTTTGAATAGGATAGATAGATACTAAATTCCAGATACAGAAATCAGGCATAATTCCAAAACCTCTCCACTTCCTCCTTTTTTAATGTGCAGAAGAATAACTTGATAGTACTTTTGCCTGATTTATTTGTATATCCCTGTTTCTTATTAAAAAAAAAAGAGATCTGTAAACTTTTGACATATGGGTAATTTATATGGTGTAGACTTAGTTGCTAAGTTGATATTCATAGTATTTATTTTGAAATCACAGGCATAATTCAGGGAAATGATTTTCAATGTTGAAATTACTCTTCTTACTTATTTTGCTACTAGTCTTTTTTATTTTTTCCAGAGGATACTAAGAATATATAGTCTTCAAAGTTAAAGTTATATTATTGATGATTAAGTTAAATGTTAAGTAGACAAAAATAATTGTAGAATTGAACAAAATTAAGTAAACAAAAATTATTTTATAATTTCATTTTGTGTTTCCCTCAGTTTTATTGAAATATTATTGACATGTCACCTCTGTAAGTTTAAGGAGTATAATGTGACGGTTAGATACATACCTGTGTTGCAAAATGGAGGTCGCATTAAGATTAGCTGGTACCTCCATCTCAGGTGGGGTCACTTTTAAAGCAGGTTGTTAGAAGTATGGTTCAAAATACCCATTTAGTTCAGTGTTGAACTCTTACGACTAAATGAATCATTGGGCCCTGGATAGCAATTGCCCACTCAATGATAAAGCAAATGAAAAATAATGAACACTTTCTCTACATGGTGGATATCAACATGTGTTTTTTGTGTCTGAAGTTAAGTGTGAATGCGTGTGTGTACAAAACGGTTTCGAAAACAAAAAATAAAATAGACTGCTCATGTGCTATGTTGTTCAGCCATGTGTCCAGATCCTTCATCAGGCTTCATGGTCAAGATGCATTCATTTAGATAGATTCTCGAAGGATCTTAGCGATCCCAAGTTCTACAATATTGGATTTAGGACGTTGTACAAGCTTTAAAAATGGGGGTGTATTACGTTCCTTTCAGATTCTTTCAAGTGGTAAGCAGATTTGCAGAACTCATAAAACAGATAATACAGTAAAGGGCTACCATTTATTGAAACTTATCCTCTCATTTTAAATCACATGCAAGGAACTACTGTAAAAACCTCTATACAATGATTAAATATTTATGTGAACATCTATATGTCACTGAAGCTATCATTATTAAATCATTTGAGTAATTCACATATTCAGATACAAGAATGTGAAAATAATCTTGGGATATAAAGAAACAGACATGTTTTACACAACTTGCAAATAACAGATGTCTTTTTATTTACCCTTTATCCTGTCTCCACGGAAGAATAAGATACTCCCTGCTTTTTCTATTTATCTGATGAGTTTAATTTCAAGTCTCTTATTATTGTGGCTTGTTGCTTGGGAGTTACTTTATTTTGTACTAAAATAGAGTTCATTTGAATGTATAATCTGCTATGCGTAAGAATTTACAGCGGACACCCACACTCTCACTGGTCTGTATTTTGCAGGAAGAGAGGCACAGATGCGTGGATATAAAGCCCCTACCTAGACTGTACATAGCTCCTAACACTCCCACGGATTGTACAGTAGACAATTACTTGAAAGGAGAATCTGATTAGTGAAGTCACATGCTCATTCTCTTAATTTCCAATTTCCTTCTTGGGCAAATCGTATTATGCAGTATCCCCTTTGAGACTAATTTTCATATTCAAGAGAAAACAGTGGATTTAAGACCCTTTTGGAAAGCTTTCTCCAAGAGAAGAAGACAAACAAACGTATTACTCACAGGAAAACATTTTTATCTTATTTTATGAAACTTGTCTTTTAACTGGAAGCAAAAGATTTTCTCAAAACCGCCTCCTCACCTTTAATACACCAACTTCATCAAAGAGCTCTTTGGACCAATGGGGTCTCAGGGGCTTGCCTCACTGCAGGTGGGCCTGGGAGGTAGCTGTTCATGGAGGCTCCCACTGGCTAACAGACAGTTTGCTTGGTTAGTCAAGAAACAGCACTTCATGTCTTGATGGACCCCCGTCCCCCTCATCAAGTCAGGGTTAGATACCCTTTCCTTCTGCTGACCCTTGAATCCGGTTGGGTGCTCTATTCTGTGCTTCCGTGTTACACTAAATTTACCCTGTTACAATATTTCTAACAGTGAGTTCTCAGAACTCATTTATCAGCGTTTTATTAGACACTGAACATCATGAGGAGGAAAAGGCTGTTGTTCCATAATAAAGGACTAGCGTTAAGCACAAATTATACATAATTTGATAGAATTATAGACAAACAGGTCATTGAATACGTTTCCCAGCAAAGAAAGAGGGAATGGAAAAAAAATGAATGAACGGCAATTTAAAATACTTGGAACACTTTAAGTACTTACACATTTTTGATTCTTTCCTTTTAGGTTTGTTTCTTTTCCTTTTTCCAAATTAGCAAAACTTTGAAACATAAAAGAAGAGATTTGCAGAACCTGAAAATCTTTTAGTTGTAGCTGAAGAAGTATATTCTGAAATAAATTGAATTGAGAAATCAAATATATTCTGGGTTTGAAGTCTTATTTAAGTGGATAATTGAGGGACCTAGCTCATAAGGTTATTATAGAGAACAAATGAGATAATCCCTGTTAAATATTGGTTAATATCTCTAATCCTAGGTAAACAATAATACATGGGAGGCCTTTTTTAATTAAATATGTATATTTTTAACTTTTAATATGATTATCAAGACAGACCCAACAGAGTGAATGGAAAGTGTACCATTTAGTCATAATTATATTGACATTATTTATCTAACCTTGTTTTTCTGTTTTTCACTTTATAATGGCAAACAACTGAACTGAGGGCAAACTCAGGATAATGATCAGTGATTTATCTTTAGACAGCCAAGAAGAATAAATCATGGGGATTAATCAATTCTTGAGGTTCTAGACTTAATTGTAAATGATTTGGACAAATTGTACATGAGTATTGTTTTTTCTTAAACTTAAACAAATAATATAATTATGACAACATTTTTTTTTAGGTCCAGAAAGCAGAACAAACATAATGTGTGGGACTATGAGCCTGGCAAAAGCACAGAAGAAAGACATTCAAGATGAAGTTATGAGGAAGCAGGAGAATCATGAGTTAACAACTTGTTCTTTTATGGCAAAACACCACATTTTTAAAAATTGAAGTCTAAATATGTGTTGAATACACATTTCTCCAGGACTGTTTACATCGTTAATTTACATTTGCTTAATTCCATTAGCATTGTCTCCTCAATAGATCTGAACAAGTTAAATACTTTCTCCTTCCTTAGCAGCTAAGCAAGATGCATGAGTTGTATACATTCTTACTGGTTTAAATTAGTCAGTCTTTCTAAAAATAACGTCACCTGCTGAAATTTACTTTCTTATCCTTCTATTCTGTTGAATGTACTCTTGCTAATATTATCCACACCCCCAGTGGAAAAACCATTTCATCACTTCCTATATTAGTTTATCTCTTGAATGCATCCTAGTCGTAGTCTCACCTGGCTGCCCCATGCCAGGGGTATTAGAGAGAGGCTATGAATTAAGGCCAGTTTCTAATGGTAATTGATTTATTGTGTTTTATGCCAGCTTGAAGCTGTAAGTCATAGGTTTTCCTATGCATAGGTATCATACAACTTTCTAAGGAACAGTTTGGGAATTTGCAAGATGTTATTGTCATTACAATAATCAAGGAATCTAGTGGCAGTGATCAGAGGGTGCCTGGGTATAATAGGGTTCATAATAATCCTTCACACGATTTGGTTGCTGCAAACTAATTTTAAACACCCTCCTGAACATTCATCTACGTGAAAAATCCTTCTTCAAATTATGAACTTAGAACCTAACCCTTTTTGTCATATACATTTTTATGTTTTTCAAGATACACTGAATGTCTAAGGGATATGATGATAATGTACTTTAAGAGAGATTGCATTTGATTTTGTTTAGAGCTTCCAAGAGTTGTTCACCATTTATTAAATCGTGTTACCAACACAGCACTGCTATGGGACTGTGTATGGGTTATAGTACTTCGCAGCCGGTCTGCACTTAAGTTGCCACATTCATGGTCCTTCCTCTCTCGCCTCTGAATCAGCCACCCTGTTCTCATCTCTTTCCAGTTCTAGAAACCATGCACAAGAAATGAGGTGGGGAGAAAAACACTAGAGTTTGAAGAGAATTGACTGAAATGATTAAATACATGGGCAGGTTAGCCTGTGGGAAAAGATGAAAAGATTTAATTCTTCCCTTTGAAAGTGAACCTTTATAACATGAACCTGAGGTTACAAAGCCATGAGACTAAATGAAAGGGTGGGTGCTTTGATTCCTATAAAATCTTCAAGGAGAATAGAGTTTGTGATCTTTCAGAGTGTATATATGTATGTATTTTCTCTAAAGTGGAAAATGGGACCTAATCTATTTATATTCTTTGAAGAATTATGATTTTAAGAAATTTGCTTAAATCTCCTCCATCAAGTTCCTACTGACATCATGCTCTTCAAAAACAATTTCATGACCTTAACTAGGCTTCCTATCTGGGTTTCTTCTAACGGGAAAGGAAAGCATTCATGGGAAGCCAAGGGAGAGTTAACTAGGTGGTTATAATTCCTAAGGTAAATGAATATATTGACCTGCTCTTAAGCAAATTAGTGTTCTGTGAATTTGGTTAGCCTGTGTGAGGTGTTAGGGCCCAATAAACCCTTCAGTTATGGGGAAAAAAGTCTTTGATCTGAACTAATTTTTTCTAAGATCCTTAAGGACAATGATATATGCCCCCAAACTGAAATCTGAGTATGAAGATAATCTAGGACTTGCAAATATAAGTTATATTATTCACTATAATCTTATGTTTGTTATTGGATACTGATAGGAGACATACTGACCTTGGCATATTAGTGGTACCCAAACTGTAACACAACTAACTTAGCAAAATCCAATTAACTCAATGGATTGCTAATATAATCATTGCTGTAGGCATTAATTAAGGTGAAAATTAATTTTATGACCTGGTATAAGTAGACATCTAATCATATAAATGATCACTGTTATAGAAAAATCTCCACCTTAGAAAGTAAAGCCATATCTTTAAAAGGTTGGGAATCATACACTTTATAAAAATTGTTCTTCATAGCCATCTAGTAACTGTACATGAATATACATTAAATGTATTATAGGTCTTTGCATGACATGGTTAACAATGACATAATGTTAATATTTAAAATTCAAACTCTTCATTTAAAATTTGTGGAAAGCTGACTAAATTATATCCCACATTAAAACACTAAACTTTTATCACTTACAGTTACATTTAAAAAAAAAATTTAAGAATTCTACACTAATTCTTCAAAATCATTAGTTTCTAAGTGGATAGCAAACAACCCAAAATACTAGAAGACAGAAAGGTAAACTTCTCATAGAAATGTCTGACTTCTCTGAGAAAAAAAAATTGGCATGAAATGTGCTTATCAGAATTTTTCCTACGGCCTGATGGAAATGTTGGAAAACAAACACCATCTGAAACTCTTTGGGTAAGGAGACGTACGAATAAAGCCTTCATTCAACCACGAGGATCACGTGGCAAGTAGGGGATCTGGTGTTCCAAGAATCAGGACATGCTGGTTTTCTCTTCTTTTTTTTTTTCTTCTCCTTCAAAAACTTACATCATTGGGCCGTAAAGTCACCTCTTACCCAGATTGGGTCCACTTGTCATCTCTCTACTGCTTGAAAGGCCTTTCAGTCGAGCCCGTGTCCCCAGCCTCTGCCTCACTGTTATACATGCTGGCTGCGCCCCGGTCTTGTTACAAGGAAGAGTAATCACACTGTACTAGAAGTCATCCTGTTTTTACAAGTAACCAGAAATGAGTCATGTCTGCACCACGGCAGTCCCCAGCAGAAAAGAAAACAACGCAGTTATGTCCATCTTCGCTTTCATGGAACTCACAACCGAGAGCACGAGAAAGATCTGGACACAGCCCGCTGGCCTCTTCTTTGGCTGTTCATGAAGTATTTCCCCTTGGGGAGGGAACCGGACTCTGAAGGGCACCAGTAACCCAAAGAAATCACAGATCTTTTGTCCTCCCAGCCAAGGAGGCATGTTTTAATATGCATCAGGGATAGCCGTGCAGGGAACTCAATGCAAAAATGGCAGGGCATCAGGGGCGGCCGGGATGGTCTTGCTCGTGCTCCAGTGGATCTGAAACGCTTCTGAGTGTTTCTGCCCATGTCCGCTGGGATGTTCCCCCGTGGAACGCACACGCAGGCCCCTTACACAATTGTAACCACATTTCTAGTCCTCGCTCCAGTTTTCTCTCCTCTCTTTTTAATATGTGGCTGAAGTGGACAGATTGAGGGGGGTGACGCACAGATCCAGTTCTGTACTTTCAGCCGAACCTCCCTTTACAAACCGACATCTGCCACTTCCACCCACTCCCTGGGCCGAGAGTCCTGAGTTTCAGGAGACACTTCGAGATGCCTCCACTGTTGTCTGCTTCTGTGTACTGTAGAGTTTCTTCCTTTCATGTCCATCCATCACCAGTCTTCCAAAGCTTTCTGTAAAAACCCTTCCTTTTTCTTTCTTCTCTCTCTCTTTCCTTTCCTCTTCTGCCTTTCTCTTCTTCTCTCCCTCCTCCTGCTGCTGGTGTATTCCCCACTAAGGACTAATGGTCAGATTCTTGGGAGTGAACCGAAGTAAATCAGATGACCAACATCTTATGTTTGAACATCCAATTTTTCTAAAATGCTTCACCGATTATTACCTCACTATTTTAATATTGTTATTCGAAGAGAGTAATTGTGAACTTGTCTATCTAGAGAGACGGCACCAAGCAGAAAGCGGTGGCTTTCTTAGCTATTGGGTGAAGTAACCTCTACAATAAAAAGGACTATAAGCTGTATGCAGTTAGATTTCCTTTCTGTGTCCCCTTTTCCTTTTGTTTCATTTCCTGAACTTTTCACTTTACTATTTTCCCCTTCCTATTGTTTTTACTCAGCCACCCTTGCCAGACATTGTTCTTGTACCTATTTTTGTGCAAATTCTACACATATGATTTTGGATTCCTTTGGGGGAAGGCATAAGTACTGTGTAGCCTTTTTATGTTAATTTAAAAATTTTTTATTAATAATATGTTATCAGTAAGAAAGACTGGCTAATGGTAGTTTTCAGTAAAAAACCTTTCCAAATATACAGATAGTCTAAAGACTGCATATGATGGTTTTGCTTCAGGTGCATGTGCCAAGTTCAAAATGACCAGCACACATTCTATTTAATGTGACAGAGATATAGCCCAACAGAAGTATTTAATATGATCTAACAAAAGGATCATTAATATCATTAATATGGAATGAGGAACCTTGGATATCAGTGTTTTATATGCCACACATGTGATCCTGCGAATTCGGGAAAATTATTAAAACTCTCTGAAACTTACATTATTGATTTATAAAATGGGGCTTAGAATACACCCTCAACTGGCTGTTAAATGAAAGAGCTTTGGAAACCTTAAAGGTGCATGAAATACTGTACAACCTTAATTAAAACCTGAAATAATTTTATGTCAACATTGCTCTTACTAAACAAATGGACTTCCCACCTTGTTCATAAGAAATAGTCTTTAAATACTGAAAAATGCATTTGGCGAACCTCTCTTTGATGGGAATCTATTATTTAAATTTGAAAGTGCTTCTTTAAGAGCGCTTGAGTAATTTAAATGATTTTCCTTTCATATAGTGTGACAGGTCTGTAAATTGTGGTATCGATCTGCAGGAGTTCTGTGGATTCTATAAGCTGTTAGATCAGACAATACATACCATAGATCTGGAGGGCATTTTAAAGGGAAACACAGGAACTCATTCATATGTTTACGGCCAGGGCTATTTCATTGATTAGCTAGGTCTTCAGCAGGTGGACTTACATGCTGTACTTGTGAAAGAGTAGCTGTGGCGGATCATTTCCTCTTATGCAGATGAGATCATGAGTATAAAACAGTGGTGCGAGGACGGGCGCAGTATTGCAGCTCAACGGTTTTCAATTAATCAGCCCAGGAGAAGGTGATATGAATTGGAAACTCAGAGGCCCGAAGAATATCTGATGAGTTTTGACACAAGGCCTATTATCTACTAAATATTTTTAGCACCCAACTCAGATACCGTGAAAGCAATTACTTATCTAAATCAAATATCGTGGACTTATTAACAACAAGGAGAGGATATTTTTATGATGCTTAACATTTCCTAAGATGTTTGCTATATAACTTATGACAGAGGTGACGAGAGGACCACCTCAAGACAGTTGTTTATGCCCTGGCTGTGTTGGCTCAGTGGATAGAGCGTCGGCCTGCAGAGCGAAGGGTCCCGGGTTTGATTCCAGTCAAGGGCATGTACCTCGGTTGCAGGCTCCTCCCTGGCTTGGGCCTGGTCAGGGCTCGTGCAGGAGGCAACCAATCGATGTGTTTCTCTCACATCGATATTTTTCTTTGTCCCTCTCTCTTCCACTCTTTCTAAAAATCAGTGGAAAAATATCCTCAGGTGAGGATTAAAAAAAAAAAAAAAGAGAGAGAGAGAGAGTTGTTTATTGTTACTAGTAAATTCTAATGTCCAATTGCATTATTGGTTCAGCAATAATTTTACTTGACCCAAGTTTTGTTAAATGTAATATCATTTCCTACTACCCATCCTGACAGTTTTAATTGTGCTCTTGTCACCTGACCAAGAGACCACAAACATTTTCTGGAACCCAATGCAGCAAAGCAAGCCACAGAAAAACTGTTTATAGATCACCGAGGGTACAATGAATCTCAAACTTCTTATAACAACACTAGAGGCCCAGCACATGAAATTTGTGCACGGACAGGGTCCCTAGGCCTGGCCTGTGATCAGGGCCCATCTTCCCTGCCTGCTGGCAGCTGGCCCCATGCCCCAGAGTTCGTCACCACCCACCCCTGGTTTCTGGTTCCCCATCGGGCGATTGGAGGCTGCCGCCGGGGGGAGGGACTGAGAGGTTGCCCGACAGGCCCCAATTGGGTGATCCAGCCTGCAGACTGGTGGTCAGTGTGCATCACAGCCGATGGGTTGTTCCATCACCTGGTTGATTTGCATATTATGCTTTTATTTTATTTTATTTTTTATTTATTTATTTTCAACAAACCAATATTTAATATATTGTGGAAAAACAACCTCATGGTACTTCCAGTGATATGATTTCAATTTTATATATGTCATAAATCTCAGAAGCAATTTCTCATCATTAATTTGTCTTAATAAAGATATTTTATGGTATTACTTAGCTTTTTTTTTAAAATAAATCTTTATTGTTCAGATTACAGGTGTTCCTCTTTTTGTTTTCCCCCTATAGCTCCCCTCCACCTGATTCCCCACCCTACCCCATGCCCTTACCCCCCGCCACTGTCTTCATCCATAGGAGTAAGATTTTTGTCCAATCTCTTCCCACACCCCTCACACCTGCTTCCCCCTGAGAATTGTCAGTCCACTCCCTTTCTATGTCCCTGATCCTATTATATTCACCAGTTCATTCTGTTCTTCAGATTTTTTATTTACTTGATTTTTAGATTTACTTGTTGGTAGGTATGTATTTGATGTCGTTTTGTTGTTCATAATTTTTATCTTTACCTTTTTCTTCTTCTTCCTCTTCTTAAAGAATACCCTTCAGCATTTCATGTAATCCTGGTTTGGTGGCGATGAACTCCTTTAGCTTTTTCTTGTCTGTGAAGCTCTTTATCTGACCTTCAACTCTGAATGATAGCTTTGCTGGGTAGAGTAATCTTGGTTGTAGGTTCTTGCTGTTCATCACTTTGACTATTTCTTGCCACTCCCTTCTGGCCTGCATAGTTTCTGCCAAGAAATCAGCTGACAGTCATATGGGTGCTCCCTTGTAGGTAACTAACCGTTTTTCTCTTGCTGCTTTCAAGATTCTCTTTTTGTCTTTTGCCCTTGGCATTTTAATTATGGTGTGTCTTGGTGTGGTCCTCTTTGGATTCTTTTTGTTTGGGGTTCTGTGCGCTTCCTGGACTTGTAAGTCTATTTCTTTCACCAGGTAGGAAAAGTTTTCTGTCATTATTTCTTCTAATAGGTTTTCAGTATTTTGCTCTCTCTCTTCTTCTGGCACCCCAAAAATTCGGATGTTGGTTCACTTGAAGTTGTCCCAGAGGCTCCTTACACTATCTTCATATTTTTGGATTCTTTTTTCTTTTTGTTTTTCTGGTTGGGTGTTTTTTATTTCCTCATATTTCAGATCTTTGGTTTGATTCTTGGGGTATGTTGATCTACAATTGAGTTTCTGTATATTTTTTATTTTAGACAGTGTATGCTTCATTTCTGACTGGTCCTTTCCCATTTTTTTTGGCATTCTCATTAAGGTCCTTGAAGGTCTCACTAAGCTCCTCAGAAGTGTCATCAAGTTTCTCAGCGGTTTTTAGAAGATTCTTGAGTAACCTTATAAATGTGGTTCTGAACTCTATGTTGTCCAGTAGTTTGCTTTCCTCCATTTCTTTCATTCGTGACATGTTTCTTTGTTTCCGCATTTTGGCTGCTTCCCTGTGTTGATGGAGTGGCTATGTGTGGTAGGTGACCTATAGGGGGCAGTAGCTCAGCCTCCCCAATCACCTGATGTGGATGCTCTTGGTACACCCCTTTGTGGGCTGAGTGCAAAGTCTTGGTGTAGTTAAGCCTTAATTGCTGTTGGTACGCTGGGAGGAATTGACCTCCAGGCCAATCGGATGTGAAGACTTGCTGTGTCTGTAAGAACTGCTGTGCTAGAGACATGCTTATGGTGCAGGACTTGTTTCAGTGGGGCTTTGGTGCTCGCTGAGTCTGCCTCTTGAATGTGTCACTTATGGATGTGAGGAGTTGAAATCTGGTTTCTCACACTGATCACTAGGTATACTGGCTTCTGGATCTCCAATGGGGTGCAGGTCAGCTATTGTCTGAGTCCACCCAGCAGGAGCTACAGTGAGAGCTACAGTTTTCTCTTCTTTGCTTCTTGGGGTTTGGAGGTTTTGGAGCTGTCTGATCTGGGCTGCAAGTTTGTTAGGTTAAGCTGCGATAGGGCAGGCCTTTCTTATGCTAAAACTGCTGCTTGGAGCTTGGGTGGGTTTGTAGGTTATGTGGGGCGGGGTCTCAGGGTGTCACTAGGCTAGGGTGTAGCAAACAGCAATGGCTGCTAGTTAGCCGGTTCTGTGTCTCTGACTGCGTCCCGTGCCCCAGCGCAGTAAACAATTATTCTTGCGCGCAGCTCTGCAAGCAGGCCCCCCTCACTTTCCAACCTGGTGGCAGACAATCCAGCTTCTCCCCATAGGAATTTGGGTCCCCTGCATCTCCCCAGAAACTGGATTTCAGAGTAATCAGGGGCTTGTCTCCCTTTGGGTTGAAAAAAGCAATGCCTGCCGCCAGCCTGGATCCCGCGCCTCTGTACCTCGGCTTTTCAGCACTCGTGCACGTCTCAATGCTCTTTTCTCTTTCCTTCTAGTTGTAGAACTTCCACTCAGCCAGCTTTCCCGTGGTTCTGGGTGATAGACGTTTTGTCTTTTAGTTGTGGTTTTGAAATTGTTGTGCGAGGCAGCAGTTTAGGTGTTTACCTACGCCACCATCTTGGATTCTCTCTATTTTATTTTATTTTAAATATATTATTTATTGATCTTTTACAAAGAATAAGGAAGAGGGATAGAGAGTTAGAAACATCGACGAGAGAGAAACATCGATCAGCTGCCTCCTGCACACCCCCTACCAGGGATGTGCCCGCAACCAAGGTACATGCCCTTGACCGGAATCGAACCTGGGACCCTTCAGTCCGCAGGCTGACGCTCTATCCACTGAGCCAGACCAGTTATATTATGCTTTTATATATAGAGATTTTCAAAAATAAAGGAACATTTCAATAATTATCTATTCAATTTGAATGAAATAGTCGTTTAGAGTCATTGATAAGAGAGCATGTTCCTTCTCCTTACTAGCAGGGGTATTGATATGACTGAGGTCTCATTGTGGAAGGATGTGTGCTTCCTCGGGTCTAAATTGTAAATCTCCTACAGGGGATCGACTCCACCTTCTGGTGAGCTTGCGGTAGATGATGTTCTTAGGGAAATTTTGAAAGACACATATAGAAGTTGGCGTAAATTGAGTAGTCATCGGAGTCCCTAAATTACTGCATGGCAAAGGCTGCCTTCAGTTTTGTCCAACCACCCGGTATCATTAGATGCATGAGAAAGTAACCACATTGGGTTAAGCCATTAATGTGTTGTAGCTCACCGATCATAGAAACTAGCTCTACCCTGTCTAATACACAATCCTAAAAATCAAAGAAATATAATAAAATATGTGAGCAGGTGTCAAAAAGGATATGCCAATCAGCATCGAAGGTGGTGGCAAAACTCTGGACACAAGATCATATCTTCCAATAAATTATATCCATGTCATGTCACAGGTTATTAAACATAGTGAGGTAAATGATCTGGAAAATAGACATGATTGATTTTTAATTACAGATAGATTCTGTACATATAGATGTTGGTGTATGTTTATATGAGTAAGGTGATTTATTATTAATGGCCACCTCAGGGTACAGGAGAGGGGGATACTTGATACATTGATCATTTTATTAAAAATCTGTAACATAAAGCAACTTTCTAATGATTCACCAATATTTGTATTCTTTCTTCTTCTATTAATTTTCTTGGGGCTTTATTTTCCTGCAATGGATTCTCTAATAGGTATATCGCCTTGGAAGAGAAAGGTCAACTAAACAAGTAATCTGAATGTTTTGTCTCTACTCATTGGATTTAGGTAATTTTGCTAGGATTCATTTTTTGGCAGAATTACACATTTTCGTTAAGATCAGAACCCAAAGTATATGAAGTTTCTGTAGGTGAAAAAGATAATACATCTGGACACGGGTGGCTTTTCTTCCATTAAAGAAAGATAATTAAATGATAATAATAATGCCTCTATTCATCGCAGCAATTACATGTACCCGTCGAATTGCAGTTTTCTAGTTAGCTGAACATAATATATAATAAACCATGTTACAAAGAGTAGGATTCTAAATTAATACTTTTATTTATACCTTGTATTACTGGGAAGTACATATATTTCCATAAAATTAGTCAGCCATTAAAAAGGGCTATATTTAACTAGTTTTACAATGTCCATTTGTACATTTTAACAGACAGCAAAATGATATTTTGATTTAAAATACACAAATGGTGTCTTCCCTCTTCAAATGAAATTCTTGACCATTTTCTCTTATTTGCCTGTATATATTTTGTTTCCAATTAGCACATCCACATAACAGAGCAATTTAGGACGCGGCCACTTCATCATGCTAGTAGCTGCTAAGCTCTCATAAGGTGCATAGTTTGAATCTGGAGTTGTATAACAATATCTTTCCAGAAAGCACGTCAGAAATAAGATTGCAATCATCGTTTGAATATTTTAGACTCATTTTCTGTTTTTCTTTTGTCTGTCTGTCCCAGTCCTTAGCAATCTCTTTTTTAAAAAAACTGCATTTGCCTCACATGGTCTTCAGTAGAGGCTCCCCATATGGTCTAGTAATACTGCCCAGACACCTGAGGGTGAACTGTTACCTCATGTCACCAGTGCTGTGTCCACACCTATTAGTTTCAGTATCTGTCAGGTAGAAACCATCATTGTGGTGCATGCATTTGTGTGAGTGTGTATGTGTGTGTGTGCATGCATTTGTGTGAGTGTGTATGTATGTGTGCATGTGTATATGTGTGTGTGTGCGCATGCGTTTGTGTGAGTGTGTATGTGTGTGTGCATGCGTTTGTGTGAGTGTGGATGTGTGTGTGCATGTGTATATGTGTGTGTGTGCGCATGCGTTTGTGTGAGTGTGTATGTGTGTGTGCATGCGTTTGTGTGAGTGTGTGTGTGTGTGCATGCGTTTGTGTGAGTGTGTGTGTGTGTGCATGCGTTTGTGTGAGTGTGTATATGTGTGGTGCATGTGTTTGTGTGAGTGTGTATGTATGTGTGTGCATGTGTATATGTGTGTGTGTGTGTGTGTTTGGGTGTTAGTGCATTTAAATGATCATAGAGGCATTCGGCAGGTACTTCAGTCCCTATGTGTGTGGTACTTCAGTCCCTATGTGTGTGTTTTTCCATCCACTAATCTGAGAAAGCAGAATAGAAATAGAGAGGAAATATATGCAAATGAAGCAATGTTTTAATGTTGTTTAAAACATTCCTACGTCTTACCTCTAAAATACCATTGAAGTCAGTAATCTCATATGAGGGAGAGAAATACATACAGACCTGGCACGCATGTTGTTGTTTTTTTCTGCCAAACTTAAAATGATTTCAGAGAAATCTAAAATTCGGAAGAACCTAAAGGCTCTGTTGGAAAGGGGGGAAATCACGATAGAAAAAGTAATTTGGTTCTATGAGAAAGACCTACCTGCTGAGTTTATACACTGGAAAGAAGCAAAGTCTCAGGAAGTAACGTTAACCTGTACTTGAACCCAGCCTTCTGCAAGTGTGTATATAACTTAAGAGGGTTTTCCTAATAGAACCCAGTGAGCAACAGGGTAGCAATGCATTTTGGAAGTCTAGGGTAGTGGTTCTCAACCTTCCTAATGCCGCGACCCTTTAATGCAGTTCCTCATGTGGTGGTGACCCCCAACCATAACATTACTTTCGTTGCTACTTCATAACTGTAATTTTGCTACCGTTATGAATCGTAATGTAAATATCTGTGTTTTCCGATGGTCTTAGGCGACCCTTGTGAAAGAGTTGTTCGACCCCCAAAGGGGTCGCTACCCACAGGTTGAGAACCACGGTCTCGGGGGTCCCATTAGAAAAACACAAAAATTGTAGGAGAGAAGAGATTGTCTCAAGAAAAGAAGTAGCTAAGCCCTGCTGACCCGGGGGCAGGTGAGATAGGTCCACATGACTCATGAGCAGAGCAGTGACCCAAGAGCTTGTGGGGCAGTGGAGAGCTCCTCTGAGGATTAAGACGCTGCTGGTGTGGAGCCTGTGTGACTCCTGGGGGAGAATGTTCACCTGGTTACGTCAGACCACGTGCACCTGCAGACAGAGCAGGGCAGCCAAGGACAGCCTGCGGACAGAGGAGTGCAGCATAAGGCCAGGGTATGATGATTGTACCTAGGCTGTACTCACCGATTCTCATCGATCCTACAGGACTTTAGAGAAAGAAGGTAGAGAGAGGGCTCAGATCACACATAGACCTAGATTGACTTATAATCTCCTGTCCGGTCTGGCACTGAGTTCCACAGTGAAAGAGGGCACCAATAAGCTTCATCTGGAAGCTGGCTCTCTTCCAGGCCACCTGGTTTGTCTAGGTCAGTGCTCGGCAAACTGTGGCTCATGAGCCACATGCAGCTTGCAAGCTGCAGTTTGCCGCTCTGTTGACTAATGAGTTTGCCTACCACTGGTCTAGGTAACGGTGCTGGAGCACCTATTGGCATAGCAGACTGGGTTTTCAACTTGTTAAAGTGACTGCTGCTAAACTTAGTATTCTCAACATAATGAAGCTATGGCATATCCTATCTAATAAAAGGGCAATATGCAAATTAACTGTCACTCCATCAAAAAGATGGTGGCACCCATAACCACAAGATGGCGGTGCCCAGTCCTCTCAGCCCAGCTGGAGTCCCCCAGTTCGGGGTGGGGGGGGGGGTGGGGGGTGGCCGCTGAGAGCGGGCAGTGTGAGTGGCCTGGCAGATGCTTGCTTCGTTGCCCTGGCAATGAGGCAAGCATTCCACACCCGACCGCGGATGGGCCTCTGGGCCGCAGAGAGCCTCTGGGCACTGGGTGCAGAGCGGCCAGGCCCTGCAGAGAGCTAGTGGTGCATGGAATTAGTTTGAACATAAACATAACTAGGGAATTGCAGTTACTGTTTATAGTAATGATGACAAGGGACTTAATAAATGACTATAATAGCCCAGCTGGTGTGTCTCACTGGTTGAGCGTTGACCTATGAACCAAGGGGTCATGGTATGATTCCTGGTCAGGGCACATTCCCAGGTAGAGAGCTGGATCCCCAGTGGGGGCATGCAGGAGGCAGCTGAACAATGATTCTCTCTTATAATTGATGTTCCTATCTCTCTTTGCTTCTGCTTTCCTCTATGAAATCAATTAAAATATATATTTTTTAAAAATGATTATAATAAATATTCAAAATCTGTGAACACACAAAACAAAACTTTCTAGAAATTATTTGTTCCAAGATGACTTTTACAGTTGTTTAGTTTTTATTTTGTTATTCTCTGAAGTACTGCATTTTGCCTGCTGGGAGTCAGAAGGGTCAATATCATGCCCAGGTTGTAGGAGGTGGGCATATTAAGCCGACATTTAATATGCATAACCTCAGTATTTGTATTTGTTTTTTTAAGTAGGCCATTATAGCCAGACAACTTTTTCATCACCTGAGGGCATTGGGGGAGCAGGGGAGTATAATCTCTCATTCGTGGTTTGCAGGGAAAAAAAGAAGTTGTCGCCTTAAGATAAACAAATTGAGACTCTAGAACAGTGGTTCTCCACCTCCCTAATGCCGCGGCCCTTTAATACAGCTCCTCCTGTGGTGGTGACCCCCCGCCATAACATTATTTCCGTTGCTACTTCATAACTGTAATTTTGCTACTCTTATGAAATGTAATGTAAATATCTGTGTTTTCCGATGGTCTTAGGCTCTACAGCAGTGGTGCTCAACCTGTGGGTCGCCTAAGACCATCGGAAAACACAAATATTTACATTACGATTCATAAGAGTAGCAAAATTACAGTTATGAAGTAGCAACGGAAATAATGTTATGGTTGGGGGTCACCACAACAGGAGGAGCTGTATTAAAGGGCCGCGGCGTTAGGAAGGTGGAGAACCACTGCTAGAGTGTTTATAAACTGGAATAATGCCAACTAGCTTAATTATTAAATGTTTTTATTAAAATTAATGATCTTTTATTAAGTTGAGGTGGAAATCTAAAAACAAAAGAGCAAATTAAATAATCACCAGTGAGAATTTATGTCAATATTAAGATTATTATCAATTGTGATCATAAAGTATAAAACAGACATGGCTTTATGAGAGAACACTAGGTTTTCTCAGCCTTGAAACCGACAAATTGCCAATGAAACCGCACAATTGTTTATAGTGAAAAATAAAATAATTGAAACCACTAGTTCTGATTCTATCAAGAATGCATGGCTGTTTTGCCCGAAAATCAGTTAGGGTGTCTAGTGTATCACGCTAGTTTTAAAAAGTAAGCAATGTATTTTTTCTCTCTCATTTTTCTGATTTTTCCAATTTTATTTCTTTGGGTCATATTTCAGAATACAAATGCCAAAATGATTAAAAGAGTCTGTTATCATAGATACTCAGTGTTTTGTTTAGATGGGCATTTAATTACATTTACTAAGCAATACAAAGTTTTATATTACAAAGAAAATACCCAAGGATATACTGAAGATTAAATATAAAATACCAAGAATTATCTCACATTGCACATAACTATGTTCAGGCATATTACAGAATAGAAATGCTTAGTTACAACAAATGATGTTCTAAATCAGTGCTATTTTCCCAAATATATTTTTATTGATTTCAGAGAGGAAGGGAGAGGGATAGAGAGATATGAACATCAATGATGAGAGAGCATCATTGACTGTCTGCCTCCTCCACACCCCCTACTGGGGATCGAACCCCCAACCCAGGCATGTGCCCTGACTGGAATCGCACCGTGACCTCCTGCTTCATAGGTCAGTGCTCAACCACTGAGCCACATCAGCGGGCTAAATCAGTGCTATTTTTTTTATTGAAAACCGCCCCCCCCCCATAAGAAACAAAAGTTAACTTTTGCAGAGGTATTAGGGAAAATATCATGGGCTTTTGTTTTCACAAATGAAAGAGAGATCTCAGTTAGAGGTAATGCATATCTTGGGAAACAGACATCTCCAAGTGATATATGGATTCTTGTGATAATATTTGATAGCGTTTTTATTGTAGTGCCAGTGAGAATACCAAATGAAAAAATATTTTTAAGGGAAACATCTGTAACTGTTAAATCAGGTACTGTGAATGAATTTACTTTTCTAAGTTTCTAAAGGTCTTTTGTTTCAAAACCTGATTTTCTCTTAAGTCAAAGAGTAATTTATGGTTTACCGCCACTTAATTAGCTTAGAACTTGATTGTTTTCATGGAAATGAAAGGAAACAAGCTATTAATTATAGGCTTAGACCCAAACTGATGGGAACATCAATACTTTTACTGCAGTTTTCTCAATAAATCCCAGATTATAAAACCCTACATATGCATTCTGGATGCGGGACAAGATTTGTGTCCATTAACATGGAGACAACACATTGATTGCCTGCTATGACATTATTAAAATGAGCTGATGAGACAGCTCCAGGGGAGGAAAATGCTCCAGTAAAGCTGGCATTCTCTTACATCAACTTATCCTTTCTTAAAATAGGATATAGACTATTTGAGCCATTGTTACTGATGTTAAAGTAATATAATTTTGACTTTAAAACCTCAGTAGTATAGTTTTTAACATAGACGTTAAATTATTTCAATACAGACATTGTAAACTTAGCAATCAAAGTTAATAGCTCTTTGATCCACTTTATTACCTGATGATTATTGCCAATAAATGTATATTCACTTGTTTTCAAATGCATTTATTGTGAGACTAATCAGTACCATACACTCTTGTTTGATTGAGGGAGAGGGAAATTGCTAGCCACTCTTAACTTGTTGAGTGACGGAAGATAGAATCTGGTGTAAAAATGGCAGGTTTGGCATATGGGGTTAGAAATGCAATATTCATAGCTAACCTTTGGAGAGAAGAGTCCAGTAACAGATTGTTGAATCTCAGAGGGAAGGCAGGGGTGGGTGGGGGTGCGTAGGAAGAGATCAACCAAAGAACGTCTATGTGTATATCTGCATAATCCATGGACACAGACAATAGGGTGGTGAAGGCCTGGGGCAGGAGTGGCAGTGGGCTAGATGGGGTCAATGGGGGAAAAGGGGAGCTATACGTATGTAATGCTTTCAAAAATAAATATTTTTTTAAAAAGTAAGCAGGTAAATTCAGTAATGGTAGCTTTGGAATGCTTTCATCTAAGGATTATTTCCTTCACTAATTGTGAAAAAGGCCCATCATTTAGTATCCTAGTAAAGTCATGTGTAAAGTTGGTGGTTTTGAATTGAACATGGATCCAGTGAGTGTAATTAATGTGTTTTTACCCAACCAAATACCTGAGCATGGCTGCAGGCACAGAATAAGGGCTTTTAGCTAGCGAGAGTTGGTCTTCTTCCAGATCATATGAGAAAGAAAAGAAGAGAAGAAAGGGGGTTGACTATCCATGCAGGAGTATGATGAGAATGATAGGCCAAATGATCACATTTAGGCGTGGAAAGACAGCCGATATGCAAGTGATAAGCCATAGTGTGAATCGGTCATGGAATCCTTGGGGTATCTGGGGGAAATTGGACAAGGAATTGTTGGAGTGGTGGATGTAAAGGGAATGAGACGGAGAGAGAGCATTGAGTTATTGTAGAGTAGAATATTGAACAACTCCGATTATAGAAGAGTTCAAATAATGCTACTAGTGACATATTATTAGTGGGTTTCAGGATGAGTTTCATGGGTCATGGCTACCGTTTTGGAAACAGAAGGAAAATTTGCGAGTCGGAAGAGTGTTTCAATGACCCATTTTTCACATACATGGGCCTGTGTGAGTGTTTTGTATAGTCAGGTACACTGAGTGGCCAGATTATTATGATCTCTGAATGCATAATAATCTGGCCACTCAGTGTATATCCTGGTCTCGAGGCTGCCTTATGCGGGCTGTGGTAACACAATGGAAAGCCACTGGCAGGTCGCACAGTGAAAGAGCTGGGGTAGGTTGGAGGAGATACAATCAAGGAAGAGAGGAAGCAGGAGAAGGTGGTCTTATCTCTAGTTTTTGAGGAGTCCTCTATTGCTACAGCTTTGTCTGCGTCTACCAGCACTGCACCTAATTCACATAAATATTGATATTTAAGAAGGCGTGGCTCTCCTCCAGGCCCTGACTTGTAAAGTGCCCATTGATGTTCTTCTGTCTCTCCCCTCCCTTCCCCTCTCTCTAAAAAAATCAACGGAAGGAATGTTCTTGGGCGAGGACTCACAACAACAACAAAAAGAATAAGCCCGCGTAGCCTCTGCCTCCTCCTGTTCTCTGAGGCTCTGTGCTGGGGGTGGGGGGTTGGAGGGGTGGGAAGGTGGGGGGATGGTTTCTTTTCCTTAAGACTGCTGTGGCTTTGGCTTGTTGGGAACAGTTTTCAGTTGAGTGACTAAAATAGGCTACCCTGCTGTGCTAAAGAACTTTTCTGTGTTGCTCACAGGTTTCTGCTGTTAAATACTTCCTAACATCCCAAGTACCCGAGGGGTTTTCACTTAAGTTCTTCATGTTTATTCATGCCCCGGCTCTGGCAAGCATCAGCTCCGATTCTTTTCCTCTTAATGATTTACCTGATATTTAACGGGAGGGATGGAAGCTCTGTGATTTTATGGAAATGATAGAATTAAACTGCCTCCCACCAAGTCCCCACAGGTGGAAGAGATAAAAGACACACTTGGAGAACAGATCTCAGGAGGATGCGTTGTTAGGGCCCATGGGGAATAACAGACAGCAACAGAATAATTGGGATTAAAATGCCCACTGCCGTTTTGATGGATGAGTGCCAATGGCACATTCCCAGAACGAAAAAAACACACAGGGAAGATGAAAGAAACATATTCAAACCATAAAAAGAAAGCTGATGAAATTCTAAGCACATTGGCGAAATTAAATAAAAGATCACTTTTTATTGTGAGTGTCTGTCTCTCTACAATTAAAATTTAAAATCCCTGCTAAGGTTAAAATTGGAAATCTTTTCCATCAGTTATTTCTCTTCCACTTTTATTATGTGTTTTCATCAGGAATTTAGTTTAATTATTTTAATTAATATATTCTGATTAATCATATTTATTTGTCACCTATTAAATATAAATAATTAAATAATGAGAACACTCCTTCAACACTAATATATTCTATATTAATAGACCACATATGGTAATTTAGTAAAGAAATCTGTATTTTGGAGGTTATTAAATAAACACTAAACATTATTTTATTACAGCTGTAAATGTACATTATGTAGATAGCTTGATACTATGAGAGTATAATCTATATATATAAAAGCCTAAGCAACCATTACAACTGGTTGACTGAATGATCAGTTGACTGGTTGCTATGACATGCACTGACCACCAGGGGCCAGACACTCAATGCAGGAGCTGCCCTTGGTGGTCAGTGCACTCCCACAGCCAACCTCCTGCTGCTGGTCAACCTTCCATGGTCCCTGCCCCCGGCTGACTGGCCCTGATTGGCCCCGATGGGCCCTGTGCATGAATTTGTGCATCAGGCCTCTAGTCCTATCTAATAAAAGAGTAATATGCAAATTGACAGTACCTCTGCTATACCCACAAGTCACGCCCACCAGCCAATCAGGAGCGAGTATGCACATTAACCCAACCAAGATGACTGTGGCCATGGAGAGAGCAGGAGGCTTGGGTTTCCCCAGCAATGGAGGAAGCCAAACTTTCCTCCTTCCCTGGTAGGCCAGGCCTCCACTCAAGGCTACGAAGTTTCAGTTATAGAAGATAAATAAATCCCAAAACAATGGCGGCTGCCACGGAGCTGGAGAGAGCAGGAAGCTAGGGTTGCCCACGGCGAAAGAGGAAGCCAAGTTTCCGTAGCCGTGGCCTGCCTTGGCTTCCGCTTAAGGCTACAAAGTTTCAATTATAGAAGGTAAATAAATCCCAACAAAAATGGCTGTGGCCACGGAGCAAGCAGGAGGCTTGGCTCTGCTCAAGGCTACCAAGTTTCAATTATAGAAGATAAATAAATCCCAGATACCAGGGCCTCTGCTTGGGTCACTGGAGGACGTGGCCAGCCACAGGCCCCTTGCCCAGGCCACCCCACACCCCAAGAGAACCCTTACCCTGATCCCGGACACCCTTCAGGGCAAACCAGTCTGCCCCCACCCGTGCACCAGGCCTCTATCCTATCTAATAAAAGAATAATATGCAAATTGACTGTCACTCCAACACACAAGATGGCTGCCCCCATGTGGTCAAAGATGACTGCCCCCATGTGGACATAAGATGGCCTCCACAAGATGGCCAGCAGGGGAGGGCAGTTGGGAGGGACCAGATCTGCAAGGGAGGGCAGTCGTGGGCGATCCAGCCTGAAGGGGAGGGCAGTTGGGAGGGACCAGGCCTGCAAGGGTGGGCAGTTGGGGGCGATCAAGTCTGCGGGGGAGGGAGTTAGGGGTGACCAGGCTGACAGAGGAGGGAAGTTGGGGGCGACCAGGCCTGCAGGGTAGGGCAGTTAGGGGCAAACAGGCTGGCAGAGGAGCAGTTAGGCCTCAATCAGGCTGTCAGGGGAGTGGTTAAGGGGTGATCAGGCTGGTAGGCAGAAGCAGTTAGGGGCAATCAGGAAGGCAGGCAGGTGAGAAGTTGGGAGCCAGCAGTCCTGGATTGTGAGAAGGCAGTCTGACATCCCTTGAGGGGTCCCAGATTGGAGAGGGTGCAGACTGGGCTGAGGGACACACATCCCTGTGCAGGAATTTTGTGCACCGTGCCTCTAGTATTCAAATAAGATGCTAAATAAAAAGACACAAAGTTAAACATTAATCAATTACATTTAAAAAATGTTAAATTCTTAAGCTTAACAGAATGCATTTACTCAACAATCTCTCCTACTCTTAAAGCCAAAGAAACCTTTGTGCCTTTTGTATTTCACAGATTGACATGGGTGTTAAGATGCTAATTTTAAACAGCTTATCAAGAATGTCATTCAGGACATGGACATTCTCTTTACAGCAATGTTTTTTTGTTTTTCATTTTTAAATATAAACAAATGCTAACACCCATATTGTACATGCTGGCACACTTACACAATAATTGCATTGAATTTTACTACGTACATATTAGCCATTAAGGTCTAGAGGAGTGGAAGATCTTTCTAGAATATAGTCACCTTGATTAGCACAAGTTCTGAAATGTCAACTCAGTGCATCCTTTTCACATGGGCAATTAAGATGTGATGGCTTCTCTCAGTAAGCTGTGATAGTCATAGTTTTGGGATTCCTCTCCTGTGGTGCAAGCTCCGTGCATGTACCGGGAGCACAGGGCTTTTACCATAGTGCCTCCTGGCAACTGGGAAGTAACAGGGAAGCAACAAAGAGATGCTCTGTGAGTGATCAACACCCTGTCCTTTGACCTGGAGACCTCCTGGACAAATAAATAAATATACAGACAGAAAAACGTAGCGATACTGAGTTAAAGTGACTTTATAATGTTTTCAGTGTTCTTTTTGGCTTTAAAATCATGCATTTAGTGTTCACTTTCGACCAAAAATGCTTGAGCACTTGTATGTGCCAGGTACTGTGCTAAGTTCTTTCACGTGCGTTGTCTTCACTCAGTTGATGCTCCAAGATTAAAGACCGTCATTTAAATAATGCAGTCAAATTTATACTGATTTGTACCATTTCAGAATATATTTTGGAAATCATAAGCATGCTTATCACAAAAAAACCTTATGTTTGAAATGTATTATTTATATCAATCTGTACCCACTTTTAAATCCTTTGCTTCAACTATGTAACACACCAGAGGTTTCTTTCTCTCTTTTTTTCTCTACAACAAACCCCAACTCCATCAGCATGCCAGGAACATTTCAACTAGGAAATGCCTTGGGCTCATAGACTAAACAACCAACAGTGGGCTGGTACATGAAAAATAAACTTGTTAATATTTAAACTAGTGGACCTCACTGAAAATTTCATTTGAATGCATTATTAGGTTGGAGCCCTGAATCTATTCACACATTGAAACATATCTTTTTATAATATTGAATTTATTGGGGTGACCTTGGTTAATAAAATTATACAGCTTTCAGGAGGTAAAAGAGGGTAAAGGGGGCATAAGTGGTGATGGAAGGAGACTTGACTTGGGTGGTGAGCACACAATACATACACAGATGATGCATTGTAGAAATATACCTTTTGATGAACTAAACTGTATTCAAGTTCTTGGAAAATTTCAGTGGTATTTCCCCCCAATAAGTTAAGAATGCTTTAGTTGCTAGAAATAAATCAAACCCTTTTAGGGAAAACATAATTTAAGGCATACTCTGCCCAGTTCTCTAGATTCAAGGAGATTGGCCGAGCTGAGCTCATGCTAATTGGATGTGTAGAGTGCATACCTTTGGCTGGCTTGACCCTCTCTATTGTAAGAAGAAACACAAGTCTCACACATTAATAACATTTAAATGTAGACCCATGACAGTCAGTAGAAGGAACACAATTTAAATATGAAATTTTTAGGCGTTTTTTTTGCCTGGACAATTTATAAATTGAAAATGAAATCTGAGAGATTTGAATACAAGCACACACACCAGTAGCATACATTGCTCCATAGCCCTCCCTATAGTACTCACAAGTATATGTGCAGCTTGCTATCTACTTGTCAAAGCAACCATCAATCATACTCTATATTTTCATATAACATTACAAAGAAAATTTACAGTAAAAAATAGAAAAAAAATCCAATTTCCCTGGGTAATTATATTCACCATCTTTATAAAATAAAACTTCAGAAAAATTATCCTTGTCAAAGTTTCCTTTTTATTTTTTTCCTCCACGCTGGTGACTTGCTAACAACTAACATTGTTATTTTCCTTCATCTAATTTAATAAGGAACATTAATCATCCATTAGTTGGTTCTTTAGCTTAATGTTATTTGCTCTACTCCACAAATAAGACAGCTATGGCTTGAAGTTGTTAGCATTGGAATTCTATTAGGATATAGCATTTATCTTGTCCCTTCATATTAGTTCAGTTAATTGCATTTGATTTTTTATTATTCTATTTAATGAAAAATATACACTGTTCTATGTAGGGCTAGCTAGCCCTAGGCAAAAAGAGTTAAGCATATTAATGTGTCTTCTATTTCCCTCTATTCATTGTTCTTCCCTCATATTTAGGAAGGACCTCACACAAAAAAAGTTAATAAATAAAATGATTGATTACAATGTTGGCTTTCAAGCATCATTACAAGTGAACAGCCAAGAGCCTGGGGTAGCCGAACCTTCCAGAAGGCTGTTGTTGTCTGATGTGTTTGTAAATTGGCCACAAATGTCTAATAACCTCAATGAACTGAATTTGCTAATAATCTGGTTCAAGATAAAACCTGATGCACATATCAATATATGTGAAAGCAAAGGTAATGGAAAGAATACATTAAATGTCTTCTATCATAAATTCGATAGGCCAAGCAGAATGTGGGAGAGAATAAATTCCCATTAATGACAATATGGTAGAAAATGAACCATGAACAGCCCTTCTATGAGCACATTAGCAGCCAGTTTTGTGTTGTCACAAAAGGCAGGCTTTTCTGAGACTAAAAACAATGCAAAAGTAGGAACTCTGGGAGGTAATCAAGCATCAAGGCTGCTTTTACTAAAGATTTTCTACTGAGAGGAGTGGGGGTGGGGGTGTCTCTTTTTATATGGGGACTTTGACCTCATGACTTAATTACCCCCTCCAAGACCCTTTGTCTAAACACCTTCACGTTGTGTGATCAACGTCAAGATAGACATTTTTCGGAGACACAAACCTTCAATCCACAGCACCGAGAAAGCAATCCTGTTTTGCTTCCTGCATGCATTCAAGAGGAGATAAAATACTAATCCCCAAGGGGAAGTCTAAAGGTAGATGCCCACCTAAAAATTGGAATTCTCTAATTTTGAGTTTCTTGCCTTGTTTTGCTTTACAAAATTTTACTTTCTTCTTCTTATTTTTAAGTCTTCATTGTTGAAAGTATTATGTCGTTCTCCCTTTTCCCCCCATTGGCCTCTTCCAACCCGCTCCCATGACCCCCTCCCAGACCCTTACCACCCCATTATTTGTGTACATGGGTTATGCATATATGCGTACAAGTTTATTGTTTGATCTCTTCCCACCCACCCTCCCCTGCTAAATGCTGCCAGAGGTGGAATTTTCCTATTTTCCAACAAAGATGCCTCCCTGGGTTGTCCAAGGACTCACAGTAATCACCACCTTCAGTTACTAACTGAATACGATATTCGAGCCACGACCTTCTTCTGGGGAATGTTTCCCACAGGCCAGATGCTGCCTAACACTCCATCTAAATGGATTTCCTGGTCTCTTAGGGAAATCACGGAATTGTCAGGCCTCCATTTGTCTCCCTTTTGACCGTGTTACCTTCAGACACACAAACAAATGGAACACTTTGCCTTCCCCCTGGAACCGTAGCTCTGTGCGCTGTGGTCCCTGTCCTCCAATTAAACAGCTGATGAGAATTCTTTCACCCTGCGTGTTTCTTTATACTGACTATTGTTGTACTTGTTGCTTTTCACTGAGTGAAGTTCATGATTTCCAAAATGTTAGGGCTGGAAATGCGGTCCAGGACCATGTTAACCTGTCCGAGGGCGATTTTCCCTCCTCCTACTGCAATGATGTGTAGCCATTGAGTGTAATGGCACTTTATGCAGTGCATTCTGCAGATTAATCTAGTCAATTGCTTTTCTAATTTTTACATGCACACATATACCTATATGTGTGTAAATAATTACATACCACTATTGTTTCTGTGTATTATTCTATTCACCTTAAAAACCTAATTCTTTGATTTTTATTTTCAGTAGGATTTTATTACTTTAAAATTTTCCTTGCCCTGCCAGCATGGCTTAGTGATTGAGTGTTGACCTATGAACCAGGAGTCAAGGTTCTAGGCTCGGTCAGGGCACATGCTTGGGTTGCAAGCTCGATCCCCAGTAGGGGGCATGCAGGAGGCAGCTGATCAATGGTTCTCTCTCATCATTGATGCTTCTATCTCTCTCCCTCTCCCTTCCTCTCTGAAATCAACAAAAATATATTCTAAAAAAATTAAAAACATTGTTTCTTAATTATAGTGCTATAATGTGTAGTGCTCGAAGTAGAATAAGTAAAAAAGTGTAAAATAGTAAGAGGGTCAATTTCAGTTTTTATTTTTATGAAACTTTTTTCACAGGCACCTTCCAATTTCTGATGCAGTTTATCTCAACCTCTTTTCATTCTCAGTCCAGGAAGCAGCTTGTTTAGACTTTTTACCCATTCGTATCCCCCATTCGGTCCAGAGATGCTGTTTTGTTGCTTATGTATTGTGATCCATTGGGGACAACAAACCGCAGTAATAGCTAAGGTTTTCCCACCACTCCCAAAACAATTTTCACTGGCTTGTGCTTGATATTACTCTTGGTGAACACACATCCCCGGAACAGAAGAGCCTAATATTTACCCTAGAATTGTCCCTGCAAAGGCCTTTTCAGGATTTTCACACACACAAAAATTAAGTTTATGTTTCAGACATTTCCATTCATTTTCCTCTTTATAACTACCTTGTGTGGAAAATTCTTGTAAGGTGTCCCACTTCAGTTAGCTAAACATTACAGTAAAAGCAGCCCTGCCTGCATGGCTCAGTGGTTGAGCGTCAAGTTATGAACCAGGAGGTTATGGTTTGATTCCCAGTAGGGGAATCAGAGTCGCCAGATTATTATGATCTCTGAACGCATAATAATCTGGCCACTCATTGTGTGTGTGTGTGTGTGTGTGTGTGTGTGTGTGTGTGTATACACACACACACACATACACTATAGGCTTGGTGCACGAAATTCGTGCACGGGGGGGGGGGGAGGTGTCCCTCAGCCAAGCCTGCACCTCTGGGATCCCTCTCACAATCCAGGACTGCTGGCTTCCAACTGCTCGCCTGCCTGCCTTCCTGATTGCCCCTAACTGCTTCTGCCTGCCAGCCTGATCACCCCCTAACCACTCCCCTGCCAGCCTGATTGATGCCTAACTGCTCCCCTGATAGCCTGTTTGCCCCTAACTGCCCTCCCCTGCAGGCCTGGTCACCCCTAACTGCCCTCCCCTGCAGGCTTGTTCCCCCCAACTGCTCTCCCCTGTAGATCTAGGTCCCCCCAATTGCCCTTCCTTGCAGGCCCGGTCACCCCCAACTGCCCTCCTCTGCCAGCCTGGTCACCCCTAACTGCCCTCCCCTGCAGGCTTGATCACCCCCAACTGCCCTTCCCTGCAGGCCTGATCATCCTCAACTGCCCTCCCTTGCAGGCCTGGTTCCTCCCAACTGCCCTCCCCTGCTGGCCATCTTGTGGTGGCCATCTTGTGTCCTCATGGGGGCAGGATCTTTGACCACATGGGGCAGCTATCTTGTGTGTTGGAGTGATGGTCAATCTGCATATTACTCTTTTATTAGATAGAATAAAGGCCTAGTGCATGGGTGGGGACCAGCTGGTTTGCCCTGAAGGGTGTCCCGGATCAAGGTGGGGGTTCCCTTGGGGCGTGGGGCGGCCTCGGCAAGGGGCCTGTGGTGGTTTGCAGGCTGGCCATGCCCCCTGGGGATCCAAACAGAGGCCCTGGTATCTGGGATTTATTTATCTTCTACAATTGAAACTTTGTAGCCTGGAGTGGAGCCAAGCTTTCTGCTTGCTCCATGGCGGCAGCCATTTCTGTCAGGATTTATGTATCTTCTATAATTGAAACTTTGTAGCCTTAACCGGAGGCCATAGCAGGCCAGGGCTGGGGAAGCTTGGCTTCCTCCATTACTGGGGGCAACCCTAGCCTCCTGCTCTCTCCAGCTTCGTGGCTGCCACCATTTTTGTTGGCATTTCTTTATCTTCTATAATTGAAACTTCGTAGCCTTGAGTGGAGGCCTGGGCCCACCAGGGTGTGTGGAAAGCTTGGCTTCCTCCTGGGGAAACCCAAGCCTCCCTCCTGCTCGCTCCATGGCCACAGCCATCTTGGTTGGGGTTAATTTGCATACTCGCTCCTGATTGGCTGGTGGGCATGGCTTGTGGGTGTAGCGGACTGATGGTTAATTTGCATATTACTCTTTTATTAGATAGGATTATGCCTAATATTAACAATTTACTTATATTAAAAAAAGAATTAGTCTTTTCCTAGCCTATTTCATCTCTGCTAGAGTCATAGCATAAAGGCATAGGGTTTATCTGTCAGGTCCTTGAGTTCAACAGTGATTTTCCTCTTTCTTACTCTAGAAGACATAATTCTAAAGTTTGACTGCTAGAGCAACCCAGAATCTTGCTCAACATTACTAGTCTGCTCTTGTCAAGTCTTAGAATCACGCATGCTCAAAGCTGAGGCAGGTGAGACTCAACACCAGCCTCCAGAAAGGCTAGGCCACTGTCATTTTCATAAGGTCTTACTGGCACAATTTATCAAGCACAGTGCAGGATGCAGGGACTCGAGAACTCTCGTTAGAATATATTTCCCTGCGCACACGTGAAAGCAACTCATCGGATTTCCAGTGAAATACAGACATTCCAACCTACAAAGTAGGCCATGGCTAGTTTTCTGTTTATAAAAATTTACACTTTGGTAATTATACTATCAATCAATAGAAAGCAAAATCGAACCCTAGGTTAACTCAAGGATAAACAGAATTCATTTGCTTTCCCTCTGCAGTGCCACTGTTCTCTGCCCTAGCTGAGTGCTGAAATACACTGTTCAGACCAAAGCCTGAACCATGTAGAACAGATGGCCTCTAGGAAGGATTTTATTAAAATAATAGTGGAAAGTCCTTCAGGTTTACTAAAGCATTATGTGTTACAAAATAGGAATCACCTTCATTTTTATTATCACTTCAATCCTCATTTCCAGGAAGGAAAAAAAAGTGTGTGTGCAGCTACTCAGCTGCTGGGGCTCAGGTACCCCAAAGAAGTGGAAATTTTTTGGCCTTTGCTGTGTAGGTGTCATCCTAACCTCCCGATTCTGCACCTCTTTGTGCTGTGATACTTCTGATTATGAAAGTCCCAGACAATCTGTGGAAGGTTCTGGAGAGGACCAACAGGAGGAAAAGAGAGGGATGGAAGGTTGAGTGGAGAGAGGGAGTCTTACATTTTGTATTATTTAACGAAGGGCATTGAGATGTTCATGGGAGTAATGGGAGGGAAGCAGAGTAGGAGAGCTAAGAAGACAGAGAAGAAAAGGGAAGGGAAGGTAATAGAGAGAGAGAGGAGAGAATTAAAGGGGAATTTAGAATGCTTCTGGAAATACCTCCACACTTGTAACCTGTAGCAACTACACTGAGTGGCCAGATTATTATGATCTCTGAATGCATAATAATGTGGCTACTCAGTGTATATCCTATATTATAATATGTAAATTGTCCCCTCAACTAGGAGTTTGATCAGCAGGCAGGCCAGCCAACCGCCCATGTTCCCTCCCCCTGGCCAGGCTGGCTGGACCCAACCCATGCACGAATTCATGCACCAGGCCTCTAATACACACACACACACACACACACACACACACACACTCTGAGTGGTCAGATTATTATGCGTTCAGAGATCATAATAATCGGGCCACTCAGTGTATCTCACACACACCCTGCCCCTGATACAAGCAAGGACGTATATTAAACAAACAACCAGAGGGCGGCTTTCAGGTCTGGATTATATTTCTGTGGGTATTTTAATAACATTAATAACTTTTATGCCACACAGTAAAAGACACTCTAGCTCGAATTGCATCATTAAACGCTTAGCAGGTTTTCGGACCAGCCCCGTTATTGCTGTCCATTAACTTCTGCAGCAACCAATGAGGACCATACCCACCACGCTGAAACGTTTACTTTAATTAATATCATTAAAATAACAATTAAATACTGTGTCAAGGACATCCATGACTTTAACGGTGTCCAACCCAACGGTTGCTTCTGTGTTTTATTTTATTGGGCCTGTCAGCAGGCTTCGATGATATCGGCCACTTTCTTTATCTCCAGGCTCTTCCTGTGGCATCGATGACAGCACTGCCCCCTGCTCCCTCCCACTTCTAGCTTCCTTTCCTAAATCTTCTTCCTCTTCCCACCATGCCCTGTGAGAGTCCCAGGAATACTGTCTCAGTCCTAGGCTCTGTCTCTGTCTAATCGGAGCTAGGAAGTAATCTAATCTACTCTCTTAGATTTAAATAGAGCCCATGCTGACCACACCCATTAACAGGTCATTAAAGATGGCTGTTCACACTCAGCGAGTTATGAAAGGAATAAGCATTTTCTTCACTGGACTTTCCCACAGCTGAATATAAGATAAAAATTAAACAAGTACTACACTGTCAAAAAATGTACATTCATTTCCCTAAGTAAAAGGTAAAGGTACTTTTTCCTTGCATATCAATGATATGAGTTGACTTCCCTTCCCCACAATAATTTTGAATTCAGCAGTCCATTTATACTCTTATTAGGCTATTTCTTAAGTATTATTTTTAAGACATTATTAAGTTGTTTGCATATTCGACACTGCTCATTATTTGTAATCCCTACCTCATACTGCTTGTAAACATAATAGACTCCCAACAAAAACACTGAATGAATCAATGTAATGCCATTTACAACTATACCCAAAGCAGCGGTATTACTAAACCAGTACCCCAACAGCAGAGTTGTCTAAAACCAGAAAACCTACATTGCTTATTGTTTTTAATATTTTAAAAGTTGTTCATGAATTATTTGAGTGGAAATTCCTTGTGTAGCACCAGTGAATTCATAACAAGATGATACTTTAATCTATAGATATTAAACCTCTACCGTACAATGTATTTTTTAAGTTAAAACTAGAATCATATTTCGTTTTAGTGGAAACCTAATCAAATTAGAAGCAGTGCACACAAAGGATTGAGACCATAGAGGGGGAGGGGAAATTGGAAGCCTTCTTTTTCATCCAAGGTGTTTACAGTCTACCTTCCCACTAATAGCATGCCACCAAGGAAATGAATGTCTTACAAGAAAGTGTTAAAGAGAAAGAAAAATATATATAGTTTCTTAATGGCTTAAACCAGAGGACTTTACAGGAAGCAGACAGTGATGGTCAAGCAATTGAGGGGATTTAAATCAGAGCAGCTGGGAAGACCCCAGGAGAACCTCATCTTTATAACCAGCCCTTGGCTAAATTACAGAGTAACACAGATTTATTTGGAATGTCTTAAACTATAAAGTTGAGCAACCTTTGTGAGGCTCTGGAGAGGACAATATTTTATTTTGAGCCTAACAAATTAAAGATCAACCTTGGCCATCTGGGCCTGTAATAAGAACAAATAACAGAAGCATGGTTAGCAAATATCATAGCGTGGTTAAAGGGACGTGACAGACATAGCTGTCTAAAGATGCTGTAATTTATAGACATTTTCTAATTCCTCTGATGATCAATTCAATTTATTCCTGTAGCCCTTTATTTTGGATAAATTTCCTTTTACTTTATCAATACATTTCCAAGGAGTACAGAATAGTTGAAATTGTGTATAAAACTCAGGAATCTAATGCATTGTAAGTAACACAGTGCAGTCCTCATAAATTTGCTACAAATAAATTTCCCTTCTAGATTTATTTAAGAAATAAAGGTTATTCAAGTGAATTATAAATGGGATATTTCTAGCTTATTCATTGTCTATTAGATTAGCTTGGGAGAATTGAAAAAAAAAGATACTGATTACAGGCATTTTTCACAGATAACACTAACCACATGAAATATTTCCAGAAAGACTACCTATTTTAAATTGCACCATAGAGTCGCATTTTTATTTTACTGTGTCTTTCTATACTCGCAATATTTTATTTTTTCACTCTTATGTCAAATATTTCATTCTTATTGGCAATTCAAAGTAACATGTAAGTGAAAAGATGAAAATGAGATGCAAGGAAAATGCTTTTTGACAACAGCAAGTTGATAATGAGTTGCTTATGCCTCATGAGGAGAGGACTCTGCATTCTTGGTTTTGCATTTGATTGTTTTATATTTTTTCATTTTTAGATAAGAACCACTGCTACTAGTTTATTATGTTGAAATAAAAATATTTTAAAGTGATAATGAACTGGTTTGCTATCCTAATGAATGGTTGCAATAGATGAACTCTGAAAAGATAGGATTTAATCCTAGGAGGATTTTTTAAAAGTTGGACAATCTGTCTATATGCAAGAATTTATTAACATTATTGATAGAAATCAAGTAAATTCTTAATCATTCAAATTACCCCATATTTAAGACCTCTCATTTTAGAGAGATCTCATTGGCTACATACTTCTCTCCAACTGCACTTGAGTGGCCAGGTTATTATGATCTCTGAATGCATAATAATCTGGCCACTCTAATATATATATTAGAGGCCTGGTGCATGAATTCGTGCATGGGTGGGGTCCGGCCAGCCTGGCCAGAGGGAGGGGACACGGGCGGTTGGCCGGCCTGCCTGCTGGTCAAACTCCTGGTCGAGGGGACAATTTGCATATTAGCCTTTTATGATATAGGATATACACTGAATGGCCAGATTATTATGTGTTCAGAGATCATAATGATCTGGCCACTCAGTGTATATTTTTTATATACTTTCTCCGATTAAACCTACCTTTCTTCTTATCAGTAGCTGAGAGGTTTTTTAATCTAAAGTTTTTTCTATACTACATTTCTTTTTTCTTTTACAATCCTAATTCCTTCCTTAACGCCACCATCTTCTTAAGAATTCAATTTAACCTGTCATTTATAGAGATATTAACATAACTCTAATGAATTATTTATTCTGTTCATCTTATTCACCCTACTGATTATTAGCTTTATCTGCTTCTCTGTTCTCAGATGAAAATGATTTGGTCTCCGCCTTCTAATATCTCAACCATCCATATCATTGACCATAATACTCCCACTCATTGGTGACATCATTTCACCTAGATCTTAAGAAAAAAATCTCTCTCTGTAAGTCACCTACCAATGTATCTGATAGGATTACACAGCTGTGACTGAAAGAAAACGACTAAAACGACTTTATGATAGTATACGGCAAAAATGGGAGGAGAAATCATGGAAGGCTGTCCTCAGGGTACGATGTTATCATCAAGGGACCAGGTTGCTTCTGCCTCTGTAGTCCTCTGTGTCCTGCAGGTTACTCTCATGATTATGATATCATCACATGGCTGCTGAACCTTGACCTTTGTGTCACCATGCCTGGAAGCTGAAAACCTCTTTCCCCTTGTGAGAGTTTATCTTTTATGCTCTTGAAAGGAAGAAACCCCCAAGGACACCTGCATATATCCCATTGGCAGAAGTGGGTCACGTGGTCACCTTTAACTGAAAGGAAAGTTCAGTTATTTTTGGCTTCCCATTCCTCAAGAAGTAAAGGATTTGGAGGGCTGGTAATAGGCCCCGGCCATACATTCGACGGTGTCAGCCACAGCATTGAGCTACATACAACCTCATAATTCTACCTCCCACCCTCTGTTGTCATCTTCCGTCTCAGTGACTTTCATCTAGGGCTGGTACCACCTCCTTTAATAGAATGTGAACACCCATGGGGGCATTGCTGATTGTTGAAGAGTGAGTATCGCTGCCAGCCTTGTAGAGCCTTCACCCCAGGAACGTTCAAAGCTTGCACTGTGTGGGGCATTGCCGCCTGTCATGGCATTCCCATCAAAATTGGTGGCCGTGTCCACTTTGTTAAGTAAAATCAGCTTCGTATTTCCTTTATCACCAGATCCTAATTGTCATATATTTTGTTTGCACCAAAGTAAATATTTTCACTGCCTCCTCTTCTTCTACTGTGTCAGTAAATAAATGACCTCTCATTTCATTATGAAAATAAGTTTTGTCCTGAGTACTTGCATATAATGGATGTGGCAAAGCATAAGAATAGGATAGACTCTCATACCAGAATGACCTAGAAATACAGGAAGATCATTTTGTTTGTACCTTTTTGTATCTACTTTTATCAAATACCAGATGGTCTGGAAAGGTAAGATAATGCCAATGAGTCTCAAGGTATTACACAGCAATTAGTTTAGCAGCCAAGGTTAAGCTGCCATTGTTCCTCTCAATAGAACATTTTAATTTATAAATAAGTTTTCTGTTTTCCCCAGAACAGAAGAAAACTCCTCTCTTCCACTTAGAATTACTGTATATGAAAAGATATCATGAATAAGATATTGTTTACATTGTTAAACATTATTCTATCAGAGATAAGGATTAAATGTCAATTAGACAAATGACATGCTTTATTTATTTGCAATGCTAACAGCAAGACGGCCATTAAAAACACACATGGTGTCTAAATAAGACAAAGGAAAATCGTTTGAACAAAAATAAAAAGGATCCCAAATCAATTATATAGAAAAGATTCCTTTATTAACTTGTGGTCGAGAATATATTTGTATATTTTCAGAAAACAACCCCAAGACCAGATGGATTCCTGCAACAGAGAGGAATTGACAGGAGTGCTCCAACCACGAAGACAAGAGGAAAAAACAGTCCAGAGATGGAAGACGCTGACAATGCCTTGCCATGGGAGCAGTCAGCAGCTGTGCACCGCTGCAGGTTGCCTAGGACCAAACCAGAGAGGGTCGGACCTGCATAGCCACCATATGCCCACCATCCAGCTATCAATGCTTACATGTACACATAAGGAACTGTTGGACATTGAAATTGGGACTCAAACATTTTTTTGTTTTGTCTTGTTTTGTTATTATATGTTTATTTCCAGTCTGCAAAGGCAAAACTTTTTAAAGGAAAGAAATGGTGGGGAAAAGATACAGAGGCAAAGAAGCATTGAACAGACTGTCAAACTACATTGGGAAGACAGGGGAGGTTGGGCGAGGAGGGCTGTAAGAGACCAACCGAAGGACTTGTACGCTTGCATATAAGCACAACCAATGGATATAAGACACTGGGGCGGGGGGGCAGGGTGGGCAGGTGAAGGCATGTCCTGGGGGGTAGGGGAGGTCTGGGGGAGATCAAGGGGGAAAAAAAAAGGAGACATATGTACTACTATTTGTAATACTTAAAACAATAAAAATAAAATAAAATAAAATAAAGAAATGATTCTCATATATAAGAAGAGGTGGTAGTGTAATGATAATTACAAAAGTGATGACTTTTGTAAGCTACTAAAAATTAGAATAAGAAAAATGCATGAAAGAGAAATGAGGATACATGTGCAATATTCCTGGTCAACATTTCCAACAGAAGATAGAGCCTCATTTTACAGGGCACAGGCAATGCATGCAACTTTTGCCAATAATGTAAGATAGATCAGTCAGCCTTCTTCATAATTTATTTTTGATGAACCCCTCATAAATACGTTATGTTTTCAGGTGCAGATACAATTTTACTGAGGTCGTAATTTTAGCTAACTATGATTAGGAGTTTTTTCTGAAAACAATTTTTTCCCCTGCAGATTTCACTGAAATAAAGCAAATTGATAATTATAGAGACTAAAGTATATCATCCTATTTTACCATGTATGCATATATATATACACATACATAAACAGTAATTAATCATATGAGATCTTTGTCATGTTCTTCAGATGCTCAGCTTAGAAGACCTGCCTTGTTTTCAATTTTAGGAATTCCTGTGGCTTTTCACATTCCAGTTCTCCCTTTCCATGTTATTTCTGAACAGAACAGTCAATACTAAACTACTCTTCCTATTGCTTGTTTGGAATATATTTGCTATAATATGTAACGTGCAGCCTAGAGTGACAATAGTGGGAATGAATTTTGAAAATGTGGCCAATACTTGAGTAGTTTCACTGGGTCAGAATGAGTCAAGTTCAGCCACTTACATTTGTATCTTCTAAGAGATTCTTACTCAATTTACTTAGTCAGTTCTACCTTTATGTAATTTCTTCCAAACTGAGAGCCCAAAATGATCTTAAGTTACCCAGAAACAGAATCTGGCACAGAGGAAACACAATAATGTATTGATTGAAGGAATTAATGCCATACTTTTTTTCAATATCAAATTATTACGAAGGACCCAGCTGAACTTCTGGGCATAGGCTGGCTGTCAGGAGATGTAGGCCTTGGCACTGAAGTGGGCATTTGATTAAGACTTGGCCTACTGGTCTACTTTAAATCCCACTGACAGGGATTGGGGCAGAGTGGGTGGTACAGACACAGGAAATAACCTTGCAAAAATATATATATTCTCTGAAATCCTGACAATGAAATTCACTCTTTTGTGTTTTCCAATTATACTTTCAAATGACAATCATCTTGCGATAAGTCATTTATAACAATTGTTATCATTCTGATTGCAGTGTTTTCTTCAAAAATAGTAATGTGTTAAAATATAGGAATTATAAGAGATGAATAAATCCTTTTATAATACATAAGCCATATGTAAGATTTTGTATCCATGTAGATCTTCCCAAAGAATATTCTACTCATTAATACCATAGCCCTATAGACCACACAGTGTGTCCTTGACTGTAGAGCTTGATTAAGGATAGGGAATATATTTTTATACTTTTCTACATGTGTGTTTTATTTCACAACAAAAAGTTCTATAAGGGTGAAAATTCCATATGTATTTTAAAATTAATCTAGACTAAGTATATTATCCAGTTCCCTTAATTCTCATTTATTTTGCACTGATGGTCTTTAGAGTGTTGACTTGTAGAAACCTCATTCCACATGCTTTCCTTTAATAAATATTTTTGAGGGTTTGCTCTAACTGTATCTGCCAGGAATGTTGTAGGTGATCAAGATTCACAGGAGAAAAAGGTAGAACCTGTGTTAGGAGAGTTTATAAATATTCTTCTTCAGTGTTGCAGTGCTTACAGTGTATACCGATAAAGTGGTATTTTGCTCAGGAAGCCACTGCTAATTCAACTTTTATTGAAATTTTACTGATACACATCATATTTTAATTCTTCTTGACCAGGGCATTTTTATTTATCTACATTCAACACTGTGTGAGCCCCGAAGGCATTACTGTTGTCTGTGAATTAACTTACCAGTCTCCTTTCCGGAAATTTGGAGAGCTCCCTGCCTACCAAAGGATCTGAACTATTCTGTGTCAGTTTTCCTTATGAAATGTTTATTTTCTCTGTAATGGAAGAGGCCTGTTTATAGGGAAATTGTCATCTTTTCTGTATGTTATATTTTCCTGAAGTGTGATCATTTACAAAGAGTCCCTGAATGTTATGCAAATTAGGACAGTGTGAAGGATATTCGGGAAGAAAGTTGCCTTTAAGACATACTTCATGTGACTAATATTAATACAACTTTGACCTTCTTCTCTTTATCCTTGCACAGCAATGTGAATTTGTGGGGAATGAACGTTATCTGTTCGTTGTGAGTGGTGTATATTTTCTGACAAGCTAGAGCATTTGCTATCTTCTTGACAAAATACTGTATTCCAAGAGTTTATTCTCCTTGAGCTCCAAAACAGAGAATGGAAAGTCGATTACTAAGTTGTAATGATATTATAATTTTAAAATAAAAATATTTTGTTTCTATAAAGCCATTCAAAAGGACCATTTATTTGAACAGATTTAATCAGCTGCTAATCTTCTTCCACTTTTCCATTTAAATATAGACATCATTGTCCTATCAGCTCCATTTGTAACCACATCCACGATTGGCTTGCTGTTAAAACTGGCTTGCTGCTCATTTCCGACCAGCCATAAAACACATAAATACAAGCCAAACACGCGTGGAAAGATTTTCTAAGTCAGACAGCTTGAATGCTTAAATATTTACAAAAGAAACAATTCTAAGTAGCGTAGAGGTATATTAGAATAACATCTTTACATCGTATAAAACCACTTACTATGTGATTCATAATCAAGTTCCCATAACTATAAATCAGAAGTCACTTGGAGCTTATGCAAAATAAAACATAAACATGTAATGTTTACAGCTGGGATAAAGGGAAAGAATAGACAGGAGGATGCCAGGCAGACTCTGTTTTGAAGAAAGAATGGAAAGAAACGTAGAAATTGCTGATGATAGGAATGGAAGAAAATGAGACACCAGCCATTTATTTAAATTTAAGATGGCCTCACCCAAGATATTTCTCATTAGCACAGTCAGAAAGGTTACGATGTGACACGGTGACATGGAGGTGATGAGTGTGAATTCAGCATTAGGGACTGTAGGGCGAATGCATCAAATGCTGAGAAGTCCTGATGACAATACAAGGCTCCCAGCGAAGTATGTATTTGGGGGTTATTTGGCCCATAGATGTTGGCTTCCTAATTCTTTCTTTCTCACTCTGCTTTTCGTATTCATGTCTGATGACAGAAGAGATAACAGAGGAATTAGGTGCAATAAACTTGGAGGTGTTACTATCTAAAAGAGTATGTCAGGGTTTTCTGCGAGTTTGTTCTCCAGCATTCTCTCCGGGTTTAATTTTCATGGATTAAAAACGTCGAGCGGGCTATCTGTACACAGGTTTTCATTTCCTCTTGTTTACTCTAACGAGTCGCCAGGGCATCCTGGGTTATTAGTTTTCCCAGCTATTAGACTTGATGACTTCCTTTTTCATTTATTTTATTTTCCTCCTTGGTCCTACAGGAATACGGCTTTCCAGATAATCTCCTTTCTGCGTGGTGCTTCTTCCCTCTGGGTTGGATTATTTTTAGATGGGTCAGAAATATGTCTGGCAAACAATGTGTCACGTGAATTTTTAAAAATTTATTTCTTTGGTTGAGATATTTCTGTTTTGCTATCAGTATGGGTCCATTCCAGAATCTCAGAGGCTTGGCCTCATGGTAATTTACAGAATTACTTTATGAGTATGTAGTTCATGCTGCTGATTGGACAGTGTGAAAATAAGGACAATTCTATTTTAAGGTCTCCATCACTTAACTATTCAAATCTACTGCTCCTCTTTCCCATGTCTATGAGAAGATTTTGAGGAGTTTTGTCAGCTTGCAGCTACTCTTTAGTTGATCTGTATATTTACTCATATGTGGTCTCCATACCATGGGTTTTCATACTTAATATAAAGAGTCCAGAAAGAAGACCCGAAGCAGGGAGGTTTGGAACAGACTAACATATCTCCATGTGGGGGTAGGGGAACAAGAAGAGATAAACCAAAGAATTTCATATGCATATCCCATGGACACAGCAATAGGGTGGTGAAGACCTAGGGGGTGGGTAGGGCTGGGTAAGGGGGGGAAGGGGAGGAAATGGAGATATCTGTAATACTATCAACAATAAAAATGTGTTTTCAAAAAAATCCAGAAAGGCAGAACACTAGAACTAGAAACAAATGGTCTAGGACAGTGGTCGGCAAACTCATTAGTCAACAGGGCCAAATATCAACAGGACAATGATTGCAATTTCTTTTGAGAGCCAAATTTTTTAAACTTAAACTTCTTCTAACGCCGCTTCTTCAAAATAGACTCGCCCAGGCCGTGGTATTTTGTGGAAGAGCCACACTCAAGGGGCCAAAGAGCCGCATGTGGCTCGCGAGCCATGGTTTGCTGACCATGGGTCTAGAAGCTCTTTCTGATTATGACTTTGAGCTTTTTTCTTTGGGTTGTTTTGAGGATAATTGAGTCATTCTATTTTAAAATTCTTTGCAGTCAGTACAATATGTGAGTTACATACTGTTTAATAGTTAATTTAATGCATCACCCCCAACAAAATCTGTTCCATTTCACCAGTATTAATGGTTTTTATTTCAGATCCTAACTCAAGCTTGGCTATATATTAGCTCTTTGGGCATTCTGGTAGGCACAAACAAAAATGAGAAACAGAACAAAACTCTTTAGAAAAAAAATCTATATTCCCCTTTAAATGGCCTGTATTATAAGCACCTTAAATTATTTTTGTTTTGCCCAACCAACATGGCTCAGTGGTTGAGCATCCACCTATGAGCCAGGAGGTCAGGGCACATGCCAGGGTTGCAGGCTCGATCCCCAGTGTGGGATGTGCAGGAGGCAGCCGATCAATGATTCTCTCTCATCATTGATGTTTATCTCTCTCCCCCTCTCCCTTCCTTTCTGAAATCAATAAAAATATATATTTTTAAATTTATTTTTGTTTTAACGTAAAAGGAGAAATGTTGATGTAATCATAGTTAATTTTCAGAAGTTGTATGTGATGTTGAAATAGTTACCAGGGACTGATATTTTATTTTTATCTCAATCATTTTTACCAACACTTTATAGCACCCTGAGCAGTTGCATTTTAGAACTCGGTTCCTTTAGAAATTATCCAACTGGTGGAATCTTTATTAATACATCCAAACTGTCTTTGGAGATTTTAAACTTTAATCTTCTGTCCTTTCAATAAGAAATAGATCCTATTAGCCATAATAATAGTAATATCTCACAAAGTTAATGCGGGAAATATGTGTGTGCAGGTCCTGCGTGTAAACTGAAACTGAAATAAAAAGCCCTGCTCCTTGTGTACTCAGAATCAGTGGGGCACCAGAGGACCAATGGCTGACCTTGCTTTTGACGAATCCAGGGGCTGGGGAGATGGGTTTGGTCTAGGCAGGAGGGGCGAGGGGTAAGTGTGTTCACTGTGGGCACTCCCTGGAGTGCCAGGGTTCTTGTCCCAGCATTACGAAGGGCTCAGCAATCTGGAGAAAGGCTGCCTGTAGATTCAGTAAGGAGTCCATGGACGAAAGATAGTTTTGAAAGGCATTGGGGGTCAGAGGAGCTTCAGCTAAAGGAGCTAAAGACTCTCCTTGTCTCAGAACCCCCCCCCCCCCCCACACACACACACACACCCTGCTTTTATTAACACAATCTGTCCTAAGGCAAGGTGGAGATAATGCACTTCAAAGGGAAGGGTTTCAAAGGGTAGCGTTTACAGAAGCATTGTCAGATTGGGGAATAGCCTACAGCTGTTCAGGTGTTTGGCCAACAGGAGGCAATAACGTGGAGATTAAAATGTCCTGAGCTGTCTGGCAGCACATGATTATCCTATTCAGGTTTGGGGAGATGCTTTTAGCGGTTCCAGATGATTCAGCCTGGAGAGTAGTTGGTCATCCCTTCTGAATATGGTATATCTCACCTCCTCTTCCAAATGAGAACAATCCTTCAAAACTTGAGTGTTTTTGTCCATGTTGGGATATATTTTTTTCCATGTACAGTCTTCTTTTCTCTTTGTTTCAACAGGTAGAAAACAAAACTGTTGGGGGATAGCCCCTCCCCTCAACCCCTTCATGGCTTTCCATGCTATGTTAAGATAATGGTCGACACACTAATACTTTTGCGGCACTCTGACCAGCACACTTGGGGCTAAGACAAGGACCCAATAAATGTTGTCCCTTTAGGAAATCAATGATATGTAGATATTCTAGAGACTATCCAGTGCTAGTAAGAAAATAATAGGGGTCACAAATTTAGTCTAGGATTTATGTAGTTTAAACCTAAATGAGATTTAAAAAATATGTTATTTCTGGTCTTAATAGCTCTCATACATCTCTTGGGAAATGAAAAATGGTAGCACATTAACTGCCTTTTAATTACTTTTCCAACCCCGATGAGGCCTGATTCTTTACACCCCTTGCTCAGCCTTCGCTTGTAGCCTAAGATCATTAAATCTTGTGTCATGAGATTTGAGGACTAATATTTCCTGTCCCTGGTCCATCACGTTAAAGCTGTTCCTAACGAGCATCTAATCACCTTCAGGTCGCCCTGCCCTTCTAGACCTAATGAGAAGAAAGCAAGTTAGAATGTTAATATGGGCCAGCCCCAACACATCAGACAACTGTGCGATGTTATTCCTGTTTATTGCCTGAGACTGGGAGTATCAGGTGACAGTCACTCCTCAGCATAGCATTACAGAGGAGCCAGGTCACCTGCGGGGCTCCCCCTTAACTAGGGCTTTTGTTCCCTGAGGTGGCCCCTTGGCCCATTACTGAGCGGGCATAGCCAACTGCCCCGGACAATGGCTCCTTTTCCTGTTGTACTTCAGTACTTAAGATAACCGTTTTTCTCCCGTAAAGGAGACTCTCTGGATAGAAACTACCAACATAGCTTGTGGTTGCCCTTTGTTGCAAAGGAGGAAGTTTCGTGCAGGTGCTTTGAGAAAGCAGCTAAGCATTATAGATTCCTAATGGATCCTGAGGTCTGTTAGATCCATGAAATTAGTCCGGGGAATAACAAAAACAAGTTATTTAGTTAATGACAGGGATTTAGAAAACTTCCGGGCGCTAACAGATGTGGAAAGCAGAATGAAAGACCCTGCGGAAGAAGTCTGAAGGGCCCACTTGGCAAGTTGTCTGACACACTGAGGAAGTGCCTGAGAGTGCGTGCGTTTCACAGGCAGGGAGAGGCTGAGAAACTAACAGATTACCTGCGAGGAAGGCGCTTCCTAGGGTGACGCTTATGTTATGACTACAGTGAGGAACGGGGATTTCCTTATTGATTTTTTCAAAAGGGATTTTCAGTGTATTTCATGAAATCAAAATTTCAGAAAGTGAGTTAAGCTTGATACCACATTTTAAAAATCTTCCCCCTCCCCCCCAAAAAAAATCTTTTCAGATAAACTCTATATGGAAAGTTCGGTGGCAAAAAGGTATATCAATTGCTTAGTTCTGTTAATTAAAGTTTGAAGTGATTATGCAAATGAGGAGAGGTTTCCAAAGTCATTCGTTATAAAGAGCACCTAATGAGCATATGATTGTGTAAAGTCATCAATTATAGGAAACATTTATTCAGGAAAAAAAAAAAAAACAACTGTGCCACAGACCCTTAAAGTTCCCCAATGTTCTACAAAGCCTATAATATGTGTTGAATAATGTAGCAAGAGTCTGACTAAACTAGACGGATAAACCTGTTGTAACAGAGATGGCTGAGCATCGCATATGCCCTCTCGCCCTCTTTCCCGACCGCTGATGGGCGTGCGGGACCAGCTCTGCCTTTAAGATCTCAACGTGTACCCTCATTATGCTGTTGCACAGTTTCTCCTAAGGGCAAGCATCCGCTCAGAACTCAGCTCCAACGCAGAGGCTGTTTCCTATAGACAGCGCGATAGAATTCAACTGAAAGAGGTAAAAAAAAGAAATCAGACGAAGAAAACACAGAGGTGCCATTAAATGCTTGGGAAAGCATCGTTTCTCTGATATTTCTGCTCCTTCCTTGGGCTGAATCATTTTTATGATCTGATTCCAATCTCCCAATGACTTTCAAATGCAGGTTTACATACATGCAGGAGCAATGAAAGCACGACATAAAATTAGCTTAGGAACGAGGTAAAAGCAAGTAGAACAGAAAAGCAAAGACGTGGGTGCTCTGTCCAAAGGTCATGATCAGTCAGCGCCATCACTATAGGGCCATTGTTTTGTAATAAAATGAAGAAGAAGTAATTGATAATCTTCCCAATGACCTAAAACCAAAGCTGTATGCAGGTTTCATGTGTTGTTTTTGTTTTTTTTTTTAAGCTGGTTTTAGGGGAGGGAAGAGAGAAACATGGATTTGTTTCACTTATTTATGCATTTGTTGGTTGATTTCTTTAAAGTATATTTTTACTGATTTCAGAGAGGAAGGGAGAGGGAGAGAGAGAGAGAAACATCAATGATGAGAGAAAATCATTGATTGTCTGCCTCCTGCTTACCCCACTCTAGGGATGGAGCCTGCAGCCCGGGCATGTGCCCTGACCGGGAATCGAACTGTGACCTCCTGGTTCATCGGTCCGTGCTCAACCTGAGCCACGCTGGCCGGGCCGCTGGTTGATTCTTGTATGTGTTCTGACCAGGGATCAAGCTCACACCCTTGGCATATGGGGACAACACTCTAACCAACTGAGCTACCCTGCCAGTGCCCAGGTTCATTTTTTTAAGAATATTCATGGAATTTAAAATGGTAAAGTCAGTATCATTGCTTGTTACGAGAAGTGAAGTGTAAGAACAGGCCCAGTGCATTCAAGGTAATTGTACTTTAGTGTCATAACATTGGTTAGAATAAAATGAAAAAAATTAACAGTGTGCTAAGTCCTTTCTCCATCTCTAAGTGTTTATTATTATTATCGTTGTTTACCTTTAAGCCTTAGAATATGATTTTAGAGATTTATTTTCCCTACTGGTTAAAGTGATAGTTGAGCCTGTTTCACTATTTTCACAAACTGTGTATGACCTAATCAAACGTTTAGAGTTGATAAATGTGTTGAGTTAGGGCACATTCATTTTCCTTCAGGCTATAAAACACATTGCAATTTGGTTTTCTCATTTGGATATTATTTTTCAATTTACTCTCAACTTCCCAAATTTATTCAGAGCCTTGATGTATTCCATGTTCAGCTATGTTGGCTCATATTAAAGGGTGTTAGACACCATAATTAATTGTGACACTTAAAAAGAGAGAGAGTAAGAAAACAACAGGCCATATCACATTTTGAAACATGCGAGCCAGCCAGCTCCAGCCGAGGAGGCCTTAACCTCTCCCTGACCCTGGGTAATGTGCCCATAAATATCTCCGCCTCCCTGCAGTGTTGCCCGTTATGCTTTTTTCTTTTTTTTTTTTTATCGGTTGTCATCTCCTGACTGCACCAAGGTGGCTGCTTTTTCCTCGTTCCCATAGCTTCATCCAACCCTCATGGCCTGATGGGCACATTTCCTCCTCCTGTTCTGGTGCACGGTATTGATTGTTCATCCATCAACGCCGAACTCGCCGCCCGCATCCCCAAAAGCTTCTCAATGAGTATCTGCCCCCATAATGTATAGATACACTGATACATAAAAAATCAATATGGCCCTGGCTGGTTTGGCTCAGTGGATAGAACATCGGCCTGTGGACCAAAGGGTCCCGGGTTCGATTCCGGTCAAGGGCATGTACCTCAGTTGCAGGCTCCTCCCCAGCTTGGGCCGTGGTGTCGTGGCTCATGCAGGAGGCAACCAATCAATGTGTTTCTCTCACATCGTTGTTTCTCTCTGTCTCTCCCTCTGTTTCTCTCTAAAAATCAATGGAAACATGTCCTTGGATGAGGATTAAAAAAAAACAACAATATGTAAAATTGGAAACAAAATGTACCAAGATGAAGACATTTATATGCAATACTTGATCCATGAGGAATTGCGTTGTTTACTCTTCTCTCTTCTTTCTAAACAACTTGAAATATCCACTTACGTATTTCAATGACAAAAAACAGTTAGATGGTGTGGGTTATTAAGTAGACTGAGAGTGATATTTGCAAGTTTCCTGCTGGGTTTGGTTGCAAACATTGCCTGGCTGCTAATCACCCTGCTCTCCACTCTCCTCTCAGAGATTCAATTTACATCCCATTGTTTATGAAACAAATAAGTGAATTGCCATAGTGCTTTCATGGGAAAGCTATAGAGTGTCTATTAATTGGGATTCCAATAACGAGTGAAAGTTTTCATTGGCTACTTAGAGCTTTAGCTGCTATGCACAGTAGTACTTTCCTTTCTCTATAAAATATATCAGATTGCAAAATCTGCATCACTAGACTAACCCCAAAATGTAACTTTTTCTTACCCATGTGGAGTCCCAGTGTGATGGGAGGAGAAAGCACAGTGGTCCCTTTCTGTCTCATATATTTAATTGGCATATTTCAAATAAATTTCAGCAAATGTGACTGCAAGACCCCTTTTACTTTTAATGTGCCATTCTTCCTATTTCTAGTCAAGGGTTCAGGAAAAGCAGGCAGTGAAGAGAAATGCAAAATGTTTCATCAGGGTAACTCTTAAAGGAAAAACCCTAAGGGTATAACCAAATTAAGTTAATCGGCTCTCCTGCTTGCCCTTTTTAATTTTTTTAAAAAAAATTCATAGAGAAAGAAAGAGGGGGAGAGAGAGAGAAGCATCGATGATGAGAGAGAATCATCTATCAGCTGCCTCCTGCACGCCCCCTACTGGAAACTGAGCCCCAACCAGTTATGTGCCCTGACCAGGAATCAAACCATGATCTCCTGGTTCATAGGTCAATGCTCAACAACTGAGCCACACCAGATGGGCTGCCTTTTTTTTTTTTTTTTTTTAACATTTCCAGAGTTAAGTAGAAAATCTTGTAATTCTGAGCCAGCTATTTGTTCACTGGCTCTGTGTTTTGTTTTTTCTTTTAAAATCCAGAACTTATTTAGACTCTTCTTTTTAAACTGCAAATGCCATGATTCTAAACAGCACTCTGAGTACCAGTTAAAAGTAGCTTATCGCTGGAGATCCTACTTTAGCTTCTAGAAGCTACTATAAGTAGGGTAGGTTTAAACATTCAATTTAAGAGAGGTAGAATAATGCTCGAAGAGAGATAGAAAAAGAATTAAGAAGACAGTATAATTGGCCATTGCAAGAGAAAGACTCACACATTTTATGTCTTTTGGCCACCAGAATCCCCCGAAGAATTATAGGATCACAAAGAAAGCTTATTTCTTATACTCCTCCCTCTATTTTTACGAATCCAGAAATTGGCACCAGCACCACCCAGAGGTGATGCTCTAGAATTAAATGCACAGTCTTTCATTAAGTTGATCTATTTTTTTAATATATATATTTTTTATTGATTTCAGAGAGGAAGAGAGAGGGAGAGAGAGAGAAACATCAATGATGGGAGAAAACCATTGATCAGCTGCCTCCTGCAGGCCCCCTACAGGGGATTGAGCCTGCAACCCAGGCATGTTCCCTGACCAGGAATGGAACCATGACCTGGTTCATAGGTCAACGCTCAACCACTGAGCAACAGCGGTCAGACCAAATTGATGTATTTTTGATTCAAGTCATCAGGGGCAGGGTACACCCAGACACTTGTGGCCATTAATTTTGTAACTTGAGGGAACATTTTGATTAAAACTACCAATGCATAAAGTTAGCTTTACAAAACGCCGCAAATGTAATGTGTGGCAGTTGGCAGTGGTCACACACATGTCAACTATCATATATTTGCATGCATCGCAGTAGACTACCTTGTGATAGGTGTGGACTCATATACGAATAATAATCTTCGACTCCCTGCATGCATGTTTAATTGTAAAAAGCTGGGGCGTATGAGGAAGATGCCCAGGACAGCGACGGGTGGTCTTGAAATGTCTTGTAGTCATAGGACTGGAAAAGGTTTCTGCCTATGCACACAGTTTACTTATTTCACTTTTACTTAGAAAAATAGACCCCAGGTAGTATTGTTTTAAACTTGACACTGAAGAGTTTGTGCAGCAGCTGGAGGTGTGATTTCGTCAGGTGGTATCACCAACGAGGGGCATTTGAACAGACGGTGCGGGGCTTTTGAAGAGCAATTATTTATGTGCCTATTGCTGATATAAATGTGTCAATACAGCACCTCAGAAACAGAAAAAAAGAGACAGTAACCAACGCGCAGATGCCGATTGCGCTGGTAAAGTACTGCAGAATCAGTGCCATTTCATTCCACTGTACCCAAACTCCAATGTTTGATTCCCTTTGGAATCTGAGTAAGAATTTGTCACTATATATAAATCGATCTTGAAATGGAAACCACGAGGTTTATTGCTCTTATTCAGAATTTCTGGCCTGCCGATACTTTGTAAATGGAGGGAAATTCTACTGACCAACAAAATACTTTGCTTTCAGGAATTTTGAGAAAACAACAATAGACCAAAGAGAGAACGAACATGCATAAGGTATAATTTTATAACCTTAATGCATGTACTCACCTTTTTTTGGTTTCATTTTACATATAAAATATTTCCAAAAGTCAACAAGATAACACCCTACAGCCTTCAGTTTCCCAGACTTGAAGACTTGTATTGTTTGTTCCTGGTGATGCTATTTGATTTCCTAATTATTCTCTAGAAATTGTCCAACCTCTCTCTTTTCGGTTGGCCCCTCCAAGAAAAGAGTATTTCTTTTCACCTCATTGCATTGTCAATGATTTGGTTTTTAATGGTTTCAGTGTTTTGGAAATATATATTCAAATGTTTTACTGGGATCAATTATTAGGAAAAAAATGCGCCTTCTTTAGCATTGATGGCCAAATAAATCCCCATCAGTTGCGTGGGTTTATTTTATTTAAAATTATTTGGTGATTCTAGGAGTTTTGTTCTTTTCATTCTGGCAGTTGGAGTTTTGAATTACCTGCTGGATGAAAGATAGGGCCCTAGCACGCCTTATACTGCATTTCTGATTGTATCTCGGCACTGTTCTCTCTCTTGGAAAATACTTTCTTCCTCGCATGTTACAGTGAATGTTTCATTATTCTTATTTTCTAAGGAGGTAAAGCATTTCTTTTTCTTGTCACATCCACAGACACGATTGCATTAGCAATGCAGAATGACAGAGAAGAGATTTAATTTCCTGATCCGCACCCTATTGAGAAACAAAGAGAATTCCTGGGTTTCTTTTATTAGAGGGAGATTGAACTGTGAATTTACCAGTAGATTTTGGACACTTGTTTTTTTGCGCTTTTTTCCCCTTCAGTATTTTGTGAAAACAACATTCTCAGCCTCCCACACATGCAATGATTACTCCTCTGCTCACGTCGCATTTCTAGGTAAATCATCCCACACAAATGAGACTAATCTCAGCTCCCTGGGTGTGATTTGCATAAGAAGTTTAAGCAAATGAATGAATTGCGGTTGAGAAGTTTCCGAACATCAAATAAGTAGTGAAAGAGTGAAAAGGACTTGTATGTGATAGATCCTCCCTTCCCCCAACTGATGGAGGGAGTATGACGTCACCTGCACCTGTGGCCTGGACATTCCTGAGCACCTAACCAGGCACCTTATATGGACTATACATTGAACCACCAATCAGCACCTGCCAAATACCCTAAGCCCTCGATTCCTAAGTACATAAGTGCCTAATCATGTGCCTTATATGAAACCACCAATCAGCATGTGCCGAGTACCCTAAGCCCCATCCATTCCCGTTCCTCCCCTCAAAAGGCGTGTTCACCTCTGCACATGTTGCTTTTCTCCCTTGCGTGACAGCCCGGCAGGGTCCTTCTCCTCTAATAGAGCCTGTAGTCCTGGTTTTCGGCCCTCTGTCTCATCTTTCAGTATGCATGCATATAACACACCAAAGGACACAAGACACTGGGGGGTGGGATGAGGGCATGCGACAGGGGGTAGGGGAGGCTGGGGGAAGGTCAATGGGGGAAAAAAGGAGATATATGTACTAATACATGTAATACTTTAAACAATAAAAAATATATTTAAAAAAAGAGTGAAAGATCCACAGTGATGAGTAAATTTGTCCAAGGTCAGCCAACAAGTCAAGACTAAAACTTGAACCTATTAAGATGAACCTTAACAAATAAATGTGAAGGCACCATTTGCATTCAAGTACAGACAAGGAAGAAGGGTGACATTAGGGCATTACATCTGCCATTCTTAATTATCCCTTGTTGACTTGTAAGCTGTGATTTAACGTGACAAGGAAGCATTTGAGGGGCTGGAAGGTTTTACACAAATATTAAAATTACTACACTAATAACTGTCCCATGCAGTCACGGTGTTCGGAGCAACATCAGTGGTGCGTTTCTCATCCATAATTAAACATCACTCCTATTTGTGGGGGGGGAGAAAACTATAATGAGAATTTTGACACAGGGAATAATATACGAGGTAATGTGCAATATGCAGATTTAACTTTGAAATGGGAAAAGCTGTATTCTTAAGTTTACGGGTTAGCACCTCCAATGAAAGAGGAAATAAACTTAGGTTGTCTACAGCACAGAATGGAGACTAAGGGAAGAAATCATAGGAAGTTTGAGATTTATCATTAGAGAATTGCTAAGCCATACACCGAAAACTATGAGAAACTGTGGAAGGCAGACTAATATATTAGAGAGAGGAAATCAAGTATGGGGAAAAGGAAGCTACTGTATATGCTGATGAAACTCAAGATAATAATCCAACTGTAGGCTAATGTATGTGTTCTGAGCTTGTGTTCAAGATAGGCGAGGCTGAGCTATGATTTTTGGTTGGTAGGGGTATTAAATGCATTTTTGACTAACAAAATTTTCAACTTAGAATGGTTCATCAGTCTGTTTTCAGCACCTATGAGTCTGTTTTTATTTTGTTTGTTAGTTTATTTTATTCATTAGATTCCACATATAAGTTATATCTTTATTTGGAGGCCTGGAAGCCAATGTAGATGGCCAGGAAGGTCAAGAACCTCAAGTTCAGAGTCCTTCCCTAGAATAGACTCCTTTGATTGCTGGGAGTTACTGTTAGTTGTAGATCCTGCTAGGAGAGGCAATGAAGACAGATTGCAAGCAAGAAGCATTTCTCTGTACACAGTTCTGGTAAATTGCCTAAAGCAATTTCACAAGAAATGGATCTTGAACTCCAGTGCTCCAGTAATTATGTATGCTCCCTTTCCTTATTCTAAATACATATTTACGTTCAGACCTAATTTCGTATTTACAATTTTGTAATCTTTTTCTTAAAACTCCTTATCTTTTATATAAGCTCCAATCTCCTCAAAACAGTGATTTGCCTCTGGGTAGGACATTGTACTGGTAAACCCTGGAGTGATGCCCAATTGTGGTGAGAAGTATGCTTTTCTTTATTGAATGTGAGAGAATGGTCAATCAGATAAGGGAGGTAAGAGAAGACTCCAGGTGATGTCTCTACAAGAGGCATTCTCCTGCATGGTCTACATTTAGTGTTTATAAAATCGGAGACTATGAAAGATGAGTCCTTGTGAGCAGCCTCGCTTCTTTCCCTTTGCAATATCCTCAGGTAATCTCCACCGTGAACATTCCCCAGTTTGAGGACTGTTCTCTTGGGCAGCCTTGTTTGGTGATTAGCAATACTTTTAATGTGATTATTTGAACGGTTTAATCACTTAATGGTGCTGTGATACACCTGTGTACTATCTAGATGTTGCTTTTCATTTTGTCATGGAGAATCTCATTTGTGTTAATCAGTTCTCAGTAATTTTTCACTCACTGACTAACATTTTGATCTCCTTTTTTCTTTTTTTAATTAGATACCTATTGTTTTGTCTTTATTTCTGTCTCCTTTATTTCTCAGTGAAAATACCTAGCATGGTGTAGATGGCAAAATGCTCAACATAGAGTGAAAATAGCCAGGGTTTGTGATTCACATCGATCCATTACTGTATGTCTTCGAATGAATACACATCCCGAGTCTCTGTTCACTGGAATGTTATCTGTATGACTTGGAGGTAGCCACACTCACTCATTGGTACACACACTCTTGTTTGTGTACTATATGCAAAAAACTCAATGAAAGGGTAAAATACAAAGATAGAAGCTATCTTTTCTCATGTTTTTAAATTTTAAAAAATATTTTCCTCCATGGAGTACATGCATATGATTTAAAAATCCAGATAATACCTCAGTGTTGACAATGTTGCCTGCCCCACCCTTTTGTAGTCATATTCGAAAGACACAAAGCACTTGCAACTCTCTTGTGTCTGTGTGGACAACTAGCTCTTGAGTATGGAACCGTATTTTCTCTCCGGTTACTTTGTGGCACAAATTAGCTTACATCTTCCACTTCCCCCCATTGCACTCGCACTGGTTTTGGCCACTCTGCTAAATCAGTCACTACTCATTTATTCACACTTCGCCTTCCAAAAGTTTTTACGGACACTCAATGGTAGTTGGTTGTCCACTCCCCCTCAATTTTGATTCTGTACTTTTGTATTTTTCCTACTGTTGTATTTCTGTTTTAGGAGAATATTGATATAATATTTATGTTTATCAGCTGACTATTAACAGGGATGAATTAATTATACAGGTCCCCTCAGTTCATTCTGTTGTATGGATATAAAAGCATTAAGTGAGAAGCTGACATTAAAAGGCATTTGATAAATGCAAGTCTCCTTTTTGCCTTTCTTACTGGAGATGTAAGCACTCTGTTAGGGTTGATGAAGTAGCTGCTAATGGGTCCTGCATGTTTCTATGGCTCCTCTCCGGACGTGAGCGACTTAATGCATTAACATGAAGCACCGACCAATTCCTCTGGATTTTGACACTTGCAGGAAAGCATACCGGTTGATTTGTACTCTGTTTGTTTCATATCATCTCTAATAAAGCCCCGTGTCAATTCACATAAACGCTTTCACTGGAGTATCTCATTTTGGGGCTGAAATCATAATAATCTGTAAGTTTGCTAACCAAATTGTTTCTGCGCATGACATAAATACTTAACATTTCTGTAATGGGATGATAACGGGTCAGTGAGAGCCTAGCACATTGGCGTCTGGTATTTTCTGCAAAGCCTCACAAAGATGACGGCTCAGAAGTACAGGTAAAAGCTCACAACGTTTTCACAACTCTGAATTCCAGCACTGCACGCTTAATTTTTCCTGGATAACAACGAGTATGTTTTTATGAATGTATGACGCATAAAGAGGACGAGGATTCCGTCCCCGTATTTCCAGAGACATGGATTGCTAGTGTTTGTTTCTCCATTTGTTCAAAGGGCAACCTAATTAAAAATACTTACTGCAGTATTTCAGAAATAATACAACAAATGGGACTCATCAAGCAGCACTCTCGGAAGAGTTATTTAAATTCTACGTGATACTCGGAGCTGAAACTTTGAGCTCGATTCTTGCCTTATAACCCAGTTTGTCTGAATGGCACATAGAAGCCAGAAAACAATGGGCCAAGATGTGAAATCTTATGAGGAAAGAGAATGACTCTTATCCAGAACATGAGTAGAGGGGCCCATCACATCCCGTGGCCCCACAAGAAGTGGACACACAGGACCACGTACTGGGACTCTGAGCACAGGAAAGATTTTGGTGCCTAGATTGCTACTGGGGTCAGAGGGAACTATTGCTGTGGCTTTCTATTTTTTTAATATGTCTGTATTGATTTCAGAGAGGAAGGGAGAGGGAGAGAGAAATAGAAACATCAGTGATGAGAGAGAATCGTTGATCAGCTGCCTCCTGCATGCCCCCTACTGGGGACTGAGCCCACAACCCAGGATGTGCCCTGACCTGGAATCGAACCGTGACCTCCTGGTTCATAGGTCGACTCTCAACCACCTAGCCAGGCTGGCCAGGCTGCTATGACTTTCTAAGAGGAGTCTCTGTGACAAAGAGCAGAGGAGAAGGTGAGCATCACTCCATGTGACACAGAGGGGTCACAGCACCAAGAGTTATCATCAACAGTCAGGATCCAACCACAGTCCAGAGGGTAGTAACTAGTTATCTAAATCTATTGCCTGAAATCTTGAGAATCTTGACACTCCAGAGAATCGTGAAAGAAGTGGATGGGAAGCATTTCAGATGCTGGTCTACCCATATGTTCTTTGTATGGCCAGAGCCTACTTATAACTATTTCTATGGCATGGAAGCTAAGAGATCTGTGATTAAACTACAGTAAGTCCTCTCTTATCTACATACAAGGCTTATGTTCCAAGGCCCCCAGTGGAGGCCAAAACCTGCGGATAGTAGTGCCAAACCCTATATGTACCATGGTTTTTTCTATACACTCATACCTATGATAAAGTTTCATTATGCATTAGACACATTAAGAGAATAACAGCAACCACTAAAAATAAAACAGACCAATTATAATAATAGACTGTACTACAAGTTTTGTGAATGTTGTCTGTCTATCTCTGTCTCCTGTAATTTTCACATTTTTCAGTCCAGATCCGTGCCTCAGTCTGTGTGGGAAGCATCCCTTACTTACAGCTCAGGGCTTGAGGTCACTTGCTCCAGGGATACGTGGCTGAAGTCATCCTATAGACTCACTGCTTTGTGGGGCAGCCTGTTGCCACCAGTCGGGATACATTTTCTGTTCCCATCTCCCACCCATAAATATAATGCCTTTTCCATCTTAACCAAGCCCGTACCATGCATATGAGTTATTTTTATTTGACCTCACAGTATCTGGTTGTGGCTTTTCACTTGGAGATTATTTTGTGGCGTGAAAGACTTGACACACAATGGATTTGTGATCAAAGAAATCCCCACTTTTGACTTTGTTCAACTGTGCAGGTTTTGCGGGGAAAATATGAAATTACATATACCTTTCATGTGTGCATGTAAGTCACACACGGTATCTTGTGCTTTTGGCATCACGGCCAAGAATAACCGTCCATTGACAACAACAAACAAACCAAACCCACAAGAATCCCCAAACTTCACACTTGAATCCTTGTTGTTGTAGTACATGTTTTAGTGATAATACCTTTCATCCTCACTGATGGAGTATTTGCTGGGTGAATGGATTTCTTTCATTCACCACTAACTGATTTATCCCGAAGGATGCAGTGTATGTATTGATCTATTGTCCAGCCTTACATATCGAACTCTAAGAGCTAGAAATATCTCGAGTCTATGATATGCACTGTTAAGAATTTAGAAGATATATTTCTTAAAAAAAAACCACAGAAACAATTAGCATCTTGACATCTCACAAAAGCACCCTTGTCAAAAAGGAATTGGGAGAAAAATATATATAATTGTAGGAAATTTGGGGCTATTACAAATTAAACTGTTGTGGACATTAGTTTATAATCTTTCACTCACGTTTTTGGTATTAACATGGAATTAGAGATTGGATCACATGATACATGTGTATTTATATATGTATGGAACGGCTGAACTGTTTTCCATCATGTTTCTGAGACTCCCAATTCCTTCAAATCAATGCCAATATGTAGTAAGGCCAGTCTTCTGAGTTTCAGCCATTGTAATAGATATGTAAGAATATGTCCTTGAATTTCCGTCCCCCTGCCCTGCTTGAGGATATTTGCATTTTGTATATTTATTTGTCAAAGTGTTTATATATTTTTATTGTTTTATTTTCTAATTCTGGATAAGATTCGTTGTCAGATATATGATTTGAAAATATCTTCACCTCATTTGTGGTTTGTTGTTATTTTTAAATGGACTTTATTTTCTAGAGCAGTTTTAACTTCACAGAAAAAAGAAGCAGAAGGTACAGACATTTCCCATACACCCCTGGCCCCCCAACATATGCCTACCACTTTCTCAACACCCCCCCTCCTAGAGTGATGCCTGTGTCACAGTCGATGAGCCTATGTTGGTACATCATCATCACCCAGCCTCTGTAGTTCACATGAGGGTTCACTCTTGGCCTTGTGTATTCACTGTATTCACTCCTGGTTTGCACAGATGTGTAATGACGAGCATTCACCATTAGAGTTCCATACACAGTCATTTCACTACCCTAATAATCCTTGGTGCTCTTCCTAGTCTTCTCTCCCTCCCAACTCTGACCTTATTGTTTTTAAATATGTTTTATTTACTTCAGAGAGAGGAAGGGAGAGAGAGATAGAAACATCAATGATGAGAGAGAATCATTGATCAGGTGCCTCCTGCATGCCCTCTGCTGGGGATCAAGCCACAACCCCTGCATGTGCCCTGACCGGGAATTGAACTATGATCTCCTGGTTCACAGGTCAGTGCTCAACCACTGAGCCACACAGGCTGGGCCCAACTCTGATCTTTTTACTGTCTCCATAGTTTTGTTTTCTTCAAGAATATGTATATTGAAAAAAATTATTTATCGTGTAGTTGAAGTCATATATCATATAGCTTTATCAGATTGGCTCCTTTCACTTAGAAATATGCTCTTAAGTTTTCTCCATATCTTTCTGTGGCTTGATAGTTCATTTCGCTTAACTACCGAATAATATTCTGTGCTCTGGGTGGACCGCTGTTGATTTATCCATTCACCTATTAAAGGACATCTTGGCTGCTTCCAAGCTTTGCCGATTATGAATAGAGCTGCTACAAACACCCCCATGCAAGGTTTGCTGTAGACAGAAGTGTTCAGATTCCTTGGGTGAAGCCTGCGCAGTGTGATTGCTGGTCATGTGGTAAAAGCGTGTTTACTTTTCTAAGAAACTGCCCTTCGTGGTGAGTCCCGCCATGGAGCGTGACTTTGGTATTGTGTCTGAAATGACATCTCCAAACCCAAGGTCATCTAGAGTTTCTCCTGTGTTATCTTCTAGGAATTTTAGAGTTTTGAGTTGTGCCACATTAGATCTGTCATCCATTTTTCAATAATTTTTTGTAAAAGATGTAGGCTCTACGTTAGTTTGGATTTTTTATTATCTTGACAAGGTCTTTCGAAGAGTAGACATTCTTATTTGGATGAATTTAATTTGTTGGTTTTTTTCATGAATTGTGCAACTGCTGTGATATATAAGAAACAATTTTGTGGTTACAAAATCAAAAAGACTTTCTACTATGTTTTATGTTGGAAGTTCTGTAGTTTTGGGCATTATAATCAATTTTTAGTACATGGTGCTGGATATGGATCAAAGTTCTTTTTTTATTTTTGCATATGGGTTTCCAATATTTAGTATGTGTTGAGAAGACATGTATTTTCAGATTTTAACTTTAAAATAAAATGCAACTTATTTGAATAGCAAAAGCAAAATCCTCAATACAGAGTTTAACTTAATGGTGTCAGTTCAGGAAAAGTAGAAAAGTTATAAAACAGCCAAAACAACACAGTGTCATAATATCATCATGCTGTGTTAATAGCTTGACCTAAACACTGAGGGAGAGGGTGGGAGAGGGGAAGTTTACGTTATCTACGTGATTGGAAGGCCCCACAGACGAGGGAACATACGTGGTCAGCGTTGAAACATGAGTAAGAATTTATCAGTTGAATTAACTGTGAGATGGTTGGCATTTCCAGGAATCAAAAAGAAACACTTGACAAACAGCATTTATATAACCATTTCTAAAACTGCCAAAAATACTCTTTGTAGGACTGGCAAGAAACACCTCGTGAATGAAATCAGGAGTTTGCAGGGTTCCTGGTATGAAATGAATTGGAAGCCATGGAGGGAGTTTGTTAGCCATGAGGGAGCTTAGATTTTACTTACTGGCTCTCCAAGGATCATAAAAACGACAATCAATTATATCATTTAGAAGGCTTTCTCTTTTGGAACACTCAGAATTCTATGTCCTTTGAAATTGTAAAATAATGTCGTTTACCTTTAACATACAATCCCTGTACGGAACAAATGTCCAGAAGTCAAACATTATGTCCATGATCATTTCAGAACAAAAATTGTACAGTCTATGTAAAGGGAGGCATTTCTTCTCAGCCGTAAGAGTTCTCCTTAAACTTCATAAGCATGCTGAAATTGGACAGTCATATAAAAAATGAACATTGCATGCAAATATTTGCAGGTTATTGTTAGAGACTCAGAGTAACGTCAGAAAATGTATCCGCTCTTTGGTTAGAAGGTCACAGCCATTTTGCTCGTTAAAAAAGCAAACTTTTAGTCAGTTCATTCCCTGACCCAAAGCTAACTCTCCTACATAGCAGATACATGTCGCAGAACTCATTAATATCACCATTCATTCTGCTTTGCCATGCATTAGGAAGGAGCTGTGATTTATCTACGTGTCTGATGGTGCAGATATGAGAGAACGTGACATCCACGGGTAACAATTCCCGCCTGACCGTTGTGAGTTCTCAGGTGTACGGTGATAATTGCTCTTTTATGAGCCCAGCCTCTGCTTTGCAAATGCAGTGACACTTTACTGATCACTGGGGTTGCAAAACGAATTGTAGGGAAATAGAAACATTTACTGTCCAATATATTGTGACACTTTCTCAATTAAGGTTTCTGATAATGTCCTGATTAAATATATATATATATATATATATATATATATATATATATATATATATGTCTGATCAATGCATCTCTACAAGTTAGATTTTTTAAAAAGGAAATCTTCTGTAATGTGGATTTTATGAATCATGGGAGAGTCGAGATTGAAAACCTGAGGGCAGATTGGGCTTTGTGTCTCCCCTGAGACTAGTCACTGTCTGTGGCCACCTCTCCTTCCAAGTGTATTCGCGTTTAGCTTTGAACATCAGCCTGGGCTGAGACGTAAGTCACCGGGGATTTTAAGATATTAAAAGCAGCAATTCAAGGAGAGCTAGCCCCCAAATGGCTCAGTGTTTACCAAGAAAGAGAAATTCATCTCATCTGTCAAAAAAAGAGGCCGGGACATGCTTAGGCTGCCACATAAGAAACTGTATCATTTGGCAGCTTTAAAAGGCGTAAAAGTATCAAGGTGCCTCTTCAAATATGTTTAAAAAATTTTTATAACAAAAACATAAAATGGTACAGATGTAAATATGCAAAAGCCCTAAAATTAAACTTCCACATGGCAGGTCATTAAAAACAGTAAATCCTACTCAAAGATAATGTAGCTCTTGCTGTAAGAATTGTTACATTTTAAAAGCGTGAATGTTTGCATAAAATTATTAAGAGTAAAATAGCCTGGCCAGTGATCTCAGTGTAGTGTTGACTCATGAACCAGGAGGTCGCGGTTCAATTCCTGGTCAGGACACATGCCCCTGACTGCAGGCTCCATGCCCTCTTGGGAGCCTTCAGGAGGCAGCTGATCAATGATTCTCTCTCTCATTGATGTTTCTAGCTCTCTCTCTCCCTCTCCCTTCCTCTCTCTGAAATCAATAAAAACATATAGTTGTTGAAAAGTAAAATAAAAGTCTACAACTTAAGTATCCACGGTCTTTGCTTCATCATCTAAATAACAAAAACCAAGGAACTTTTTCCACTGAACACTTACACTCTGAGAAGAAGTGGTAGTATTTTGTGAAAGTACTTGAGTCTTCATATATACTTCTCAACCTCATTTACTTTTATAACAGTCATGAAAGAACTCCACTTGGAGCTAGAAATTGAAGTATATGAATGACATAATGCATGAAATCTCAGAAATGGGTTAGCAGTGTGTTGCACTATCTAACTTGTCTGAGTATTTACTAACCTAGCCCAGATATTTAAGGATGTGAATGAAATCTTGTGCACCTGGAGAATGAGCAGACTTAAACTTAAAACACACTTGTGGAGCCATTCCAAAGATCATTGTTGTAAGTTTTGTTGTCTCAAAAAAAAAGCTCTTTTTATTTCCTCTAAATCAGTGGTCGGCAAACTGCGGCCGCGGCTCTGTTGACGAATGAGTTTGCCGACCACTGGGCTAGACTAAATGTTACCGTGTAGTTGGAAGCGGTGAGGATTAGGCAATTGTGGCATATTGTGTGCAAAGAGGTAAAGGGTAGCATATGACAGTGGTCGGCAAACTCATTAGTCAACGGAGTGGCAAACTGCGGCTCGCGAGCCGCGGTTTGCCGACCACTGCTCTAAATCATGCCCAAATAACGCAATTGCCAATTCCTGGGGTTCTCTGTCTCCAAAATGGAGTTTTCCATATCTCTAGTGAATGTTTCACAGAATCTCCTTATTTTTTAAACGTAAGCAGTTCTTAAAGGCCGCTTACATCGTCGTTAAATAAAGCTGCTGCTTATGTAGCAGATGTGCACTTGCAACCTCTGACAGTGTTTCAAGATTTCAACGCCCCATTTTTGTACAATGAAAGAAGTGGATTTTTAAGATTACTGAGACTAATAGTCAACGCGAAATGTGATCTTTTTTCCAAAATATACACAGTTAAGCCTATCATATTCTTAACAGCTTCACTTAGTAATGGGATAGTAAAAATAATTTATATTTGAGATTAATGTTTTTAATTTTTAAAAAAATATATTTTATTCATTTTTTACAGAGAGGAAGAGAGAGGGAGAGAGAGTTAGAAACATGGATGAGAGAGAAACATTGATCAGCTGCCTCCTGCACGTCCCCTACTGGGGATGTGCCCGCAACCCAGGCATGTGCCCTTGACCGGAATTGAACCTGGGACCCTTCAGTCCGCAGGCCGACGCTCTATCCACTGAGCCAAACCGGTTAGGGCTTTTATTTTAAATTTATGTTGATATCATGTGAAATTCATACTAATAATGATTGAGTTCGATATTTTTACCTTATCATTCTTCTTTGCAAACTTATTAGTGACTTTTTCTTCTGTCCCACATGGATTTAAATGTCCCGCCTTTTTATTTTATGATGTATGATACTTCCACAGAATTGGAAGTTAGTGCTTTGTTTTTTAGCCCATCACGCTCTTTTTATCTTGGGGAAGTTGAGCACTAGTATCGTATGAAAAGTGCGTGCTATTGATGGGGGAGAGTTTGTCAATTTTTTAACGAAAATCTTATTCTCATGGCAAGATGGAAACTCCAACTGACACTGCAATGATTTTCATAGTTGTATCCATGTATTTAGTGTTACTAATAAAAAGTGCTGATGTGTTGGTTGTAGGGCAGCCAGTCAATGTTATCTGTTATAGCAGCCCTAAGGATCCTTCGGATTTTCTTAACTTTGGGCAAAATGGCACAGTTTGTGAAAACTTAATGGAAGAAATGGGTGAACCAGTGGTTATATATTTGATCTCCTCATTTTACATGGTAATAGAACCTTTCCTTTTAAGAAAAAAATTTTTTATTGATGTCAGAGACGAAGGGAGAGGGGGAGAGAGATGGAAACATCAATGATGAGCGAATCATTGGTCGGCTGCCTCTTGCACGCCCCATATTGGGATGGAGCCTGCAACCTGGGCATGTGTCCTGGCCAGGAATTGAACTGTGACCCCCTGACTCATAAGCGACGCTCAGAAACTAAGCCAGCTACCCAGGTGAACCTTTGCTTTTTAACTCTTCAACAGCTGTTACATCTCTGTGATGAGGCAGTTCAATGAAACAGGAGCTGAACTCCCAGAAAAGCCTCAACAAAGACTTTTTGACTCCACTGGTTAATTAACCACTAGAAAATCAGAAACGCTAGAAAGCACAAGACAGTAAATAGTCTTCTCTCAGTAAGAACATTCAGAATAAATTGTTTCAAAGATATTTATACATATTTGAGAAACTGAAAGACTTGGCAAATGTTTCAAAACTTAATAATGGGATTATTTGAAAACTAAGAATTTAGCATTCAAAATAAGAACTTGAAAAATAAAACTTAATTTATGTTCATTAATTTTCTCCAACAGTTTATTTAACTCCATACTATTTATTTTTAATGAGCTATGCAATGGCTCACTTCATATATGAATTCACCATTACCTCTGGCTAATGATATTTTCATCAAAAGATTAGATTTTTTAAAAATTAAATTATGAGTTAATTAATACACATTAACAATAACAACAGCAATCTCAAAACAGATTTGATGGGATATGACGTTTGAATCATATTTTACATTAATAATGTAAATCATCATTTACAGAGCAATGATGGTGGTACTTTATGTTAAGAAGGCCTTTTGTTCCTGGGATGCCATTCTTTACATTTAAGAAATGAATTCGGTGCGCGTTAGGAAGCATCTTCTCCTTGGGAGTGTAGGGCAATGTGCTTATTGGAAGACACTGACAGGGAAGTTGAGGTGTTGCCAGGTTGGTTCCTGATTTGACTTTGGAGAATTTCAGAAGACCTTTGGGGCAGCAGGTGCCCTGTGCCCAAACATCGATCCTTCAGATCAGCTGCCATGAATCAGTCTAAACCAGGGTCTGAGCTTTGGTTCATCTGTTTGACGCTCTGGCGGAATTTACATGGTTATCCTTGACTATGTAACCAGGTAGGTTTTTATCCCCCATTAAGAACATTAGACATAATATAAGATAATCAGGCCCACAGTATTTTCATTGAATAAGTGGTCTTGATAAAGTCACTCGATTTGTTCCCTTTTAAACTGCTTGTTATCTTGCTGTTCCTTGGGATTTGATTTTGTCCCCTCGAACCAGGTTGTGTTCTTGTTTCGTTCTGTATTGTCTAGAAAGTACTTAATACCAAATTTTGACTTACCATCATTTGTTGGTGACTTTTATATTAGAAATAATAATTTTAAAATGCCAGTCGTAAAAAATCCAACTTCCTAATCAAAATCTAAATTGTTAAAATGACTGAACTGTGGCCTTCTGTAGGGAACAGAAAATTACTAAAATAAAAAGATGTTATAAATCTATACAGTATATATTTATTATATAAAGACATATAAAAATATGTGTATACATAGATGTCAGCTTTGTGAATAATTCACTTATTCCAAATGCTATAAAAACAAAGCTTGCTTAATTTAAAATATAAAGTCAGTGTGAATTACCTAATGTAGTCACACTACCCAGAATACTATGAGAGAAACATCATCATCAGCTGCCTCCTGCAGGACCCCCACTGGGGATTGAATCCACAACCCAGGCATGTGCCCTGATTGGCAATCAAACCAGTGACCTCCTGGTTCCCGGGTTGACTCTCAACCACTGAGCCACACTGGCTGGGCAGTGGGACAGTAATCTTAACTCCTCAATGTATAGAAGACAAAATAGCCTTAGATTTCACTTGGACAACTAGGAGGAGTCTCTGATGTTGCTAACAATTAATGTCCTACCTGGACTAATACCACAGGTGAAATTCCTGACTACAACGAGGAGACTCAGGAAGTCATAGAATTCGGGTTGTTGTTCATCACTGGGAAAACTTGGAACATTGTTCCAAAGTGTTTTTATCCATTTGATAATTTTATTGTAGACCCATCCTATATAATAAAAGGCTAATATGCAAATCAACAGAAGAGCAGAACCACTGGTCCCTATGACACGCAGGAGCTGCCCCCTGGTGGTCATTGCGCACCCACAGGGGGAGTGCCACTCAGCCAGAAGCCCTGAGCCAGGCTCTTAGCGCAGCGGTGGTGGGAGTCTCTCCTGCCTCCACAGCAGCGCTAAGGATGTCCGACTGCCAGCTTACGCCTGCTCCCTGAGAGGGCACAGGCTGGGCTAAGGAACCCCCCTTGAGTGCACGAATTTCGTGCACCGGGCCTCTAGTTTTGTAATAAAATTATATTGTTTGTTGTGCTATTGTTTGATATCTGTGATTCAGAGTCATGACGTGGCAACACTCATGGTCTCAACAGGTGACTCAAAAAACTATTCAAAGAAGAAGGGAGGTTAAAACCATGCTGATTAATGTGCCAAACAAACCCAGATCAGCACAGGTAAAACCTTACTTTCAATAAAAATGAACTGTGGTCGTGAAGATCGGGATCAACTTTGATGTCCCTCTCTTACCGCCTTGACTAATGAGTACAGAGGGCTTCAGAAACATGAAAAGGACTCATTGGTCCATAGCCATAGAAACACGTAGTCACCGGAATGAGACGTAACCCTGGTCAACTGGTAAACCCACCTTAGTGAACTCAGTTTTGCAAGCAATTAATGTCAGTTCCTCACAGCTGACAAACTCACTCCAAAAAACACAGCTCCCAGTGACACTTAATCGATGACAGTCTCATCAGAGCCAACACTTTTCTGCAGATGGTGCCAATCCACTTTGTCTGAGAGTCCACCAGTCCCCAAATTTGATGCTTCCTAAGTACCTTAGAGAGGATGTGCAGACTTAGGTTCTCAGAAAGACTATGCCCTACCACCATCTCTCTCCCTTAGGAATATAGGTGACGGATTCTTTTGGTCGTTTGTTTAATTGCTGAGTTTGCCTGATGTTTTAATGATACTTTGATCTGAAAGAAATCGTTTCCCTAGATTTTTTTTTTTTTAAATTTTAATCTTTGACATTGCGTACATCAGAAAGTCACTGGTTGCAATTCTAAATGAAAGCTGAATATATATGTATGTATTATTTTAGAAACATCAACATTCCCATGCTACTTTGTTCTTTTAGGCAAAAACTTACTGTTGCTATTTAGGATCTAGTTTTATATCCGCTAATATAATTTTATATATTTTCATGTTTCTCGTCAAATACATATTTAATTATTTTATCTGCCCAGTGGTAATTGAACTATATATACTTTGTGCTTATTCTTTCTCACTTTTTAAATCTATACTAGTATTTTGGTAGCAATTATCAATATTTTCTAGATTTCATGGAAATATGTCTCAAAAAAATCAAAAAGAAAAAAAGAGATATGCTGAACCTAATTCTAATTCTGGAGGGCAAGTTTTAGCACAGCATGTGAAAGTTTCTTAGATAATTTCAACAATATTGGTACTCAGTAGCTAAATCAATATATATTGATTGCAAAGGAATCTGTATCCAAAGGAAAATCAAGGGGAAATTTGAGAGGTTAACAGAAAGTGTGAATGAATAAATATTTCATACAACTTTTTAGTTGCACGAGAAGTAAGCTTATTTTATAGTTATATATATTTTAACAAATCAGATCTGTTTTCTTTCAACTAAGCTCATGCTATTTAATTACAACATCCACTTGTAGGGCCACCTTACCACAGGGGGTAATTATAAAATTAAATATATGTTACTCATTTTCATTCTTCACTTTTATAGATTGTATTTATGTGAACAATAATTTCCCCCTTTGGCCTGTTTTAAATTTTATAGAGTTGGAAATACCATATACATTATTCTGTGACATTCTTCTCTAAACTCAATATTGTGATATTGAGATTCAGCCATGTTGATGAATGCAGCTTTAATTCTTTTGTTTCTTCAAGGTAAAAATTCATTTTTATTAAAATAGCACAATTTACCCACTCTACTATTTATGGGTATTTGGGTTGTTCCGTATCTGGGGGGTTGGGCCACTCTATGAGAAACATTCATATATGCAGATTTAAGGGTAATTATGCAAAGTGTTTATAATCTTTTGTGAATGAAATTGTTCTACAATTTTACCAACATTTGGCATTTTACTATTTTATTTTTGTTAATCAGATAAATGTGAAATATTTCACTTTCATTTTAACTAGCCTTTCCATAATCCCTACTTAGTTTGAGCATGCCTTCACCTATGGATGGTTATTCATAATTATACAGAGTGTCCCCAAAATATATATGTACATGATTTAACAGCTGGTAGTTCAATTTTGAAAATGAAATTTAATAAACACTGCCTTCATAATTATTCAAAGTGCGTATGTATACCTTTTGGGGGACGCACTGTATTTATGTCACATGCATCTTCATGTTCATGTCTCTTATTAATTTCTCTATTGAATTGTTGTTTTCTTAAGAACTTTTCATTGTTTATTATATATTATGAATACTAAACAATTTTTGGTTTTGTGTGTTAGCAGTGTGCATATGTTACATAAATATACCATTGTTACATTTTAACTCACATTATGGATATTTTTTATAAACAAACACTCTTATTGTAATGTAGTTTAATTCGCTTATCTTTTACGATACAGCTGTGCTTTCTGTGCCTTAAGAAATTTTTTCTTACATTAGTTATATAAAGATATTCTTGTATGCTATTTTTCAGACACTTTATATCTCTTTTATATATTTAAGTCTCTGATTTCTCTATTAACTGATTGTGTAGACTATGAAGTAGAAAACCAGTTTCATTATAACCCATTATGGATAACACATATTTCCAATAACTTTTATGGATTTTTATTATTTCCCAGCTGATTAAAAATGCTTCCCCATGTCATATCAAATTACTATATATGAGTTGCTGTCGCTGCTTTGGGTTTCTCTCATCTCTCTTAGTTTGTTTTGTGATTCCAGCACTAATGTCATGTGGAAGCAACTTGGGTTTGGCAGGGGGTCTGTTTTTGTCCAAAGAATGGAAGGATTGGGGGTATTTACCCGCCAGGCCTGCCACACCCTGCAAAGACCTCAAGATGCCAGATCCCATCCATTTGTGAAAATTTTGATTGAACTCTTAGGTTCTGTACGCCTCTGAATGTATTTTCTGTTAGAGATGTCTTTCATTTGGATACTGGCAATTTCCCTTCCTTATTTTCGTGGGTGGAGCGTCATTTTGGCATTTCTGAAATAAACAGGAGAGAGTTTCAATATATGCTCAATCATCATTTCTAAAGTAAAACCAGTGTAAACCAAACTTTCATCTGAGTATATATAAACCTTATTAAAATTTGATTATACTTATAGAATAAATCCAAATATAATTTAAACATATTTTTAGTTGATACATGGCGATATTATATCTGCAGTAATAAATCAATATTTTCCTTAATATGTTTTTTTCCCCAAATATGTTGAGCCCTGCATAAATATTATTATTTATGCTTTACAGTCATATACTTTTATTAAAAATAGTCCTATCTGGCTTAGTCATTCACTTTATTAGCCTTCCTTTTTCAATTTCTTCCATCAATAGTTACTGAACCCCCTGTCTAAATGTCTTTAGGTTGTATCAAAATATTACAATTCCCACAAAAGACACATTTCCAGCCCCTGAATGTAAGCACACACTATACTAAGAACAGTAAAAACATGTTCAAAGTTTATTTCAAACAAGGTTACGTCATGGGAACATTATATAGCATCTTATATGAATGACTTTCAGGGGCTTCATATATACTTAGGCATGTAATCCCAAATGTGGGACTTTTTAAAATATATTTTTATTAATTTCAGAGATGAAGGGAGAGGGAGAAAGAGATAGAAACATCAATGATGAGAGAGAATCATTGATTGGCTGCCTTCTGCACGCCCCCAACTGGGGACTGAGCCCGCAACCCAGGCATGTGCCCCTGACCGGAATCGAACCTGGGACCCTTCAGTCCACAGGCCGACGCTCCACCCACCGAGCCAAACCAGCTAGGGCTCAAATGTGGGACTTTTTAAGTCGTCTTTATAATCACCATTCTCAAAATAATTGGAACGAGCATCAGTGTTTTGTTCAGTCTTTGGCCCCTGTGTCAAAAAGAAATGTGACTTGCTTAAGATTGTTATTTTCTCAGAAGGAGCAAAATGGGTTCAATCCATTTAAATCCAATTACGTGTATTTTACATCTAATTCATCCTCCAAATAAAATCAGTAAATTAGAGGTATTATTGTAACCAGAAAGAGATTTCTCAGCCAGCGAGGGCCGGCGTTCTGTCACCCGGGGTAAGAACTAGGGAGGGCCACTTCCAGGTAATAGATCCGGTATTCTTCAGATCGACCTGGCGCCCGCTTGCCCTTACATTTAAAGCCAAGCCACTGGAAGTGAACATCTCATTTCTCCCAGAAAGAGATGTGAATTCAGTGTGCGTAAAATGTTCAAATGGAATGTCATCGAGAGTAAAAAAATACTGTTTTTGAAAGAGAAAATGATCATGCATAATATATGTTTTTGCTAACTTGTCACCGAAATAATGGAACACTTTTACTGACAGCTCATTTATATGTAGCATTTCTATTCAAAGTGGTTAACTTAATAAAATGTAATAGTAGAGCCGGGCCGGCGTGGCTCAGTGGTTGAGCAGCGACCTATGAACCAGGAGGTCAGGTTCCATTCCCGGTCAGGGCACATGCCAGGGTTGCAGGCTCCATCCCCAGTAGTGCAGGAGGCAGCCGATCAATGATTCTCTCTCATCATTGATGTTTCTATCTCTCCCTCCCTCTCCATTCCTCTCTGAAATCAATAAAAATATATATTTTTAAAAATTAATAGTAGAACTTGTCATTATGGCTACAGAAGGCTTCAAATTTTTCCTAAGAATAACCCATAATGCCATATTTACTTATTTTTTTGTACCTTATATTTGAAGCTGTACTGCTAGGCTAATAAATAAAATGTAAACATTATTTTTATTTCCACTCATGTGGAAACACATCATTCATCCGAAGGTTAGTTATGGAATAGTCTTCATTATGTAGTAGTCATCCAAGACAGAGCTAAAAAGCTGCAAGGGAAATTGGTGAAAAAACAGCCTGTAAGGTATACGCATAGCAGTCACGAAGGGGTTAAAGCCATCGTGTTCCTTGTGGCTATTAAATGAGAGAGCGCTTTTTCATTAGTGGGCAATTTTTATCCCAGGAAGAAAGATATTTTAGAGTCAGAAACGGCCGAAAAAGGAGGAGCTAATATTTCAGGCAATAATCTATCTGAAAGATTTGTATTTTGTGTACTCAACCAATAAAACCTCTCCAGTCCCTCTCTCTAACTCAAGGAGGGCGACAGAGGGAGTAAGTTGTTCGCGTAAGTTCGATCACCTGAGGTCCATATGTCACATTGATTCTGTTTCGGTAAGGGATTATCCCTATTATTATTTTCATTAAACGTCACAGCTCTCTGACTGCTGGATAATGACCCTAGCACTTGCTGCATGCATCACCTCACACAGCATTGTCCCAGGAACCTCACCCCACTATGTCATAGATACCATGCTTGCCTTCATCTTATAAGGGGGCAGAATCAGCCTCTGAAACATTCCGTCATTTTTCCAAGTCACGTGGCTAATAAATGTTGCACAAAGACATCATGCCCAGCCTAACTCTGGAGCCTGTGTGCCTCGCATTGTAAAGAAGTACAAGAGCAGTTGAAACAGGAGTGACTGAACTTCACAGACATGCAGTATCATGTTATGGAAAGGCAGTTATGCCCTTGTTGGTTTGGCTCAGTGGATAGAGCATCGGCCTGTGGGCTGAAGGGTTCTGGGTTTGATTCCGGTCAAGGGCACATGCCTGGATTTCAGGCTCGATTCCCAGTAGGGGGCCTGCAGGAGGCAGCCAACCAATGATTCTCTCTCATCATTGATGTTTCTATCTCTCTCTTCCTCTCTGAAATATATATATATATATATATATATATATATATATATATATGTGTGTGTATATATATATATATATATATATATATATATATATGATCGGGTGCACAAAATTTGTGTGTGTGGGTAGGGTTGGGGGGGGCGGGGTGGTGTTCCTCAGCCTGGCCTGCACCTTCTCCAATCTGGGACCCCTCAAAGGATGTCCTACTGCTGGTTTACAGGGATCAGGCCTAAACCGGCAGTCGGACATCCCTCTCACAATCCGGGACTGCTGGCTCCAGCCGCTCACCTGCCTGCCTGCTTGCCTGATTGCCCCTAACCACTCTGCCTGCCAGCCTGCTCACCCCCAACTGCCCCCCGCCTCTGACCTGTTTGCCCCCAAATGCCTCCCCCGCCCCTGCGAGCCAGATCACCTCCAACTGCCCCCTGTGCCAGCCTGCTCACCCCCAATTGCCCCCCTGCTGGCTTGCTCACTCCAAACTGCCCCTCCCCAGCTGTCCTGATCACCTCCAACTGACCCCCACTGATGACCTGCTCATCCCCAACTCGCCCCCCTGCTAGTCTGCTTACCCCCAATGGCCCCTGCCGTCCCATTCCTGGCCTGATCACGCCCCTGGCAACCCAAGGTCCCAGACCCTCCTTTTTGTTTTTTTAAGCGCCTCCTTGAACAGAGGTCAGGGCTGGCTAGAAGCAAGTATCTAGGATTTATTTATCTTCTATAATTGAAACTTTGTAGTCTTGAGTGGAAGCCTGGCCCAGCCAGTGCGGGAAGCTTGGCTTCCTCCATCACTGGGGGCAACCCAAGCCTCCTGCTCAGCTCCAGCTCCATGGCTGCCACCATTTTTGTTGGGATTTATTTATCTTCTATAATTGAAACTTTGTAGCCTTGAGGGCTGGCCAGGGTGGGCGGGAAGCTTGGTTTCCTCCATTGCCAGGGTAACCCTGGCCTCCTGCTTGCTCCAGCTCTGTGGCTGGCTGCCATCTTGGTTGGGTTAATTTGCATACTCCTGATTGGCTGGTGGACGTGGTTTGTGGATGTACTGGAGTGATGGTTAATTTGCATGTTTCATATATATATATGTGTGTGTGTGTGTGTGTGTGTGTATATATACACACACACACACATGAGCTTTATATATGCAGTAGAAGACCTAAATAAACACAGGAATGAATAGAACAGCCTGCAGTTGACTCCAAATGCCAAGGCAGCAAAAGCAAAAATAAAAAATAAAGGGGGACTACACCAAACTAAAAAAAGCTTTTGCACTGGAAATAAAATCAGCAACATCAATAGCAAGAGAAAAAAAAATCAAAAAGTAGGCAGATCTGATTGGTAGACACATTTCCAAAGAGGACACACACATGGCCAACAGGTTCATGAGAGGGTGTTCAGCATCTCTGTTCATCAGGAAATGACAATCAAAACCACATGAGATATCACCTCCCACCCGTTAGAATAGCTACGTGAGTATATTTAGGTGTTGTTTTGTTTAACTCTAAGTGAGTGCCAGTATTTGTTTGAACTACCGTCAAACAAATGCAAACTGGAGGCAAACGGCTAAGTTTTAAAAATCAGCTGACCTTACACATATTTAATATTCTTGCAAGGTGCAGATTTGAACTCCTCTCCTTTTTCAGTAACTTATTTAAATCATTTATTAGGTTCCAAGCATTCTAAGGAAATGCCTCAGTCCAGCCTGAAGTGCTGTGAATTATTTGATAGCGAAACTCTTAATAAACGCTGTTCTGACCCAGTGGTCAGGAGTTAATTGGTATTCAAATCTCCCTTACTTGCTCATCTACCAAGAAAAATAATCATCGTTTTGCTCCTCCTCTTGAGTAGGGAACACGATGTTTAATGCTTATTCCAATTAATTATTCTCCACATCTTTAGTCTTTGTTTATATCCAGAGAAAATGTACTTGTCCTTTTTGATGTTTTTTTTTTTTCTGCCAAAAGAATAGGACTAGAATTTGTCACAGCAATTTTATGCCAGTTTATTAAAAGCCTGCGTAATCTTCAACTTTAACCTTTGTATTTCTCTCCAGGCTTAGTTAACGTCCATTATTTGGGTTGGGTCATATAGATAAAACTAAAAGCATTCTAACACTAGACATAGAATTCATTTATTAAATTGAGAAATGGATGGGCATGAAGGTGAAATAGGGCTCAACATAATTCTCCTTTCTGTCCCCAAACTTGATAAATGTCCTCAGGGAAAGAGCCTTGGAGCTCATTTTCCTTTTCCAGGGTCTTTCTTTGGAGTCTCAGGGCCTCCTGGCATTTGTTGCTTCAGAACCTCTCCGTTTCCTTTGAGTAATTGCACATTTTAATTGGCATTTCTAGTTGTTTTGGGCAGCAGTGTTGCTTTGCTCCCAGCCGGTCCATCCCAGTGGAAGCAAAAGGTTGATTGGAAGAAGTTGGGCTTACGCTGCTTCTCCAGTGCAAAGATCATTGAAGCTCATAAGCAGAAATAAGACTGTTCTTAATGAGGAATCTTCCCGCTGAGTTAATGCGGGAATATTCCAGGTAAAAAGATAATAGTGATTGGGACAATGTTTTTAAAACAGATCTTTAACCTTAATGAGGAACACTACTTGGGTCACTGAATGGTTTTTTAATGTAGTTTGGGTACTTTATATCAATATTGACTAATTTGGAGTCTTACTTTCTAAATTTTCCTTTTTAGGTTTTCTTAATTTTAGGTTTATTGCCTGCCAAATTGAGGAAATTCAGTCCAAGATAATGCATCATGTTTTAATGTTGCCTTGCATAAGTAGTATGAATTCTGAAGCCTTAATGAGAGACTTTTTGCTGTGCATTCTAATATTTTGTTCCCTTTCACTCAGAAAAATACTCTATTATTGCTCCTGAATTTTGAGTTTTCAGCACTTGGCCCATATTCAGCTGAAGTATCCCTTTGAATATGCTCTAAGGAAATTACTTTAGCAATAATGCTGCATCTTGCTTGTTTTCTCCGAATCTTCTATCCCGAGGGAAAAGAAAGTGGCATGTATTGAAATGAGTCTTCTGTATTTTTTTGGAAAGCCTCAGATTTCCATCCATTCTTACTAGGGATCATCAGTTTTATAGCTTTGTCTGTCGGTACCCTCGTGGGTAAGATGGCACACCCTGGAGTCATCCCAAGTGTGTGCAAAACATCATTTTGACAGTTATAACGTGTGTCTAAGCCGGGGCAAGTCATTGAGCTTTGGCCTGCCTCTCGCCTCTTCCACGTAATGGGAGAAACTAAGGGTATCTAGTACGTGGGTCATGATGAAGATTGTCTGACACATGATCTGAACATAAATAAAATGTCTTAAGTGGTCAGAGCATCCAATGCATTTTTAAAATCTGTCCCCAAGGCAAAGTGGAGACCTCCAAGCTGCAAGGGTATAAACCTCTGACTCCAAGTGCCGTAACTCTCGTGCATACCTCCTCCTCCTACATTTTCTTCCCCTTGACCCAGGCATGTAACCTATGGTTACTCATAGAAACATCTTTGCTTTTTTGTTTTTTGCTCCTGCAGCCAGTCAATAATTGTGTAATGAATCATCTATATATATAAAAGCCTAACATGCTAAGTGTCTGACCATTCGACCCGTCGCTATGACATGCACTGACCACCAGGAGGCAGAAGCTCCGACCAGTAGGTTAGCTTGCTGCTAAGGTCCAGCTGATTGGGACTGGGCGAGATGGGCCAAACACGCCCTGGAGCCCTCCCGTGGTTCCTCCCCGGCCCTGATTGTGCACCAGGGTGATCCCTCGGCCTGGCCAGTATCCTTTTGCAATCCGGGACCCCTTGGAGGATGGCAAAGAGCTGGTTTCAGCCAGATCCCCACAGGCCAGGCCGAGGGACCCCATCAGTGCATGATCCACTGGGCCTCTAGTCTGTAGTATAATTATCTCTCTTTCAAATAACTATCACCATTTTTTCTTTCAGATTGGACCTTGAGAGATACACGTGTGGCTCTCTTGTTAAACTATCTCTTATTTCTATAGCTTGAGTCAAATGATTCGAACATACTTTTCAAATTGTTTAGTGCTTGTGACTGGTTTTCACAGATTAATCTGCACCTTAACCCATGTCTTAGACGTGTGCTCATAATTGTCTAAGAGTCTGGAAGAGACATTAAATGTAGATGCCTTGAGTCAGTAATTATTCCCGGTCCCAGATTTTTTGACACAGTCTCACTGGGATTAGTATGTTAAGAGACTCCTCTAATGGGTTCTTTTCTGCATACAAACAGTTTTTATTACATTCCTATGTCAGACTTGAAAACCGCCTTGAAATGCCATCATTTTCATACGTCAACACTTTGATTGACCCGTCTGTAAAATATATATTTCATGGGAAATTTGCATTGTTACCCTAGAAGATACTCATTCTATTAGTGTGCTCACACCATATGGAGCACAATCAGAAACCACTTTGTATGAAATCATTGACTCAGAAATCGCATCGGCTGGCTTAAAATGGAATATAATGTAAAATATACATCTGTTTATGCTGGGGATGTGACCAGAGGTTTCTAATTAAGAATCGATACTGCATACATAAAGCTCATGCAACAAAACCATCTAGAGGATTGTCAATTACTCCAATTGGGAGGAAGTGTGCTTATTTTTATCACAGAGGTCAAGTACATTAGCTGTGGACTGAACTACATACTGAAATATCTGGATGAGTTTCCCATTATCTACAGTCCCGATGTCTTTGTGTTTCTGAAATAATGACATTCGATAGAGTTTAAGGCATGTGAGCTGCAATTTTCTCAGACTTGCAGCCAAAGCTATCTCACTGATAACTGATCGGTGAAACCCTTTAGAAGAATATTAATTATTAAAATGCTTGTCATTTTAATTCAATCTTGAAAAGAATTATTAATCAGAAGTGGATGTGAACATTTATCAATTGTGTTTTTTTAAATATGTTTTTATTGATTTCAGAAAGAGGAAGGGAGAGGGAGAGAGAGATAGAAACATCAATGATGAGAGAGAATCATTGATTGGCTGCCTCTTGCACACCCCCTACGGAGGATCGAGCCCACAACCTGGGGATGTCCCCTGACGGGGAATTGAACTGTGACCTCCTGATTCATGGATCGATGCTCAACTGAGCCACACCTGCCAGGCAGTGTTTTTATTTCTGTTACATGATAAAATAGTTTTTAGTTATTAATCCATTGTATTATTTTAAGTAATATTACAATAGTGAATTATATTCCTGCAGTAAACCTACTTGTTTATGATTACTAAGATTATTTTAATATACTTCCTGGACCAATTTAGTATACTGGTATTAGTTAATAGTCCTTATCTGCATGCATAAGATTGGATAAGAGTTACTTTTTGATGCTATTCATTCCTCCTCATGTAAAATGCACCTGAAAGTTTTATTTAAAAATATTAAATGCCAAATAATTATCTATCTTTCAATAGTATGATTATTAGGAAAGTTAATATAGAAAAATATATTTGTATAAGTACCAAAATTCAGTGTAATATTTTCGTACAGTGATGTAGGGATAAAACCTCCAGATTATTAAAATTTAATTGAATGTCATAATTAACTTCAGATGTTTTAGGCATAGCATATATATGTTTATATACATATATATATAGTGAAATGTATACTTTAGAAATGTATAGTGTGATAATTCTGACAAGTTTATTCAATCACCTAACCCAGTGGTTGGCAAACCACGGCTCGCGAGCCACATGCGGCTTGTGAGCCGCGGTTTGCCGCTCTGTTGACTAATGAGTTTGCTGACCACTGTCATATACAACCCTTTACCTCTTTGCACACAATATGCCACAATTGCCTAATCCTCACAGCTTCCAACTACACGGTAACATTTAGTCTAGCCAGTGGTCGGCAAACTCATTAGTCAACAGAGCGGCAAACCGCAGCTCGTGAGCCGGAAGTGGCTCATGAGCCGCGGTTTGCCAACCACTGACCTAACCACTAGTCAAATCATTATACAGGCTAGTTCCATCATCTCACAGGACTTTCTTCCTGGCTTCATTGTCAGTTCATTCAGCACTGTCTTAGGCAAACATTGATTTCTCTCTCAGATATTGATTTCTTTCTCTTTATAGATTACTAGTAGCCTGGTGCACGGATTTGTGCACATTGAAAGGAAATTAATAAGAAATATTTTAATATTGCTATTCACCCCTTCTCTGTAATAGAAGTGTCATCCAAATTCATGATCGACAATGACAGATGGAAACATACGTGTGCGATTGGCACCAACGAGAGCTTTACATGTATCACACATGCGTGAATCAATTTAGCCTTTTATAGATATAGAACAAACTTACTTAATTAGACCTGCTTTCTGATTTAGCTAAACTTTTTCTAGCCCTGTGAAGCACCACAACTTGTATTTCAGGTAATTGTCAGCAACACAGCAGTAAATATCAACGCGAAGCAGAATATTATTGTAGATCACAAAGGGAGAATAAAGGGTAAAATATTTAACTGCAGCAGTGTTTGACTATATTCTGCACAGTGAGAAAACCTGAAGTCATTTTCAATGTCCACCATTTCTTGCTTCTTTTCAGTTGGGTCAAGTTTCTAAGCTTTCTAAATCTCCATTTTCTAGCTAATGAAAAGAAAATAGGATTCCATTGAGTCTCCTCTACTCCAGGACTTCTGTGAGGATCAAATGAGTTGAAGCATGGGAAAACGCTTCACAGACATTAGGTTAAAGTGTAAAATGTTTCCACCTGGCTATAAAGCAAGTTGTGTTCCTGGGCTGAAGAAACTGCAAGGAGGCTAGTTGCTAGGGAGAGGAAGCTGGGCATTGCTATGTGACGTCATTACCCAGGCAGACACTTAGCATATTAGCCTTTTATATATATATATATAGATAGATAGATAGATTTTTGCTTCTTCAAGATCTTTATGTAAGTTTTAAAAAATACACCATATATACTCTTCTGTGTGACTTCATTCCTTCAGCATCATGCTTTTTAATTTTCCCCTGCTGTGTCATATATCTGGGGTGAGCTCCATTGTACTGCCAAGAACCATGGCCTTATTCGCAGGTACCTCGACTTGCTTACCCCTCCATCTGCTGAGAGCTGTGCGGATTGTTTCCAGTTTTTTCTTCTAGGAATGGCGTTTCAAGAAACATGTATACAGAAGTTTCTCTGGATTTATAGTTTCATTTTCTTGGGTTAATACCTAGGAAATGGAAGTGTTGGGTCACAGGGTATGCCAATTATCAGCATTAGAGATCTGAAAAAATCAAATTCTCAAATAAGCACCGAAAAAAGGAAAAATTTTCGAGAAAAAGACTGCGACTTCTAAAATGAGTCCCTTCCCCTGTTGCTGTGAGGGTGAACGTCAGCTTTCATTGCTCCCCCGCACACATTGCCCATTCTCAACATGCTTCTGAAAATCTTGACAAAACACGTTTTTAAAAATCTTCCTGCCACAATGTATCATAAACTGTAAAACGTTTAAAAATGTCCATTTTCACCAACGGGAAGCATCAGGGTGAAATTGTTGGGCCACAGCGTTGGTAAATATGTGATGCTATTTTCTCCAAACGTTTCAGTTATGGTCAGTGCGACTGCGCAGTGTTCCGATCCAATAAGACATCACGTAGAAAGTGGGCTCCCGGGCAGGTAAAAGCGTTCAGGTCCCATTCAAGGAAGCTTGCGGACGCTCACACAACCTTTAGAAACGCGGCCTTCACTCCCCAGTCACTGTTTCCTTCCTGCCTCCTTTGCCGTGATTTCTGCCTCAACAATTGCAGGACTTACTGATTCACGCTCTTCCCTCATCCCTTAACCCGGTGGTTCTCAACCTTTCTAATGCCACGGCCCTTAAATGCAGCTCCTCATGTTTAGGCTCTATAGCAGCAGTTCTCAACCCGAGGGTCACTATTCACAGATTGAGAACCGCTAGCAGGGTCGCCTAAGACCATTGGAAAACACAGATATTTACATTACGATTCATAACAGTAGCAAAATTACAGTTAGGAAGTAGCAACGAAAATAATTTTATGGTTGGGGGTCACCACATCATGAGGAACTGTATGAAAGGGTCGTGGCATGAGAAAGGTTGAGAACCACTGCCTTAACCTGTTTGTTTGCACTTGGTGCTACTGAACACTTTAAAATATTTATCTCTTGTATTACTCCCTGCTATATACTACATCTTGTTGGTACTTCCCCTTTCTGATTCCATTAAATGAAAAATAAATGCAGAAAAAAGTGGGTCTTCTAATTAGACATTATTTCAAATAAATGAAAGGCTCTTGAACTGAAGCAATACTTTCAACAACAGAGATAAATTTTTAAAAAAATGCTTGATGTTAAAATTATTAGGAGGTAAACACAAGGGTGGGGAACCTTTTTTTCTGCCAAGGGCCATTTAGATATTTATAACATCATTCATGGGCCAAATAAAATTATCAACTTAAACATATGCCTGCTATATTTGGTCAAACATTTAATGAACTCACCCCTGATGTCTTGGCAGGGAGAGCCCAAATGATTTCATGGGCCTTAGATGGCCCTTGGGCCAGATGTTTCCCACCCCTGAGATAAAGTATGTGATAATGCAGTCATTTTGTTTTAAAATAATTTTTACTTTAAATAAGTCCACTCATGCAATTGGTGCTAAATCACACATTGCCTTTGGTGAGTTTTCTTAGAGAAAGTTCAGGTTATGTAGAAGATAAAGTGTAGGCAGCCACTTAGTGCAGTTCCACTTTGGAGATTGACCTTTGTGATGTCTGCTTAAGGAATATGATGTCATTTTACTCACTTAAGAACTCATTTTATATATATATATATATACACATACACATACATATATATGTATGTATATATATGTGTGTGTATATATACATATATACATAGATATGTACATATACACATATATACACATACACATATACATATACATATACATATACATATATATATCTTCCGAGGCTTCAATCTATATCATCACCATTTGGGCATTATCTCCTTTGGTCCTCTGTGTGGGCGAACACACAAACTAGAATACCAAAACTTAGGTGACACTACGTTCTGATGTGGAGACTATTCTTGCTCTTAACTTGCACGGCACAAGACGTTTCAGAAATCGTTAGATCTTCTGTGAGCTGCTTTTTCAGGTGCTTCCCTAGTAACTTGTACAGCAGGGCTGTTGAGGAAGCTGCTAGAAGATCCAGATTGCCTGAGGCAAGTGTAAGAAATACCACCACCTGGAGAACAGGCATTTTTAGAGGGGAAAAGGTCTCTATTTCATAAACTCTTATATACCTGACATTTGCTTAGGAAGAGAGAGATAGATCACTATCATTAGAAGACTTCTGTGCATGCGGGCAAGACCGTAAACTCCCATCTTTGCAAACACAACACAATGCCTTTCAGGTGCTGATGGGGCTCAGCATATAAACTGAACATGGAAATGAATAGGGATGTTCCCTTCCTGACAAAAGAGGCTAATGGAACCTACCCAGCTCAAACTTTTCACATTAAATTGAAATTACACCCCTAAATCGTCCAGATGGTGGAAGCTAGGCATACCTCTTCCATGTGAAGACACTGCAAAAATATTGGCCGAAGCAAAGATTTAAACGATGTCACTGAAAGCATGGGCTCTCACACTAAAGGAGACAGTGGGTGGGGAAGTGATGGTTGAGAGTCAAAATAAATCACCTGGCACCAGAGTAATTCCGTAGCACTCAGGTCTCCCTCACCACCCTGCAGCTGGCGTCCCATAACGTTGTATTTTAAGGGAATTGTCGTTCTTCACAGGCTTAGCAGTTTAGTGTTTAGACTTTGAAGTTACAAAGAAATATTAAGAAAAAAGTTCACACACACAAAAAAGGAAGATTCACCGAGGTAAATGCACGTTTTAAAAAATATATTTTTAATTGATTTCAGAGAGGAAGGGAAAGAGAGAGATAAAAATATCAATGATGAGAGAGAATCATTGATGGGCTGCCATCCGCACACCCTCTACTGGGGATGGAGCCTGCAACAGGGGCATGTGCCCTGACTGGGAATCAAACCGTGGCCTTCTGGTTTATAGATCAACGCTCAACCCCTGAGCCAGACCAGCCAGGCGAGGTAAATGCACTTTTACGCTTTAGAGAGGACTGAGAGTGTGTGAGCGGATTCTTCAAAAGGAAGCACAATGCTGTAAACAGAGCACGAGGAGCATGATTGGTTGATTGGCTTTTGCTAGGAAAGACTAAGAATTGTGTGAAACAAAAATTGGTGATCAGAGCTTTTTTGCTTTCAATGATCATGGAATTTTCTTTTAATGATAATGATATATATTTTTTTTCATTCTGAGAAGGGAAAATGAAACTAACCAGGATGTTGACAGTTCCTTCTTCTGCACATGGATATTTCTGGTTAACCATCTCCTCCCTCTAGCCTCCTAGTCTTTACTGCCTGTCAATAACAGGTAGTCTCAAAACTTGATGGAAAGAGAAACGAGCCGATCACCTACCCTCTGTCTAAATGCTATATACCTAGCTCTGTCTTATAAATAGCTATCATTTAACCTTATAGGAAACTTTATGTTAGATGTTTTACAGTTTAAAAATGGCTAAGCTTTTAAAAAAATCTTTATTGTTGAGAATATTACAGATGTCCCTCTATTTCTTCCCCTTGCCCTCCACCACCCGGTTCCTGCCCCATCCCAGGCCTCCACCACACTATTGTCTGTGTCCATGGGCAATGCCTATATGCATACAAGTTCTTTGGTTAATCTCTTCCCACCTCCCCTCCTTCTCTCTGAGATTAGTCTGTCTGTTCCACATTTCCATGTCTCTGGTTTGATTTTATTCCTCAGTTTATTGTGTTCATTAGATTCCACATATAAGTGAGATCACATGATACTTGTCTTTCTCTGACTTTCTCAGAATAAGATTTTAAGCAGAATTTCTGTACGTTTGTAAGATTATCTGGGCACATCGGGCATTGTTCTGAAGAATAGCACGTAAGAAATTCTTATATTTTAAAGCATATTTTACATCTGAGAATAAATTGTGTGTCAATAAAAAGAGGAGCAGTACCTATCAGATCATATCTTAGACATAAACAGTCAGTTGCTGATAATTCATTAGGCACAGAGCTCCGGTGAGATGGGGCCACCCGTTGTTAATTGCCTGTGGGGCCATAAGGCTCTGTCCAAACAGGTGAGGAGGAGAGTACTTAGCACTTCTGGAGATGAAACCACAGGGACTGTAATCATCCTGAAAATTACTCCATCAAAGTGTCACGCTGTTCATTATAGTTCAAAGAATTAGCATCTGGTTGAAGTTATAGTGGCTTTGAGGAATTGGCATTACAGGGAATGCATTTGAAGAATCTTTAATCACATCATGGAAAGGTCTCAGCCCGGCCCTGGGTACCTTGTACCCGACACATCCAGTAAACACACTGGCGTTTACTAAATGTGCCCAAGTAGAAAAATCATTTCTTCGGTGGGACAGGACGACAGTGGCAGTTAGCATTGTAGACATTATGGTTCTTAAAAGACAGTAAAATTGTGGATCCTTTAATGAAGTTTTAAGTTCTGGTGACATTGAAGGTGTTACAGTTATGAGAGTTTGGTCTGATTTATGATCAATAGGTAAATGCAATATGAAGTTAACCAAGGGACATTAAATGACATTCATTTTTTATAGACTGAGCCAAAAGTATATATGAGAAGACTTTGCATAAAGCATTTCATTCAGGCTAATCCATTGGAAAGGAGGCATTGCATGGTTTATTAGTGTGTGTGTGTGTGTGTGTGTGTGTGTGTGTGTGTAATTTCAGAGAGGAAGGGAGAGAGGCAGAGAGAGAGAGAAACATCAATGATGAGTGGGAATCATTCATCAGCTGCCTCCTGCACACCCCTACTGGAGATCAAACCCAAAACCTGGGAATTGCCCTGACTGGGAACTGAACAATGATCTTCTGGTTCATCGGTCAATGCTCAACCACTGAGCCACACTGGCTGGGCTGGATTATTCTTGGAATTTTGATTTAGAAGTTAATGTTTGAAAGAAGCAATGGAGAGAAGATCCACAAACAGACTGTTATTTAATATGTAACAAACGCAGCATTTAAAATCAGTGAGAAAGATGTAATTGTTTTCCTGAAATTGTGTTGGCACAATAAGCTAGTGTTTGGAAAAACAAGTATAGATAGATAAAAAATGTCAAAGCAAACACTGAATCATAAAAATAAGTAACAAAGTATGGGTAATTTTTTAAAGATGATTTTTTTTTAAATTAAAAAGGATATAAATTTGGATTCAGTGAAACAATGTGAGTCTTGGATGAAAGATGGGGCCCCTGTCTCCCAGCTTTGTGGCAGGTGAACCTATTGCCAATAGCATCGATTAGGAAACACTGATGCCCTAAGCAGGGTGAGATGACCCACCTCCCCCCAACCTTCTTCCTTTAGCTCACCCCAAAGTACAGAATTCTCCTGCCCATTGTCTCAGTGGCATTGGGTTTCATCTCTCCTGTTGGCAATAGCTTCACATGAAGTCTTCCTTGCTTAACTTCTTCCAGGGTGAGTTTTCCTTGACATGATATGTAGGCTATAAGGAGGACCTCAAAAATATGTGTAATGAGCCCTAGCCGGTTTGGCTTAGTGGATAGAGTGTCGGCCTGCAGACTGAAGGGTCCAGGTTCGATTTTGGTCAAAGGCATATGCCTGGGTTGTGGGGGTGTGCAGGAGGCAGTCAATCAATGATTCTCTCTCATTATCGATGTTTCTATCTCTCTCTCCCTCTCCCTTCCTCTCTCATATATAAAAAAATGTGTAATGAGAGTCCCAATCCCAAGTTATATTATTTCCCATGTGACGTGTTATATTATTACACCGCATCTACCTAATAAAAGAGTAACATGCTAATTGACTGTACCTTCGTAATGCCCACCAGCTAATCAGGAGTGAGTGTGCAAATTAACTCAACAAAGATGGAGGGTTAATTTGCATACACAGGCACAGAACGGCCAGGGGTGGGGCGGGATGCTTGTGTCGTCGCCATGGCAATGATGCAGACGTTCCGCACCACTCCAGCAGCTCCCAGCCTCTGGGCAGCGTGTGAAGGTGGAAAGGCAGCTCCAGGCCAGAGCAAAGGCACTGCCGGCAGCCAGGAGAAGGAAGGCCCATTCTTGCACGAATCTCCATGCATCGGGCCTCTAGTTGTATATAAATTACTAAGCAACATCATTAACCTGAAACTCGAAGGTATCTTTTCAGATGAAATTTCCATGTGAGCTTCACTTTTCGGGCTAACTTGTACACTCGGCTATGAAATATATACTTTAAATCGGATACTGTTGCAATTCTAAATGATTTGTAGCATGTAAAGTAGTGAATATTCAATATTCATAGCTAGCCATAATTTTAGAAACAGCCTCATTATAAAATCAGAGTATTAGTATAGTGGATTTCTATTTATGATTATGCTTTTAAGACTTAATATATGTATTAATCATATAATCTAGTTTATTTTAATTAATAGTGCAGTAAATATTTTCGAGAATATGCACATTGCTTTTTAACACACTGAAACTTAACATGGGATAAAATGGCCTTCCATCTTTACAAAAAAGATATTGCTTAGAAGATATTAATGATTTCTGTGTTTCAGCCAATGTAATTTGATGTAATTACATTCCTGGAAGTACTTTCACATTGATTCTGCTGATGGAGGCAGCAGCTGAGAGGACACAGTGACCTCATTGGAGATAACGGTCATGTGATAACTCCCACGGCGCTGTTTAAGCATCATCCTGCGCTGTCCATTGGAAGCGTCGTTCTCCTGTTTGCGCACAGTCACGCACTTTGCAATTCTGTTAGGTTGCCGATGAGTTTCACCTCTTTGATGAAAGGGCACTAGAGATTGGCATGCAGACGCAGAAACTACTTTCCATGATGTCAGTGAGAAAAGCAAAAATATTGGTCATGAAACAGAAACACCATCAGGAAGAAAACAGAAAGCCCAAGACTGCTCCAAAGGGCTGGCAAGAAATGTATTAACACTTGATTCTTTTTAAAAATACATATGGGACATACAAGCTCACGTAAATAACGGAAGCCAGATTTTTCCTGCCGGAACTGCTCAGAGCATAGGAACCCATGCAGAATGTTTAAAGTGTGGTAATTCTACCTCATGTAAGGTGGTGACTCAGAAAAGGGTATCACAAGAAAAGAAGAGTAAAACCGCCCTAGCAGGGGTGGCTCAGTGGATAGAGAGTCGGCCTGTGGACTGCAGGGTCCTGGGTTCTATTCAGGTCAAGGGCACGTACCTCAGTTGTCGTGTGCTAGAGGCAACAAATCGATGTGCCTCTCTCATATCGATGTTTCTCTCTCTCTGTCTCTCCACGTCCCTTACACTCTTTCTAAGAATCAATGGAAAAATATCCTGGGGTGAGGATTAACAACAACAAAAAAAGAACAAAGAACAGTAGAACAGAAAATCATGTGCTCTGAATCTAATGTGAGATAAATATTGGATTGGTCAAACACAGTATGCTAATTCCATTCATTTGGGGAAATGTATTTGATTAAGCATCAATTTGGGGATCAGTTACTATAGCTTTAGTTCTAAATAGATGGAAAAGATATTTACAAAGAGACTTATTGATTAATACTTGTGGTGAAGAATGGGACTAGAAAATGTAGCACTAGTGATATGCTGATAAATGTTTACTAACAAATTCAATGCTCACATTGTGAATACTATATCCAGCATATATATATATTATAATATTGAATACTCCCTTATATTTAGAATTATTTTATCCTAATTAAATTTTGGTGTAGCCCTAGCCAGTTTGCCTCAGTGGATAGAGTGTCGGCCTGCAGACCAAAGGGTCCTGGGTTCAATTCCGGTCAAGGGCATGTACCTAGGTTGCAGGCTCCTCCCCGGCCCAGGCATGCAAGAGGCAACCATTGATGTGTTTCCCTCACATTGGTGTTTCTGTCTTTCCCTCTCTCTCCCACTCTCTCTGGAAATCAATGAAAAACATATCCTTGGGTGAGGATTAAAATAACTAACTAAATAAATGTTAGTGTAAAAATGTGAAGAAACATGGAACAAAGTAGTTCAGGATTATGGTCATTCCTAAACATGCACATGAGAAAGAGCTTAATCTTATATGTAATCCTATACCTAATCCTATAGAGAAGTCCTAGCTGAAGTTCTCCTTTCCTCATTGACCCTTGTCGGTGCTGGGCACATCTCATGCATGTCCCTACATGCACTGCCCGTGGGTTTCTAAAGGACACGGGGATTTCCCAGGAGTCCACTGAGTTGCTCCTGCAGTGTTTCTCATAACCACATACTCTGCAAAGCAGCTCTGAGAGTTCTGTGTTCTGGGGATTTGTTAAGGGGCCTGAAATGTATCAAGCAAATTAAACAAAGCTCTCCGTTATAAATACAGAAACCAGGAGATACTGAAAACAAAAATCCTGTGAGATCATTTATTGTTTCATTCTTCATTGTTTGTTTATTCTGTTTTCCTGGAAGAATACAAGATACATTGCCTTTTATTCTGCATATAAGCATTGTTTCGGTAACACTCACCAATGACTACATTGGGAATAATTAGTCGAAACGAGTACCTTCCTAATTAATGAATGCAAAAAAGAGCTGTGAAGGCACTTAGAAGTCCTTGCAAACATTTACGTTTTGCAAATGCTCTCTAAAGGATATGCTTTTATATCATATATATTGCTTAAAATATGTAAAGTATCTTACAGTAGTTTAATGACATTAAAATACTAACTAATGATGCTTAACAGAAATCTAGGGCTTTCCCATGATGGGTTCAAAGTGTTCAAAGTGGGAGGAAGATCTCTCTCTACTTTATTACATCATAAATTTTTTTTCCTAAAAGCTATTCTGTAACATATTTGGGTGGAATGTGGTCAGGCTCTGAAGTATCAACAGCTCCTACAAATCATTGTTTTCCTAGTCTCCTTACTCTCTTTCTCCATGGAAACTTTTTAAAAACATTGCTTTTAAAAAACAAACTATTTTCACATAGTTGATCTTTTGCTCAAAATGACCTTCCCAACTATTTCACAAAGAAATGAGATGCCTTTGGAACCTGCAATGTAACTTTCACGCACCTCCTTCTGGGGCTGTCTCTCTCAATAGAAAAAAATCATCATGTACAAAACTCTAAATAACATGGATTTATCACAGCTTCAAAAAACTAAATGTTTTCAAAATTAAAAAGTTCAAGTTCAGATTTTTTTATACTTTTTAACTTAAACATTAATTAACATGAAGCAAATTTGTTTTCTATTCCCTGGGGACTCAAGATGAAGTTAGATTTTACCATCCAAATACTATATTTTAATTAAATAATTAAAAGTAAAAGTAATCAAGTATTTTTATGTGCAGAAATTGATCCATATATTCAGTGGATTAAAAATTAAGTGGGTCATATAAAAATACTCAAACCATTTGGTGTGAGTATTTTAACAGATGTTAAAATTATGTTAATTGAAAAATTAGGACTTCAGTTAGCTAAAAATGTTTTTTATTTTTACAAAGTTTAATTAATAATTTTACCAGTATCTCACCTATACAATATTACTTGAAACATATCACCTATACAAAGTTACCAGTACTGAGAAACCAAAATGGCGTCATAGGTAAACACCTAAACTGCCTCACACAAAAATTTCAAAATTACAACTAAAAGGCAAAATGGACACCATCCAGAACCATAGGAAAGCTGGCTGAGTGGAAATTCTACAACTAGAAGGAAAGAGAAAAGCACATTGAGACTTAGAGGACCTGCAAAAGGTTGAGGTATGGAGACGTGCGAGAGCGGAGAGGACTTGCGGCTGAGTGCATGGCTGGCTTTTTCAAATGGCAGGGAGATGGAAGCTCCTGACTGCACTGAACTCCAGTTCCAGGTGAGACTCTGGGAACCGAGACTCATTCGGGGGGAATCTAGACTGTCAGGAAAAGAGAAAAGCACACTGAGACTCAGGGGAGCTGTGAAGGCAGAGGTCCAGAGGTGTGTGTGCACTTGGAGAGGACTGACTGCTGAGTGCGAGGCTGGCTTTCTCAAGCAGGAGGGATATGGAAGCTCCTGACTACACTGAACTCCAGTTCCGGCCCAGACTCTGGGAACTTGGGGAGAAATTATACTGTCTGGCAGCGGGCGAAACTCAAGGGCGGCTTTCTCTCAGAGGTGCTTGCAGTGGTTACCGAGGGACACTGAGACCCAGGGGCCTCATAGGGCAGGGCTGATGGGAAGCCAAGGCTGTCTGCTTCTCCATGAGACTCTGCCCCATCCAAGCTGAGCACAGAGGCTTTTGCAATTTTGCAAGTCTTGTCTCATAAGGGTGTCTCCAGCACAGAAGTTTTCCCAGCGTAGACACAGCTGATCCTCACAGCCAATTGGCCTAGAGGTCAATTCCTCCCAGAGATACCAACAACAATCAAGACTTAACTACAACAAGGCTATGCACACAGTCTACAAAGGGGTGCACCAAGAGTGTCCACCTCAGGTAACTGGGGAGGCTGAGCCACTGTGCCCTAGAAGACACCTAGCACACAAAGCACTTTACCAACTCGGGGAAGCAGCCAAAATGTGGAGACAAAAAAACAGATCACAAATGAAAGAAATGGAGGAAAGCAAACGACTGAATATAGAGTTCAAAACCATGGTTATAAGGTTTTTCAAGAATTTCCTAGAAAAGGCTGATAAATTTAGCGAGACCCTCAAGGATATGAAAAAGGACTAACTAGAAATTAAACATACACTGACTGAAATAAAAAATATTATACAGAGACCTAATAGCAGACTAGGGGACTGCAAGAATCAAGTCAAAGAGTTGAAATACAAAGAAGCAAAAAATACTCAACTGAAAAGCAAAAAGAATCCAAAAATTTGAAGACAGTGTAAGGAGCCTCTGGGAAAACCTCAAGCGTACCAACATCAGAATTATGGGGGTGCCAGAAGAAGAGAGAGAGCAAGATACTGAAAATCTATTTGAAGAAATAATGACCAAAAACTTCCCCCACCTGGTGAAAGAAATAGACTTACAAGTCCAGGAAGCACACAGAACCCCAAACAAGAGGAATCCAAAGAGGACCACCCCAAGACACATCATGATTAAAATGCCAAGAGCAAAAGACAAAGAGAGAATATTAAAAGCAGCAAGAGAAAAACAGTTAATTACCTACAAGGAATCACCCATACGATTGTCAGCTGATTTCTCAACAGAAGCTATGCAGGCCAAATGGGAGTGGCAAGAAATATTCAAAGTGACAAAGAGCAAGCACCGACAACCAAGATTACTCTACCCAGCAAAGCTATCATTCAGAATTGAAGGTCAGATAAAGAGCTTCCCAGATAAGAAAAAGCTAAAGGAGTTCATCACCATCAAACCAGTATTTTATGAAATGCTGAAAGGTTTTCTTTAAGAAGAGGAAGAAGAAAAAGGTAAAGATAAAAATTATGAACAACAATTACATGTCTATCAACAAGTGAATCTAAAAATCAAGTGAATAAAAAATCTGATGAACAGAATAAACTGGTGAATATAATAGAATCAGGGGCATAGAAAGGGAGTGGACTGACAGTTTTTTGGGGGAAAGGGGTGTGGGGTGTGTGGGAAGAGACTGGACAAAAATCGTACACCTATGGATGAGGACAGTGTGTGGGGGGGGGGTAAGAGCAGAGGGTGGGTGGGAACTGGGTGAAGGGGAGCTATCGGGGGGGGGGAAGAGGAACAATTGTAATAATCTGAACAATAAAGATTTATTAGATTAAAAAACAAACAAGAAAACACAGTTACCAGTGCTACCCTGAGTAGAATTTATAAAGTCTACTTTATAAAATTCAGTAGGTGGTGTGTTATTTTTCTGTATTTTATGACTTATGAAAACTGCACACCTCAGAAAGGGAATAGGAAGTTGTCTTCATGTATTTCTGTCCCTATATGTTAATATAACCTCTAGGAAGTTCTGAAAGTCATCATTTTATATCTAAAATATGAGACTTGAAGTTTATTGACAAAGACATTGACAGTTGACCAAGGGAAAAAAACTGAATAGGAAAACTGAAAATGTTTTAATGTCTTAAGCACTACTAAATTCAGTTATTTTATAGATATACTAGAAGCCTGGTGTATAAAATTTGTGCATGGGGGGGGGGGGCGGAGAGGGGGAGTCTCTCAGCCCGGCCTGCACCCTCTCCAATCTGGGATCCCTCTCACAATCCAGAACCACTGGCTCCTAACCACTCACCTGCCTGCCTGCCTGATGCCCCCAACTGCTCCTCTGCCAGCCTGTTGGCCCTAACTGCTCTCCCTTCCTGGCCTGATACCCCTAACTGCTCTCCCTTCCTGGCCTGTTCCCCCTAACTGCCTAATTGCTCTCCCCTCCTGGCCTGGTCTCCCTAACTGCCTAATTGCTCTCCATTCCTGGCCAGATCCCCTAACTGCCTAATTGCTCTTCCCTCCTGGCCTGGTCTCCCTAACTGCCTAACTGCTCTCCATTCCTGGCCTGATCCCCCTAACTGCCTATAAGCTCTCCCTCCTCTCTGCGCCCTTCGGACCCCCAGCACAGGCATGCTGAGAGCTCTCCACTGCGGCTCTGCCCCATCCTGATTGGTCGTTATGTGATGGCATCCTGGCCAATTTGCATATTCCTCTATTATGAGTATAGACTCAAGCCCCAGTGCACGAAATTTGTGCATGGGTAGGGTCCCTAGTGGCTGCCGGCTTCCTTTGTTCCGCACCAACCCCTGGTGGTCAGCGCATGTCATAGCGAGTGATCAGACTCCTGGTTGGTCAAACTCCCAAGGGGACACTTTGCATATTAGACTTTTATATTATAGATATACATTTATAACATATATACTATATATTGAAGTACATATGTATTTATGTAATTTCACAAAAATCTAAGGTAATTCTGTGTATAAAAAATTTGTTTCCAAAGCAAGTGGCATGATGTAAAATAGTCATTTCATTTGGAGTTTAAACTTTATCACAGGGATTTAGGTATGATTTGAGGGGGGAGAGGAACGCTAATTTTGTTTAGGGATATCTCAGTTACCTTGCCAGGGCTGTCACTTATTACTTGGGTGTTCCTAGGCAAGTTCTTACAACTCTCTGGCCTTCAGCCTTTTTGATATTAATGTGTGTAACAGTGAGTGTGAGGCCAGTGGAAAAATATACAGAAAATATCTGCCACAGTAGACAGACTGAGTTAATGACTAACATGGGGTTGCAGGGAGGTGACAAAACTAAATAGAAACAGGAATTCTATCAAACCATTATTTTATGTTCTCTGCCATAATATCTGTTCATAGTGAGTTGTAATATCTGTAACTGTTATTATTCTGATCATACTAAGTGATCTAGTGCTTTCCCCAGTGGTTCATTTAATCTCCTACATTGGAATTATTGTAATTAATCAATGTGCAGGCAACATTTGATCTGTGTTTTCCCAGTCTCCCTTCTTGAGTTCTAGAAATGCTTAGCCACAGCAAAATGGATATGTTCCCTTGAATATTGGTAAGCATCTCACAGTTAGAGTGTCAGAAATATGTATATCATGATGCCTTTCAAGCTTCTTCTCCCTTAGTTCTGTCCCATAAAACAGCGACAGCCAATGCCCGTATTCTCAGCCCAGAAACTTAAGTCGATCATAAATCATGTTCATGTGGCCTGTTTATGTAAACCCCCTCCATCCTCACTGACACTCTCTGAGTCCATAACGCAACCATTTGTCTTCATTTCCCATCTATTCTTCAGTGCGACCCTGAGTTACAGTCTGAAAGTGAATACCTGATGATGTCATTGCCCTCTCTCAAGCTCCTCCGAAGCTTCCCATTCTCTTCAGTTAAAGTAAGAAAGTCCTTCCCTATCGCCTACAATACCCCACAGGACCTGTTCTCCGCTCCCTCTTCCATTTTTATCTCCTGTCAAGTAGGAAACTGTCTCACACATTTACGATCAGCTTTGGAATGAATGCAAGTTCCCAGCCAGCAGAGTTCTGTAATTTTATTTGGAGGACTTCTGCTCATTTCTGGAATGGGTACTTTTAACATTTTAGTCATTGAAAGTAAGTTCAGCGAAGATAGCGAAGGAATGACTTCATTTTTACAACGTCATCTCAGTGTGACACCTCTCTAAGCTGGAATATAAATCAGTGAGCCTACCTATGACAGATGTGTATTTTTAAGATATGCATCACTCTAAAGGACAAACTAAATGTGTCCTTGGTTTGACAAATGTTCTGTATTTAGTTTCAAACTCCTTACCTCAACCACATTTAGAAGAAGCTCAAAAGCTGATCTGAAAAGCCATTGAGCCTTAGCTGGTTTGGCTCAGTGGATAGAGCATCAGCCTGTGGACTGAAGGGTCCCTGGTTCCATTCTGGTCAAGGGCACAAGCCCAGATTGCTGGCTCAACCCCCAATGTGAGGTGTGCAGGAGGCAGTCAGTCAATGATTCTCTCTCATCATTGATATTTCTATATTTCCCTTCCTCTCTGAAATCAATAAAAATATATTTAAAATAAAAAGGCATTGAATCATGGGAGAAGGGAATTGGTCAGAATTGCTTAACTGGTCCATGCATACATGGGCGCTTGTGTAGGTAGACCACTGTCCCACATGTCCAGTGTCAAATTAGAACTAGATGTATATTTCTGTAAGGAGAGAGTTCAGAATTTATCTTGGGGAAAAAATCTTAGGTGTTTACATAAAGCATTAGTATCAATTGATTAATGAAATTCCAATAAATATGAATTGACTGACTACCTTCATATATACTTGTCTTCTTTTGAGGGAAAAAAGTTATTTTATTATTTTACCTAAAATATCCAAACTCTTATATAAGACATTTTGTTTATCAGACACAATAATAGGTATACTAAGACATGGACACCAATAAGTAAAAATGAGTCCCACCCCTGATCTCCTGGGAGGTGGGGAGAGGGGAGAACAGACATAGGAGATTAGATGAACAGGAAATGATTTAATCAATCATGCCTAGATAATGGAGCTTCCATATGAAACCAAAAGGAAGTGGTTGGAGGTCTCCCAGGATGATGAACAGGTGGAGGTGTGGGGAGAGCAGTGAGCTCAGAGAGAGGAAGCTCTCCACCCTTCCCCTGTACCTGGGCCCATGCATCCCTTCTACTTGGCCGTTACTCAGTTATATCCTTTTATAATAAAGCATCTAATAAGTACAAAGGCCAAGGAAAGGAATGCCGTGCAGTGAAACTACAGAAAATATGGTGACAGAATGTTAATTACCTACGACTTTTAGGAGGTGGCACTTTCAAGAATCATTGGGTAGCCCTAACTGGTTTGGCTCAGTGGATAGAGCATTGGCCTACAGACTGAGGGGTCCCAGGTTCAATTCCAGTCAAGGGCATGTACCTTGGTTGCGGGCACATCCCCAGTGGTGGGTGTGCGGGAGGCAGCCGATCAATGATTCTCTCTTATCTTTGATGTTTCTCTATCTCCCTCTCCCTTACTCACTGAAATCAATAAAAATATATATATTTTTAAAAAGAATCATTGGGTAGAGCACATGGCTACCTAAGCTCCATTATGCTTCACAGAGGAAAGGCCACTCATAATTATTCTTTCACATTTATTTTAAAAGCTACAGTGAGTATTCTGTGTAGTTCTTGATGAAAACTCTATTCAGAAATGACTTCTATTGAAAATAATGAGTACACAAAATATTTAGTAACACATTATCTTATTATTTCCATAAGTACCAATTTAGGTACCATTAGGTATCACTTGGAATCTTCTCTTCATAAAAGATAAACAAATTGAAAATTAATAAAGTGTTGTATGCAAGACCTGCTGAGTAAAAAGGTGTGCTTTCCCTATTTACTTTAACCATATTTAAAAAATAAAAGACATTTAGTTCTATAATTTCATATAGTGCAAAGAAATAGCTTGCCCCTAAAATAGCATGCTTCAAATTATGTTCTTCACATGAGATGATAATAAGTAAATATTCATAAGCAAGGAATGTGATTACCATAACAAAGGATATTTTGTGTTGTACAATTCTTTTTATATTGTAACTCCATAGTTAATTCTACCAAAAGATCATTATTAAGTATTATTTATTTCTCAGGTTTGGGCGCAATGAGGGGAAATCCAGAAAAGTATAAATAAGATTCCTTTCCTCATTTGTTTAGTATGCTCTTGGATAGAAAAGATGAATAATATGTAAATATGAAGATACAGATAAAATATAAGCAGAATACATACTCCAAATGATGAATTGCAGAATCATCTGTCTTGTTGACTTGATGAAAATGCAAGGTATTAATTCTGTAAACATAATACCTTAATACTGTAAACATATACCTAAACATAACCCTCCATTTAAAATAACGTCTTTCCTCAACCAAAGATTTAAGGACAATTTAGCAGTTAGTATAAGGATCCTGGAGTTTTAAGGCAAATTAAATAGATAATACCTGAATATCCAGCAATTCCTCCTCCGACTCTGTTATCTAAGATCTAGCTGGAAGTCAACCTTTGTTTTGCTGGGCAGAACATTGTTTACCTTAGATTCAGATACAAGGGTAACTTTTCCAATTACCAATTTGCAGCTTTCAGATATTATTTTGCAAAAAAAAATTTACCCTGTTTTGAATTTGGTAAGTGATCTCAAAAATTTGTGTGTGACCGACCTATGGTGAGTTAGAAAGGACAAGAGTGGAGTCCTAAGTTGACGCGTTGAGGAAAGGCATTAAAAGTACGCTTATCAATACATAACTGTTTCCCAACGTGCAGTTTATTTATGCATGAATTGGCTTTTCAAGATAATTAAGAGTATCTGCAAAGAGGAAATTTCAGAAAATGCAAAAAAATATCATATCGAGGTCAAGCATGATTTTTTATTTAAGATTCCAGATCATGACTGGAAGCCATCACGTACACATATAAATACACCTTAACCCAAGATAAAGTCTTCTGTGATGTTTTTGACCACCCAGTGTAATTGCAGTTACATATCTTGTCCTCATTTCCTTGAAAACTAATATCATAACATGTGTTTTTTTTTAAATGTGATATTCTATACCTGCCTCTCCAGATAAATTTTTTTCCACACATCAATTTTCACAAAATATGTGATGACATTTCTCATTTCTGTTACAGTGGAATTTAGAATTTCAATATAAATTATACCAGTGAAGAATTTTACCATTTTGAATGTCACTAACAACTCTATTTTTGGATTTCATAAAATACAAGATGAAAAGGAGGTTCTAAAAGGGCCTTAAGAATCTTAGCAGAATCTGAGCAATAAGAAAAGGAAACTCATGAATTACATGGATTAGCACAGGATCAAATAATAGTTGTAAAGGTAGTGGGAGGCCCTCTCTCTTCTCCTGACTAGTCTGTTTCCTAGGAAACAAAGGCTGAATGATTGCACAAATGACCTTATGCCTGTGGATTTAAATTGATGAAATTATGTAGGACTGTACTCTATGCAGAAGAAGAAAAGCTAGTTGGTAGGATGAATTTATTAGGTGAAATGGAAAAGTTTTAAATACCTATTTTACTTTACAAGAGTTTTTTTTTTTTTAAAGATAAACTCTTGTTCAAATCTTCTGTCGGCACTATTAAAGTCCCTATCCTCTCAAGTCCCAAGATTGTAATACAACTGGTCAACCAGCATGCTGATTAAACACCTCTGTTTCATCATGTCTTACAGGAAGCTGTTCACTAACTCAACTCTGGCTCCTACCAGTGGAGCTAAATTTGATTCCAACAGACACCCAGATGGTATCAGTGGGATGTCATTTTGACTAGCAGCAAAGTGTTTATTAAATGGTCTCTGTCTGATGGACTTCCAGCAAAATGAACCCAGCACAAGGATATTAAACACGAAAGCCTTCACAGAGTTGGACAAACAGCTTTCTCAGAGAGGAGCCTGGTGATGCATTGCCTATGATCATTAGAATCACCCTCTGTGAAAGTATCTAGTAGTCGCTAAAAGGATAAAAGCATTGCCTTTTCCTGAAAAAAAAAAGTAACCTTGGACTCCCCATGGAAAGAAATTCTTGCAGCGTTTTAAAGAGCATGTCTTTTCATGTAGATGAATGCATTTATAAGTTTGTTGCTACAAGAATAGTTTGTAGGTCTAGTCTGTTCTTTCTTCTTGGGGCTCTTTGTGTTTTATTATACTTGAACAAAGCTTTGTGGGACAAGTCACTTTGCAAAGCCCAAGCCCAAGTAGGGGGATTTGCTTTACCTCCTTAAGAGTGGAGTGTCTTCTTAGGATTATTTTAAATTCTTCTGCATGGGATATTGGTCCATATTTCCTCACTTACTGATTATTCAGCATTTATTTATATTTATATTTTTATTAGAGGTCTGGTGCATGAATTTGTGCACCAGTGAGGTCCCTTGGCCTGGCATGTGGGATTGGCCTGAAACTGGCTCTTTGACATCCCCCCAAGAGGTCGTGGATTGCGAGAGGGCACAGGCCAGGCCTGAGGACCCCATCGGCGCACGATCGGGCCAGAGAGAGATGCGGGAGGGCTCCAGGGTATGTCTGGCCCATCTTGCTCAGTCCTGATTTGCAGGACCACAGCAGCAAGCTCACCTACTGGTCGGCACTTTTGCCCCCTGGTAGTCAGTACACATCATAGTGACTGGTCGACCGGTTGACATCATAGCAAGAGGTTGAGTGGCCTAAGCATATCATTAGCATATTACGCTTTGATTGGTTGAACGGATGACCAGATGACCAGACACTTAGCACATTAGGCTTTTATTATATAGGATATTTATTTATTTATATTTATATATTTATTTAAAGATTGGCAGTCTTTTAATTGGCTACTGTGTTCCATTGAAAGAACCATCAATTTTTTTTTTTTTTTTTATGTACAACTCTCTTACTCTCTGGGACTACCCACTTTGTACAATTTCTGGTGCTGTTATATATGGTATTAATTCAAATTGTTCATGGCCCGTATTTAAAAAAGCAGTTACAGTTTGTATACTAGCCTTGGATCCCATGACTTTGCTATATTCTCTTACTATTTCAAGGAGTGTGTTGATTTGTGGGATTTTTACACAGACAATCCTATCATCCGTGAATAAAATATTTGTATTTCTTTTCAATTGGGTAGATTTATTTGCTTGTCCTATTGCACTAGCAGGAACTTCCAATAAGGTGTTGATTAGGAGTGATGAGAGGACAGCCTTGCCTTGTTTCCAATCTTAGGCTGGAAGCATCCGCTGCTCCAGACTAAGCATGTTGTTACTACAGTTTTTGTTATAGATACTCTTTATTAACTTGAGGAATTTCCCTATTCTTAGGTGAGAATTTTAATTTTTTAAGTCATGAATAGATGTTGGAGTTTGTCAGATACCTTTTGGCATCAGTAAACATAAGTATATAATTTTTTTTTTATCCCGTTGATGTAGTGAGTAACCTTATATGATTTTCACGTTTTTCAGACAGCTTTGCAGTCCTAAATTAAATGTCACTTGATCGTGGTCTATCATTTCTGTATACATTGTCAGAGCCTATGTTCTAATATTGTGTTGACTTTTGCATCTTTGTTGATGAGAGATACTTGTCTGTAGTTTTCTTTATTGCAATGTCTTTACCTGGTTTTGTTTCATTGAATGAGTTAGTAAATTTTCCCTCTGCTTTATACCCTGGAAGAGACTTTAGGAAACTGAATTTATTTATTTCTTTAAATATTTGCTAGAATTCACCAGTGAAACCATCTTAGCCTCCATTTGAAAGGTTATTTCTTTGAAAGGTTATTGTTTGTTGATTCAATTTCATGCACAGATATAGCCATATTTAGATCTCTATTTCTCTTTGTGTTAGTTTTGCGAGATTTTTCATCTCACATAATTGATCCCTTTTATCTGTTTTCATTATTCATACTATTCTGTTACTATTCTTCTAATGCCCATGGGCTCAATAGTGCTGATCCCTTTGTAACTTATGATATTGGTAATGTGTGTCTTCTGTCGTTTCTCTTGGTTAGTTTGACAAGAACTTTATCAATTTTCATTGATTTTTCTCTCTCTTTTTTTTTTCTATCTTCATTTCCATTGATTTTTGCCCTCATTTTGATTTTTCTTTGAGTCTGTTTGCTTTAGGGTAAAAATGTATTTTTTCCCTCTAGTTTTCTAAAGTGAAGCTGAGGTTATTGATTGAAGATCTTTCCTCTTTCCTGTGGTGCATATCTAATGCCATGGATTTTCCTTTAAGCATTGCTTGTTCTGCACCCACAGGGTTTGTGTGTTGTAATTTTAGTTTCACTTAGTTCAAAATATGTTTCTTAAATGTCACTGGGGACTTTTTTGGTGACGCATGTGCTATTTAGAATTGTCATGTTTAATATCTAGTTATGTTTTTGTTCCTGATTTACAGTTTAATTTCATCCTGGTTTGACAACCCACTTTATGTGGTTTGTCAGTCAGAAATAAATCTGGGCTTAAGTAAGGAGACAGCTTACTTGAAAGCATGATTGTACGAAGGGGAAAGGGAGTAACACAATGGGGACAATGGGATTATTGTAATAGGGAGGAGTTTCCAACTGAGAATGTAGGAGTTTCAAAGGTTAAGCTGACTCTAGGGCCCTGAGAATCAGGAGAACAGACGGTGTAAGTTTCAGTAGGAGTCCAAAGGTAGGAGAAGACCAACATCCCAGCTCAGGCAGAGAGAATTCTTGCTTACTCGGCCTCTTATTCTATTCAGGCCTTCAGTGAAGAGCATGAGACCCAGTTACCTTTGGAGGAGGGGGTAATCATATTGCTCAGTCTATTGAGCAAATGTTAATCTCATCCAGAAACATCCTCTGACATACCAGGATATAAAGTCTGGTATCCACTGGCCCAGTCAAATTGGCACATATCAACCATCACAAGAACTGAATCATGTCTTAGAAACAAGACGTATGTCCTGTGAGTAAGAGCAGAACTAACACAGACCTAAACTAACGAAGAGGAACACCACCAAATGGTCGAGTCTAGGTGATCTGCAAGCAATTTAACTACTTGCTAGAAAAAAACAGAGCTTTAGAACAATGTCACATAATAAAAAAATACTATAGTCATCATCTAAAAGAGCCAATAAAATAAAATTAAAATAAACTGTAAAATATAGGTAAATGTGGCCTCAGTTGGAATGTTTGCTTCCATCTGGTTCCTGGCTCTGTTTCCAATAAAAGCCATTATTTAAAAAAGAAAATTCAGGTAGAGTGAATACATATTTCCCCCACAATCTTTTGTTTTATTTTAAAGAATACTAAACTGAGAAACTTACATAATTACGTATTTTTAAAAGGTATTTTGGAAGAATTCATTGAGTCTAAGTCAACCTGATATGTGTTTGCACACTTAAATCATATCTGAATCTTTATATCTGAGCTAAAATAAAGGAAGAATTAAGGGGAAAAGTGAGTTATTTGGAGGTTTGACAGCCAAATATTTTTCTTTCATTTTATAAAATAAAAATAGTTTCAAACATATCAAGACATTACAAAGTACATGCATTTAAGCTCTAAATAACAAAACACATTCAAACAAATGATGTTTTGTGCACATAATCTTGTTTTCCTATGATAGCAAAGTGCCTTAATTCTTGTGGAATATTTGTACTGCGTCCGACTGAGTAAAAAGTATAATTTACGATATGTGTTCTATTAGAAAAATGGGTCAGGTGAGAGACAAGTCAGAGATTTGTAATTTTTAACACAGTACATATGAAGCACAGAGGCTCACAGATGAATCTTTTCCAAGATGTAATTATTACTTTCGGAAGGTCCAAATCAGAGGGCTTACTCTATTCAATCACAGGTGACATCTAAGGAAGACTATGGCCTTTCAGCGTGATGAACTCGGGGTCTTTCTGACTTATTTTTCAATTTTTTGACTTTTATCTTATAAGAAGTACAGAACCTGTTGTCAGGAAGTAATTAACCTTAAAGTGTGGGTGGTCTCATTCAAGAGAGAGAAAAAGTGACCTTTGCTACCTTAAAAGCCCCGAATACTATTTCAAATTCAGGAAGAGTTCATTTTTCTTGTCTTTCTTTACTTTTATTTTCTTTATTTATTTTCTTTTCCTTTTTTTCTTTCACTCCAAGTGAACAGTCTTAGAAACTTTTCTTATTGAAATACCCATTCAAATTCTCTTCGGAAAAAAAATAGTAGATCTAGTGAAACATGCTCTACATAAGTGTGAATAAATAAGTAAATGATTGCCGATGACAAAATACAGTGTATTTTTAAATTAGTATTTTATAAAAGGAATCTGTGCAGAAGGAGTATTTGGATACTGATGGGAGTTTTAGTAAAAATTTAGTAGAAATTAATTATGGGATTGCTACGAGACCTTTGGCAAGCTTCTCTTTCTTTTAGAGTTTTAGAAATTGAGGCAATAAAATAATGTTCTGCCTGTGAGTTTATGCCTTTTCTTATAAGATCCTGGAACCCAGTGAAGTATTTGACCAGAGAGATGAAGTAATTCATGCATTCATTGATTACTGTCAACATAGATGGAAATGTTGGAGTGGGAAAATTCATACTAGTGAGACCAGGTGGGAAGCAGGAACAAATGTTTCCTACGTGCGAGGGAATGAGGATCTTTTTTTCCCAGGAACATTTAGTGTCTTACATCAACTGAAGTTATTTATTTTGCCAAATTGTGAATAGCTTTGTAGTTTCTTCAAAGTCTACTTTTAATAACAGAACAAGGAATCTACTTTTAATATAAGTTTTGTTCAAGTCTTCTAACTCAACTAATTCTTGAACTTTCATAATATATTTGGCAGGGACAATCACCATCATTATTTTATGAAATAATGCTCAAAAGAGAAAATTCAAAACCCAGTGACATTTGTCTTTGAAGTGTGTCCATGCTGTTCTATGGGAATTCTGTGGAGGAAGATAAACTCACGTTTATGAAAAAGAAAGAAAGGAACTGAGCCATTTAATCTTCTTATATTGATAATTGGAAGCTATGAAAATTTTTACACTGTGTGCTCCTAATACTGCTACATGGTTAAAATGCGGTTTATACTGTAATAAGGTCTGTTTTGTGACCAAGGTGGCATTTTGCCTTTTAATGTACATTCCGTATCCCCTGTATTTATATTCCCAGATGGTTATTTTAACACAACACACATTTGGAATATTCATATATCCATTTTCATACCTCATGTCCAGATTATGCGGAAACTGGAAAAAATTTTCCAGTCGTGGATTTTAATGAGCAAGGCTGAGAAATCAAAGTTCTTTCAAGGATTAGGAAAAGGATTCAGTATGTATAGTATTAGAAAATCTTGCTGATTTGCATGTAAAATATAGGGCTTAGTTTGGTATTAAAAGTATATTTTATAAAGAATAATAGAAAATGTGTCTGTGCTGAGAAATGCAAAAAAAAAAAATGGAAAGGGAACATCTGGTAGAGAGAAATTATATCTATAGTCATTCACATATTCACATTTAATATCTGTATTAAAGAAAGCTGTATTCTAGAAATGTATTTCATTCTCAGAAGCATTTGTTAGTGACAGGAATAATGAAGCAAGAAAATTAGTCTATTTTAGAAAGTGAATTTTTGTCTTTAAGAGTTTGAAGGACACCTTTTTATTTTTTAAAAATATATCTATTAATTTCCTATCAAGAGAGAAGGAGAGTGAAACATCAATGACGAGAGAGAATCATTGATTGGCTGCTTTCTGCACACCCAATGTTGGGGATCGAACCTGCAACCTGGCCATGTGCCCTGCCTGGGAATTGAACCGTGACCTCCTGGTTCATAGGTGGACGGACGCTCAACCACTGAACCATGCCGGCCAGGCTGAATTTTATTTTTATGTTTTTAGTTTATCTTCTAATCGGTGTAGTCCACATGTTAAGAACAGGCAGGAGTACAAAAAAACTGACTCCTTGCCTGGAAGACACTCATCCAAACACTGGTCCAGACCACTGTGACTGCGGCATTTGAAAAGCAATTTATTTAACTGTTACAGACTTGACCCAGCCTTCCTGGAAATGTTAAAAAGCTCTCTGCTCCTTTAGGAGAAAGGCCAGTGACATTTTTCAGCTGTAGAATTTTTGACATAGCTCATCTGTAAAGCAGTGAAAACTCAGGGAAAATCTGCTACTCCCACGCAACGTGCAAGAACACAAATTTTAATAAGAAGTGAAATTTCACAGCCAGCAATGAGGGGTGTGTAGAGAGGAGGCTATTGCTAATTATTAGACCCGTCACTTATATTTCCACTCCCACCTCAACTCCTTTATTGGTCTCAGTGACAGTATCAAAGGAAAAGAGATCCTTGTCATCATACAAGTACCTGGATTTAATATTTTCTCGGCTTCCACTTTCAATGTGCCTACATAACATGGCACAGTTTGTTCATTAAACTCGGACTTCTGGGAAAATAACTAATTAAAAAAACACACTTCTGATTCAGTCATAACATATCATATAGTAGATGCAGGAAGGCTCTAACAAATGAAACATATAATTTTCATAAGTTAAACATTTAAAATAATAAAAATGGCATATTAAATTGAAAGTAAAATTTTCTACACCTTACCAAGGACTCTGGTTTTCAACACTGTTGTCCTTGACCTAGAAGCGTGTAACTAAAATATATATGAAGAGCCCAGCCTCAGTGGTTTATCATCGACCTATGAACCAGGAGGTCAAGGTTCGATTCCCGGTCAGGGCACATGCCCGCTTGTGGGCTTGATCCCCAGTGAGGAGTATGCAGGAGGCAGCCAATCAGTGATTCTCCCTCATCATTGATGTTTCTATCTCTCTTTCCCTCTCCCTTCCTCTCTGAAATCAATAAAATTATATTTTAAAAAATTAAATATTTATGAAGAGCTTGGCTCTACGGCCAGCCAGAGCAGAATACGCCTCTCAAGTAATTTCAAAGTGAAAAGAAGAAACAGCAAGCACAGCAGTTGGTGGGTTGGAGGCTGGGGAAATCCAGGTTCAAAGGAAAGACTTCTTACCCAAATGCAGAGAAATGAAGGACCCACAGCATCACAGACAGACCGCCTTGGTAGGGCCAGATCTCTTTGACTCCCTTTATTCCCCCATCACTGAGATGGACCATCAGTCATAGTTAGATCATTGCTTCTCTGTTAAATAGACAACATTTCAGGTAGGTGACTAAATGTATGTTACACACTCTCAGTGTCACTTAGGAACAGAATAACAATCTGTGGGCAATTTCCCAGCAGCCACTCAGCGAAGTCAGTGTTGGTTGACTTCAGCAGAATGGAAAAAGCTACCTCACAAAATGTCAACGTGATTGAAGGAAAGTTTTCCTGGTAGCTTATTTATCCTCACACAACACTCACAAGAGGGTACTTCTGTGTGCCGTGCTCAGCATGGCCAGGGGTGAACCTGAGGGGGTGCAGTAAAAGCTTAAAGAAGATAGACAAGAGAATAAAGCTGGGGCTAGGTGGGATGCTGCTCTCGGATGGAGAGACAGTGCCACAGCCTGCAAGCAGAGTCTCTACAGTCAGATTCCATGAGGTAAAGTAAGGGCATGGTCAAGATATTTACAATGTTCTCACCGGTTTGGAATCTACTCAATTACATGCACCTGACCTCTATCAAGCTTTGTTTTGGCATCCACAGCCTATCTCACTTAGCCACCTGGGACCACAGGTTTGGACCATAAGGTCAAATTTACAACCAAAGCCTCTGGCTATAATTGTGCTGAGACTTGCACGTGGCTTTGTCTCGAGGACCGTGCCTTCTCATTAGTCTGAGGCTTGAACCTGTCCAAACGCTGTAGCCGCTCTCCACACTTCTGCATAAAGCAGTGTTTCTCAACCTTTCTAATGCCACAACCCTTTAATACAGTTCCTCATGTTGTGGTGACCCTCAACCATAAAATTACTTTCGTTGCTACTTCATAACTGTAATTTTGCTACTGTTAATGAATCGTAATGTAAATATCTGTGTTTTCCGATGGTTTTAGGCTTGACAGCAGCGGTTCTCAACCTGTGGGTCGAAACCCACAGGTTGAGAACTGCTAGCAGGGTCACCTAAGGAACTATATTAAAGAAAGATTGAGAACCACTGGCATTAAGGATCCAAATTAAATCCATTCTTTAAACCTACAGCTAAGCTGTTCAATAAGAATATTATATCTTCAAAGCAAATGGAATTTTAAATTAGTGTTGAGTGAGAATTGTGTCATACCAGGAACGCATTTCTAGGAAGAGGTTCCCATTGAGTGTTCCTGCCTGGAAATGACCTCAGAAATGGCCATTCAGTTTTATCACCAATTTTGGAAGTAGAGCGTCTTCTGCATTACAGTTCCAAAGTTTTCAAATCGCTCCTCTTGAGTTAACAGATAGTGTCCCATAGCTGTTGTGGGTTCTTTGTAGTCATTGAAGCTGTAAATATTTCAAGGGCTTCTTGATTTCTGTGGGAAAATTGACATTTCATAGTGAATATATTACCCAAATATATTCATCTTCTGGAAAGATGTGTGCAAGGTGGTTAAAATCTCCAAAGGAAACTGCATGGTGCATTTGAGATGTTTATCAGAGTTTCAGAAATAATGGATTAAAAGAGGAGTTAATTAAATAATAATGAACCAAGGTACTCACTAACTTGGTACTCCATCAACTGGCTCAATCAATTGAATCTCCCAATATCATTCAGAATTGTTGTCTAAGCATCGAAGCAGCAAATTTGATTCTGATTAATAAGATTGATCACAACATAAGGAACATCTTTAGACCTCTTGATCTTGAAATCACATCTCTCTCCTACCCACATATATCTCCTTTCTTTCCAGAGGGAATGATGGAAAAGATAACACTTTTAAAAAAAGAATGCCATAAACACACTCTGCAAGTATTATAATGTCTGTTCTGCCTATGTATCTATTTACCTATTTATTATCTATTTGTCTATCAAATTATATCTATTTTCTCTCTCTTATAGTTTAGTGGCCCGGTGGGCCCTCAGCCCAGCCTGCACCTTCTCCAATCGAGGACCCTTTGGGGGATGTCTGACTGCCAGTTTAGGCCCAATCCCTGGGGATCACTATCTGGGACCGCTGGCTCCTAACTGCTCACCTGCCTGCCTACCTGATTGCCCCTAACTGCCTCTGCCTGCCTGCCTAATTGCCCCTAACCCCTCTGCCTGCCTGCCTGATCACCCCTAACTGCCCTTCCCTCCCAGCCTGATCTCGCCCCCAACTGTCCTCCCCTGCCAGCCAATTTGGTTCTGATTGGTCGGTTTCTATGCTAGTCAGCGTCAAAAGCTCCACCTCCTAGGCAGCCATTGGCTTCTCACAGATCACCCAGATTTGGTTCTGATTGGTTGGTTTTTATGCCAGTGAGCATCTCTGGGTCTGATTAGAGAGGTGGGGCTGATCAGCAGTCCCCCCAGCAGAGTCCCAGAGAGAAACAGAGTTGTGGCTGCTGGTGAAGCCTGGAGAGGAAGAGAGGCAATGGCTGATCAACAGCTGCCACGGAGACTGCAGATCAGACCCTGCCTCTCTCTTCAGGCCTCTCTCTAGGCCTGATCCTCAGCCCCCTCAACAGTCAGTGTTGGGTTGCCGCTCCTGTAGCAGTGGCAGTCAGTGCTTGGTCGCCACGGCAACCCAGCACTGACCGCTGGACTGACTTCTGGTCGGTAGAGCCTTCAGTCATTTTGGACGTTATGGACCCTGTGTTTTTATATATTAGGATTTGTAAGTGATTTTGCCAACTCATATTTCAATAGAAAAATACCTATAGTACTGTTCTGATTTATACCTGCTGGGCTCCTAATCCTTATTTATCAGTGATATATATTCCGTCATGAAAGAGGCATATTTCACTTATGTAGAATTGCATTCTTTAATTTTGGTGAAAATTGAATTTTGTTAACCAGATCATATGCTAAGTGCAATTAAATAGGCAGTTCTTTAAATACCTTTGTATAAGTTTTTAGTAAGGAGGAAAACTTACTTTCTATAATCAATCCATGCTTCCATAAAATTCAGTGTTGAAATCTTTGTTTTTTTTTTAATCTAGTGGGATTAAACAATAAACTTAGTTAACAGTCACCAAAGAAAAAGTACATATTGAGGTTCTACTGCTAAAATATATATATATTGGGACATTTGATGGAAAAATAAAAACACATCAAAATATAAGATACTCTTCTAAAGTTTGTAATCTAGCTATGAAGAAAAAAAGCAAACATAAATAAAGATTAGCAAGAATTAGCATTCTTCACCCATTTTTTAATTCATACCTTTTAAATAATCCCTAGACTCCAATTCTCCACAATTCTGCCCCTATATTTTTTTACTACAGAGAAACTGACGGTTGTCTAAACTAATTTGACTTTGGGTGGTAGGCACACAATGCAACATATAGATCATGTATCATGGAAATGTAGACTTGAAACCTGTATGATCTTATTAACCAATGATACCCAACAAATGTAATAAAAAAAAGAATATTCAAAAGCAAAAAGGAAAGAAAGAAAGAAAAAAGGTGAGCAGAAGCACTTGTAATTCTTACAAAATACTATGACTTTGAAGTGTTCTTGACTTCATATATTCATCCCTTTCCCATTTATCTTTATGTTAGTGTCACAGCAGGGAAACAGTTCTCTGACTCCCCAGGCAAACTCAGCAGTTCCACCTATGTGGTCCATGTCTCTCTCACGTCCTCATCCATTATAACATTATAGTATCATCTGCAGCTCTAGCCAGTAGACTGGATGTTGTCTAGCCTGTTCACATCTTACACATAGTAGGCATTTAATATATATGTATTATTGATTGAATCACTGAGAAAACAACATCCGTTCTGATTTAGTGTACTGCCAATTAAAGGAGGAAGTTGCAGTATTTCTCAATTTCAGTGATATTACACTGAAGTGCTAAGTACAGTGCCAGGCAAAGTGAGCAAAGCAGAGAGCTGGTACTGTGCAAAGTTCAACGGGTCATTGCTCAGGAGATTTTGCAGAGGCCTGACCTCAGCGATCCTGCCATTACACCATTCCTGAGACACCGTATGAGTCAGGGCAGGAGAGGACCTGTTTCTCATAAGGATCCTCACTTAATGCTAGCTCAGAAGAGTGATGTATTAAATTCTCAAATCCGTTTATTTCTTTGTCTTGAGAAATATAATTGCTTGCCCAGCAGGCATGGCTCAGTGGTTGAGCATCGACCTATGAACCAGGAGGTCCTGGTTCAATTCCTGGTCAGGGCACATCCTGGGGTTGTGGGTTCCATCCCCAGTAGGGGGCATGCAGGAGGCAGCCTATTGAGGTTTCTCCCTCCTGGATGTCCCTCTCTCTTTATCCCATCCCCTTCCTCTCTCTCTAAAAACAATAGAAAACATTTTTAAAAATCTGCCTTCACTCTGTCTTTCCCACTATAAATATTAATTTTAATTTCTTAAAGAGAAAGGAATGTATAATAAAGGAACATAGAAAGCAGGAAAAGTAGCAAATGAGGTATCTAGAATAAACTAAATGCACATTTTTAAAATACCACAGTACAGGCAAGGTGCCTTCATCTACATAAATACTGGTAATTCGATAGCAAGTGCGCTCATGATGAATATTATATGTCGCATTGAGTTATTAGTGCACCAGTTCCAGTATAGACATTGTCTCCTGCTTCACGTTTTATTAAATAACATGGTTACAATTCAGCTACATCAGAAATGACCTCAGACTCTAAGATGCGAGTGATTTGGCAAACGGAGCTAGAGAATAGCTCAGCGTGGTTAAATGACTTGTGAGCAGACAGAGGGAGGAGAAACAGATGTTTAATGGGGGTGTGCAACATGTGGAAGGGAGCTTTTCCGTTCTTTAAAAGCACTGGAGCACTTGAAAACTACAGTGATGGAAGAATGCTGTTTAATTCAGCACTTGAGTTTTAAATTACAAGATGGAAATCTGCCCCTTACAATAATGTAATCAATGCACTGTATGTAAAGGGACTATTCATATTCCTCTCGTTCTCCAAGTCTAATCCCATTCCATTAAAGCACTATCAATAGTCTGGATTGCATATTTCTATTATCACATGTATGAATATATCATGCACATATATACATACATGTAAAACTTAGAAAGATATATATATGACATGAGAATGTATAATGTATGACATGTACCATATGAAATATGAAAAATAATTAGTAGCTATTTTCTTAATAGCTACTAATAAATGTAGGTGAAAATGCATATAGTGAGAGTCTCTCTCTCTCTCTCTCTCTCTCTCTCTTTCAGCAATATCCTCTTCTCTCCAGATAATATAGCTCCTCTTAAAATATAAATTTCCATGTTTGCTGCCATTACTTTTGTGGACAGAGATTTCCATTTGACTGCGGGTAATATCATTGATTCTGTGGAGACCATTATTGGAAATAACCACAGTTATTAACAAAACGTAATAAAATATCTCATGATTCGGTTCTTTATGCGTCATTTAAAAAGGTTCGAATAGAAGCTGAGTACATATCCAAAGAGTTGGAAGGTGTTCTTGCTTTTGTGGGAATTGGGCCAGTTGCCTTCTTTGTACTCCTCCAAGCCTAATATTCTAAAATTGTAGGATTATGCTATTTAGCACACTTAGTCAATTTAGTACATTTACTTGGTATTTTAGAATGGGTGATTTCTCTAATGCAAATCATATGTTTTCTAGGCAAGTAATTGAGACATAAAAAGATTTAAAGAATAGAACTAAATTTGGACCATACTGAGAGGAAATTGACACTTACATCACCAAGTTTTGGTGGGAAATGGTGATTGCTCCATATCAATCACCCTATGTAAGATTTTGCACAAAGAATAAATTTTTACAGTGTTCAGATATCTTTATTTATTTATTTTTCCATAAGCAAATGGCATGGTTTTTCAATACTAAGTAACACTTGAGTTCGGTAAAGAATGTGGTCTAGTTTTTAGAAATTGCTAAAATCTTAACCTTTTACGAAGTCCACAATAGCTTCATCTATGCAGTGTCTCAGGTCTTTCAGTGTACAGCTGATAACATGCATATACAGATAATGTGACACTGTGTTCCATATTAGGAAGAGAAAAATGTTGTTCCCAAATGATCATATCTGAAATCAGAGATGATATTATATATTATATATAATCCTATATAATAAAAGGGTAATATGCAAATTGACCCTAACAGCAGAACGAACCAGGAAAGACTGGTCACTATGACGTGCACTGACCATCAGGGGGCGGATGCTCAATGCAGGAGCTGCCCCCTGGTGGTCAGTGCACTCCCACAGGGGGAGCTCCGCTCAGCCAGAAGCCCAGCTGATGGTGCAAGCACAGTGGTGGTGTTGGGAGCCTCTCCCGCCTCCTCGGCAGCACTAAGGATCTCTGACTGATGGCTTAGGCCCATTCCCCATTGAGCAGGCCTACACCCGAGGGCTCCCAGGCTGCCAGAGGGATGTCTGACTGCCAGCTTAGGCCCTATCTCCCAGGGAGCAGGCCTACGCCAGCAGGTCGACATCCCCTGAGGGATCCCGGACTACAAGAAGGCACAGGCCAGGCTGAGGGACAGCCCACCCCCACTCCCCAGTGCATTAATTTTTGTGCACTGGGCCTTTAGTAAAATAAAATAAAAATATCTCAGTGAATGAGACTGAAAACTGAGAAAACCATTTTAAATGGGGAAGTTTATTTGTTTGTCCTTAAAACTTTACCAAAAATCTTCATTCGTAAGTCTAACAAGTATGCATCATTTAGCTACCACTGATTTTAAAAAATAATCCCAAACTCAGAGGCTTATAATAACATTTGAAAAATTACGTTATAGGCTCATGAGTCCTGAGGAAGGAGTCTGGTAACTGGGGAGGCACAGCTGACCTCAGCAGGTTCAATCTTGTAACCCAGGGGGGTTTGTTGGTACATTTTGAAACTAGCAGCTTTCCTTGAAATGGTGGAATTGGCTCAAGGTGAAAAACACAAACCAAAACCCAGAAAATTTGTAAAGAAAGAATAAAAGCACCCGGCATGGCTCAGTGGTTGAGCATTGACCTATGAACCAGATTAGGGCACATGCCCAGGTTGCAGACTCAATCCCCAGTAGGGGGAGTGCCAGAGGCAGCTGGTCAGTTATTCTCATCATTGATGTTTCTATCTCTCTCTTCCTCTCCCTTCCTCTCAGAAATGAATAAACATGTTTTTAACAAAAGAAAGAATACAAACTAGAGTCAGAAAGCAAGGCAAAACATAACACATACTTATATATATTTTTTCACATTTGCATATATGCCAGAACTAGGTATTTAAATATATGGGAGACTCTACTTTTAATAAAAATAACATTACTTAAAGTTTATATGCTTAATATTTAAGAGTAGCTCCCTTGTTTGAAATATTGCTTTTGGGAAATAAACTAAGTAAAAATTAGATTTTTTTTTTGAAATCCTCAAAAGACAGGAGATTTTGTATTTTATCCTTAATTCTATCCCATGGCTATATTTAATTAAAAATGTATCCTTTATCTTTTTTCTTTAATAAGCATTGCATTCACAAAACGTACAAACACATTCATATATACTTGGAGATAGTCCCAAGATTTTTATTTCCTCTGATAGATTATATCTGAATTCAAAAAGTACAATGTATTATCAGAATTGTAAAGATAAAGACTTTGAATTTATGTTAATTTCTTAAAAGAATAATTTTCATCCTTTGCTGGAAGAGTAAATCCCCAGTGTTTTCCTCTTAAATGCTTCTATCCCCTTATTATTCTCCCCAAAACACAGTGAATTCAAACTACTATTTACTGTACTCATGAGTCAGAGGTTATTTTTTCCAGCTTTATTGTGATATAATTGACCCAAAACAGGCAGACTCAAGACCTTAGACATCTTATATTCTCTGCCTATGTAATGCTATTTTCCTGGATCAAATGGCCTAATCTCTGATTTTATTTATCTCTGTTTAAATCTCACCTTTACTGAAATAACTTTTTCTGAGAGCTTTTCTTTATCATCGGGTGGACTAATTATCCTACACAGACATTATCACTTCTCTTATCTATTTTTTAAAATATATTTTTGTTAATTTCAGAAAGGAAGGGAGAGAGAGAGAGATAAAAACATCCATGATGAGTGAGAATCATTGATGGGCTGCCTCCTGCACGCCCTCTACTGGGGATCAAGCCTGCAACCCAGGCATGTGCCCTGACTGGGAATCAAACCCTGACCTCCTGGTTCATAGGTCAACACTCAACCACTGAACACCATGGCCAGGTGTCTCTCTTATCTATTATGTAATTTCTTTGCATTTTCTGTCTCACCTCACTATGAGTTTCTGAGAGATTTCATCTCTTTTGGTCCCTGTAGTGGGCCCAGGGACTAGAAAGTGCATACATAGTAGTCACTCATTAAGTCATTTTAGAACAAAGGGATGGGTAGTAATTTGGAGTCTGACATCTGGGAAAGTTTCTTATCCATGACATATGGTTAAGGCTCTATAACCGTCAATACTTGCTTTTTTTCACATTTGATTTAAACACAAGGTTTGTTTATCTACATAATCCACAATATGGCCAAAGTAAATTATTATGAGGTAACATCTGTACCATTCTTACTGATATTTTAAAAATCATGAATATTTACATATTTTACCAAGGTTCTTAATTATCCTGAGCAGGTGTTTATAACACACAAACTCTTTTACATCCCATATTTGGAATGTTATGACTACGTACACACTTTTGAACATTTGGAGAGAATTGAATACTATAGGGCATGCATAGTTGTGGCTCTGAGAACTTTATTTGAGATCTAATTGTATTCAGAATTGTTAAAGAATAAATGGTCACTGATTCAATTTAGACCAATACTCCAGAGACATACTTCTTCTTAATTATGACAAGTAATTAATCCATACCATAAGAAATTAAGTTCTGTTTACCAAAAGGAATTTGTGACATTTCTGTCTACAAGAATATTATGAACATAGCATTTGATATATTTATACTTATACGTGTATATATAGATATATCTGGTAAGGAACAGGTGATTTGTGCTGAATAATATGAAAAAAAATTAAGGGAAATCAATTAGCTACAGAAATTTAGGGAGAAATGAGGAAGCAGACCCAAGAATCGGGTTGGGTATACTGAGATAGGAATATATGGGATGATGGTTGTGAAATGGGACATTGAGCTTCTAATTTTTGATGAATCTTCTTTGTCCGTGAAAGTGGCTTCCCCAACCCCTGTGTCATTAGTCCCTTTACCCACAGTGGTCCCTTAGCATTTCTGTGTGAGGGGATGAGCCAGCATTGCCTGGACACACTGTGACAGTATCCCCTGAGACAGTGGCCATACAGGACAATGATGAGCCTCCTCAGGACCCAGCCCCACTTCCCCCCTTAGCTTCTAGGTGGATCACCAGATGCAATTCCCTATAGGTCTCTACAAGTGAGCTACAATATTGGACCCATAAGGACGTATAGTCTTCAAAAGAATAATTTGCATTTTCTAATTTATACATAAAAAGCCAAAGGGGCCTGTGTGGGAATAGACAGTAGGGTATGGGATAATAATATCTATAAAATAAAAGCATAATATGCTAATTAGACCAGACTTCCTTCCAGACGACCTTCCAGATGAAGCCGGGGCTGCAAGGAAAGCCCGGGTCCCAGGTGCCAGAGGGAAGCCAGTGCTGGCAGCCAGGGGAAGGAAGGCCTACACTTGCACAATTTTTGTGCATTGGGCCTCTAGTAGGGCATATAAAGTAGGATGTGCTGGATTTAATCATGCAGATTCACCAAACAGAGACTCTGTGAGTAACCTTGCAGTTCAGGGAGGGAGAACAGGCTCCACCAGTGTGGTTGGGCACCTGAAACAGAACGAAAGGTGCCCATCGCGAGTGAAGCAGAATTACCCAACCTGCCCTGGTTGGGCATTGAGAAAGGGGTTTGAAGGCTTGGTGAGTTCAGACTTTGAGTGTGTACTTTCCATTCCAGACCTACTCACTGGTACTGAGAGGGTCCGGAAGATACAGCTTTCACCTGTCCTATCAGGAATACATTTGGGAGGGCAGCCCTGGACCCATTGATGAGCACTGTGTATCCTATCTAATAAAGAGGTAATATGCAAATTGACTATCACTTCAACACACAAGATGGCCGCCCCTGTGTGGACACAAGATGACCACCACAAGATGGCCAGCAGGGGAGGGCAGTTGTGGGTGATCAGACCTGCAGAGGAGGGCAGTTGGGAGGGACCAGGCCTGCAGGTGAGAGCAGTTGGGGGCGACCAGGCTGGCAGGGGAGGGCAGTTAGGGGCAATCGGGCTGGCAGGGGAGTGGTTAGGGGGTGATCAGGCTAGCAAGCAGAAGTATTAGGGGCAATCAGGAAGGCAGGCAGGCGAGCGGTTGGGAGCCAGCAGTCCTGGATTGGAGAAGGTGCAGGCTGGGCTGAGGGACACACACACTCCCCTCCCCCATGCATGAATTTTGTGCACCGGGCCTCTAGTAGTAATATATTATTAAAATTATTAGAATACATAATAATCTGTACACATAGATTCTTTAAATAAACAAATGAAGAAACAGGCTTCAAAAATAAATGTGAGCCCAGCCAGTGTGACTCAGTAGTTGAGCGTCACCTATGAATCAGGAGGTCATGGTTTGATTCCCGGTCAGGGCACATGCCTGGGGTTGTGGGCTCAATCCCCAGTAGGGGGCGTGCAGGAGGCAGCCAATCAATGATTCTTATCATTGATGTTTCTATATCTCTTCCTCTACCTTCCTCTCCCAAATCAATAAAAACATATTTAAAATAAAATAAAAAGTGAAGTGTCCAAGGTCATAAGGGAATTAATGATGACATGAGCACTATCTAGTTTTTTTAAAATCCAAAAATAGTTTATTTAACCTACAATACAGCATATATCTTGTACTATATGTATAAAAAGTAACAATTTTCATTATAAAGTGAACATACAGAGTTTTCACCTAATTAAGGACCATTTTATTTCTTCAATGTGAGATTTTTTTATAATGTATTTTACAAATATTTTATAAAATGTCTAAAAGTTTTTCCACAATTGGGTTATGCAAAAATTTGGAAATGAATTCTTCAAAAATACAAGCTCAAGAAGAATCGAAGTTGAGCAATGATGCTGAAAATATCATGTTTAGTGCTATCATCAACATAAAGAATAAGAACATTACCTGCCTCAAGCAATGCTTATTATTTTCCAGTTTTATTTGGTAATGAGCTAAATGTCATGGGATCCATAAATCATTACTTCTTGTTATGTAGAAAAGAATACAGTAGTAGATGACATTTCTTACTTGGGATATTTTTTAAACAGCAGTTATTGTTTTTCCTCTGATTTAATTATAGGAAATTTGAAATATAACACATTTCATGGGGGAAATCTGCATCAGACAGAACTTAAATGTATAGATTTTGGGATTACATTGCTCAGGTAGAAATTCAAGGTTAAAATTACTAAGAATAAGATCTGTCATTATTTTACAAACCTATTGCTTTTATCTGTAACACTAGAATAACAAGAATATATACTTCTAGGAATGGTGGTTCATTTGAATACAATAATCAACACAATAGTTCTTAAAGAACAAAGTTTGATATTGAATATGTTTTCCAGAAAATGTTGGCTGGTATAAAAAGCTTTTATTTTTATAAATAAGAGAGAGATGTCTAAATTATTTTTCAGCATTGTAAATTTTTAAAAATGAATTCCTTTTTGTTTTGCTGCCAAAAAAATGTTTGATAAAACATTACATTATTTTTAGTTGCTTAATTTTACATATAGAATTCATTTATTCTCATTCTGTTAATTATTGTCACTTAGATAAAACGAACTCGGTTGCACACTTTTAATGGTTTTTAAGTTGAATTTCAGACCCACAAACATTTAGTAGCTAGGGTAATAAAGACTGGAGTTGGATATTTTAGAATTCTGCCTTCCTGACCCAGTGAATTATTACTAATTACCATAAATTTAGGATTCTATACTATTAGATCATTGATTATAAGAAATTTTAAAAATTGCCACTATTCATTCGCTCTGTGGATAGAAATCATGAGAACTTTATGTTGGCCTTTAATTTTTGCATTGTATTTATTAACATTAAGTAATTGTCGCCATCATCATCATCATCACTAGTGACTATTATTTGCTAAAACCGAATGAATACAAGACCAAAGACCACCAGTAAAAAGCCTGTATGTCGCCTGACAAAGCTGGATTTACTGACCTGATACAAGGGACAGAACTCCAAGGGAACCATAAAACTCTCTGCACAAGAGCAAGCATCTTTTCTAAGGCTTGGCTCCTCACCAATGATTCTTCAGAGTCTAAGGGAGGCGGGAGCCGATTCTGCATTGGTCTGCATCTGCAAGGTGGGCGTGGATGCTGTAGGGATGCAAGGGGAGTTACTCATTAGGGCTCCCCAGTAATCGATGGGACTGGCAACGTGGCCAGATGGTGTCATTGATAAGACAGCAGTGGTCATTAAAGGAGGGTCATTAGGGGATTTCACAGTCGCTGCGTGAACCTGGGAAAGATAACACTTCCGGCGAATTTTGGAGTTGGCTTGACCTGTGTCCATTCTGCCCTGTGGTTAAAGGCAGGGCTGCATTTTCTCTTTTTCAGCCCAAGTTCATTTAAACTCTTTTAATCCCCAGAATGTTTTTTTTACTCATTCATTATATACTCTGAATACAAGTCTGTTATTTTATGCAAGGAGACCATCCCCTCCCCTCCTCCGGCTTTCCCTTTTCTTCTCTTAATAATGTCTTCTGGTGAGCTGCGTTCCTTAATTTTAATGAAGTGAAATTCACCCATTTTTAGTTTGAGTTAGTGTTTGGTGTGTCCTTGCTAAGAGATGTTTGCCTGTGCAAAGGTCATAAAGGTATTTTCCTGTATTATCTTCTAGAAGATTGGTTCATTTAGCTTTCCCATCAAGTCCACAATTCATATGGAATTGATTTCTGTGTACAATGTAAGGTAGGAATTCGGATAATGAAATTCTGTTTTCCCTCTTTGCATATAAATAGCCATATTGTCCAATAACTTTTATTGGAAAGATTATATTTTTTGCTGTGTTACAATGGCTTTTTCTTCAAAAATCAGGTAACCATTATACACACGCACACGCGCGCGCACACACACACACACATACACACACACTAGAGGACCAATGCATAAAATTTGTGCAAGGGGCTCAGCCCTCAGCGCCAGGCTTCATCCGGAAGGTCGTTCGGCTGTCTGGTCTAATTAGCATATTATACTTTTATTATTATAGATATCTGTTTCTGTACTACATTGCTTCCCATAGGTCTCCTTAGCTATCCTTTTACCAATGTCACATCATTGTAATTACTGTGGCAATATAATAACTCGATGTTTCTCTCCCTCTTCCGTTCTCTCTGAAATCAATCTATAATAATAAAAGCATACTATGCTAATTAGACCGGACATCCTTCTGGACGACTATCTGGATGAAGCTGGGCGGCGAGGGAAGTCTGGGTCCAGGGTGCCAGAGGGAAGCCGGTGCCAGCAGCCAGAAAAAGGAAGGCCTCCTCTGGCACGAATTTTGTGCATCGGGCCTCTAGTAAATACATATTCCTTTAAAAAATTGCCTAACGCATTCACACAGGTCAGCTTCTCTTGATTAAAAGGGAGAAACAAAAGCGTGCAAGTATCCCAACTGGTGTGGCTCAGCAGTTGAGCATCAACCTATGAACCAGGAGGTCATGGTTTGATTCCTGGTCAGGGCACAGGCCTGGGTTGCTGGCTTGATCTCCAGTAGGGGGCGTGCAGGAGGCAGCCCACCCATGATTCTCTCTCATCATTGATGTTTCTATCTCTCTCTCTCTCTCCCTTCCTCTCTGAAATCAATAATTTTTTTTTTAATAAAAGCATGGAAGGAGATCAGACAGTTTCCTTTTCCATCGCCCTTAGAACCTCCATTCCTGAGTGTGTATACTCACGTGGCTTTCCAAAGGCAAGGGCTGCCATATCGAATGCCTGAGTCTTCAATGAGAATAGACTTTTCTGTTATTTTTTTTACACTGCATCAGCTCTCTTTCCAGCCCTAAACTTCAGCCCAGTGAACGCTGAACCACAGTTTTACTGTATCTCTGTCCTGTAGCTGGTGCTCCCTCTGAAGCTAATCCTATATAATAAAAGGCTAATATGCAGTTGTCCCCTTGACTGGGAGTTTGACTGGGAGTTCGACCAGGGGGCGGGACTGGCCCACCAACAGCCTGTGGCCCCTCCCACAACTGATCACACTCTTGGTTGGTTCCCCCCCACCCTAATGGGGCTGGGAAGGCTGGCCAACCTCCCGTGTCCCCTCCACCCTGGCCAGCCTGACCCAATTGGCCCCAGTTGGGGTGGGCCAGCCAGACCTCACCCATGCACAAATTTGTGCACCAGGCCTCTAGTCTTAAAAGCCTAAGTGACCATTACAGTGGGATGACTGGATGACCAGCCAGTAGCTATGACATGCACTGACCACCAGGGGGCAGACATTTAATTCAGGAGCTGCCCCTGGTGGTTAGTGCCCTCCCACGACCAACCTCCCTCAGCTGGCCAACCTCTGGTGATCCCTCCCCCCAGCCAGCCCCAATAGACCCTGATCCGGGACTGGGCAAGATGGCCCCAATTGGCCCCGATTGCTGGCCAGGCCGAGGGACCCCACCCGTGCATGAATTCGTGCACCGAGCCTCTAGTTGATGAATATTTCCCACTCCTGAAGTGATGAACTAACCCATTCGTTAGTTCTGAGTCAATTTTACCTTTACTGGCACTAGATAGGGTTGACAACCCTTTTTTTTTAAGTTTAATATTCAATCACATTAGTTGAACCTGAACGTTGTCCTATGTGCCTTTACTATTTTTCATTAAAGCAACAACTATTTATTGAACATCTATTATTCTCAGGCTTTATCCTAGAGGCCAGAAGTGTAAAATCATCTATGCTAGCTCTGACAAGTTACAGCTTGCTGAACATATATTTGTCTTCAAATAGAGGATAAGTATACAGTCATGTGGAAAAATATACTCTAAGCCTTTGTACATTTGTATTTACCAGATTTTTCAAATTTAATAAAAGATTATTGAAATTAAATGATAACCATTAAAACTCAGGAATCATTCTGTAAATCAGGCATAAATTGGAATCAGTAAGAAGTCTTGCAAAGAAAACCACTCATTCTTTATGTTCCAATGATTGAACTCTAATGATAACAAAATCATTACTGGCAGAAAAAAATGAGTTAACATTAATAGTGATTTTAAAACCACTGACCTGGTTAATTCTACAGAACCAAGTCTGTTAATTCACTGACTTACTCTTGTGTAAATAGTGTATGAATTATTAAAAGTGTTTATAGGCCTTGATTCATGTATTATTTGATAACAAAAGTCACAGAAAGTATTAAAAAGTTATTTCCATCAATTAATCAGTTATGTTAATAAAATTCAAATGTATTTACATCAACCATAAACGGTAAAGTGAAGATCATTCTACATGTTGCCCATATGGCTTCGAAAATACTAACCCATGGATTTGTAAACAAACTGATCATGAAAATGGTAATACTTTAAAAAATATATAATTTTATTGATTTCAGAGAGGAAGAGTGAGGGAGAGAAGTAGAAACATCAGTGATGAGAGAGAATCATGGATCGGCTGCCTACTGCATGCCCCCTACTGGGGATCAAGCCAGCAGCCCAGGCATGTGCCCTGACTGGGAATCAAACTGTGATCTCCTGGTTTGTAGGTCGTTTCTCAACCACATTTGGTGGTGAGATAAAAATAATAAAGAAACATACTGCTTAAAAGTTTTTAAAACTTGTTATGAATGTACATTTCAGGTTCTCTTCTGTTTTTCTTAAAAGTGAGACATGGATAGCGTCATTTTCGTATTCAAGGTGCACATGGGCGATCCGCCTCTTTAATGTGGTGCATCAAGGGGTGGAAAGGGCAGCCCCCACTCCCCACTGCTCCTGGCAATGGCAATTATTTTCATTCTGGGCTCACAGGGCACCAACACCTCAGCATATATTTTGACAGCTGAAACTTTGCCATTTAAAGGTCAAAATCTCTTTTCCGAAAGGAAAACAGAGATGCCTTCCATCTTATAAGCTCTTATTTAACTTCTCCAAATATGTGAGAATATTATTAAATCATAAAACCCTTCCATTTTAAGGTATCACAATTTTTTTTGTTTTTTTTCCCCCACACTGAACCTAATAATGTAGTTATGTCCATTGTCAAAAACTGAAGATGAAAAATAGATCCCCAAATAAGGACAGGTTGCAGGGCTGGGTGAAAAGGTGAAGGGATTAAGGAAAATAAAACTCATGGACACAGACAACAGTGTAGTGGTGGGGTTGGAGGGAGGTCGCAGAGGATATACGGGGTTAAATGTTGAAGGAATGAGACTTGACTTGGGGTGGTGAACACAATATACAGATGATGTATTGTCCACTGGAAACCTATATAATTTTATTAACCAACTAGAGGCCCGATGCATGAAAATTCAGGCAAGAGTAGTCCTTCCTTTCCTCGGCTGCTGACACTGGCTTCCCTCTGGCAGCCGGGACCCAGGCTGTTTCCCTTCTCTGGCTGCTGGCAGGCACCCAGGACCTGAGCTGGCTTCCCTCCAGCGCGGGCTTCGTCATGAAGGACGTCTGGCCTAATTAGCATATTACCCTTTTAGTATTATAGATGTCACCCCAATACATTCAAATAAAATAAAATAAAATAAAATAAAATAAAATAAAATAAAATAAAATATTAAAATAAAGTTCTTTTACTGGTAAAAAAGTAAAATAAATAAAAATTTATAAACAAAACAGAACAAAAGTAAGAACATAAAATTTAGAGAAGAAATTCAAAACACTAACCTCTATGTAATCAGATACTCAAACTCATCAGTATTCAGGCAAAATATAGAAGTGAGAGATATTATTTTGCCCTTGTTGGATTAGAAAAAATTCAAGAGCTGAATGGTTCTAAGTACTTCTAAGGATGTGGTGATATTGGACCCTCATATACATTAAACAGGAGGAAGTCTTTTAGAGGTCAGTAATAATTTAATATGTTAATTAGCTTAACTATGGTAATTATTGCACAAGGTATACTTAGATTAAAACATCACATGGCCACCCATCCGGTGTGGCTTAGGGCTTGAGCATCGGACTATGAACCAGGAGGTCACGGTTTGATTCCCCTGTGCAGAAGGCAGCTGATCCATGATTGTCTCCCATCACTGATGCTTCTATCCCTTTTTTCCTCTCTGAAATCAATACAAATATATATTTTTTAAAATGACATCGTACACTTTTAACATACACAATTTTTAATTTGTCCACAATACTCTTTAAAGCTGGAAAAGAAAAGAATAATGTTCCTTGGACTCCATAGTATGGCTAACTTAAGTCTTAATAACTGTGACTCAGAAAAAAAATGCAAAAGAAGAAAAGGAAAAGCAGTTTACTAGGAAATTCAGAGTTGTGAATAAGACATAGAGAGAGAATCCAAGATCAGAATCCAAGGGCATACTACCGATGTGATGTGTTAGAAGAATGTATCAATGCCTGTTCAGCATTGTGTCTATTTGTCTTTGTACAGGGAATATCTTGACTGCAAGGAGTTAGTGTTAATGATGATACTTGAATCATCATATGTATCTTTCATTTCATTGTTCAAAGATTTCTCTCGATAATGGTGTTTCCAGATCACTTGTTTTACATATTATGCTCTGCTGAGACCAATTCCGCAGTGTTCAATCGAAAGCCCGGCACCTCTCCCACTTATACAGTTGGAGGAAAATTAAAATGGAGTTTTATGGTTCATTTTGTGTCTAAAACAGATTTGAATTCTCAGTAGGAAGCATATTTTGTATTTTATTTCTTATCTCTCACTCCTCCATGTTCGGGGCTTTACATCCAAATAGTGACACCACCGTGTAACCCGATGGTCAATTTCTCTATAGAAAAGTTCATGAACTAGTATTAGAAACACATTTGTTTCCCTTCGACTCTGCACTCAAGGAGTCTGTAAGCAGGACTCCAAAAGTCTGCTTGGTAATAATATTTTATTGTCATTTTTAATGCCAGTTCATGCACATTTTTTTATGGCCCTGCTGAATTATAAATTCCAGTTCATCCGGAGGTTTAAACATTACATTTTCCAGATTGTGATTCACACTGCGCTGCAAACAGCATTATGCCCGCTGCAGCTGTCAGAATGGGCGTATTATAAAGTGTTGAGCAGATATAAAATATAAACTTAAACTCTGCAAAATTCCCCGAAATTAAGGGTGAGCAAGGAGAAAGTTAATATTAAAATGTTGGCTGGAAGACACATTCATGTAGTTACATGAACATCTATCTGTAGAGATCTTACACATTCAGCAGCCCATTGGGAGCTCTGGTCATTCATTTACTCATTGCCAAGGACCCTAATGTTCTGTGCAGACGACAGTGAACACGGCAGTCAGATTGCTCCCCACATGCTGCTTGTATGCTAGTGGAAGGAGACGGACCTAAATAATTAAACATGTCAACATATAACATGCCACTCACTGATAAACTCTATGAAGGATAGCAAAGCTGAGCAAGAACCATAGGGATTTCTGGATCTGGGGTGAGGAGGGTCTCTTGTTTGCTGTGTAATAGTCAGGAAGTTGAGCAGAGACCTGGATTAAGGGTCTGAGCGAAGCAGACAAGAGTGTTCCAGGTAGAAGTCACAGCAGATGTTTTCTGAGGTGGGAACAGGGACAGTGACCTCCAGGAACCCCGCAGAAGCTGGTGTGGCTGGGACAGACCAAGAAAAGGGCTGGTGGTAGAAGATGTCTATATATATATATATAGAGAGAGAGAGAACATCTTGTCAGTGTCATGGAGGACTTTGTGGACTATTTTGAGGTCATTGAATTTTTTAATTTTTTTGCAGATTTATATTGTCGAAAAGTTTCAGATTTATAGAATAACTAGAGGCCCAGTGCACAAATTTTGTGCACGGGAGGGGGGGGCAGAGGTCCCTCAGCCCAGCTTCCGCTCTCTCACAGTCTGGGAGCCCTTGGGAGATGTCCAGCTGATGGGGAATGGGCCTAAGCTGTCAGTCAGACATCCTTAGTGCTGCCGCGGAAGCAAGAGAGGCTCCTGCCACCACTGCTGTGCTCGCCAGCCATGAGCCCGGCTTCTGGCTGAGTGTCACTCCCCCGTGGGAGTGCACTGACCACCAGGGGCAGCTCCTGCATTGAGCATCTTGTCACCTGGTGGTCAGTGTGCATCATAGCAAATGGGCATTCTGCCATCAGCCCGAAACCGGCTCTCCGACATCCCTTGAGGGATCCCAGATTGAGAGAGGGCACAGGCCAGGCTGAGGGACCCCACCGGTGCATGATCAGGGCCTCAGGGCTGGGGAGAGATGCGGGAGGTTGGCCAGCTGGGGAGGCTCTTCGGGAGGGCTCTAGGGTGTGTCCAGCCTGTCTTGTTCAGTCTTGATTGGCTGGACCCCAGCAGCAAGCTAACCTACCGGTTGGAGCATCTGTCCCCTGGTGGTCAGTGCACATCATAGCGACTGGTCGACAGGTTGACTGCCCCCTGGTGGTCAGTGTTTGTCCTAGTGAGTGATTGAGTGGCCTTAGCATATCATTAGCATATCACACTTTGGTTGAATGGATTACTGGACACTTAGCATATTAGGCTTTTTTTTTATGTAGGATTGAAAATAGAATAAAGTTGCCATATACCTGTCCCCCAGTTTCCACTCTTACTTACCTATCATCTATCTATCCATCTACCCATCTCTAAAGAACCCCTACAAATTATCAAGGGAAACAGCATGAACTTCTCAGAAAAATGGATAGAATGTGTGGACAGTTATTTATAGAAGAAGAAACTGAGGGTCATAGTGCTCATCTTTTGTGGTGGAAACTGCCAGATGTGGCCCCATTTCACCCCAGTAACAGTGCTCTCTTTTGAAGTGTTGTAATGGAAACCACTGAAGTTAGTCTCATCACGATCCTGACTATTCATCCGGAGGCCCCAGCCATTCTTGCATCATAGGTGAGGTCATGAGACCAGGCAGCTTAATGAGTGGAAGAACATGTTTGGGTTCTGGGTTGAATTCTTTGATATAGAGGCTTCTTGGCATGCTTTTTTTTTTTTTTTCTTCCTCCAGCCTTCAACTAGGGCTGGGAGAAAGCTGTGTGAGGTGATGGAGCCACAAGATGAAAGGACCCGTGGACCCCCTCATGGACCAGACCAATCTTCCTGGACCGGCCATCCCTGTGGGGAACATTCTGGCAGGAAGAGTCAGTGCCTCGCTTGTTGGAACCACTCAATGCCGTGTCACAGCCCTGGGCTTAGTTAATCTCCAAACTGGACTTGGAAGTGAACTACAGATGTTGGCACGTGTGATGCTTGCATGACAAATCTGTTTCGGTGAAGTAACAGGACAGGTAGACAAGATAGCAGCCACAGAGCCTGCAAAAAAAAAAGTCCACATATTGGTGTTTCCTTTGACCTTCTTCCTGCTTTAGGAACAAGTCAGATGAACCAGTCAGAGCTGGAGGGGAGGACTTCCTGCCCTGCTGAAGAGGCTTTGTCTGATTACAGCTGCCATCGCAATTGACTGACAGCCCACTCACATGGAGTCTTGCAGGGATATAAAAACCATCTTCCTTTGTCCACTGAACAGCAATGGATACGATTATGGAGCCTACACATCCAAGTGCTGGGACATAAAGTGGTAGCCAGCCCAGCTGCAGAGATCAGATTATGTATATGGTTTGTCCACTGAGCCTATTATTGCAAATGGCCTGGAGGTAGCTGCCTTTAAAAGGAGTGTAGGTGTCAATGACTGAAAGAGAGTCATCCAGGTTTCCGCGCTGGTCCAGGCAGGCATTGCACTGCACTGTCATTTCTTTCACGTGGAACTGAAGGGATGCAACGAAATCAGCAGCCTCCTGAGTTTTTGAGTGATGCCCCCAAAATGGTGATGCCCCCAAAAACCTGTGGCTTCAAGGACTGGCAAACCCAAGTCTCAAAAAACCTAAACCAGCCCCGCTGGCATGGCTCAGGGGTTGAGTGTCAACCTATGAACCAGGAGGTCATGGTTCCATTCCTGGTCAGGGCACATGATCAGTTTGTGGACTCGATCCCCAGTGTGGGGCATGCAGGAGGCAGCTGACCAATGATTCTCTCTCTTCTCTCTCCTCATTGATGTTTATATATCTCTCTCCCTCTCCCTTCCTCTCTGCAATCAATAAACTATATATTTTTTAAAAAACACAACTAAACCAACAGGGAGTCAACTATTAAAACTCCGCCACATCAAGGAAGGCAGAGTCTCCGCTGTTTTGACTGTGGGCATAGACTAGAACAAATTTCTGATAGGACTCAAAGTAATTTTGGTACTTAACCTATCCATTGCCCCGAGGCCTGGTTATTTTATAGTCTCAGAAAAAGTACAAGTGCAATATTCTTGTGAATGACTGAAGAAAGTAATAAGAAACTTGAATTTTGCAGCCTCAGAAAGTTTGTCACACATTCAATCTTATATTTCTGGAAGCACAGAGTTTAACTGAAACACTGCAGGCTCCAGTGACTGGACTACCCTATACCTGGTTTCCCAAGGATAAGGTTCTGAGCCACCTCATCAGTCATCCCCCCAATATGTCCTCTCCACTCTCACATGTCCAGTGCACTTTATGAGTTCATTGTTAAAAGGTCTTTTATCTCACCTGTTTCAGAAAGAGCTTCTGAAACAGCCATCGGAATTGTTAATGCCCTTGTTACTTTCCATTAAGTCACTCTATGGCCGCATGAAGGATGTTGAAAAGGCCACCTGCTTCTCTTACTGTTGGAGACGGAAATGCCAGGGTGAAGGCAAGCCCTACCGAAGCCAAGGTGTGTGGGCACTTGTTGTCATTCCCCTGCACGTTTCTCCCCAGGAGGTTGGCAGGCTATTACTGGAGAATTCTCTTCCTATGGTTTCACAGACACTGAAGTTTATCATTCACCGGGATACACTGAGTTTGTAGACCCAAATCGATACTGAGGCTTAAAGTGTCTCAGCAATTGTGACTGGTACATGGCTTGCATTTGGGGCATTTACATCAAGATTTGAGTGTTTACTTCGCCGTTTTAGAGGAATTATTATTTTATATTTCTCTTAAGCAAAATTGTTGTAAAAAATTACAACTCTTTCTAGTTGCAAGTAAATGAATATTCTAGGATTGGAAAAATATCACAGTCCATGATTTAACAATAAATTCTCCAAGTCACCTATAACTCTTAAAGCAGAATTTTTGTCCCATCTCTTGAAAAAATTCTCTGTGCTTTAAAATTTACAACCAATATTAAAAAAAAAATCATATCAGAGAATAAAAGTGCTGTGGTTACTATAAAAAGCTAACAATTCATTGATTATTAGTAGTCAATGGTAATATTGATTAAATAGAAAGAAAATAATAAAACCACAAATCATTAAATGTAATTTGAAGTGTTCATATTTTTAAATTATTTAAAAATATTATAAATTCATTTTCTTACACTGGAGATTCAAGGCACATGGATTCTAGATTGATTGTAAACATCTGCGATTTAAGAAATTCAATGGAAGAGCAAAACATAATAACATATAAATCAATTGTTGTAACATTTAGATATGTTATATCAAAGAATTAGAGAATATAACAAATGGGATAGAAATTAAGTCTAAAATATAATGTAAATAATATTACTATTTTAAGATTCCTTAAATGAAATATAAGGTACTGAGATTCCTTAAATGAAAAAGAAATTAAATCTCTAACTAAGGTTGTATAACTTGTTCTAGGATACAAATCATTGATGAAGAATACAGTGAGAAAATTATCGATCAGCTTGCCAGTTCCAAAGCACAATAAGGCGTTTCACAGGTATCAAGAATAAAGCTATAGAAATGAGGCGCGGAGGAGGGAGCAGTCTAAACACACATGTGAACAAACATGATGGCCACCAAACTTACAATGCCAAGTTGAGAGAACTGACATTTTGAGGCAAAGGTGTGTGACCTGTGGCATTCTCTTTCAGAGTAAATTACCCTTGAGTAGATAAGAAAGGGAGGGCATTGGAAGAACTATCAGACCTGGATGTATTTTTATTATGAACTCCTTCCCACCCTCTACCAGATTGTGTACACACACACACACACACACACACACACACACACACACACACACACTAAATCTCAGCACAGAAGGAATGGCTCAAAATAAAAGAACTAAGAAATTGGGACATTCCTGTAGGAGAGAAACTATGCTCACTTATTATTCATTGTAAAACAGAAAGATGGTTTATGTCTTGTATGTGATTTAAAAAAAGAATATTTTTAACTATTTTATCACAGTACCTTTAATAGATGATCTTTAATACCTGAAGAATTAATTCATTTGTCTTCAGCACCCAAAATAAATGACCCAGTTTGCATCCCACAAGCCATGACATATCTATACCATTGCTGCCCTCAAAATTCCCCCAATTAGCTGCCGGAAGGGAAGATAATGCCCGAATATATTACAGAAAGGGATTTGCGGAGTCGTGATTTTTCCAAATACTAGGAAAAGAGGTTCTTATCATAGAAAAAAATTGTAGTCAACACATTTTCCTGGCATATAGGAAAGGGGCAATATTTCAAGTTTGGCTAAGAAAAGAGATCATCTATCTAACTTGTGTTAAAATAGGAAGAACAAAACCCTAGAAGCTCTCAGTGGCCTGGTTTTATTTGCTGGGAAAGGAGTCCAGGTAGGTATTTGAAAGCAATTCTAGTTACAGATTTCTTTTTCCATTGATGGCCTCCTTATGTACCTTCTTTTATGCTTCAGTAAGCGAATCAATGCCCATAGGTATAAATTCAAATTCTGACCTTATACCCAGGACAACCTAAGATAAGTGCTCAGCAAACGGTGTTGGAATTAATTAATATTAAAACGAACTAGAGGCCTGATGCATGAAAATCGGCCAAGGGGCTCGGCCCCAGCCGCTGCCACCTCTGCCTTGGCCTCCTCTGCCATGGCTTCGTCTAGAACAGTGGTCGGCAAACTTCGGCTCATGAGCTGCGGTTTGCCGCTCTGTTGACTAAAGAGTTTGCTGATCACTGGGATAGGGGCTTAATCACAAGGAACAACAACAGCCTGTAATTATTGGAATCGAGAGTCAGAAGGTTGTCCGGAAGGACTTCCGGAAGGACCTCTGGTCTAATTAGCATATTACGCTTTTATTATTATAGATATCCCTTCTGTATGACATACTTGTGTAAGAAAAACATTTTTAATCTGTGTGGGTATTTTTTTTTTAATCTGAATGACTCTATTCAGTTCTTACAACTTTCCTACCTATTTAGACCCCTATCTTCTCGGATAGTGTTTGAACAGGGGCAGTGGGCCTACTGAAGGTGATTTGCATTTCTCTTTCCAAACATACCCAGTATATATATCAATACATTGGCTATATTTGAAATTCAAAATAACCACAAGATATTTATGTGAAACTCTATGACAAACAAATGGTTATCTTTAAGAAACACATACAGTGGTAGGTCTAATTGATGTGTTTTAGGGTGTTCTGTCTTTGGGGTTTATGTAACCACAGATTTAGGAATTCGATTCTTCCCGTCAAAGCATTTTGTTAAATTTCCGCATGGACCATATGGAGAGGCCAGAGAAAGTGATTTGTCCAAATCTAGTTCTTGGCTAACACTAGATGCTAGATTTCCTACCTCCTCCATGCCCTTCTCTCCCAGTGGTCGGCAAACTCATCAATCAGCAGAGCCAAATATCAACAGGACAACGATTGACATTTCTTTTGAGAGCCAAATTTTTTAAACTTAAACTTCTTCTAATGCCACTTCTTCAAAATAGACATGCCCCGGCCATGGTATTTTGTGGAAGAGCCACACTCAAGGGGCCAAAGAGCCGCATGTGACTCGTGAGCCGCAGTTTGCCGACCATGGCTCTACCCAATCACCCTCAGTTCCTTGCTTTGGATTCCAGTGTCAAGGAAATATAACCCAGTGAGAACTGTCAGGTAACTCGCCTCCTCTCAAATACATGTCTCAAACAGGAAAAGGGGCACGTGGATACACGTCGTTCTCCTCTTGTGGTTCCTTTCCTTTTATCTAGTGTACAATTCTACAATACATCATCCATATATTGTACTGTGTGCTCACCAATCAAGTCTCTTCCCATCACCGTTTGTCGCCCCTTTCTCTTCTCCTACTTCCCCTTCCCTCTGGTGTCCTTGAGTCCTCCTCCTCCTCCTCCTCCTCCTGCCTCCTCTTCTTCTTCTTCTTCTCCTTCTTCTTCGTTTAATCCCTTCACCTTTCTTTTTATTTTTTTCCCTAATGAAAAGCATCTATTACCCCTGAAGCACACGAGTTTCCCTGACCTTACACCATTGCCTAGAACAGGCTAAACTGAGTATTCCTAGTTGCAAGGGAGACTCAGAGACTAACCAGTACAACCCATGGGATGAAAATGTCATGACTGCCTTTAACAATCCTGACTCAGGCCTGGGGCTCTGCCCTGAGCAAAGTCAGAGTGCTGACAGCAAAGTAGGAAGAAGAAATAACTCATAGAAACAACAAAGAACCTCCCTGCACATGTATTTTTCTTCAAATCCCGGCACTCTGAGCTAAATCCATTCATACAAGCTTTATTCACCTAGTGGATGATCGAAGAATAATTTTTTGATGTAGTTGTGACTCTTCTCTGTAAACTGTGTGTTCAAGTGACATCCCACAGTGATTTGAATATTACCTGAGTAATGTTTAAAGTATTGCTAGTATTGCCCAGCTTTTATGGCTCAGTAGTTGAGCATCAACCTATGAACCAGGAGGTCACGGGTTGGATTCCCGGTCAGGGCAGATGCCGGGGTTGTGGGGTCGATCCCCAGTAGGGGGCGTGCAGGAAGCAGCCGATCAGTGATTCTCTCTCATCATGGATGTTTCTATCTCTCTTTCCCTTCCTCTCTGAAATCAATAAAAATACATATCTTTAAAGTGTTGCAAGTATTAGGTTGCTAAATATCTTCCGTGTAAAGTCATAGAGCCTGTGGTTGGTAGCAAACCTGTTGAATGGAGGCTATTTCCACATGTGAGGAGAGGTCCCTGATTGCTTTGATCGATATTTTCAAGCCGTCACCTTTTGCAAAACGATGTCTCTTTTGCATAGCCAATTGGATGAGCAAATCCTTTCGTTACATCCAATTAAATTGCAAATACATACATGACTATTGCTGATATGGCAGTTTAAGTCAATGCTAATTAGATTTATGTGTCTGCTGTAAGATACACAAACCTATCCTACCCTGCCCCCCGCTAGGAAAGAAACAAGTATCATGTCAAAGTGGCCGCATTTATTAAACTGAAGAAAGAACCCGAAAATGGTTGTGTGCTTTTAAAGAAATGACTCCGGCTCCCAGTGCCTCAGGTGCTCCCGATGCATATTAAAGAGGGATAATTATCAGCATCATCAATTTCTGTGATGTATTTCTAAGTACGCGTTTAATTACCTCACCCCCAGCGCAGTATTAGGTTCCATGTCAGCTGTGGATTGCAGAGGCAGCGAATACACAGTTTCCACAGACGAGGTGACATTTCGGCCAAGGAGGGATCGGGTGCTGAACAGCGTGGTATTTCTGCCTCCTGTTAAGATCAAAGTGACAACTGTGTCCTCTCATCGGGATTTACAGGCCAGATGCAGGTGGTGATCTTAGCCTCCTGCATAATTTACTGGGGAAAGGAAAGTGCCGAGAACAGAGGACAAGGGGACTCGCCTTTGAATTTCCTTAAAGGCATTTTACATTTGGTTGTTTCAGATTAATGTATAATCATGCCAAACACACTAGCATTGCAAGTAACAATGCACCTTTCACCGTTTCATAGCATATTCTTCTTTTTAAAATATATTTTATTGATTTTTTACAGAGAGGAAGGGAGAGGAATAGAGAGTTAGAAACATCGATGAGAGAGAAACATCGATCAGCTGCCTCCTGCACACCTCCTACTGGGGATGTGCCCGCAACCAAGGTACATTCCCTTAACCGGAATCGAACCTGAGACCCTTCAGTCCGCAGGCCGATGCTCTATCCCCTGAGCCAAACTGGTTAGGACAGCATATTTATTCTTTACCTCCTGGCCTATAGAGCCACTAAATAGACTCAGTAGTCCTGGCTAGTTTTGCTCAGGCGTTAGAGCATAGACCTGTGGATTGAAGGGTCCCAGGTTCGATTCCAACCAAGGGCATATACCTTGGTTGCAGGCTTGATCCCCAGGCCCTAGTAGGGCACGTGCAGGAGGCATCCAATCAATGTGTCTCTCTCACATCGATGTTTCTCTCTCTCTCCTCCTCTCCCCTTCCCTTCCACTCTCTCTAAAAGTCAATGGAAAAATATCCTTAGGTGAAGCTTAACAAAAACAGCAACAACAAAAATAGACTCAGTAAAAACCTAGTGATTAGAATATGAAAGACTGGGAATGCATGCACACCATGCCATTTCAGAGCTCTGTGAGCTGGGAGTGTGTTTAACCTCTTGTATACTCCCTCTAAAGAGCCGTGGTTAATGCATATAACATAATGTTCTCTACCATAACCACTGTTCCACGCACAGTCAAGTTCAGTGGCATTGAGCTCATTCACATCGTTGAACCACTATCACCACCTGGCATCTCCAGACTCTTTTATTTCCTGCCAAACTGAATGTTTATACCTGTTGAACACCTACTCTCCTTTCTACCCCCCCACCCCCACCCCCCAACCCTTGGCCACCACCATGCATTCTACTCTGTTTCCATGACGATGACTATTTTAGAAACCTGTACGTGCAACCACTCAGTATTTGTCAGGATGTGACTGGATTCTTTTCGGTAACAGAATGTCCTCAAGGTTCACCCACCAGGATGGAAATTCCAAATTGAAGTTCAGTGTGTTTTAGAAAAAAATAAAAGGTGTCATGTATCTTGCATTTGTGGACTGAGAGGGGTCTGGCCCTAACTCCTGGAGTAATATCTTGCATTTGTGTAGGTATGAGAGACAGTGGGCCTATCAATGGGCATTGATGGATTTCACTTAAGCTACTTTCATGTATCGGCCTACATTTGAATGATTTTTCAAATGAACAATCAGTATAATTTCTGGATTGCTTTGAATAGAATTCTTTGAAAGCCAGAAAGAGGAAATCTCATGTGAAGTCACTTGTATGAGTGCTAGCCAGCTTCCGGTATTAAAACTTCAAGATCAAATGAATGATTTATGGCCTTTAGAAAAATGCCATTTTTTAGATTTCAGATGTCACTTATGCTTTTCTGCCCATTCAATTTATTTTCCTCTTTTGTCCTTAAATGCATTATTCATCTTACCTCCGCCTCCTGTAAATATCATGGCTTTCTATCACCATTCCAAGCAGTTTCATAACACCATGGGAATAGCTTATAAAAAACTGTTTTAAGGGAACTACTGAATTCACTTAAACTTTTTATTGAAGAGAAGACGTGGCAATAGATCTATTGATTCTCAGCTAACAGGCTTGAGTGGGAAAAGGTGCTGTTTGATTGATCTGGCTTTATGTGTATTTTACCAAAACAAAAATTAGAAAAAGCATTAAAATGTACTCACGTCTCCTACATGAAAGTAACTGCTTTTATCGAAGTGTAAATAAGTGAAGGCATCAGGAATGGGAGGTCCTCTCTGGTATGCTTCTCTATCCACTGCCCATCCTAATTGTCCCAGTGTCATGTTCTCCACAGGTGTTCACCTTCTTCCCGGCCAAGCCTGTTTCCATCTTTTATGGTTGTTGTTTTGTTGTTTTGTTAATCCTCACCCAAGGATATATATCCCCCTCCCCCCGGCCCCCATTGATTTTTAGAGAGAGTGGAAGGCAGGGGGAGAGACAGAGAGAGAGAGAAACATCGATGTGAGGGAGACACATTGAGTGGTTGCCTTCAACACGGGCCCCTACCAGGGCCGAGGATAGAGCCTGCAACCGAGTACGTGCCCTTGACAGGAATCGAACTTGGGACCCTTCAGTCAGCAGGCCAGAGCTCTATCCGCTGAGCCACACCGGCCTGGACTTGTTTCCATCTTAGAGCCTTTGTTCCAGCTACTCCTTTACCGCCCAACAGCCTTTGCATGAGCTGTTTTGTCCTGCCAATCAAGCTTTGGGTTGAATGTGCTTTTATAGAGGGTTTCTCTGAGAGTTGGATCTAAAGCGGAAGTTCTTCCTTTGTCTGGCTTAGAAATTTTGTGTGGACCTGAGCTTGGAGTGGACATAGCATTTGAGATCTCTTGGGTAAATATCTGAGAGTTGAATCGCTGATGGTTTATAAGCATATACATTCGGTGAGCAGGAACAAAATTTATAGCTTGCTATCATCTCAGGTAGAGTACTAAATAATCATTTGTTCCCCAATCTCAAGGAGGCAATATCAGAGCATTTAAGAGCCATTGAAGAAGCAGTGGTTGTAAATGTATATGTACATTCTGAGCATTAATCATTGTTGTGTGACGATGTTAAAGACTCAGTAACCTAAGACATTGTGCTCAAGTCCTAGGAGGCAGAGCTGAGAAGAGTCAAAGCAGACAGCTCTACCAGAGAAAGTCAAAGCCCCCCTCCTATCGGTTTGCTATCGGTAGCGTTTTACTTTAGTAAAGCACGAGCTATTCAATAGAGACTGTGTACTATAAATTCATGTGACTAATATCCATAAGCAAGCCTGTGGCTGATGCTAGAAAGTAAACAATTCCTTTGTTACGTTCAGACAGAAATCACTGCACATTTCTCTATCGATAATAATAAGCCTATCTAGTGTCTTGAGAGGTTATGTGGCTTGAAGAGACAGGAGAAAAGAAGAAATGTGTTCTCCTGAGAACACAAGTCACTCAGCTGCTCTAAAAATAAATAAATAAACGGGAATTGAGGAAGAAAGCAGGACTCCCTAGAGCAAGCATGTCAAACTCAAAGGCTAACGCGGGCCAAATACACGAGGCACGTGGCCCACAGGCTGCAAGTTTGACATGTTTGCCCTAGAGAGACAGGTCTGTGAAAATCAACAAAATCAATTCCTCTCCCATGAATTAGTATGTGAAGTGATACAAGGAATTTTGCAGCTCGTTGGCCAGATAACGGTGTGTGAGTCAGACGTATCAACATTTTTTGACCACAGAAGTTGTTTCTGCCATACAACATTTCAGTGATTCCAGAATATCGCCTATAGGTTTAACACCTGGGGAACGGGGAAGCCTGGTAAACTTGTTAAAATCGTATTCGCACCCCTGTTTAGGCGGCAGCGCTGATGTTTTTATCGTTGTTTGCATTATTTTATGCTGAACTTCTTCATGGCTTTTTATGATGCTGTCACTGCAGTTTGGTCTTGTGAATTCTTGTTACTACATTTGTTGAATTTAGTTGCAGCTTAAAATTTTTTGCCATTTGTTTTGTGAAATATCCCACGGAAACCATCTAGTCGTATCAAAAGAGAGCCCTCGTAAGAACTTGCAGAATAGATGTCGGCAGTTTGGGAGAGAAACCGGAAGATGAAAGTGGAACATGTTAGATCGTGTTCAGTCACCGGCACTACAGCCATGTAGAATCCAGGCAGTCTTAGTCAAAGCCAAGCAAAGCACTCGGGGGCCAGGATGAGGACATAGAGTGTTTGCTTTGGATGGATGGGAAGAGAGAGAAGGGACTAAGGACATGGGCAGACCTTGTTGGTGCACAGCAGAGAGAAGATGAGATGAAAGGGATGCGCTGAGAGGGATTTCCTGCTGACAGCCAGAAAGGAAACAGTCACACAACCACAATGATCCGAGTCCTGCCGAGAGCCTTAATGAGCTTGAAAGGAGCTCCTTCCCCACCCACAGAATGTCTGCCCTTATGTGTCCTGGGCCCCTTGTAGTCCATTCCCAAAGCAGATGTTGCTTTCCTCCAGGCCAGCAGGAGCACATCTGATGATTTACCTTTTTTATTTATTTTATTTTCCGAAAAAACATATTTTTATTGATTTCAGAGAGGAAGGGAGAGGCAGAGAGAGAGAGAAACATCAATGATAATGAGAGAGAATCATTGATCGGCTGCCTCCTGCACGCCCCCTCTTGGGGATCGAGCCTGCAACCTGGGCATGTGCCCTGACGAGGAACCGAACCTTGACTTCCTGGTTCATAGGTCGACTTTCAACCACTAGCCACACTGGCGGGGCTTTTTAAAATCTTTTAAAAAAAGCCTCCTTTAAGTAAAACTTTTCCAAGGTAATCTCCACTTGGATGGATTGAAAGCTGATTGGTTAGCAGCCTAACCACAGGCGTGCTATTCACCTACGTTCACAGGGAATGCCCACATTCAGGGGAGGTGATTGCCTGGAACATCTTCACAAGGGATCCAGGACCTTACGGGCCACCTTAGATCCCCCCTCCCCCCACACACACACCTCCCCTAAAAGTCTCACCTTGTTCATTCGAACTTAGGTTAACACTGCTGGTAACACCACCTTAACTCAGAGTGTATGAGTCCTGATGTGTTTCTTCACTTGCTGCAGTCCATCTGCAGTATTTCTGGTAGAACTAGCCAATGCTTCCGAAGTATTTCCTTGTGAAATCACTGACTGAAAAAGGCACTTACCAGACATCAGAGAACTTGACCTTTGTATAATTTCCATTAAGCCACATCGAGGACATAATGTACCATCGGTTCCAACATTCGTTTGAAAGAAGGTTAAAAAAATAAAAAGGAAATTTCTTGATTGCAATTCAATATGCACTTATATTTTCCACAGACCCTGAGATTAATGAGCATATGTGATTTTGATAAATGGTCTATTAAAACAGAAAAGAAAAGTGACATGGGAAGAATGAGAGACAGCCATTCCTGGGAACAAGCAGATGTTTTCTTTGCATAGGGTACGGCGCGCTTTCATCAGACGCTCCTAATTACAGTCTGCACACTGGTGTTCTTGCAATTCAGTCCATTAACCTTCATCTGAGGCATTCGTTTCTGCATCAAGTACATTGTCATCGCCCTGCTCCCTCCTCCTCTGGGAAAAGGCGTGCCGGCCCGCAGAGTGAAAAGACAACTGAACGAACGAACAGGGGTTTGTTTTCTGTTCCAGTGCCGAAGAAAGAAAGAAAGAAAAAAAGACAGAAACCCCAACTCCCCCTCCCCACAGCTCAGAAGGAGGCCTAAAGCTATTTCAGCCATTTTCAAGAAGAAACAAACAAACAAAAAATACATATTCTAATGAAAGAATCAGTCACAAGATATTGCTGGAAAAATAGTTTGGCTGAAAACGGGGAGAAATCCAAAGACGGAATGAGCGGGATAATTTAGCAGTTCCAAAAGGAATGAGGGGTGGAATAATGCACAGTTAAATCCAAGGTTGTTGTTCGCAGCAGCAAAGGAGACCTGGCCTGCCCAGTCGTGGGTGGTTTGTTTAAAACGTAGCTCTGCGTTCCTTAACTACTACTTACGATTTGATTTTCCTTGTGGCCTTAAAAGCACAAATAATCACTAGTCCCTCTTACCTCTGTAACATAAGCTTCATAAGATGGTGGAATGTTGCACGTGATTGTTTAGGAGCAGAAAGATTCCTCCATTCCTGTGAACATTAACCCTGGAAGTGCCCGGAGGACGAGAGCAGGGCAAATTTACATTATGTTCTTGCTGAAAAGGGTATACAAGTCTATTATGATAGTGTCATGCAGGAAAAATACTTACATATATGTAAATGAAAACACGTCTTCTCTATTATGGATTTGATACAATTTACCTAGTCCACTTCCCCCCAAATGAAAGTAATTTTGTTTTTTAATAGATTTCTTTGAATGTATTCAAGATGAAATGCTTTCAGAAATATTTATCCCAAACATCATTAACCACTTCTTCAGATTATAAAGTACATTTGGAAACTATAGAGTACATAGAGTTTTAGAGCTAAAAGGGACCTCAAGAATCATCGAAGACCATCCTTTAATCTAAATTGTGAGCTATATTGCCTAACTATATGAAGTGTTTTGTTATAACACTTATCAAATAAATAAAATAAATTGATTAAAGTCCCTACTTACCTAGTGAACAAGTAGAGATTTCAAAACAGTAGTTTCTGGGCACCAACTGCAATCTTTTCAATATTAAATAGTCAATTTCATTAAGAACTGGCTCCATACTACTTTCTATAAAGCTTGACGTGTATTTTTTTTAGCAAATGCATCTTAAATGTGAAATTTCAGGGCGGGGGAGGGGGAGGGAGGGGATGATGATCAAAAGTTTAACCTTGATGGATTCTGTCTCAGAGGAATTTAAACATTTGGTGCCCTGATTGCACTGGAGTTACTTAGATGTTGCAGTTAACTTACATTGGAAGAAATAATCTCAGTATATCTGATACAAATTGTTTCTGTGTCACCTCGAATTCTTTTCTCCATACCCCAAACCATGAGTTTGCATTTCATGCGATTACACGTAAAAGGCATCTTCAATAGCTGTCACCTACTTACGGTAACAGACACACAGGCTTGGAGTATTAGGAATATTTGATTTTTTTTTTATCTATTAGAAAAGTAAATAATCGGTCATTCTTTTTGACTTGATAACATTTAATATGTTACTCTAAACTTCAAATTGTAAAGTATTCCTTAGAGTGTTTAGTAATTTATTTAAATCTCCTTCTTGAACTTGTCATTTCCACTGAGTAACACATTTGCTGACTATTTTTTGTTTTGTTTTTACCACCATGTGGGGCAAGTGGGTATGACAGAACAGTCTTAAGTTACAATCCTAATTCTCAACTACTTTACATTGTAGCTGGGGTATTTATGGAAAAGAATCATATACAATACAGTATTGAAATTTTAGATTTTTACATTGGATCAATAATAGTGTCTTCTTCAAAGATTTCTAAGTGAATTAATATGTGACAATAACTTACTTCAAAGCCTTTATATAGCAGTCAGTTAGATAATCTATTATAGCTATTAAGTCAGATAATATGGAAAGTGATAATGAATGGAATATTTAGTTCCCCAAGTCTTTTACTGTGGAAATGCATTTATTAGTCCATCAATCTTGAAAACTAATGTTTTCTATATTAAAAACCATATTCACTTATCGACCTTATTTAAGAAGTTAGTTTAGTGTGTGTTTTTTTAAAATCAAAGACAAAATGTTGTCAATAAATCCTGTCACCTTAAAGCAATGTGTCAATAAACACAGAATGTCAGTGTTTTAAGATAAATGAAGCTAAAATGCAATTTCTCCAGAGTGATGGCGTTTTCTCGCTCCTGTGAGTCATGGACAGGCGCAGATCTCATATCCATTGTATGGCTGCCTTTGAATCACAAGCCATGAGTCACGGTACACACGCCTGAAGATTTCTCCCATACAGTTCAGCTCAGTGTACACCTACAGTACCTACATTTAAGTATTCAGTAACTATCTATCAATGAGTGATCATTGGGTGTAAGTATGCAAATTAAAAATTAGGCATTGCGTGTTACAATGAAATACAGGAAAAGAGTAACACATTTTAAGGTAATGCATCCAGCACGTTGGTGATTTCAAAAAGCTGACAAGTGGAGATTTTGTAGACAGAGAAATGGGAGTTTACAGGCCAGGCAGGACACGCCTCTGTCATATGTTCCCAGGCCACCCCGCCCCCAAACCTAGAACAAGCGCGAGCATCTAGGAAGGTGTAGCTCTAGGCTCTGCACATAGTAACTTAGTTCCTGCGGCAAGGGCCCTGGGGCAGGTGCTTTTGTGCATAGAATAAGTTACTTCCGTTACTTCCTAACTATGTTTCTCAAAGTAACGCAGCTCACACACAAAATCAAGATATGTCACATTTCTCTTTAAATTCTCTACAGAAACTAGTAACTAACCTTCTGAGGAAAATGTCAGTTGTATCTCTGTATTATCTTTGAATTCATGTTAGTGTGTTTTTAAGAGAAACTGATGCTTTCCCACTGTAGGGATGTAACATTTTCTCTGTTTAGGAGTTGCTTCTCCTAACTCTCTTTACACACAACTCCCAAACCGAAATATACCCATTACCAAAAGGTCAGTGCAATTGGTGGAGGTTAATAAGTCAGAATAAAATAGGACATTAGTCTAATCTGCCATTTTATTTCTTGCTCTTTTCAAAACTACAACCTAGTGACAACAACAACAAAAACAGAGCGAACATGGTAAAAACCAATCAATAACCCTTGTAGAAACCACAGGTGGGACGTTTTTAAGTCAGAGAGCAAGCGCCGGTCTTCTGACAGTGCCTCTGATGGAGCAGGAGTACGCGCTGTGGTGCTGTTTCTCCTTGCCAGCAGCATGCTGTCCTCTAGGCATTACATACAACGCGGTGTGTGATGATTTCTCTCTCAGAGACCCCGGGCGTGGGAACTGAGCTGAAATGTGCACTTTTCCATCCTCGGAACGTCCCCCGGGCAGGGTAAGCGGAATGTCTTCGTGTGGGTTCCATTCGTTCTGCACCGCGCGGCTGCGCCTGGGAGTGTACACCAGGAACTGTTGCCAGTACACAGTGGCCCAGGCAAGGCTTTCTGCAGGTAACAGTCATGCATTAGAAAGGACTCCGGGTATACATGATAATTCCTTTAAATGAGTAAAAGGGAGTCGGGGATTTTATTTTCTTAAAGTCTCCATAAGACCATTTTTAACACTCCCCCCTCCCGTTAAACAAATAGACACATAGCCTAGCAATTTGATGAAAATCAGGAATGTTTCAGCCAGAAGACGTATATCAAGCACTGATTTCTTTGTTAACAAATTGCTGATGAATAAGGATTCCATAAAGCTTGAGGTTGCAATAATGTCCTCCTGCATTAAGTATTGCCGTGGAGTGGTTTTAGCAGAATCCTATTAAGTTTACTATCATCATGGATAGCCCTGTATTGTTTCTCCATCTTGCCCTCCAAATTTGGAATTTTGCAACATTCTCAAAGTGTCAAGAAAGCTAAATATATGTTTATTTCTAGTCTGCAGAGGCAACATTTTTTAAAGGAAAGAAATGGAGGGGAAATAGATACAGAGGCAAAGAAGCATTGAACAGACTGTCAAACTACAGTGGGAAGGCAGGGGAGGTTGGGCGAGGGGGGCTGTAAGAGACCAACCGAAGGACTTGTACGCATGCATATAAGCACAACCGATGGACACAAGACACTGCGGGGGGCGGGGAATGGCAGGCAGGTGAAGGCATGTATTGGGGGGTAGTGGAGGTCGGGGGGAGATCAATGGGGGAAAAATTACAGCAGATGAAATTCTAAAAAAAATAAATAAATAAAAAGAAAGCGAAATCATTCTCCCCTTCTTCAGGGGACCGCTCCTCTTCTTTCTCACCAGGTGGTTCACGTGGGGTTGCTACCTGCGTCCAAACATTGTTGACTGTCTAGAGAGGAGGTGTTGACAGGTCCAGAGATGGGTGTTTCCTGGCTCAGTTGAGACCAACCACAGCCTTTCCCTAGGTCTTTGAAATGATTAGTAAGGAAGCCAAGTCTCCCTAGTGGGAGGAGTCACCAGTGTTTAAATACGAACACTAGAGACGGTTGTGTTTCCCAAGTTGTTCCGAAGCCTGTTCTCAATGAGACTAGGACCCTGGCTACTGGCACATGGCATTATGCAGGCCAAGCCACCCAGCAATGGCCCAGAGACATCACTTTACGACATTCAGAAATGGAAGCAACTATTTAAATGTGTAAAGATCAGACGCATTAACAGAAATTCAAAACCCAGGGAGACATCAAAGAATGACTTGATGAAACCCTCAAAATTAATGAGATTTTACAATGCATCAGTTCATATCAGGAATGGAATTTCAGATACTGGGCCCTGAACTATGAGAAAAATACTTAATTATTAGCAAAATAAATGTATAATCCTAGATGAAGATGACATGGTATTTTGTATGAGGCCTGGGCACAACATTGATGACATCTTGATATGAAATTACTGAGAGACCTAACAGTGGACGGGGCTGATCCATTGAATTCTCTCAGTATGTTTTCCATTAAAACACAGAAAATGGAAACAGATGGTGGTCTTAATAGGAAAAGTTGAATTCCACTTTTCTGCCTTAATTACCTCTCTCTTTTCTGGTGTAAAATAGGAGTGGAGTTACCTATTGGCTTTCTTGTTCAAAAGAAGTTATGGCTGTATGCAAGGAGAAATCACGTTTGCAGAAAGGAAATGTAAGGCCTCTGTGTTGAATAGCATATTCCTCAGCCTTCCCTCGCCTTGCAGAGTTGTCCAACACAACAGGCATTGCTGGCAGCCCGTTGGGGGGGGTCACATAGTTCCGTAGTTAAGACGTCACAAAAGTAAGAGGAACACGGAGTGTTCAGTGGACAACCTATCAGAAATAGTGTTTGGAAGATTTTAGATGCGTTAGTCCAGTTTTCTTCCACTTGCACAATTTCCCCAAAGTGTAAAGGTGTTATTAGGAACTTGTAATGACCAAGTATATTCCAAAATATATTCCTAGGATATTTGTATTCATTACTGTAAGTCCCGTGTTCAATTCTGTAACATTGATCTGTGGACAATAACCTCAACCACTTTGGTAAGCGGTCTTCATTATTGCAGTATATCATTAAGTGGAAAAATAGACAGGGTGGGGGAAAAGTAGGTTTGCAGTTGTTCATATGGAAAATAACAATCCTATCTAATAAAGAGGGAATATGCTAATTGACTGGCCCACCCTCAAAGATGGTGGCACCCACAGCCAATAAGGAGGGAATATGCTAATTGACTGCCCTGCCCTCAAAGATGGTGGCACCCACAGCCAATAAGGAGGGAATATGCTAATTGACTGCCCTGCCCTCAAAGATGGTGGCGCCCACAGCCAATAAGGAGGGAATATGCTAATTGACTGCCCTGCCCTCAAAGATGGTGGCGCCCACAGCCAATAAGGAGGGAATATGCTAATTGACTGCCCTGCCCTCAAAGATGGCAGTGCCCACAGCCACAAGATGGTGGCACCTAGTCCCCTTAGCCCTGCCAGGGTGGCAGGTGCGTGGCATGGCTGGGCCCACCTAGGCGGGCCCGGCCGCTCTGCGCGCCTGCCTCTGGAGTACCCCAGTCTCCTCAGCCCCCCAGCTGCCCAGGGCTGGCCCAAGGTGCAGGCACGCCTCCAATGGTGGCTGCCCAGCCACCCAGGGCCGCCTGAGGCTCAGGTAACCAGAGAGGCTCAGGTAACCAGAGCCGGCCGAAGCTTGCACTGCCAGCAGTGGCAGCAGCAGAGGTGTGATGGGGCGCTGCCTTCCCCTGATCACTAGGTTGCCTCATGCCCCTGAGGGCTCCCAGACTGTAAGGGGAGCAGGCGGGCTGAGGGACCCCCTCCAGTGTATGAATTTTCATGCACAGGGCCCCTAGTCACTAATAAATAGTAATGCAAGAACAAACTCTTGTACCGCATCCTCACAACTGTAAACCTACTTTGCCCACTCCATGTTGCTATTTTTTTTTAACTCATTGGAAAATATAGTTTGTAAAGATAAATATATCCCCCTTTAACTTTTAATGTTTCTGCTAGAGGCTCAGAGCAAAGGTCTTAGAAAGAGTTTGTCTTTGCCACTTTTTAAAAATGGACTGACCTTGGGCAGTTTCTTTAACCTCTTTAAGCCCATTTTTTCTATTTATGAATATCAATGCTAAAACTGATTTCATAAACTCACGGAGGACCTAGAAGAAATAACAAACTGAAGTTCTTGTTCTGATACCTGTCAGCAATTACATTATCTCTGTGGACAGGATGGAAGTCAATAGCTCACAGAACCTGTGTCGAAAAGATAAGCGTGAGGTTCATGTTTTCAAGTTAAAAATTGCCTATATTTAAATTCCACACTGCCTTATCATGTAGCAATAAGAGGTGGTGTTAACTAGGGTTAATTTTGAAGTTTCTTTTTAAGATCTTGATTATAATTATATATTGTTTTCAATTTTTAAAGGAAGTTCCGTTGGAAGAGGTGTTTTTTTCTCTTCTTTCTTTTCCCATGGTTAGCATATGTGTAGCTAGTTCAAGGAAATGAAGACAAAAGGTTAAAGTAATTTCTTAAGTATAAGTCTAAAGTTACCTTAATTTAAAAATATCTATATTATTATTCTATCAAATTGATTCCTCTTCTTTGTAAAGGTAGTGTGGAGGAGACTTTTTATTCTTATTTTCTATAGTACACATTATAAATTTAGAGAGATGATTTAAAATGCTCCTTTAAGGCCTAGTGACTAAAGAAAAGCTGTTAATGACTATTTACCTAATTTTTAAAGAAAATAATGTATATACAAAATATTATTTTATGTTCAGAATTTTTTTATTTTATTGTTTACTGCTGGATCAGTTTCTTTTTTTATTCCATAATCAAACTAAGAGTCACAGTACCCCTATTTTAAAAACAAAATGAGCTACACAGATGAGCACATTGTAAGACGCTTCTATCTCTTCTCAGGTGAATTAAAAACACGAGAAGCTAGAATTCTGTGAAAGTGTTTCCATTTCTTAGCACATCTTTTCTTTTCTTCCTATTTAGGAAATTTAGCAGGAAGTCCCACCTCAGCTTCGGTCCTGGTGAAATGAGGAGAAAAGGTTATCACTGGGCTCAGTTGTTTTTTTTTTTCAAACAATGGAATTCTTGCCTCTAGTCATGACGGTATAGTCAAGTTTACCCTATCGCCCTAGCAACAGGCCTGAAGCGATTGAGACACTGATTTCCAAGGGGGTCCCAGAGCTGGCTGAACAGCTTCCTCTGTCCCTGGCATACTCACCGGGACACTGTCCAATCTGAGAATGTGACATTTGAATATATGCTAATCACGGGGCCAACATTGTTGGGGAACAAGAAATCACAGTGCAGAAAACATAAATTTAATCAAAGTGTTATTCTAGAGATGATGTTGACAACTTAAAATAGTGTTACACTAGCCTACGATAGGCTGTCCATTAAAATTATGTTCAGGTTTAGACTGAATTCTCCTGTAACAGAACCAAACATTTGTATTCATTTATTTTTCTCAGATGTGTTAGAGTCAACACTGTAAGTAAATAGTTTCTCTTTTTCCTCCCTCTTCCTCTTCTCACTTGTCTTGTGGACTTTGGCATGTCATCAATCTATTGTTAATACAACCCACAGGTTGCATCACTTTAAGTACATGCTGTTTAGTTTGTTCACTTCAGAATCAGTCTTCTTACTTTTGGGGTTATTTAATGAAAGTGTCTAATTGTCTAATATCTGTACTATTTGCACATTTCTATGTGCCTGGCTTTCCTTGTGAAACTATAAACAATCTAGGAAATATAATCAAACCTGATGTGTTTACACATATGAAACAGAGTCCCCTGATGAATGCCGCGGTCTTGCTAGAAAGGCCTGAAAGACTGCACTGAGCTAGACCATTAAAAAATGGGACTCAGTCTTCATATTTGCTGGAAGAACAGTGAGACTGCCAAACTTCTGTGAAGTCAGACTTGGAATTACCACTCACAAAGGGTAAATTTATGGCACTTAAAGGCAGGAAGGCATTCTTAAACCTGAATACATCACGGTAGCCCCTTGACATTGAGGTTCACCGTGGACTCCTTAAAAATAGCCTTGCCCAATTTAAAGCAGGCTCTGCCACCGTGGCACTTTGTCTTGCTGGGTCAAAATGTCACCACCTGGACGCGGAGGCATTTCATCAGGCCCAGCTCGGCCCCACGTGCGAGGTCAGCAGGCTCACCTGGGCCTCTAACGATTATGAAGAGGCATTTCGCCACCTCCATTGCGATGAGAATAATAAATGGGAGCCCGGCCCAGCTCCTAAAGCCTCTTTCCGAGAAGGAAAAGGATTGTGTTAAGGGGGAAATTGATCATGAATAATCATAACCCTAAGGCAAATAAGGATCGCAGACCTCGGTGAGCAAAACATACTCAGGGTGATGTTTTTAAACTTCGAATCAGGGAGTGGATAGTCAATCAATCCAGTGCAGTAGGAATACCGGGTAGGACAAAGTTTATGAATTTCCTAATACTAATCCACACCTCTCACCCTAGTGGCGTTCTGTCACTATAATTTTGATTGTTCATGTGCAAAGGCGATGCATTTTTTACCTGTGCAGGTGTGATGTGAAGCCTTCTGCCTTGTCAATAAGTTTTCCTATTGGTTGAAGCAGGGTGATCAAAAAGAATGTTGGTAGAGGAGGAGATGATCGTGGAGCCAGGGCCTGGATCATGTAGAGCCCCAAGAGTCATCCAAAGGTGTCTGTCTGGCTTTTATTCTGACTGTGACAGGTGTATGTTTAGCCAGAGGTAAAGGACAGTAAATATGAAGGCAAGGGAATCAGTCAGAAAGTTATTGATATAACAACTAGAGGCCTGGTGCACACAATTTGTGCATGGGGGAGGGGGGTCCCTCAGCCAGGCCTGCAACGACGCCAGCATCCTGCACCCTGGATGGCCTCTGGCCATAGGCCTTCCCACCCACCCTCCCGCCCTCCATGGGCTGGGGTGTGCGGGACGCTGGGGCTTGTTGGTTTGCATATTGCCCTTTTATTAGATAGGATGAGAGATTAGTATGGCTTCAAAATGATTCCAGGTACATTTGGTGAACTAGAATTTCCAGTTTTAGATAAAAATATATTCTCATCTACTTTCACACATACCACAGATGGAGAGATGGATAGATGGATGGATGGACGAACGGATGGATGGATAGATAGATAGATAGATAGATAATATAGATAGATGCACAGTCAGACATATAGATAGGATACAAAGAAATAGATAATAGGGATAGAGAAAGAGATAGATGTTAAAGATGGATAGAAGGATGGGGGATGGATAGATGGAAGGATGGAAGGAAGTATGGATGGATGGATGGATGGATAGAGAGATGATATGTTGATTAGATTAGATAGAGGATATGATCTAAAATTTTTCCACAGAAAAGAAATCTCTTAATGAACAGTAAATTATAAAATAATCATATATGCAGAGATAATCCACACATAAATGATTAAACATGTATGTAATTAATAATTGAATATGAGTATCTGTATCTTCTTGAAATGTATAAACAAGCACACATATATTTCTGGAAGTCCTTCTCCAGAAGAGTTGTAAAATATTCCAATAATTTTTTTTTTCATTCAATAAACTAGCAAGCAATAGACTTTTCTGGGCATCATGCCAAAAACCTATGATAATGCTGATTGGAAACACGAAGCCCTCTTGTGGAAGTCTGCTCTATGCTCGTCTCTTTCCCAAAGCGTCACAGAGGGGAAAACACCCTAACTGCATCCTGCCCCCCGCCCCGCCCCCCACCTCCCATCACATGCTGCGAATCCATCAGAGCAAAGCATCCTGCACGCCGCCCTCGCTTTGTTTGCCTTTGTTTATGGAACCTATTTAGAAGCACTAGGAGAGAACATTTGCCAATTTTTTAATCACTTATCAAAATTCCTGGTAAGCAGAGTGCTTTCAAACACTAACAATCTATAAACACAGTTATAAAATCAAACCAAATGATATAGAATCAACCTGACAACGGGGTAAGCGCTCCAGCATGATGGTTGGAATTAGTCCTGCTCTCAAATGCTTTCAGCTAAAAAAAAAAAGGAAAGGGAAAAAGATCAATCTCTCTTTTATTTATTTTTTTGAGCTACTTAGAAATGGCAGTGGCGTTCAATACAATCTTTAAGACTGAATAATAATAAATAAAATTTTGTAGAATATGCTATTTCTACCCATGAGCTTTATTAACCAACTAGAGGCCCGGTGCATGACATTCATGCACTGGGGGGAGGAGGGGGTCCTTCAGCCTGGCCTGTGCCCTCTTGCAGTCCGGAACCCCTCAGGAGATGTCCACCTACTGGCTTATGCCTGCTACCATTCCGTGAACCTGGCTTCTGGCTGAGCGGTGCTCCCCCTGTGGGAGCGCACTGACCACTAGGGGCAGCTCCTACATTGAGCGCCTGCCCCCTGGTGGTCAGTGCACGTCACAGTGACCGGTCTTTCCTTCTTTTGATTGATTTGCATATTAGCCTTTTATTATAGAGGATTGCTGGAGACACGATATCACTAGAATGAACATGTGAAAATCTGAACTTTGATCATTGTGGAGGGCACACAGGGTTAAGCACTCAATACAAAGTCAACACTTGCTTATAATACCCTACATTGTCATTTACGGACCTGTTTCGTAATTCTCATCACGGATGTGTGGTCTAAGTACACTGCAATGAAAACAAAACAAAGAGCAAGCCTCTACCTTCGTGTGTGAACTTGGAAACCACAGAGAAATACGTGTATTGTGTGGTTTTACATTCTTTTCTGGTTTCCATCATTTTGTGTTCATCATCTATTTCTCTCATTTTCCTAAAGATCTCAAAGAGGAATTTTACTTTTTTGAGTAACTGTGTTCAGGATAATTTGATCCGAATCAATTTTAAAATCCATAGCAATGCATACAGTACTAGTGTTTTGTAGGGAAGGGTTAGCTATCAGGAAAGGGAATTCCATGGTGCTTCTGTTTGGAAGGTGAGAAAGTTCTAGATATGATTGATGCTCCTAAAAATGTGTGGTATCTTATTAAAAGGATAACATGTTTCAGAGCACAACTTTGACCAGTAATATTTAAAAGGATAATATGTTTCAGAGCACAATTTTGACCAGTAATATTTATTAAGAATGTAATAAAGATGAAACATGTAGTCACATACTAGTATAGCAAAAGTAGATACACAAATGAATATTAAAATTATATTTAATGTAGTTTCATAAATACCCAAGAACTTGTATAGAGAACTTTGCACATTTAATAAAATCCTCAGAAAGAAATAATCATATATGTACTGTGTGTGTGTGTGTATATACAGACATACACACACACACACACACACACACACACACACACACACACATAAGCACACACATATATATATATTTTGCAGGTAAGTCTACAAAAATATCAAGATAAAGCTTTTCTATTTCATCTTCATCATTTTTACTGATGTTTTCATAGACATTGTGTCTTGGGATTGAACTCTGTACAGATTTGGACATCACATTTTTGCAATAGTGTTTCTTGATACTGCACAGAGATCCTGTATCTAAATAGGTGCATTTGCACTGACCTTAAATTTCCCCCGAGGTGCTTCGGTCTTCCTGGTTTTGGCGACCGGCAGAGATGCACAGGGATTCTGGGGAGGAGGACATGATTTCCTGAAGTGTCCTGAGGATAAGGGTCGGCTCTGGGCAGCAGGAGAGGTGACGTCACCACAGGGAGCACTTCCCTGCAGCAATAGAATGTGACCTGTGGCACCTTAGCTCTGCCTGAGATATTTTATTTTCCCAGACGAACAGATGGGGGAACTTTTTAAAAAGGCGGGAGCTGGCGGGTAAAGCACCTGCTACCAATTTGGGGCGAATACTGAAATTGTGCTTATAAAAGAGACGCCTTGGCCGGTGTGGCTCAGTGGCTAGAGCGTCGGTCTGAGGACTGAGGGGTCCCGGGTTCGATTCCGGTCAAGGGCATGTACCTTGGTTGCGGGCACATCCCCAGTGGGGGGCGTGCAGGAGGCAGCTGATCAATGTCTCTCTCTCATCGATGTTTCTAACTCTCTGTCCCTCTCCCTTCCTCTCTGTGAAAAATCAATAAAATATATTAAAAAAAAAGAGATGCATAACTTTTCTGCCCTTTATTTTAGTATCACGATTAGGATGTCACAGTGAAACGCTTGAAGTGGCCCCAAGAGCCTGGTGACTGTAATGTTGTCACAAGTCTAGATTTTGCTATTGATATGAAACGATCCTCGTTATTGAATCCACAGGTTGTCCTTCCGTCTGGAGAAAAATGCAAACCTTTCTCTCTCTGCTCTGACTGTTGCTATGAGCGTGTTACAGCAGCCAATCATGTCTCAGGACAGCGGCGAAGATGGGACAGTCATCTGGAGACACACTATGCAAACCAGCATATGATTTATTTGTCCTACAGTTCAGAATCAAGTGCAGTTTTAAAAAATTGCCATATTGAAAACCTAGCCAGCGCCGTTAGGTGACATTAGAGGTTCGATTGATGGGATGCTAACCTAAGAGTTATTGGGCTCTCCGTAGGCTCCGGGGAGCCTCCAGGAGTGGTTGTTTTCAAACTGGATGGTATAATTAGCTCCTGGTTGGATGAAACATAATTACATTTTACAACCAATCCCAACATTTATGATCCTATGCCCAGAATTGACACACCATTAGTAGCTTTGGGAATTGCTAAAATCATCTTATCTATGGATTTATGTAAGCGGAATTGGCAAATAGCCTTGCATGAAAATTTAGCCAAAATGAAATCTGTGTATTGAATGTGATGCACACACTCAGTACAATGTCCCTTAGACTAAAGGAATTCATCTTGTTTTTTGTTTTTGTTTTTGTTTTGTTTTGTTTTTAAGCAAGTTAATGATTTACAGGGACTTAGTGCTCCTCTAAATGTGTCAGTGAGGGTTATTTTAGTTGACACTACATAAACACCGGAAACAGTTTATGTGAGTGCCAGAAAAGTCACAGCTAATGGATTGTGAAAACCTTGATGAATTCTAACCCAAGGCTTTAAAATTCTAAGACCTAGAGTATAAGGTGGAAATTTCTTATTAAAGAAACCATCTGTTAGGAATAAGAAATATATACAAAGAAGATACACTAGGTGATTTGGTAAACTCATATGATAATGCAGTTTCGTTTTATTGTTCTTTCCTCAGTTTGTTCTAAAACTAATAAAATGTATAGATCTCAGACGTTCTTACTAAAAGGAATTATTATTACCAGTTTTAAAAATCCATGCCCCTTGGGGTGGTAAACAACAGTACATTATAAAGATGATGTACTTAAAGTTACACCTACATAATTTCATTAACCAATGTTACCCCAATACATTCAATGAAAAAAAATTAAAAATAAAAGAAAATCGATGCCCTTTTCAGACTTTTCACTGGATGTCCAATATTCTTGCAACTATATTTGATAGGATTTTTTATGACTTAAAAATATTTAAAAAACCCCTTAATGGATATTTGCAAAATATGTATTTGCCTGACATTAGTATTTTAGGACTCTTTTTGGTGGGGAGTAAACTTTGTAGAGTATACAGATTATGAACATGTTGTACAGTAAATTACAATTTAACTTTAAAAATAAGGTACAGATATTGAAAAGAAAGTGAGAATGATGAATGATGGAACATACTTTTCTGAAATAAAATGGTACATAGTTCTTGAGGATTAGAAAATAGAGTTCAGGGTAAGCAAATGCAATCACCAAAAATTGTTAAACATAATTTAAATAGCTATATATTATATGTACTTGACTTGTACACTGAACTACATGCCAAGATATTATACTATATAATAAAAGCCTAATATGCTAAGTTTCTGGTCAGCCGTTCAACCAATCAAAGTGTAATATACTAAGGATATGCTAAGACCGCTCAACCACTCACTATGATGTGCACTGACCACCAGGGGCCAGACACTCCGACTGGGTTAGCTTGCTGCTGGGGTCTGGCTGATCCGAATTGAGTGAGACAGGCCGGACATGCCCTGGAGCCCTCCTGCAGTCCCTCCCAGGCTGGCCAACCTCCCGTGTCCCTCCCCAGCCCCAATCATGCACTGGTGGGGTCCCTTGGCCTGGCCTGCACCCTCTCGCAATCTGGGACCCCTCAGGGGATGTTGGAGAGCCGGTTTCAGCCCAATCCCACAGGCCAGGACAAGGGATCCCACTGGTGCATGAATTCATGCACTGGGCCTCTAGTTTTAAATATAATATAACACTGTATTTACATTATTATCTTACAGATAGGAATATATTCTTTCTGAAAGCAATTTTAAAAATATTTGTATTCAGTGTTAGAGAGAAAGGAAGAGAGAGAGAGAGAGAGAGAGAGAGAGAGAGAGAGAGAGAGAGAGAGGGAAATATCAATGTGAGAGTGAACCATCAAAGCTCACAATCCATCTGGGCAAGTGCCCTAACCCGGAATCAAATCAGCAACGTTTTGGTGCATGGGACGATGCCCAACCAACTGAGCCACACTGGCTAGGGCCTGAGAGCAATTTTTGATGCTTCTCTTGAGACAGCCAGTTATAAAATCTATACCTGATGTTCAGTTATTAGGAAGACTTGAACATCTTTTATAGCTGCATCTTTAATGACCAGAACAGATGATAGAACTGTCTTTTACATATTTTGTGTCATCTTTATAAAGTGTAATATGACTTTATTTTTATGTTTCAGGAAATATAACAAAGTTTAAATTTTTCTTTAACTTCCATTTCTTTTATTACATGTGGGAGAAATTGCAAGATTGTCTGCAGGGCCATTAGGTACCGCCTTCGGCCGGTGTGGTGTTACCCTGAAGGTGTCCCTGTCATTAGCCAGGAGACTATTACAATATTTGTTGCTGTGGCGACTAAAGTCACCAACAATAACCCAAAGGCACGCCGAAAATAGAGTCCAAAGGAAAAGTCGAAGTAGAGTCGAAAGGAAAAGATGCTTGAGTCATACACAAATCTCGGGAAGCCTAAACTCTAGGGGGTTAGGCACTGTGGACTAGAATGAGCTCAGAGGAAATGCAGACACAGAATAATGAAATGTTAGTAGAAAATAATCTTAACTGTATAATATATATTTTTACCATGCTCTATTTTAGAAGAGGATAAGAGAGATAGGTCCTCAAAATTCATTATGTAAGTATTCATTAAAACTTGTGACTCAAGAAATAAACTACTTATCAATATGGAATACATGCAAGAACAAGCAGCAAAATTGTTGAAAGTGGTTATATATGTGGGATGGGCATTGGGAGACCCTGAACAACTTTTATGAAGTCCGACACTTAGTTACTAATTGATGCTTCATGGTCAAGTATTTAATACATTGACTAAACCGGGAGAGTTCTTGACTCTTCCTCTGTGGGACACTGGGAAGCTGACTGCAAGTGCATTGCTCAGAGGCGCTGGCGCTCTGCACCTCCTTCCTGCCCCCGCCTCCCGTGTTCATGTTACGGCCTAGTTGGCACTGATTTTGGCTAAATAACCAGAGGAGTGACATTTCTATAGATATTTCCATTTTCAAATGGAGGAACTAAAAGCAAATGGTTGATTTAAGTTCCTCCTGATATGAGTGTAAACCCCAAGGTGTTCACTGTTACATAAAACACAATTTCCTGCTGGGCCTGCTGACTCAGTGGTTGAGCTTTGACCAGGAGGTCCTGGTTCGATTCCCGGTCAGGGCACGTGCCCAGGTTGCAGGAGAGATCCCCAGTGTGGGGCATGCAGGATGCAGCCAATCAATGATTCTCTCTCATCATTGATGTTTCCATCTCTCTCTCTCTCTCCCCCTTCCTCTCTGAAATTAATAAAAATATATTTTAAAAGAAAAGAAAAAAATACGGTTTCCTGTATCTGACAAGGTCCACCATGAGTAAGATGGGCCAGCATCTATCCACGAAGCCCTATTGAGTGGCTGGGGGCTATGGGGCCTCAGATGAGCAATGCAGCATGTATTTCTCCCCTGTTTGCCTTTCTCACCAGCTGCTTATTCTTCCTATTTTTAATTTTATTTTATTAAATAGGGGACTTGATCCAACATTGCAGTGCCTGCATAGATGGTTCTCCCTTTCCCAAAGGACATCAACTCCAAATAAATTGACCTCAGTATTTCAGTTGGGCAAAGGACATTTGGATGTCAGTCATAAAGGGAGCATTTATACACCCGTGTTCTTAGTAGTAATAGTTCCTAATAATTACTGAATTTTAACAATCACAATGATATTAACAATGAAATGTATGCATGCAAATATACATGATCTCGTAACAGAGAAACCCACACCTGAAACCGGTATGTTCGTGTTGGCCAGTGTCACCCCAATCAATTTAATAACAAAAAAAGAAATATATGCATGCAATTTACTCATTGTTGGTCTTAACAGGTAAAATTTTGAAACTATAAACCGATGGCAGAAAAGATTTCAATAAAAACCATCTTCAAAATTCATGCAATTGTGTCATCAAATAGGTTCAATTTTCATCTCTCTGGAAATGGTTAGAGACAGTATGGCAAACAAGTTATGATCATTTTTCTCTTATTCATTTTAAGACTGTGACCTTTAAAAAAGAATATATTGAATCTTTTTTATACTAACCAGACAGTGTATCTCTTTCATGCATCATTATCTTAGTTCAGTTTTTCCCATTTCCATGTAAACAAATCTTTTTTTTTAAGAAGAACTGTGTTAAAAAAAAGTTAAAGTGTTCATGACAGATAGTGAGCATTTCTCTCATTTTAGTGATAAGGCCTTAAGCTCATGCTAAATAAAATGAGAATGAAATAAAAATAATTGCAGTTGTTTCTAGCTCCTTACAGGTGAAAAAAACACGAATACCTATTGAAAGTGGAAAAATTTCAGTTGCTAAACAAAATACATCGGTTTCCTTTATTTCCTTTTTTCAACTTCAAGTGTGTTTTTTATATTTAATACTTAGGGAAAATGCCTCAGAGCCAAGCACCAGCGAAGGACCAACAGACGCTTGTTCAAAGAGACCCCCAGAGCAGCCAGATATGTATGACATGTACTCACCCTGTTATGTTTAGACCCGGGCTCTCTTATCTCATCCCATTTAAGATGTCAGAGAAATATTGGCAAGCAAGTCCTGACACATGCCCTTAATCATTTCCTTGCAGTGGTGTGCAGAATGCTGGAAATAATCAGAAACAAATTGTACCTCTCTGAGCAAAAGGCGCAGTTTGCATGCACTTAGATACAGCAATTGAAGGCGATTTTACTTCCATCCGAAATGAATACATGTCTGCAGATATGGTAGGCAATGAATTTGGCCAGTTCATGTGAAAGAAAGAACTGATATTGTAGAGTCACCAAAAGGGGGGAAATTTATTAATAAAACTTACATTGATCAGAAAATAAAATATTGTTTATAAATTGACAGATTTACCTGCTATGAAACTCTTTAATATGCAGGGAACTAGTAATAAATTCTGTAAGGTGATTAAAAGCAGAAAGAATAAAGCTCAAAAGTGTTACTAGGCAGGTACTCCTAAATGATCATCCTAAATTACTACTGATACTTTTCAATCTATAAATCAGGCACTGGACTGCAGTTTGCAAACTTATTTCCTTGAATTTTAATATCCATTATGCTTTTTACTGTGTTCTTAGAGTTTATGAAGTCAGTATGAATTACAAAGTGAATTATAACCTTCTGTTTCCTCTAGCAAAACTAAATATCCCACATACGAATAGATAAACCTGTGGACATAAATTTCACAGTTTTTAAGCTTGTTCATCTGCAAATAAATACAAAGTTATGGAGAAAAAGCTAAAATTGCTAAAATTAAAACCTTTCATTTGAAAACGTTGTGACCAGCTTTTGGCATTCATTGAGATTTGACTTGAGGACAATAAAATATTACTGGGGCCTGCTCACATTTGAAAAGCAGTTATGTTGAAGCAACCCTCAGTCAATTAGGTCCCATTCAGCTTTCAAGCCATTGTACACAAAGACCACTTGTAACCAAGGCCTAGCAAAGAAATTCGTAATTTATCCAAGGGCAATTAAGTTTTATATTAGTCCAGCTTCATTTATCACTCTCCTTGGACTATCACCATTCCCTTAAATGTAGACAGTTGAATGTAATTTAAAAAATTAGTACTTTGCTCTATTGAAATTGATCTAATTTTGACCTCTACTGCCTAAAGAAGAAATTCCATTGAAAGAATTTCATTAAACTGCCCAATCATTCCCAATTTTACTTAACAAAATTGACCATAGGTATTTTCTTTTATCAATGATTGAAAACTTTTTATCTTTATGATTCTAGTTTTATGGGACATAAATATATTATCCATGTCTTTATTCAAAGTATATTGAAACAATTTTTCTCTCACTCTCAGTTCAATAAGCAATATTTAAAGGCAGATGAATAGAAAAAGAAAACCAACATTTTTATTATTAATAAATTATGTAACTCTATATTAAGAAAAACACAGTCTACATGTAAATTATTGGGATTAATAAGTAAGTTTTGTAAATTTTCTAGATAAAAAGTCAGTATTCAAAACCAATCATGCTTAAGTACACCAGCAACAAAGAAAAAGAAAAGAAAATATAAAGAGAATGATGAAATTCATTACAGCCTCGTACTTAGAGACATGTATAAATATTAAAGTACCTAGCCATAATGGGATACAAATTTTGCAACTTCTCCAAACTGTATTTAAAAAGCATTTAAAATACCAAGAAGACATAGAAAAGCCATAATATCTCTGCATAGCTAGAAAAAATTTCAAAAAGTTTAATTTGCTCTGAGTCAAACTAAGAAATGTGGAGCCTAAAATAAAAATAAAAAAAATTTGAAGGTCATTGTTGCAGCCTGCGTGTCCAAACACCGCACTTTCTGTTTGTGAACACCTTGACCCTTCTGAAATCCACAAGTGAGTAAGGTTATGCAGTTAATTCTCATAGGTTCCTATCATATGCATGGTTAATTTTACAAAGTTTAAAATGGTAGATTTAGAAGCTTTAAAATTTGGTAATTTAAGCACATTTTTTAAGAACAAATATATCTAGTTGTGTTCAGTTGGTAATAAGGTGGGTAGAAAGATGTGATATCTGGTTACTCAGCAAAGGTGAAAGGTGGCAAAGCTTTGCTTCAGGGCTTACTGAAGTTATATTTACGGGCTCTGCAAGCATAGTGGCTCTTAACACAAAACTGGTAATTTTGGTAACTAAGAGTCATATCCCACTGGCATATCTTGTCATTAATCAAGTAGAGTTATTAATTTCTACTTGTTAGACTTATAGACTATTATGACTGTTTTGTTAAGTTCCATCATGGATGAGAAGTTAAATAGGCATTAAAATCTAATACTGAGGAAAAACAAGAAAATATCATTATTTTTTATATCTCTCTAGCTCTATTTACTATAGTCTCTTGGAAGCATAGCCACCCAATTATACTGATGTATATCCCTAACACTTAGATTTTTATTTCTAATATTATAGCCTCTGCAAGAAATGTGGGTTCCTCAGGAAATCACTGATTACTGTATGGATTAGTATTCAAAGCATAGGGCCTAGCACAAATAAACAAAATACACCGAGTGGCCTGATTATTATGACCAACCCATCAGGACTTCGTTGGGCCACCTTTTGCCCTCAGTACTGCGGCCATTCTTCTTGGCAGTGACTCCAGGAATCTGACGCCATGCCTGATGAATAGCACTGTCCAGTTCTGTGAGATTTGATGGTTGTGGAACCAGCTGCCTGATGGCTCTTTTAACGTCATCCCACAAATGCTCAGTTGGATCTGGTGATTGTGGGGGCCACCTAAGCAAGGTAAAGTCTCCCTCATGTTCTTGAAATCACTCCTGCACAATACGAGCACCATGGCATGGCACATTGTCTTGTTGGAAGAAGCCATCTCCATTGGGATACGCCATCAACATGATAGGATGGACTTGATCAGCAATGATACTGAGGTATGTTGTGCTATTCAGACGTTGTTCCACACGAATTAAAGGGCCCAAATCATGCCAGGGAAACATGCCCCAAACCATAACACTGCCCCCACCAGCTTGAAGGGTTGTACTCATGCATGTGGAGTGCATGCTTTCATGCTGTTTCCACAAAATTCTCACTCTGCCATCTGCACGATGCAACTGGCAACGTGATTCATCGGACCACATGACTTTTTTCCAGTGCTCGACTGTCCAATCCTTGTGCTCCTGTGAGAATTAGAGACGTTTTATCTTGGTAACTGCAGACAGCAAAGGTGTTCGAACAGGCCTTCGGCTTCTATATCCCATACGATGCAGTGGACGGCTAATTTGTCTACAAACATCAGGTGGTCATAATGATCTGGCCACTCAGTGTATACGGTCAAGTAAGAAAAAAAAACAAGGAGAAACATCTATATAATAAAAGCCTAAGCAACCATTATGGCAGAACGACCGGTCACTATGAAGTACACTGACAACCAGGGGGCAGACTCTCCACGCAGGAGCTGCCCCCTGGTGGTCAGTGTGCTCCCACCGGGGGAGCACCGCTCAGCCAGAAGCTGGGCTCATGGCTGGCTAGCGCAGCGGCGGTGGGAGCCTCTTGACTGCCAGCTTAGGTAATGAGCGAGGGGTGCCAGACTGTGAGAGGGATGTGCAACTGCTGGCTTAGGCCTGCTCCCTGGGAGCACATCCCCCAAGGGTCCTGGACTGCGAGAGGGCACAGGCCGGGCTGAGGGCCTCCCCCCAACCCCCAATGCATGAATTCCGTGCACTAGGCCTCTAGCTTATGTGTAATAAAAACATCCAGGAGATTTCAAACTCATAAGTAACTTGGGAATTGCTCATTAAATTCACGATTAGATGCCCTTTCTTCACCCATAAATGGACACACATGAAAAAGCTTGACATAAAGAAGAGTTGGCAAGGATCTAGAACAAAGGGAAATGTCACCTCCGTGGGCAGTTGCTGGAGTGTGAAGGTGCCATAGAAAAGAGCTCCCTCCCCCTAGGTAATTTAAATATTAAAATTAAAGGTTCAGTTCACAGGGGTGGCTCGGTGGTTGAGCATCACAATTCGATTCCCTGGTCAGGGCATGTGCCCTGGTTAGGATCTCAAACCCCAGTGTTGGGGGGTGCAGGAGGCAGCCGATCCATGCGTCTCTTTCATCCTTGATGTTTCTATCTCTCTCTCCCTTCCTCTCTGAGATACATAAAAATATATGTTTTTAAAAATTAAAGGACCATATTAAGTGAGGATCAAAATACCAGCGCCGGGGTAAGGAAGAGGATGTTGGCAGACGGGCCTTGTTCTGTAATTGCAGCGCTCTGTCATGCTGACCTTGAGCAATTCCTCACTTCCCATCTGCACCTGGGAGGTGCCTTCCTTCTCTGAGGTGCCCGCTGCCTAGGAGGACCCTTGGCTGCTGTCTCTCTTGCTGTCCGCTCCTCATATGCGCTTCTCACTGTGGCGGTGTGACCTGAGTCTGCCTTGACGTGCATAATTTAAAGGAGTAGCATGGAAAGGGGCCGTGCTGAATATAAATACCCAGTTAACATTTGTTGAACGACATTTTTTCTGATTTTTTTCTAGCGGACAGAATCCCCACCTTTTTCTTGTTTGCGTGGGAACAGGGGCCTGCTGGAGAGCAGTGGGAAATATATCCAATTAGGAAGTTGTAGATTCCATTTCAATTTCGGCCAGATTCTATACTTTTTTTTTTTTCCTTTCATTTTTGTCTGAATTGCCCTGTAGCTATGAAAACCAGTTTCTCATTTGAAGGCAGCTAGTAGTCAGGAACTGATTTGATGATTGAATGCATTAGGAAGCTCGGCTTTATTAGTATAATTATGGAACTGTGCATAACCTGGGGATATTTTCTTTTTTCAAAGAAAACAGTGTCCTTAGGAGACTAACAGATAAGCATACAATGAGTTTCAGTAGTAAATATTTGTGAAATATGGAAAGCTGAAAACTTTGGGATGTTAGTGAAAGAATTGTCATTGAAATATTTTTATCTTATCCTTGTTGACTATTTTTCTCTAAAATGTAAAATGTGGTACAAATAAGTTTTGATTTTTTAAACAGTAGTAAAGGAAATGCAATAATTAAGACAGGCAGAAAAAGTAAAGAATTCAACATAATAAAATCACATGTAATATTATATGTATTAATTATTGTATTATTTTCCATACAAACAACTGTAAACTTACTTTTTCCCTGTCCTGTACACACACACACACACACACACACACACACATTAGCAATTACACAAAGGCTCCAAGTGATATGTGATTATATGAAACTTAAAAGATTCCCTTATATAAGAGGAAAATAATACAATCTATAAATAATTTCTATTTTAAAGTCATAGCACTCATTTCTTAATACAGTGTGGTTCCAGTTGTTTCTGCATTTTTGGGGGGATTGGGGACTTCTCTCAAAACACATAGATAATAGCTACTAATAATAAGAAATCTGTTTTGTGACAATAGAGATATGTCTTGAGGGCATTATGCTAAGTGAAATAAATCAGAGAAAGACCAACACTGTATGATCTCACTTATATGTGGAATCTAAAAAATAAGAGAGACCAGATTTGTGGTTACCAGAACAGAAGCTGGCGGCGGGGGGGGGGGGGGGGGGGGGGTTGGTTTGAGGAAAGTGGTTAAAAGGTACAACTTAGAGATATGCAATGAACAGGTGTTGGGGATGGAATGTACAACATGACGATGGTAGTTAACAACACTGTAAGGGCTATTTAAAGTTGCTAAGAGAACAGATTGGAAAAGTTCCCATTATAAGAGGTTAAAGTGCTTGCTTATCAGGACAGGAAGGGCAGAACTAGAGGATTAAATTTATAGCATATATTTCATGATTCGACACTTACCGGAAGAAAGGCAAATCAAAAGCAAAATGCTAGTATTAGTAACTTTCAGGAGTCAATGTTGAATGACCTGATTTAGATATCAGAAATGAAAAGCAATAATACCTGTGTGCTTCTGTTGAAAATGTATAAAAACAGCCTAGCCAGTGTTGCTCAGTGGTTGAGCATTGACCTGTGAACCAGGAGGTCATGGTTTGATTCCTGGTCAGGGCACATGCCTGGGTTTCTGGCTCAGTCATGGATCAGCTGCCTCCTGCACACCCAGTGTGGGGTATGCAGGAGGTAGCTGATCCATGCTTCTCTCTCATCATTGATGTTTCTATCTCTCTCTCCCTCTCCCTTCCTCTCTGGAATCAATTTTAAAAAATAAAACTAAAACAAAGGGCTACTGCTTTTTCTCTCAGTTAGGATAACCTAGAAAGACACAATCTCCTCCATCATATAATCACAGCAATGTCAGATCCAAACCAGTTTCTCTCAAACTCACTTCATTACTGAATTTCAAACTATTTCAATCCTCTTTTGTGTTTTTTCTTTTTTTAGAAATCATTTGTGGCATGTGAGACTTTAAAGTGTTATTATAATAGTGTTTTGTGTGGGTTGATTAACTGTGAGATTATTCATTTATTCATCTACATGGATATACTTTAATCAAAACAATTATTACTTTCTCAGACATTTCAAGACTTTATAATAATAAGTGTGTCTTCAATTATAGCTTCTAATTTAAGCTAAAACTGCATTTATCTGTTTAGGAGGAGAGTTACATGGAATGAAAAATAAAGATAGCTAAGTTATTTCTAAATATGTAGTTTTTATCAGGAGTTTTATTTGAGAGTTGGACATTCAGCATTTAGAATTCCAATGAGGGAAGAACACAGTCAGAGATACAAATATGTAAGTTGTATATGCTTTAAAAAAAGGGAAAAAAGAACTAAAAAGATACTATCAACTCTTAGACCATTTCATAGGTGACATGGAGAATTTTAAATTAAATTTGTTACTAACTTATATAAAAATGTTTTAGCACTGACAAACTATTTTTCCACATTACCTTTTGTGCAAATGGTAAGTAAATATGGTAAACAGACCCTTTTTATAATTTTGTTCTTCTTGGGCACAGATTTGAAGACACTTGTTTAAGCATTAATTTTCTCATAAAGTAGTTGCTTTTTCAATTTTAAAATTCTGTTTGCAAATATTTATTAGTAATGGCAATAAAATGTGAAAAAACTAATAATCTGTGTTCTAATACAAATACATTGGTTTAGTTCATCATGGGTCTCAGTTGTTTGATATAGTTAAGTCTGATAAACTCTACTCTTCAAGCACATTCGTCATTGTACAGTTTTGTCATTGAAATTTTATATCTTTTAAAGTTGCAATTTAGTTTCCTTAAGAGTTTGCTAATAAGTGGGATGATAGGAACACATGGAATTTTAGTCTGGCAGAATATTGTGAAAGCTGATATAATTCTTCATTCAAATAAATGGGCTTTTTATTGATAGTATATAGAATTTCATTTTATGCATTTAGTATATAAATTATGTTGTTGATTTTTTATTTTGAACAATATTGATCTGTAGATCAACTTAATAGAAAACCTGAATTATACGTATCTGAATTTTCCGTATGTTCCTGAGATAATTCTTTTGTAAGAGTGATCACTAAATTGGCTTTGAAAGAATTAATGGAGTTTAATTTTCCTTAGAGGTTTATTCTGGTTATGAAAGTCTGATTAAGTGTTTAAGAATTAAATAAATCAAGTAGTCTAGTCTGTTATAATTCCTGTGAGTTACCCACCTGTGGACTGGCAGCTCAATAATAAATCATTCCTCCCAAACTTTAAAACATAAAACTCTTACCACCCAGAAAATACCAATGAAGTAAAAGTGAAATTTTAATTATTTTAATGTTTTAACTGTGCCTTCAATTAAAACCCGAGAATTAATAGTTGGCAAAATTATGGGCATTGAAAAAATGCCATATATATAATGATAAAAATTGGTTTCAAGATTAAAAAACTATAGTGTTTTGATGGAAAAATTTTGGGAAAGTTATCTTCCTTCACTTAAATGCATTTATGTAATAACTAGAGGCCCAGTGCATGAAATTCGTGCGGGGGGGGGGTCCCCTCAGCCCAGTCTGCACCCTCTCTAATGCAGGACCCCTTGGGGGATGTCCAACTGCTGGTTTAAGCCTGATCCTGGGGATTGGGCCTAAACTGGCAGTTGGACATCCCTCTCACAATCTGGGACCACTAGCTCTTAACTGCTCACCTACCTGCCTGCCTGATTGACCCTAACTGCCTCTGCCTGCCAGCCTGGTCTCCCCTTACTGCCCCCACCCCCTGCTAGCCTGGTCACCCCTTACTGTCTCCCCTGCCAGCCTGGTTGCCCCCAACTGCCCCTCTGCTGGCCTGGTTGCCCCACACAGCCTGCTGTTCAGTCATTTGGTCATCCCTCACTAACCCCCCTGCTAGCCTTGTCACAGCCATGCAGCTGTTCCATCGTTACTGTTACTCTGATGGTGTCCCAGACAATTTGCATATTCCTCTATTATTTGTATAGATGAGACAGAAGCTTTGGCACATTCTGAGTAATCTTACCAGATAAATGCTTGAAGTGCTTTGAAAATATCAATATAAAATGTAAATTATTTATCATTATATTATTAATGCTGTTAAAGTATTTATTGTAAAACATGCAGTAATTTTACAACCATTCCAAGATGTATTAGATAAATTACAGGGAATTCCTGCTACTTTTGACGGTCTATAAGTTATAAGTCACATAGAACTTACCTAAATTCTTATTCAAATACATAGCATATCTATCAATAATTCTAGCTAAGAAAACTGTAGCTTTTCTTGATTTCAGTAGTCATTGAAGAATGCTTTCATGAAATGGATAATTTTTTTTACAAAACTACTAAAAATTAGATCTTATTTTGCAAGATAAAACCAAGACAATGGTAGAGCAATAATTTTTCTGAACATTTAGTTTTCTTAAAGATACATAGTTTAATCCCTGTAATATTCAGCCACATAATGGAATTCAAGAACTACCATTACTAAAATGGCCAGATAATGCTTTTTTTTTCTTTCAATGTTTCATAACTTAAACATTTTACTTGTTTCAAAGAAATTCCACGTACAAGATCTTCTTTGGTCCCATTGATAATTTTTTTAAATGGACAAGCTCAAGTTTATGAATTTTCCATGCTTCTCTTTAGGAAAGTAAGAATGTTAATATAGGTACACACACACACAAGGACTGTCAGAGCCCTAAACTCTTTTTATTTTATTTTATTTTATTGTTTAAAGTATTACAAGTAGTAGCACATATGTCTCCTTTTTCCCCCCAGCCTCCCTTTAACTCTTGTAACATTGCAGATTTAACTCCTGTATCAACTATTATTGAAGTCATCAAGAAAACATCTTTATCTTTTCCAGATTCCGTTCAGCTCCCCAGATGGGAAAAGAAAGGTAAAGCACTTTTCACTTTTGTAAACAATTACACACTTTATTTCATCTCTTCTTGAAGAAGCAGCAATTGTCATAGCTGAAAACCAAGTTCACGAAGCACTTTCCCTGGAGAAGATTATCCTCCATCACCTTCTCCAAGTCCTGTATTTTCTGCTTGGTACTCTCAGAGGTCTCGGTGATTCATTGAGCTGTTACCATATTTTAAAGCAGCTCATACTCCAATGAATGTGCTATTGATCCCATCTGGCTATGCAATATGGGAGGGTGATCTGCAAGTTCTTAGATGTTAGCTATTGATCAGAAGAAAACATAATTCATTCATGATGCCTAAATCTACTAGTATATTTCATTGTCTGTGTTTCATAGACTGTCATGACATATCATTTTTGTGTGTGATTTATTTTGCCTTTTTAATTGTGCCAGAAATTTGAAAACGTACCTTAGTGTTGACCTTATGTTTTTCGATAACGGGAAGAAAAAGACTGGTCACAGACACTCTCTTATATATAATTATAAAAACAAACTTCTAAATTCTTTGATTCATCTGTTTTTAGTATGTTTAGAAAGTCTATAAGGAAAACCTAGATTAAAGGGATTGGACTTTAGCTATATATTGAATAAAGTGTTATTTTTATGAAATAATATCTTTTTAGAGTAGCAGTTACCTAGAACTAGAACAGTATTCTAATCTACAAAATAGTAGACACAAAATAGGAAAACAATACAGTAGATACCCATGGAGACAAGTGGGATGATTAATAATCAAACACAGGACTCTCACATAATATGCTGAATTCTTTACAATAACAGAATTAAAGGGTTAAACTGTAAAGAGCATAGAAGGAGATACCCACCAGAGGTAATGGCAGAGGAGAGCTATGTTATTCATAAAGTACGCACTGGGTGGAATTCCTGGAAACGAAGGTAGCAATATGGAGGTTGGAAAGACAGTCTGAGGCCTTAGCCATTGTGCGCAGTGGATAGGGCCTAGGCCCGCAGACTGAAGTATTCTGGGTTCGGTTCGCATCAATGGCATATACCTCCATGGCAGACTCCACCCCTGGCCCTGGTCTGGGAGCTTGTGGGAGGCAACTAATGGATGTGTCTCTCTCACTTCAATGTTGCCCTCTCACTGTCTCTTCCAGTCCCTTCTAACATTTCTAAAAATCAATGGAAAAGTAACCTCTGGATAGGATTAACAGCAACAATGAGAAATAAATACAAAAAAGTCTCAGATCTCAGGTCAGGTATGAAAAACCTGAGCACAGCTAAAGATTATGCATGGCACTGATAGATGATTTATGTAGGAATTTGTTTGAAGAGGGAATAAAGGTATGAAGAGGAAAAATCAGAATTCTATTTTTCCCCAATATCTCAAATTGTTAAGCAGAGGAGTGGAATAATGATATATTCAGTTTAGAAAGGTACTTTTGACAGCAGAGTGGAGAATATATTACAAGATGAAAGGACTGAAGGCACAATGTTAGGAGTTCATTTTATCAGTTTATAAAATAGATAATGAAGGCTCAAACCACACTATTGGCAGTGGGAATGAAGAGGAAGGAGACGTTTGAGAGGCATTTATGAGCTAGATTTAACAGTCCTCTCTGACAAATGGATGAGATGGAGATGAGAGAGAAGTGGAGAATTCAATCACATTTAAAAACATCTACCTCTAAGACTTCTGCTTGGTGTTTCCATATACACCGTCTCAGGTGAATTTCCCAGTGCCTCTGTACTGTAGATCTTGTTATCCTCACTTTATAAGTAGGCATATTGAGGTTTGGAAAGGGGGAGTAATATGCTCAAGATTTTATAGTTAACAATTGGCAGAATCAGTACTTGAACTCTAATTGTTTTATGCATCTCTTCCTGCTGGGTTCCTCATTTCTACTGTAAATTTTCTGACTTTCTCAAGGACTACTAAAATCCTAGATGGCTCAATAACCTAAAACTATTGTCAATTCATTTTTGATCTACCTTGTATTCTTGTCTATTCTTGTCACCATTTCCCTAGAAAAGCTGCCTCCCTTTCTATATTTCTGTTCCCCATCCCCTCTACTCTTCCTTCACAAACACATACACATACTTAATTCCAAGTCACAATTTTGTGCATATGATAATAACACTTGCTCTGAGCCTTGGAAAAAAATCCCAAGCTTAGATTCAGCTTAATGGCAGAACCTATAAATACATCTCATGTCTCAAAAGTGGTTAAGTGTTATTTTGCTAGCACAAGTAGTTTCTCTGATTACTCTAACTCCAGCTTGGAAACAGAAAACTCAGATTTTTATGCTTCATATTTTTTCATTCCAGACAGTAATATTGAGAAATATGTTTATGAAATGAGATCTTCTAAATTATGGAGAAACTTTTTATATGTAACTCAAATGCAGTTGGATTTTGAAGGCAATGTAAAATTACATTTTCTAAATAGATGTAGAAAGCAATGTGAAATTATTCCAACTAAGTTCTAATTCAAAATCCTGCCCAAATTTATTGTTAGTAAAATAAATCCTATAGAGCAAGAACAGAAATATACTATGGCAAGTATATATACTTTTTGGACCAGCCTTAATTTAATTGGGCTGCTTTAATTTTAGTACAGAAATGCTAACTTTAGCACTCTTACTTTTTAAAAATATATTTTTATTGAGTTCAGAGAGATAGAAACATCAATGATGAGAGAGAATAATTGTTTGTCTGCCTCCTGCACACCCCACTGGGGATGGAGCCCACAACCAGGGCATATGCCCAACCTAGAATTGAACCACAACCTCCTGGTTCATAGGTCAGCGCTCACACACTGAGCCACACAGGCCAGGCCTAAAATGTATTTTTTAAACCTTCTTATATTGTTTGGTTATTTTGCCAGTTTTCAAAACAGATGAACATATGCATCCATATATATGGATTTAAAATGTTTAATTATGGTATAGTTCATATCACAAACATCTTCTTACATTGACTGTCGTTTGTAATTCATTTTATCTCTTTAAACATATGTCCTGGCTTGAAGAGGCCAAAGACCGTTAGAGTTATCGGTCCCTTCGAAGGCCAGCCAGGCTGTAAACATAACGGGGACATAAAATTCAGGGGTGTCATAGGGCGTTTAGTGCGCTCACATTTACTTCTGGGAACCCTACAGCAGCGATGTAGCTCGTCTTTCCAGCTGGGAGCAGAGAGCGGTAGATACACCTGCGAGATAAAGAACAAACAGCGTCTACAGCCGGCTGCTAAAGCGCTGCATGCTGCCTTAGTCTACTGCGGAGCGCTCTGAGATGCCGCTCCCCGGGAATCCAACACAGTGGTACCCGGGTCTCATAGGAAATCTGTTCTCACTGAGAGCCACGGAGGAAATTTGTCCTTGGGTGGTACCCGGGTCTCATAGGAAATCCGTTCTCACTTAGAGCCACGGAGGAAATTTGTCCTTGCACTCAAAGGAAATTTAAAACGACACAGCATCACCAGAGCCAACTGGCCTGGGAGACAGCCCAGCTCCGGCTCCCGGAGGTGAATGAAGCGATAAACCTTCAGCAAGTGGTACCCACACTAAAACACACAGCGACAGGTGTGTCCCCTGAGAAACCCAGTGATAATCCATTAAGGCAGGAACACATTCAGACGCAGATAAATTAGACACTGAGTCCAAAGGGCCTCAGGGAAGCAGAGGTGTTTTCTTCTCTCTCTGAGCCTACTGTGAAAGAAAAGGCCTGGACCCTGTGGCATGGGGTCGAGTTCCCGCTCTGACCTTGGATGACCCATCAGCCAAGGCCCCAGCAGGAACCAGAAAGCAGCTCCAAAGGGTTTCGCTTGCAGGACTTTTTCAAAAGGGTTATTCTCAGAAGTGGAGGCAAGGTTAACTTACAAAACCAATTGTGTTGCTCTGTGTTAGCACTGAATAGCTGGCATTCAAAATTTTAAAAAGCAAGCTCTACTTACAATAGACCCCAAATGAAATATTAGTTATAAATTGGAGTTTATTTTCTTGTGTTTTTTTTTTTTTTCTTTTCTCTCTGAAGAGCATAGATATAAATACCTGGTTAACTGTGTTACTCTGAGTGGTCGGTGCAGCATCTTGGCTATCGGCATGTGTAAGTGGCCCTGTAAGTACTTTTAGTTGTTGGTATTAAAAACACAAACGTACCTGTCCGTCTGTTTGAAGAGAGCTGCAGTTCATTTCATGACAGTTTTCTATGCTCACAGCTATGAACCGCTGAGTGAGTGGAGAAAGTAATTCCAGAAGAATCAGGAAGCCACAGGTCAGCAGTTCTTGCTTTCTTTGCAAAACAGAAGTTTACGTTTATGTGTTTTGTCAGACTTGTGTCTTTCCCGTGGATGAAGTCAAAGCAACCTGGGAATCCACTGACCATGTTCATAGAGCACTACTATTTAAGATCTGCTAAAAAAGGAAAAAAGGAAAGAAAAAGGCATCTGAGTAGGCAAGAGCTCAGTGCTTAGAAGCACCTGCTTCAATTTGACCGATATTGGCTGTCAGCCTCATATTGTCTTTCTCTTTCCACGTATTTCTTCTTAATGTCGTCACGTTGAAAACACTGCTTTATTTTTGGCATTCTGGTTAGACTTCCATCACGAACAAGGGAAAGGTTGTTGACTTTAACTGGAAGAGAAAATAAGGGGGATGGTAGCCACAGGTCGAAGTGTGAATTGCATTTTCTATAGCTGGTAAAAGTAAAAGAAGATGGATAAAGATGGATATAGAGGATAATTATTATACCAGCTTACATGTGTCTGAAAAGGCATATTGTGGTAACATTAAGTGCTAAGGAATTCAAGGTGAGAGGGAAAAATATATCAATTCCTCCTCAAATGTGAATAGGGTCGCAGAGAAGTGCACTTAGCATTAAAAAAATTACTTTAAAGCCTAGACTTGAACACTGAGAATTCTAGAGTTCACAGGACAATCAATCCAGATGATAAACAGGAAGTCAATAAAGAAGCAAAAGGAACAAGACAGGAAGAGCAGTAGAGGCAGAATTGTGTAATCTTTCCTAATAATAGAGAAACATGCAAATTAACCATCACTCCGCTATACCCACAGCCAATCAGAGTATGCAAATTAACCCAACAAAGATGGAGGTTAATTTGCATATGCAGGCGCAGAGTGGTGTGAAGCCTGCTATGAGGGGAAGGGCGGTGGCAGAGGGAGCTACTCAAGTGGTGCTCCAGACAAAAGCGAGGACGTGCGGGCTCCATGTAGCCCGGGAGCAGGGACATGCAGGCTGCCAGGCCCCAGGTGGCTGGGGAGCAGGGACTTGCCGGCTCCCTGGCAGCTGGGAGTGAAGCCAGGGTCCTGTTCTTGCATGAATATCATGCAATGGGCCTCTAGTAATAAATATAATAAAGAACACTGTCTCAAATACAGAAAACTACAAAAAGAAAAGGATAAATTAAAAATAAAAATATAGGGAGCATTTAAAAATGTTGCCAAAAGTGATCAAATCAAAGTAAATAATAATTTTATGAAAAAAGGTTAGTGAAATCATAGCATGTCTTAGATTGACAATGCCAGAAAATATAATATTTCTCTGAAACATCATTCTATGCAGTAGAAACTCATAAAATTTTCACTGTAATTCTATTCTGAATATTTGCTTTCTGAACAGTGAACAATAGTGTGGCACAGGCTTTCTTTTCCAATGTGGCTGGGAAAGATGTGAAGCAATATTCTGTAAAGAATATTCCCAAAACAACACACTAAGATGAGCTTTACCTTTGATTAGCTAGACCAGTGGTCGGCAAACTCATTAGTCAATAGAGCCAAATATCAACAGTACAATGATTGACATTTCTTTTGAGAGCCGAAAACCGACTTCTGTGCATGGGTTATGAAGTCTCAACTGCACTGTACATGAGTGCCCGCACGTGGTATTTTGTGGAAGAGCCACACTCAAGGGGCCAAAGAGCCCCATGTGGCTCGTGAGCCACAGTTTGCTGACCACTGAGCTAGACCAAGGTAATGCAATCATGGCAACTTTAACATACATCTTCTAAAATAGAGAATTATTCAATTCTATCACTTTAGCAAAGAAATGCTTAGAAGGGTGATATGTTGAGCAAAAACCAGACTGTTGTGCTCAAATGGAAAGAAACGTCCACAAAATAAAATAAATTGCTCTGAATAAATTTAGTTCAAATATACAGCAATTCCAATAAGATTATTTAGAAAGTCTTCTCAGTAGAAAAGCTCTGAAATGTATATCTTCCTTTTACTTAAGAATCAACTTTTCAAAAAAAGGAAGGGAGAAAGAGAAGGAGGGAGAGAGGGAAATATAAAAAAAAACAAAAACAAACTAGTGGCCCGATGCACAGATTCTTGCACATTGAAAGGAAATTAATTAGAAGAAATATTTTAATATTGCTATTCACTCTTTCTCTATAATAGAAGTGTCAGAGATGAAAGAAAATTAGTAAAATGTATATGAAAATAGTATATAAATTGATAAATAAATAATAACAACATGATATAACAACAACAAAGACATATAAAAACAACATTGATTAACAACGACTGATTAATTGATTAAATTTATTCTAATATCTCCCTGAATACCACATTAAGAGTAAAAACACTTTCAGAGGGCTTGACTAGTTTCCCTTGTGATGAAGTATTTACAACTTTAACTTTAATGTCACATGCTCTTTGAACTTGAGAGAAAACAACGTATACCTGACTATGTCCAAAAACGGGTTCAGGTAGGAATATTCCTACTCTGTCTAGAGTTTGTCCTTGTGATTTAATAATAGTCATCACAAATGCTGGCATCATGGGTAACTGTCTTCGAATTAATTTAAATGGGAGAAAAGTGTCAGACGGGGACAAATCAATTCTTGGTATCATTTGTACAAACTTCGACTTTGCTACAACATCGAGTAAGTTTTCCATCAGATGGTTTTTCATCAGAGAAATTTAGTGATAGGCAAAATTGACATGTAACAGTCATTCCACCACAACTGTGTTCCATAATTGCATCCTCATTTACTTTATTTTTGCTGTGAAGGCAGTTCCTACCAGTATCGGTAGTGCTTGTCGATGACTGTTCTTTAGCCATATTCTGTCGACACTGCCTCTTTCTTTCAACTTCAGAGGGACCTTGTGCCAATAGTTGGTCTTCAGACATATTCTGTCAACGATGTCTTTTAGCTTCAGACTGTCAACAAAAATAACCAAATTCATGATCCACAATGACAGATCGAAACACATGTGTTCGATTGGTGCCAGCGAGAGCTTTGTATGTATCACACATGTGGAAGTCAATGCTTATTTTTAAATTGCCAGTGCACATCATATGTACCTGCTGGTAGATTGGTCGGATGGTCAGAGAGATGTACGGTTGGTCACTTAGCCTTTTATATATATATATAGACTAGAGGCCCAATGCATGAAATTCGTGCAAAGGGCTCGACCCTCACAGCTCCGGCTGCCTCAGCTGGCCTTCTCAGCCCCAGCTTTGTCTGGAAGGTCGTTCAGATGGTCCAGACCATCGTTCTACTGTTCGTTCTACTTAGCATATTAACTCTTTATTATATAGGATAGCTTACTGGTATCTTATCTAGAACGAAACTTTTTCTTTGCCCAAATCTTTCCAATTAAGATAAATGTTTATTGGTAAGCATATCTGGTCGATGGTAGTTGTCCTTTCTATTTTAATATTTTTACAATATCCACTAATATAATTAGGGGATAGAAATGGAGTACTAGACAGCTACAGTGATATATTGTTGGTAGAGTAACTTAATTTTCCTAAAGGTGAAAGAGGTATACACAAACTTAGATGTGCATATGAAGAACCTACAGATTTTAATAATAGGCTAAGTCTAAATTAATTAGCATTTTATGTGTAGACTCATATTCAGTATTAAGCCTGATTGTGTATAGCTTTTGGAATGGTAACTAAGACATAGAAACATTCAATAAACGTTAGCTATTATTGATGTGATTCTTATTTCAGGTTTGAATTCTTGATTTTTCTCAGATTCAACCTATTTTGAAAGAAAACTGCTTTGTAGGACAAATCATTCCATGTATATAAACCTATTACAGTTTATTCTTTGAAGCCCAAATATGTCATTCAGATGTCATTCATTCTCAAATTGTTTTTTTAATTTAATAAATCTTTATTGTTCAGATTATTACAATTGTTTCTCTTCCCCCCCCCAGCTCCCCTCCACCTGGTTCCCACCCCACCCTCTGCCCTTACCTCCTCCGCACTGTCCTCATCCATAGGTGTATGCTTTTTGTCCAGTCTCTTCCCACACTCCCCACACCCCTGTCCCCCTGAGAATTGTCAGTCCACTCCCTTTCTATGCCCCTGATCCTATTTTATTCACCAGTTTATTCTGTTCATCAGATTTTTTTATTCACTTGATTTTTAGATTCACTTGTTGATAGACATGTATTTGTTGTTCATATTTTTATCTTTACCTTTTTCTTCTTCTTCCTCTTCTTAAAGAATACCTTTCAGCATTTCATATAATACTGGTTTGGTGGTAGATGAACTCCTGTAGCTTTTTCTTGTCTGTGATACTCTTTATCTGACCTTCAATTCTGAATGATAGCTTTGCTGGGTAGAGTAATCTTGGTTGTCGGTTCTTGCTCTTCATCACTTTGAATATTTCTTGCCACTCCCGTCTGGCCTGCATAGTTTCTGTTGAGAAATCAGCTGACAATCATATGGGTGCTCCCTTGTAGGTAATTAAGTGTTTTTCTCTTGCTGCTTTTAATATTCTCTCTTTGTCTTTTGCTCTTGGCATTTTCATTATGATGTGTCTTGGTGTGGTCCTCTTTGGATTCCTTTTGTTTGGGGTTCTGTGTGCTTCCTGGACTTGTAAGTCTATTTCTTTCACCAGGTGGGGGAAGTTTTCAGTCATTATTTCTTCAAATAGGTTTTCAGTATCTTGCTTTCTCTCTTCTTCTGGCACCCCTATAATTCGGATGTTGGTACGCTTGAGGTTGTCCCAGAGGCTCCTTACACTATCTTCATATCTTTGGATTCTTTTTTCTTTTCTGTTTTTTTTTTTTTTTTTTGCTTCTTTGTATTTCAACTCTTTGACTTGATTCTTGTGATCCTGTAGTCTGCTGTTAGGTTTCTGTATAATATTTTTTATTTCAGTCAGTGTATGTTTAATTTCTAGTTGATCCTTTTTCATATCCTTGAGGGTCTCACTAAATTTATCGGCCTTTTCTAGGAAATTCTTGAAAAACCTTATAACCATGGTTTTGAACTCTATATCCAGTTGTTTGTTTTTCTCCATTTCTTTCATTTGTGATCTGTTTCTTTGTCTCTGCATTTTTGCTGCTTCCATGAGTTGATAGAGTAGCTTTGTATGGTAGGTGTCCTCTAGGGTCCAGTGGCTCAGCCTCCCCAGTTACCTGAGATGGACACTCTTGGTGCACCCCTTTGTGGACTGTATGTATAGTCTTGTTGTAGTTAAGTCTTGATTGTTGTTGGTATCATTGGGAGGAATTGACCTCAGGCCAATTGGCTGTGAGGATCAACTGTGTCTATGCTGGGAGAACTTCTGTGCTGGAGACACTCTTGTGAGTCAAGACTTGCAAAATTGCAAAAGCCTCTGTGCTCACCTTTGATGGGGAGGAATTTCACGGCAGATCAGACAGCCTTGGTTTCCCATCAGCCCTGCTCTATGAGGCCCCTGGGTCTCAGTTTCCCTTGGTAATCGCTGCAAGCACCTTTGAGAGAAAGCTGCCCTCGAGTTTCACCCGCTTCCAGACAGTCCAGTTTCTCCCCCAATGAGTCTGCTTTCCCAGCATCTCACCTGGAACTGGAGTTCAGTGCAGTTAGGAGCTTCCTTCTCCCTCCCACTTTAGAAAGCCAGCCACACACTCAGCCACCTGTGCACACAGCCGCCCGTCCTCTCCACATGCGAGTCTCCATTCCTCAGCCTTTTGCAGTTCCTCTGAGTCTCAATGTGCTTTCCTCTTTTCTTCTAGTTGTAGAATTTCCACTCAGCCACTTTTCTGTGGTTCTGGATGGTGTCCGTTTTGTCTTTTAGTTGTAATTTTGATATTGTTCTCAAATTGTTATTCACCACTTTGTTAAAGGCACTTTTTTTAAGTTATAAGGATACAAAAGATGTGACAATTTCCATTTTGCTTTAAATAAGTTACAGTGAGAATGCGGAAGTACAGAAAGAGTCATGCAAAGCTATTGTTTTAGAATACGAGACAATTTTTTTTAGCAATGCTTTATGTGACCAAATTTTCCTAAGAATAATAAATAACCTGTTTTTTTTTATACTTAGAAATGCTTTATCTTTAAATTCCTAGTTCTTTTGTTTTGTGTATGTGTGTGTGTGTGTGTTTTGCAAGTACACGTCCATGAAAAGACAAAAGATTTCTCATTAAGTAGCACTGTGTTAGGTACTCTGCATGGCCATGTTAAGTATGTCCATTCTCTGTCTCTCTGTCTTCCATGCCTTGTGAAAATAATTCCAAGTAACGCACTCTCTCAAATCTCTTAGCTCACACTATATCAGCTTGCAAGAGGCATAAGTAAAGTAGAAGTAAGCATAGAGTTGGAAACCATCATTCATTGAATTATTAACTCTCTATAATGGACACTTTCTAATAATAGTTTGCTCTCAATTACCTGGTTATTCTCATCTCTTAAACTCGCATTATGTGTTGGAGTAATCTCTTAAGTATGAAATACATCTATGACTGTGGTCTTTGTTTAATAACTGATAATTGAACTTAATGTATTAATCATTCCATATACAATTATGCCATAGGATCAATAGAATTTAATGAACTCTATCTGGTCAGTGAAACAACGATAAATTATTCATGTCTGAAAATGAACTGTATTAAGTTAATCAAGCCATTAGGATCATTTTCTAAAATAAATTTTGAGACAAAGACAGCATATCTTCTTCATTTTAAATGATCAGTCTGTATAATAAGATCTGGCTCTCAATGTAGTAAGGGCATTAGATCAAATAAAACATTTTCAGTTATGTTTTAAAAAAAAAGCTTCAGTTCAGATTTATCACACAAGTGCATGTTGTTTTTATAAAATATTTTATTAAATGTATTGAGTATTTCCATTCCAGTTTCCCAATTTTTAAAGAGTGAGCTTGTAGGAAAGGAGACTTATTTTTCAAATTTATATTCAGTGTGCTTATAAAAAAATGCAGGAAATGTTAGAGTTTGCTGAAAGAATGACTTTCAGTTAAAAGTCAGTTTGTGCTTCCTAAGAACTACAGTATTGATGTAAGAGTTTGGCATCTTACATCTTATGTTGAAGCACCCAAAACCAATTCAAGGTTGATCAAAAAACAAAGGAATTTATTATGAATACACAGGTGTTTAACCATAAAACAAGGACAAGAATACAGTGACCCCATAGGGGGAGACTGCAATTAGTATATTTTATATCTTACACCTTTGTAGAATATAAAACAGGGGATTTCTCACTGTCTGTCTGGGTACATTCCCAAGCTACACTATGTAAATCCATTGGAGACTGGTTAGTAAGATTTGGATGACCTTTCTGTCAGAGTCTGTTAGGTACTAGGGATACTCAGTGATGTTAGGACCTAGCCATTGTCTGCTGGCGGTATGTGATTAGTTCTATGTGGGAGAAGGCGACTTGAAGAGCTAAACGATGCCATTTTAGTGCAACAGGCTTGAGGGCTCAGGCCTGCAGAGGGGAATGATGGAGTGTGTTATAAAAAGGATTTAGTAAGTTTCCAGGCAAAAGGATGGCTGGCTGAATGATGCAGGGATATCAGCTACCAACTGTTCCCTGCACTGCTATCCAGACATACCAAGAGAAAACCATCACCTGCGTGACTGACAGGCACCATAAAGCTAACTGCCCTTTCCCAGTGAATAAGAGAAGCCCAGGTGGGGAATAGTCAGTGCATTTAAAGTGATGAAGTCTTTTTTCAGGACGAGTCTATGAAGTTCACATTTGTTTAACAAGTGAAATGACAAAGATGGGAATCTATGTTAAATTCATAGGCTGGAAGATTTTAATACAGGTATCTTACCTAATAATAGACAAACACGTAAATTGACCATACCTCCGCTATGCCCACAGTCAAATCAGGAGTGAGTATGCAAATTATTAATTTGCATATGCAGGTGTGGAGTGGCAGGGAGGGGCGGGACACCTGCTATGAGGCGAGGCGGGGGGGAGGGCGGGGGGGGGCTACAGCAGTGGTGCTCCGGCGGGGAGCGAGGACTTGCAGGCTCCTGGGCGGCCAGGGGAAGGAAGGCCTATTCTTGCATGAATATCGTGCAATGGGCCTCTAGTTTAAAATAATGTTGCTGTTGACGATACTGGGTGATGTCCTTGTACAATTATTTCCCGGAGAAGCATCCCAAACAACATTTATAAAGCACAACATCCACTTGCATATTGAATAAGTCTAAGCCACTTCACAATTAGTTGCCTCATATTAAAGCCTTAAACTATGGGATGCCAAGCATCTAAGTTTAAAATGCTTCATATCTAGCCATGGCTGGTTTGGCTCAGTGGATAGAGCGTCGACCTGTGGACTGAAAGATCCTGAGTTCTATTCCCCTCAAGGGCACATGCCTGGGTTGTGGGCTTGAACCCCATAGGGGTGTGTAGGAGACAGTGATCAATGATTCTCTCTCATCATTGATGTTTCTATTTCTCTCTCCCTCTCCCTTCCTCTCTCTGAAATCAATAAAAATATATTTTAAGAATAATAATAATATGCAACGCTTACAGAGTGAACTGCAGTCTTTCCCTGGGAAGCACCACATTTCAGAGTCCCTATGCTAGAATCAGTAGTTTTGATCTCTGTGATTCCCAGAGGCCAGAGGCTTAGCCAAAAGGCAGTTGGATCAAAGCCTGTCACCCTGAACTATGTCAAAAGAGAATGGTCAATGGTGTTTACTCTAAATGGGGAAGGGAGACACCAGTGGCATCTCTCAAATCGCTGAGCATAAAAACTCTCCAAAAACATGGTAAGGAAGGTTATCTTTTCACATATTATTTTCAGTGGAAGTGTCTCAGTGCAACATTTCAATACTCTTTGGATACAAAAGACAAGTCTGGGAGTTGTGTGTTGATTTGAATTTGCTAAAGTATTAAATGGTTTTATGTGTGAAAATAATAAGAATGTTGTCCAATTTAAGAGAAGTTCTTTCTCTTTATCAAAACCCAGACAGAATATGTTTTTCTAATAAAAACTTCAAATAAATAATTAAACAGGATATCCACAGTTATAAATAAAATTTTTAATTTAAAATAATGTAACATTTCTTTTGCATTTAATTGGCAATAAATATAATATAATGCGCAATGCTTAAATTATGTAGTTCTTATTCACGACCGAAGTGGTTTTCAAGAGACTGATATAATTTCATGGAAGCAAGTGAAGCAATTAATTAGATTCTATTTATTAATCCACTTCAGATGTAATGGAAACATAACAGCAAACAAATATATTTGCACTTGAATCTGTGATGGATGTTGATATCACTGTGGTGTTCAAAGTTGCCTCATATTTCAAACAAATGTATGCAAACATATAATAATAATTTAGATAAAAATCCAAATTAAATCACTAGAGACTTTAAATAGGAGTAGATAATTGTTTTTATTCCTTTCTTCAATCAAAATTTATTTATTGACCTCAGACTGTGCTTTAGACACTGGAATAAATTCAGAATAAAAGGCTTATCAAGATAGCTAATGTCCTAATACTCAGAAAATCTTATTTAATTTTTAAATAATCTCATCACTGCTTTTGTTCACATATATCAACCTATTCTTTTCAGACTGGATTCTAAATTCAACATTACAGGCTTTATTTAGCTTGTTTCAACATTTCCAATAAATGTCCCATTTGGAAAATCTTCTGTATGGTTCTCTGTCTTTTCTCTCAGTTATTTGTTTGTTTCAGAGAATATTTTTATTTATAGCCCCATAACTAGTTGTTTCTTTTAAAAATCACTTTATGGTGGCAAAATTTGCATTTCACAAGTTTCATGCATTTTTATTGTTTATTTTAGTGAGCCTTAATCAATTTGTACAGTTGCTTGCCTGTCACCACAATTTAATTTTAAGTCATTCTCTTTACTCTTTTTTAAAAAATATATTTTATTGATATTTTACAGAGAAGGAGGGAGAGGGATAGAGAGTTAGAAACATAGATCAGCTGCCTCTTGCACACCCCCAACTGGGGATGTGCCCATAACCAAGGTACATGCCCTTGACCGGAATCGAACCCGGGACCCTCCAGTCCGCAGGCTGATGCTCTATTCACTGAGCCAGACTGGTTAGGGCACAATCTCTTTACTCTTAAAGGAATTCTTGCCATCCCCAGATCCAGGCCACCTCTGAGCCAATTTTGTTTTTATAATTTTGCCTTCTTGTGTGAAATGTCCTACAAATGGAATCATGGTGTATGTATGTGTCTGGCCTCTATTTGAGGTTTGTTCACGTTACTGCACGTATACCTGTTCCTTTATATTGAGAAGTACTCTTTTATTTTATTTCAGTAAAGTTTTGTAATTTTCAGTGTTCATGATTTCATTTCTTTTGTCAAACCTTTGATTAAATGTGTTAAGTATTCCTAAGTGTTTTGTTCATATTGATATTATTGTGAAAAATTGTTTTCTATACACTGCAAATAGTATATAGAATTACAATTGATATTTCTATTAATCTATCCCATGACCTTGTTAAATTTGCTGATTGGTTGTAGGAGGGTGATATATGAATCTTTCCCTTGGAATGTCTCCATATAAGATTATAAAAATATATTTTAAAAACTAAGAATAATATGCAAAACTTACAGTCATCACTGAATAAAAACTGGTTACTTCATTCTTTCCCATCTGTCTGCCTTGAGTTTCTGTTCTGAGCCTTAGGGCATTGTCTGGAACCTCCAAATAAGCATTGGTGACAAGTGGAAGAGTGAACCTCCCTCCTCTTTTCCCAGTCGAAGGGGAAAGCACTCAGACCCTCGCCATTGAATGTGATGTTAGCTGTATTAGATTGTTGATATATCCTAGATTGTCGATACATTTTTAAAGTCATAAATGGACCTTGAAGTTTATCAAATGCTTTTTTCTACATCAATTGAGGTTATCTTATGGTTTTTTTCTTTTATTGTTTTATTTGTTAAAATGTATTCAGTATTTAATATGGCACAAACACCAAGCTAAGAACTTTTCGATGTGTCATCTTATTTTTATCCTTATGGCAAACCTAAAAGAGAGAGATAATCATTATGTCAGTTTCATAGATGAGGAAGTCCAACTGCCATTAGGCTAATTTGAATTTTACCAACCTGGTTTGAACATTCCATACAATGTATATATGAACTCATGTATTTGCAGGAATTAGCCACCATCTAGAGCAGTGGTTGGCAAACTCATTAGTCAACAGAGCCAAATATCAACAGTACAACGAATGAAATTTCTTTTGAGAGCAGAAAACCGACTTAGCGCATGGGCCACGAAGTTTCAATCATACTGTACGTGCATGCCCGCATGTGATATTTTGTGGAAGAGCCATAATCAAGGGGTCAAAGAGCCTCATGTGGCTCGCGAGCCGCAGTTTGCCGACCACTGACTTAGAGTTTACGATATTTCCATTATTATCTTTTTCTAGCATTTGAGTGAGTGTATGTTAAGAAAAATGAGTTGGGTTATCTGACTGTCTTATCCCATCTCACCAGGACTCAAATGAATGGGAAATCAGATAAATCCATTTTATTAGAAATTTAGCTTTGGGCGGTAAACACACAACACAATATAACAGATGATGCACCATAGAATTATACACCCAAAGCCTGTACAATTCCACCAACCAATGTCACCCCAACTAACCCATACAAAACACACACACACACACACACACACACACATTTTTTTAACTGGAAGGAGAGGAAAAAAAAGACAGGAAAAGTTCAGGAATGAATGCTTCTTACAACAGATACTAAAGGGGAGAGATCTAGGCAGTCAGAGAGCTACGTGAGTGCATATAACTTTCTGAACAGATGAAATGATTAAAGAAAAATAGGCATCCCGGTCATCATATTTACTTATTTTTACCAACGCTGAAGGGGTCTAGACCTACAGTCAGCCGTAGTTCCATTTGCCGTACTGACTTAGACATAATAAGCAGAAAACTAATATGAGGTGGCTTTTCCAAATTACTTATATCTATCATAGGATTATTCCAGTGTAACAAAGAATTCTCCAAAATTAAATTATTTAATCTTTATAAACAAAATATTCTTTTTTCCCTCCCTCCCTTTCTCTCTCTCTCTTCCTTCTTCCCTTCCTTTCCCTTCCCTTTTCCTTCCTCCTTCCCTTCCCCCTTCCTTCCCTCCCTCCCTCCCTCCCTTCCTCCCTCCCTCCCTCCCTCCCTCCCTCCCTCCTTCCCTTCCTTCCTTCCTTCCTTCCTTCCTTCCTTCCTTCCTTCCTTCCTTCCTTCCTTCCTTCCTTCCTTCCTTCATTCCTTCCTCCCTTCTTTTATTAAATTCATCGGGTGACATTGGCCAACAAAACTATATAGGCCTCAGGGCTATAACTCCAGCACACATCATCTGTATGCTACAGTTTAACTATGAAAGTGATGTTTCTCTACACTGCTCACCCTGGGTTGTCTCTACTTGCAAAAGGTGAGCGGAAGTGCAAATGAAGGCTACACTCCTTAATTATAATCAGATGCAAACGTATTAGCAATAATAATTTTGTTCCCAGCCCCTAACCGATTCTAACATAAGGTCATCCAAATCTTAGTAATCAGTCTCCAACAGATTTACATAGTGTAGCTTGGGAAGTACCCAGACAGACAGTGTGCCACGTTATTCAGCAACGATGCTTATTTACCCCTATGAGCCCTCTCTGAAGCCGAGTATCTGTATATAAGCAACAATCTGTATTTCGCAGTACTTTGGGGTTCTTAGGGCCTACAATCCAGAGCTCAGAACTATGGAAAAATGACAGCCAGCAGTAGTTCCTGGAACGTATTCACCCTACAAGGTGGAAAAATATTTCCCCCCATATTTATGGTCAGTAATAGAATTCAGCTGGTCAGTAATAGAATTCAGCTTACCACAGAAAGCTGCTACTGTCAATGTCACGAAGAGCTGTCAATGACTGTGGCAGGCATGTTATCCCCCGACCCAGGTCCCCTCCAACCTCCTTTACTATACCTAGAGCCCCTCTTCCTCTCTGTTGGTATGCTTTTGCTTCCAGGGCCAATACCTTCAAATAAATACGCGGAGGCCGGCCCTTGGGCTCCACAGTACCTGGGAGTGTTTGTTCCCCTGGGGCAGTCTTTAATATATGATCCCCTTACATTTCAGAACACCCTTGCAGAATAAGGGCACTTGGCTTGAAATCAGACCTTTGAGTGGCTTGTTCTTCTTTTTGTCCCTCTCTCCTTATACCCTTCCCAGTGTTTCCTAAGATCACGCCTTGTAAGTCACGTGCACGGCCTTCTGCTTCTCTGAGTTTGCTTTTGGGGACCCTGAAGATGATAGAGAACAATTTATAATGAGTATGCACTGGCTGTTGCCTAAATCCCAATTCAGCCGCACCTGGGGCCTGTGGACCACCCACCACCAGGAAGGGAGTTCAAGGGCACAGTGTAGAGTTTTCATCTGAACTTGACCTTTTCCTCTAATGCTACATGTCTGTGTTCTCATGCTAATGTGTACTTTGCCCTTTGGGGACCTTGATCGCTCTGTCACAGAGCGTCTTAGATCATTGCTTATCTACTTGCTCCAAGTGTTGGCTTTGAATATAGTCTCTGTTTGCTCTGTGGGAGGCTTGGTTGCTCTCATTAAATTACCACCAGTGTTTTCTGCCTGCTTACCAGGTGTACATCACATTTGTCAGCTCCCTAACCAGAATGGTTTGTGCCTAGACACCTTGTTGACACCCATAGTTTGCCTTCTGCTTGTCAATGCACAGGAGTTATAAGTTGCTTTTTGAAGGAAATGATGGTCTGCGTTTAGTAATGGCGGAAAAGGATTCCCCCCCATGTTGGAATCGGCTCACTTGTCCTTAAACATCTTCCTGGCAGCCTCCTCTCACGGTCCTTTTGCTGAAGTCCGTCACATGGACCATGGGAGGCCACCGCGATTGCTTACTCTCACACCATCGAGCGTTCTTGAAAAGCTTGCTTCTCATTGCTGGCTCCAAAGTTACTTTTCTTCCTGTGCCACCTCAAATCCTTTCTGGAACAAAGTCTGTGAAAGGAAGTGTTTAGAGTCCTGTGTCTGCCGCACAGATATGGGTGCATTTCTGCCCATTTCCATTCATTCCACTTCCTTAAGCTAATTGCTTGACATTCTACTTCCTCAAATTTGGTTATTGACTTGTCCGATGTTGTTGAAATTCTGAATGAATGTTTCCACCAGACATTTTAAAATCTGGCTCCTCATTTACCTCTCTCCTCTGTCTTCTTATTCTGTCCCTTGTCATTTCATTACTGTGACCTTCTCAATTAACTCACAGCCCACGGGAAAGTTTATGGAAGAGTATTAGGGGACTGAAGATTTGGATTGTATGTATTAATAAGGCTAAGAGGATCAGAAATCAAAATATGTCTTCATTATCACTGAGTTCAGTCTGGTCAGGAACACACTGAGATGGAGGTGGCTGAGGCTTTGCCACAGGTGTACAGAATTGTCTCAAATATATAATTTAAGAAAAAGGGGTCTCTGGAGATAAGATGCTGAAAGAAAAAAAATTCAGAATAAAAAATTCATAAGACAAAGTTCAAAAATGAGACATATATATTTAAAGATACCTTTAGTTCTCTCTGCTAGAAGAGAAACATAAATGTTGATGAGTTTTTCAGTGACTTCTTTCACACATATACTTATATTTATTTCATCAAGCAATTTAAAATGTACTTGAAGTGGCTTCTAAAATTAAACACACACACACACACACACACGCACACACACACACACACACACACACACACGGAACCCCTAAAATAATTATAAAATAATAAGTGCACATGTAACTCAAAGCAGTCATTGATTTTTTTTTTCCTAAAGTATCAGAGACAGTAACTGATGGAACGAACCCTTAATCTATTTCCAATGCTATTATACTGATGGTTGGAAATATTAGATTTCTTGAGTCATCTACCAAAGAGACAAAAATTCAACTCTTGGTAGTAAACGAAGTCACTTTTGAGTTGATAGAAGAGTAATGTAGAGAAATGAGGGTGTACAAAACTATCATCGTGTCTGAACAAATGGGTTCTGACATGGCCCTTCGGAAGTGACTGGCAGAGAGACAGGTCAAAAGGAGAGCCCTGTGTCTCAGGATGACGCTGGGTCTATAATGCAGAATCGCACACACCTGGCTTCAGAGTTAGCAGATGCTTCTGCTCCCCTGTCTCAGCCACACTGCCTCGCAGCACTCGGTGCCCTGAAGCACAGACCCTGAAGGGATAGACATTATATTTCCAAGACACTGCTGCTTATCCAAGGAAGAAGGAAAGAAAAAAGAAAGCAAAGTGTGGAGGAAGAAATGTAAACCGTGGTTAAAGGACATAACGCTACCGCCCACTTCCATCTTCAAGGGTTATTTATGTGCATCCAAGTGACAGAACCCAATTATTCAGATTTTGGGCTTCTGAAGTAATCTGGACAACCTCTCCATATATATAGAATATGAAACATGTTTATAAAATTAATAATAATCTTCATTTAGGGAAAAGGGATGCATATAGTCATTATTTTAAGTATAGTAGGAGAGAGATGTAGAAATAAATAGATTTGCATCAGAGATCAATAAGAATATGAGATTTGGGCTGATTGAAGAGTCAAAGATGGAGTCATTCTAGGTCATAGCTGAAATAAAGTGAAGGCTCCAGCCCATTGGCTGGAGAAACTGTAATAATGGTACCACGTGATTTGCTACAAGGGATGTAATATGTATGGAGGACATGTAAAATAAAATTATAAAAAATCGGATTAAAATGACTGAGGAAGGTCAGATGGTCACAGAGCTCAGGTGACGTAGGCGTCTCTACAGAAGGGCCCACCCAGAACTGCGTTTTGGAAACCGATTAAAATACGTTGAATAGTTTTAAATAAATACAGCATCAGGAGTATAAATTCTCTGCTCATCTCCATTGTTACACTGTCACATTTGTTTCAATATTATTAGGAAATTTACTATAGCAAAGACAGTTTTGACAACTATTACTAGAAATACTGATAAATCAGTGAATTAAAATCCTGGAAAAATATCTACATATGATTTTTTTTCAAACACTAAGATTGGTCAGGCATTTTAATATATACTTATTAAATTAGTTATATCAATGTTTCAAAGTGAACACAAATCTTTCACTGAAATTTCTCCAATGTCTGGGAGTAAATTTAATTTTTACTGTTAATGTAATTATCTGGTAGTCATTTCTCAGGTAGTTATAACATTATTTTAGACTGGCAACTCATAAAAATTTAAGCTTATTATAAAAAGAATATTAAAATATTATTCCATCCAGGTCATGGTCTTTAAATAAGACTATCTATAATTATTATAATGTATAATTTCAATATAAAAACAAGCTAAAATGTTACTAAAACTAACCTTAATGGTAGAGAAAATAAACAGAAACTCAAAGGCAAGTAATTAAAACAAAACAAAACAAAAACAACCAAACACCCGTTTTCTTTTTTGGAAAGAAGAGTGAAATAGACAAAGCTGTTACATTCTTAAAAACAGAGAGAGAGAAACCAGAAGGAAAGAGCGCGGGACTGAGAAACAAGACATACCCATCAGCCCAGAAGAGCTTACCATTATTATAAGAAGACACTGCTTGCAAGTTTATGGGAACAGGTGTGGAACTGCTAAGGAAATGAATGGGCTCATCATAAAAGATATGTACTGAAAGAAGGAATATAAAACTTTGAGACCATGAAGGATGGAAGTGAACAAATCTCTTGTAATAGACACCGCATCTAGGAGGTTTTCCCACTGTGTTCTGTCTGTACCCTTAATAATAGAATACATCGCTTGGAGGGCGAGGGCCACCCATTCATAGCTGCACCAACCAGGTGTATGGCTGGACTCCATGGCTCACCTGCCACTGAAGACTTGGACACCACATCACACTGCAGGTGGGGGTGGATAAGACAACCAAGACGATGGCTCAGGTCATTGGTGGCGGTGACACAGTTCATTGCCAGGCTGTGGGCATTCATGACAACACACTGAGCCGAGGAGAAATGAGCCTTGTGGACTCTAACCCCCTTCGTTAAATACCAGGTCAGCTAATGAACCCTGTCTTCACCCACACCATGCACTTTCATTGTCTTTCAACAGCACCCCTTCAGCTAAAGGTCACCCGAGTCTTGCTTTGACCAAAGGAGTGGTACGGTTATTTGTTTTACTGGAGGGCAAATTCATCATCATTATAATTTAGTTTGCTAAAAAAAAAAAAAATGTCAGGTAGCTGCCTGAGGATGAATCCTTCATGAAGAGAGCTGTAAGTACAAAAATGGAAGGCCCTGAGGTATCAGTGAGCTTGGTGGTTTCCATGGGAATCAAGGTGATGGAAGCAAAAGATGCTGCTGAGGAGGACATGACATCTGAGAACGGAGGACGTGACATAGGGAAGTCATGTGACACAGGGAAGGGACCTTAAATTTAAGTCCTTGGAGGATTTTGAGCCGAGGAATGGCCAGGTGTGACTTAGATTTATTGCTAAGTGAAAAAAGCAAGTGACAAACTAAGTGCAAAATGGGTTACTCTTTCTATACAAAACTATACAAGAAAACAAATGGAATCCCTCCAGATGTTTATGTTTATATGAGCAGAGAAGAACATGGAGGTACCTGTACCAAGCCGCCAATAGTACTGCCACAGGTGCATGGGGTTGGGGAAGTGGTGAAGAAAAACTTCATTTATAATTTACATAGTATGGTTGGTTACAGTGAGATTCCATTATTTTTGTCATTTTTTAAATCATCAGAAAAGGATGGGTATCAAGAATGTTTAACTATGATCAGTCATAATTACAATTGAACAAAAAATATAGGCAAGTACAGAATATTAAAACAGATAATTAATTTGGAATCTTGCCTGTAATTTGAAAGAATAACATAGTAAAATAACTTCTACATCTCAAAGATTAACAGATTTGTATTTAAAGTATTCATATAATGCTAATTATAGTGTACCACCCTTTAGAAAATAGATACTTAATCTCCAAAAATCAACTTAAATCATGTGTAGAAATTCAAGTTTTCAATTAGTTTAAAAGTCTTGAGTTTCTGAGATCGTTGATACAACACCAACATTTTGTGCTCTGTGACTTGGCATTTGCGCATAATATTCTTTGTTCTGACATCTGTAAAATGAGAATGGTATTCGTCTGTCTCGTGGGATGGATCTCAGGATTGATTAGATAATGTTTACAAAATGTTTTGAAGATTAAAAGTGCTAAGTATTATGCTTATTGCTTCACTACTGACTCATCTGTGATCCTGAAGTACTTAATCTATTACTTGGCTGGCAATCAGCATTTCACATCATCAAGCCCCTGAAATAGCACACTGAGCCTAAAATAGTTTCCTTTGAAATCATCTCGCCAAATAACAAGTCCTTTTACTATATGTCACCCAATCTAATCTCCCCAGAATATCATTCAATCAGATCTCAAGTAGCTTAAAAAAATTCCTCCAGTGATTAACTCATTTTGCCTAATAAACATGGCTTTAATATAATGCCTACGGAAGCAGAATCAGATCATTTTAAAGGATTTGCGAGAAAAGCTCTGAATCTTAAAGCTATCATTTAGCCCTGGCTGGTGTGGCTCAGGTGGTTGAGCATCATTCTGTACCCCCAAAGGGTCGCCAGTTCAATTACTGGTCAGGGCACATGCCTAGGTTTGTACCCCGGGAACAGTAGGCTGTCCCATATAACCTAGGTGTGTAGTAGGCCATATTATCAAGTCTTATGGAAGTATACTCTGTGATGGTCATACAAAGACAAAAATAACCCAGTGATGTGTTTCTCAGAACATATCCTCGTTAGTAAGCAACACGTGGCTACAATTCTTTCTCTTCTCTTGGAGTGCATAGCTCTACAGCCTATTATTTACAAACACAGAATCTCTTAATAGAATCTAGGTCTGCATGGGCATGTAAAGTGGGACACAAGAATTCACATCTATTTTTTATGTTAATTGAAAGTTTTATGGATATTGATTGTTAACATTTTATAATGGAAAACAAGAGTGACTGGCATATAAATTAGAAAGTATTTGGGTATCACCCATTACTTTACATGTAGATGTACACTGCAATGATTTGCAAACACAATAGGACATGTAATTTAAGAGTTTGTTGAATAGGCTTTTATAGATTTTAATAAACTCTAAGGTTATACTTTACTTTTTTCATTTAAATAAGGTTACAGCATTAGAACACCGTGGGGAGAATGTATTGGGGCAGTGTGTTTTTAAGGCCGTGTTAGGCTATAAAAATCTACTGAGGATTCACATAGAATATGCTCAGGATAAAGTCAGGGTCTGGAAAACAACATTTAAGGGAAAAGATCAGTAGGAAAATTAACGGGAAAGAAGAAGGAGAATTAAGAGCCACTGAGGTGATGTAAACTTAGGGACCACAAAGAGGCAAGAAAGGAAAGCAATTTGCAGAAGTGGGTAGTGGTTAACAGTGTCCAATAATGGAGAAAAGACATTCACATGGTCTATAAGCAGATTTTTAAACAAAACATAATTGGTAACTTGGCAGGCTGCATTTCGCTTTGAAGCAAAGAAGGAAGGGGACTATAGGCATAGGAACAAAACAAAAAAAAAATGAAGTCAACTAAAGAATAAATTGTAAGTGAGGAACTGGAGACAGTAAGTATAGACCACTTTTAGAAAGTATGCCCAGCCCGGCTCAGGTGTGACTCACGGTTTGAGCGTTGACCTATGAACCAGGAGGTCACCTTTTGATTCCAGTTTGGGGCACAAGACCAGGTTGCAGGCTCGGTCCGCAGCAGAGGGCATACAGGAGGCAGGTGATCAATGATGCTCTCTCATTATTGATGTTTCTTTCTCTCTCTTCCTCTCTGAAATAAATAAAAAATATAAAAAATATATATATATATATATATATATATATATATATATATATATATCCATGACCAGAAGTGACCTGCACAGAGGGCTGCCAGATAGCCTGTCAGACATGACACTGGGTATGTGTGTGAGCATGACCCCGGAAGGAATTTGCAATGGAATTAGTGGACTGAGTGAAGCAGATGGCCCTCCCCAATGGGAGCTGGCATCCTCTAATCCACTGAAGTCCTGAATAGAACAGAAGTGAGGGGGAGGCTGACTTCTCTCCACCTGACGACGTGAGCTGGAAAATTGACCTCATGCCATGAGCGCTCCTGGCCTCAGGCCTTCAGACTCTGCCTGGGACCCACACCATCTGGCATTCCTGGTCTCTGGCTTGCAGATGGCAGACATGGACCTTCTCAGTCTCCATCATTGCTGGAGCCAATACCTTAAATCACTAGGGTGGCCCCAAAAGATACACATACATTTTTTGATAGCTCAGTTGATGTGTCTTCAGATTTAACCCATTGGGATTAATAATTATTCAAAGTGTGTATACATTTTTTGGGACACCCTTTATAAGTGAGTCATCCTATCTAATAAAGACAGAATATGCAAATTGACCGTAACTTCGTGACAAAGATGGAGGCACCCATAGCCAATAAGGAGGGAATATGCAAATTGATGTGACAAGGCGAGAGGCGGACGGCAGCTCCAGGCAGGAGCAAAGGCAGAAAGGTGGCTCTGTCCGGAGTGAAGGCGGTGCCAGCAGCAGGGGAAGGAAGGCCCATTCTTGCACGAATCTTCACGCATCGGGCCTCTAGTTATATATGTTCGCCGTTGCATTGTGGCATTCTTTCGAGGTAACAAAGAGCTATTGCAATCATTATAGCCTGCATGTCTTTTTCCATACAAACAGCTGTAAACCTGCTTTTGCCCACCCCTGGGTTTGAAGGAGCAAGGGTACCACCTAGAACATTGCAGTGAAAACAGAAAAAATGACCAAGGAGCAGATGAAGACGAGGACATCTAGGATGCTGTTACTTTAACATCAAGAAAAATCAGTAATGCGTCTTCTGTATCCCCCTGCTGCCCAGGCGGCTGGTATTGCCACCGGCCCCTAGATGCTTAGTGTGAATTCAGCAGGGCTGAAAGTCCAAGGTGGAAATATTACTGAGTAGAATTGGAGTTATAATCTGACTGAGAAATAACAAAAAAAAATGAACACAGCTTAACTAACAGTGACCAAGTTTTTGTGTCACTGTGCATCAGACAGAATGAAGTGTTATGGATATTGATTGTTAAAGTTTTATAATGGAAAACATGAAGTGAATGCAATGATGGAAACGTAAAGTTACATATTTTAAGGTTCTGAGTTTCTAATGGCAAAACCTTTATTCCACAAACATTCTTGTGGGAAGGAAACATTCATAAAACTGTGAAGGAATTTGGGGGAAGAGTCCATTAGAACTAGAGGTGGCCATGCAGCCCTATTTCAGGATTTGAAAGAAAGACAAGCGCCCTGGAGTTTCAGACTTGGCCATCTCAACCCACCCCCCAGTCAGATTCACTTTTGGCCACAGCTGACATTGGTAACAGAAAGAATCAGACTCCACGGTTCCCTGACAGAGAACAGAGGTGGGGATGCAGCAACCGGAAAGCAGCATAGCACGCAGACACCCAAACTAGGGCAGCAGCCCGCACACATGGATGAGGCTCTTCGTAAGAATGGAAAGTGAATTGACAACTAGGCACAGGCCTCCATTTGTGATTCAGCAACAATAACAAAGAATAGAGTCGCCCTGACCAGGTTGGCTCTGTGGACAGAGCGTCAGCCTGCGGACTGAAGGGTCCCAGGTTCGATTCCGGTCAAGGGCATGTACCTTGGTTGCGGGCACATCCCCAGTAGGGAATGTGCAGGAGGCAGCTGATCGATGTTTCTCTCTCATCGATGTTTCTAACTCTCTATCCCTCTCCCTTCCTCTCTGTAAAAAAATCAATAAAATATATTAAAAAAAAAAAAAAAGAATAGAGTCCCTGAGGCCTTAGGCCCTTAGAAGTTCATGGCGATCCCTGACCGCTTCTTGTAGCTGTTATCTTTCCTGTGCACAGGGGCTATTGTGCCCAAAGGTCAGGTTCTTGACCTTTCACAGTTGCTCAGCCTGTTTCCCCAGGTTTTGTTGTTTTGTTTTGTTTTTTAATGTTTTTACTGATTTCAAAGAGGAAGGGGCGGAAAGAGAAAGAGAGAGAAAAAAATATCCATGATGAGAGGGAATCATTAATCGGCTGCCTCCTGCACACCCCCTACTGGGGATCGAGCTCGAAACCCAGGCATGTGCCCTGAGCAGGAATCGAACCGTGATCTCCTGGTTCATAGATGGATGCTCAACCACTGAGCCACGCCAGCCAGGTCCCAGGGTCTTACTTGTGTGCATTGCGCGCTCCTCTCTGTCATACAGTCACAATTGTCCTCATTTCCCATCTGTCTGTTGTCTAAAATGCAATCTGATGGTTTCATTGCACTCTGATAAAGAACTATTTACATTAATCTAAACTCACTTGTGCTTCCTATTTCCCGTGATCTCCCTAATGTGTGCTATTTTCAAACACGTATTACTGTAAAATTTAAGCCCCTACCGGGCACATGAGCATTGCTGTGACATTTGCGAGAATCCATTTATTTATTCTCCAACTTCTTAAGTTATCAAAATAACCCTGAGATATAAAAGTAAAGGAAATCTAATTGGCTTATTTTCCCTTATTTTTCCCAGAGGAATGAAAAGTGAGCCACTTAGAAGCAGCATGCGAGCCGGCTTGTCACATCGCTCATGATTTGTGTGTGTGTGTGTGTGTGTGTTTTCATTCTCCTTCAAACCCTTATTATTTCTGCAGATTTCAAACCATGAGTGACCAGATTACCAGGCCGGTTTCGTTGAATGCTCCTTAGGCACAGAGTCATGCCGATTATCAAAAGAGAACGGGAAGTCAGAAAACCCACCAAACTTACACAGACGAGTCCATCCCATCGGAAGTCATGTTCTAAGCTCTAATCTGGGCTGGTCCCTGCACCTGTTCCTTTTGTTCCAGCACTCGCTGTATTTCAGAGAGCAGAAGAAATGGGGGCTGTTTGGGTTTCTGTCGTTTTTATAATGTACTAGAGGCCCGATGCACAAAATTCGTGCCAGAGGAGGCCTTCCATCCCCCGGCTGCCGGCACCGGCTTCCCTCTGGCACCCCGGACCCGGGCTTCCCTCGCAGCCCCAGCTTCATCCAGACAGTCGTCCAGAAGGATGTCCGGTCTAATTAGCATATTATGCTCTCATTATTATAGATTTTTAATGCCACCAAAGATCCCTACAATTCTGTGTTTAAATGACTTGAAGAACATAGTGAGAAGCCATGAGGTTCTCTCGTGCTTGGAGAAGGTAGATTTCCAGCAGAACTCATCATCCAACATATCCACACACTCTCCCCATAGTCCTCACCCGAGGGTGTTTGTTCCTCCAAATAATGCAAGAATCTGTTAGATCTTAGAAACACAGATGCCAAGAATAGGAGCCAGTTAATGTACTCTGTCTGTAAACGAAGGCCATGGGGGAAAGGGGTGCATGGGGTGGAGTCTATGAATTCTAACAACTCCCCCTCAGCACATGCCAAAAAGTGAGCAGCTGCCCGGGCCAGTGTGGCTCAGTGATTGAGCATTGACCTATGAACCAGGAGGTCACGGTTCAATTCCCATTCAGGGCACATGCTTCGGTTTTGAGCTTCATCCCCAGAAGGGGGCATGCAGGAGGCAGCCAATCAATGATTCTCTCTCATCATCGATATTTCTCTCTCTCTCCCTCTCCCTTTCTCTCTGAAATCAATAAAAATATATATTTTTAAAAATCTTGAAGCCCTACTCTGTGCCTCAGGGAAATCGGAGCTTTTGCATTCCTGCACTTTGAGAATGCTCGCCCTTCCTCCAGCCCTTCCTCCATCCCTCCACTACTCAATGCCCTCTGCCTGGGTCCTCCTTCCCAGTTCTCAGCCCCACTCCGAAGTACCTCTCCAGTTTGCTCCTGCCCGTGTTTCCAGCCACCAAAGCCCTCACCCAGATTAGGAAGGCCTGACTCCATGCGCCCCCCTCCCCGGGACCTAGCTACTTAGAGACTCATTAGGACCTGAAAATTATGTCTGGTCCTGGTCTCATTGTGGTGTGGGAGAATTCCTTAGTTTCCTTACATAATCTGTTCTATCTTGTTTTAAAATATATTTTTTATTTATGTCAGAGAGGAAGGGAGAGGGAGAGAGAGAGATAGAAACATCAATGATGAGAGAGAATCACACCCTCCTGCACATCCTACTGAGGATCAAGCCTGCAACCCAGGCATGTGCCCTGACCGGGAATGGAACTGTAATCTCCTGGTTCTTAGGTAGACGCTCACCCACCAAACCACACGGCCGGGTGATCTCTTCTGCCTTTATACTCCAAATAATCTTCACAGTCAACCACACATAAACCTCACAAAGATCCATTCTAGCCTTTAATTAGTATTTCATGGATTGTTTATCCCTCACCACTGGATACAGAGAGTTGAGTGTTGAGAACTAGGTCACACAGCTGGTATATGAGACCAATGGTTTTCAAATCTGAGTCTTCTGGCCCCTACACTCTGTCCTCTGCTTGGTGAAGGCTGTGGCTCCCAATAATTGTCACCCATTACGTTCTTCCCATTTAATTTTTAAAAATAAGCTCTCCTGGAGAAGTCAATAAGCTCAATGCCATCGGATTGCTGATTGAATGGAGAAGGGAAGTTAGCAAACAGAAGAGAGGAAATTTCAATATCACCCCGTTTCATTCTCTAATGACTTTGCAACCCTCATGAATCCAAATGTCTCGGGGCCTTTACTTAATTGATTGGTTAAACATTATATTCATGGTAACATTTGATATAAATTGTGTAGGCAAACCCCAAGAAATGGGGTGAATAAAACTATACTGCTAATGTTGGCTTAAATACTTTGAAAAGCCAGCTTGCAAAGAGGACAGTGTATTTATAAATGTAGTGCATGTTTTATTAAGGAAGGAAATAGAAATTATCTTACAATGGATTTTTTTCTGATCCAGCATGCTTTGCGTCTCTCTATGGGCACTAATTTTTACACTCATCCTAAGTCTGTAACATGTACCGCCTTGTCATATATGGGATCCATGTACTAATTATATTAAATTTGTTCATCACCAGCACGGGTTTATTCTAAAAGTCTTTCCAGTTGAAGGGAAGTCTAGTCTTTCTCCTTTTAAAATACAAAAAGTATCCTGCAGTAGAACCAAATGTCTATCTTAAGAGCAAACCTCCTGAATGCTGGACACGGACTGTTTCTGAAGAAGCACAGCACGGTTATAGGACGCATTCTTTCTCCACATAACGCTCCCAGGGCCTCTATCACTATTTGACCCCTTACGGCCTATGAGTTCAGGAGACACAGCAGAGGGAGACGAGCCCCACTGTGCTTCCACCAAACCTCGCCGTTGATTACATACTCTGTGTAGCATAGTAGGAATCTTAGGGAGTGTCTTTGCTACACAGGCGGAAGGGATGATTGGAGAGATGGAATGCCAGATGAGAAATCACTGCTACCCCGTGAAGTCGGGTGATAGGAACATTGTGATAGACTGTGTTCAAGGCTGTGTTTAAATTGAGCAGAATCAAGACGGGCAGACAACTCGGGGGTGGGCAATCAGCAAGTCCCACTGTATTGCATGCACAAGCATCAGGGTATATTCTATGAAACATACAGCAAAAATAAAAAATAAAAAATAAAAATAAATTGAGAGGCACTGTGGGGAGGAAAGAAAAAATATTTTTGAAGTCAATATTTCAAATATGCCTCAGCAATCCTAAGGCGTTGAGTTTATTGACTTCTTCAATAAAGCTGATTTTTAAAAAATTAAATTGGGACTAAGCTACCTATAGCTTTAAGAGACAAATAGAAAATATATGGATGCCAATAGCAGGAAGAATTTTATGATTATAACCAAAAATGTAAAAGTCAGTCTCCTCAGATAACTTGATATGAGGTATAGAAATGAATCTGAACCTTCAACTACGTTTTTGAATAATAGAATGACAACCAGATTTTCAAATGAGAGTTAATGATGATTTTAAAGAGTGGCAAGAAAGTAGCGTAAAAGCATTGATAAATCACAAGTATATTTTGATTCTAAATCGTTTTATAGGAACATTTCCAGATGTGGAATCCTATACTTTGCAATAACAGAAAGTTATTTTTTAGACTATGAAATCTCCATGGAAACCTTTCTTGTTTAAACAAGCATTTCACAAATGTGTGGATCAAATAAACTTCAAGTGTTATTTTGCATTTATGTGAAATACAGATAATTTATATTAGAATCATTTAACATCCTGCAGCGATATTAATGGGAATTCCACATTCATCTGCCAGACAAATTTTGGTGTTCCTTATCATTGAAATAATTCTTAATACATTTTTAGACATATTTATATGAACTTTGTCTTCTACCACTTCCCAAAGAACAGCATCTCCAAGTCATTCATTCATTCATTCATTCATTCAAATTTTCTTCCAAACTTGATCAGGTACAGTTGAGAATTTTAAGTTTTATAGTGTTTTCTACTTGTGCTTTAATGGGAATGGAGTGTTATGCACTGAAAGGCTTAGATTTATGTATTTAAGTATTATAACCCTAGTTACAATACTCAGGAGTAAAATGTATATAATTTGTTATTGAAAAATATGTATATGATATATAAATATCTACAACTAGAGTAAGAATTGTCTTTTGAAAGTTCAGAGCATTAATAAAATCAAGATCTTTATTTCCAAAAATTCAAAATTCGGAGGAAAATGCACATATTTCTTTAGACAAATGGTAATGTGATCTTCATATCCCCAGGGCAATTGTGAAGATACATAATTTATATATTCCAAATGTCTGATTCTGAAGACAACAAATAAGGACAAAGTCTCTTTGGGGAGTAAAAAAGGTTGGTGAGGACTTTAAACTGCATTCAGATCTTTCATTCAAGGGTATACTAGTAGAACAATAGGAAAGGACTTACAGGAAAATACTAGGATGATAAGAGGAAGCCTGAAAGGAAATATTGCTACATCAAGTCCATGAACATCATAAATAACATTGAAAATACTTAATATTACTGTGTTGCTCCGTGGTTGAGTGTCAACCAGGAGGTCAAAGTTCGATTCCCTGCCAGGGCACATCCCTGGATTGGGGGCTTGATCCCCAGCAGAGGGCGTGCAGGAAGCAGCCAATCAATGGTTCTCTTGATTGTGCCTGCAACCTGGGCTTGACTGGAATTGAACCCTGAACCCTTCAGTCTGCAGGCCATTGCTCTGTCCACTGAACCAAACCAGCTGGGGCTCATCATTGATGTTTCTATCTCTCTCTCCCTCTCCTTTCCTCTCTGAAAGCGATAAAAAGATATTTTAAAAAAATTGAAAAACAAAACAAAGTTTACTACAGTAATTGGTAATTATTTAGTGTAAAGGTTAGTGTTTGCTTGAGCAGAACTGATCTCCGAGAAGCTGATGTCCCAGAAGAGAAGCTGGCTCAGGCAGAGCCCCAGAGAAAACTGTCTCAGTCTAGTGCCTTAGCAATCACTTCTGGTCCAGAGCAAGACTTAGACCTGGGCCCTGATGCTGAGTAAGAGGCGTGTGCTTTTCCATCCACGCATACTGGACTGGCAGGATAGGACTGGAGCCAAAGCCCTGCCTTGTTACACTGCTGTTGTGTCTTGATCCTGATCCTACTAAGAGGGGCTGCCTTATCACTCACACAACTTAGAGGATCATGCGGCCCAAGGATCAGCAGGACCTCTTCTGGGCTGTGACATCTTTCTCCTTAGGTTGCTGGGTGTGTGCAAGCGTGGGCTAAGACAACAGCGATGATTCCGCTCTAGGTTTATTATTTTCTTTGTTGTAAGGTACTAGAGGCTCACGTGGTTATCGCATTTCCATACCTTATCTTCAGAAGTGCTTGGCCCATAGATACCAACCAATAAATTTGTTTCTCTTTCTAATAAAAGGGTGATTGGTGATGTGAATAGAGTGTCAGATGGATTTAAAAAGACCTTTATATTGATCAGTGTACTTCCCTTACCCTCGTACTGGGACATAGAGACTGTAACTTATTTTCATATTTTTACAACACTTAGAACCTTCCTTCTTATATGCGATACTATCAATAAATGATCATTGAATAAATGCTCAATAAATATTTGTTGAATTGACTTCTAGGCCAGGTCTCCTTCCATAAAAATGAAATGAATTCATTTTATATAGTCTTTTAAAATGGCTTTTGTCTGCAAATTCATATTTTGTCCTCAGAGGTAAAGGCCATGATCAGTGTCTACAATGTGTTCATTTCTTTAGAATGGGAAGTGCAAGAGATTTAGAGAGATGTAGAAACCAAGAGAATTGGTGATCAAGTAACTCAGTTTCTTGTCATTTTCATTAAAAGGGGTAAAAGACCTGGGATGTTCCTGAGACAGTGAAATTAATGGTGCACCCTAATTAAGTGAATGTCCATCCTCTTTTCTTGATTGTAGTCCCCTACAAAATACAAGGATAAAATGATCAAATTGCTTCATCCCAGTCTCTCCATGTGAAGAAACATCCCCCCTTCCTTGTCCACCTTTCTCTTGTGGTCTCATGCAGTCAGGGAGTTGCGGGTAAATCAGATTAAAAACCACAGACATGTTTTCCCCACTGTGGAGCTGATAATCAGAGACATTGCCCTGAAATAGGATGGGCTCCGAATTCCATTAATATCTGTACTTGAAGACATAATCAGTCGTGCAAAAACACATGTGGCCGTCTCAAAGCGACTCAACCAAAGCTTCCAGAATGCTTCTCTTACCCCAGTGCTTTATGGGAGTAAAGGGTGTAACAGGAACCCACCCAGACTTTGGGTTTCCAATTTTGAATCTTCTCCTTAGCCTATAGTTTTTGGGAAATTAAGTTCATGTATGAAATGTTTATAACCAAATGGTGCACTTGATATTGAGAAAATCTAGTTAAAGAATCAGGCCTATAATAGCCTCTTAAAAATCCTATGCGTCTTTCTCCTTAATAATTAGAAATTTGTATTCATGAACAAATTGGGCTTTGAATAAATGTGGATTTTGTTTTCAATCCTTAGGACATAAAATGACCAATATAAATTCCTCATATGTGTTCCATCTTTTGCAGTATTTCAGATGCATGCAAATTTTTAATTTTATAAGAGCACATTATGGGATTTATAAACATATTTTGATTGTATTCTTGTGTTTTTTTTTTTGTTGTTGTTGTTTTTACAATTCAGGTAGCAATGATAATTGCCAATGAATTGTAATGCTGGTATTTGTCTTTTAGGCTTTCCATTACAAAAATAGCTTGCATGTCATACTCAATTATTGATGAATCTGAAAAATGAAGAAGACTGATATGTCTTCAACCACTCTAGAAAATTGAACACTCCCAAATGGTGGAAGTTTTACAGCTTTTCTCCTAATTATGGAAGCCATTTTTTAATGGAACGTGGATTTTTTTTTTTTTTGCATGTTTTCATCACTGGGCAGTGTCTTCATCTCTGCATTTATTTCATAATGTGTGTGGTTTCAAACATAAGTCAGAGTTTAATTAACCATCTTATTTTGAACGTCGCTTCATTTAGAGATTTTAGTGGATAACTAGGTATGAAATACAGTAAAGGTTATGCTTACCCTTAAAAGAACAAGGAAGCAGGGTAATACAAAGTGTGCTTAAATACCAACCACAGATGTGCACTGAGGTAATCCAGCAGAGGATCTGTTCCATGTAAAATTAAACTGTAATTTCTGAGAATGTTCTAAGTACCAACCAGATTTGTACCTAAGGTAAGAGCCAGCCAGAGGATATACAGTCCATGGCCCCATTTTGAAGTCCATCAAATGGAACCATATGCTTTAATCTGAAGCTCACATACTTAAATTATCTAATAAACGTTCAGTATTATAACTGTTTTAAACCTAAGAAACCATAAGGACACAACATTATTTTTTTTATCCTGTATCTTATTTTCTCTCTCTCCAAGTATTTTAAAGAACAGCAACCTCCCATTTATTTGATATAAAATTTTAACAAATCTGATCTTAGGTTTTGTAATTTGCGTCAATGAACAATTGTATGCTTTGAATAGCAAATTAGGCAAATAGGTTTAAGGAACACACTGAGGTCTTATATGAAAAGGATGTTCTCTCTGTATTACACTGTTTGGTTGTTTTTGTGGTGGGTGTAATTTAGGATATTCACCCTTCTTATGTGGCTCTCAGATCCTCCAGCTCGACACAGTCTCCATAAAACACAGACGCATATACAGAAATCATCCTTTTGGTAAAATGAGATTGACTGAAGAAAAATTTCTGCATTATGACACCATTAGGGCTGGAATACAGCCTAAGGAAAGAAAGAAAAAGTTATACAAAAATGTCCTTACCGAATGTCCCCCTCCCCAATTTTTTTTCTTAATAGATTTTTATTGCTTTCAGAGAGAAAGAGAGAGGGGAAGAGAGATAGAAACATCAATGATGAGAGAGAATCATTGATCGGCTGCCCCCTGTATGACCCGCACTGGAGTTTGAGCCCCCAACCCAGGCATGTGCCCTGACCAGTAATCCCAGGAATTAAACTGTGACCTCCTGGTTTATAGGTCGATGCTCAACTACTGAGACAAGCAGGCTGGGCACCCCCCCACCCAATGTTGGTAATAATAATGATGGGAGATATTTGCATGCATGCATGGTTATCTTGTTGTTGAATATGCCACTTATCTATTTCCTGGGAATTTATATTACTGAATTCTAGAACATTGATTATCTGAAATGAAGTCTATTCTAATAAATGGTATTTTAATATCCGATATTTCCAACGAGGTTAAGGCCATCTTGCTTGCATTAGGTATAAATTCATTGTTCCAATCCAAAATGGTCAGCTGGCACTTGAAAACCAAGTTTGTTTCATTTGCAAATGTAAGCACTCTCAAGCGCTGTTGGGCTCTCCCCACTGGCGCACCAACCCAACTCTTCACGTGAAGGGTGTGCACAGGCCGGAGTGCCAAAGACTCGTGGGAACCAGAGAGCCTTATGAATTACAGGTCTCATCACCACATGCAAGTCACTGTTTTGGAGGGGGCAGATTTGTAGAAGAATTTGAATCAAGATGCATACACACCCAGCAGGTGTGGCTCCGGAGTTGAGCATTGACCTATGAACCAGGAGGTCACAGTTCCATTCCCAGCCAGGCACATGCCTGGGTTTTGGGGTCTCTTCCCCAGTGAGGGGCGTGCCAGAGGCAGCCAATCAATTATTCTCATCACTGATGTTTCTCTCTCTCTCGCTCTCCTTTCTTCTCTGAAATCAACAAAAATATAACTTAAAAATAAATAAATAAATAAATAAATAAATAAATAAATAAGATGCACACATTAACAGGGTGTTGCTATAGCTTTACTTTGGAGATATATATATATATATATATATATATATATATATATATATCTCCAAAGTAAATATATATATATATCACCAAAAATGTGTATACACACTTTTAATAATTATAAAGGCAGTGCTTATTAAAATGCATTTCATTTTCTAACATGGACCTGTCATCTGTTAAAGTGTGTATCCATTTTACAGTTTTTGGGACACTGTATATATTCTCATTTCTGGAACTGCAAGAATATTATACTTTAGAACATGGCCAAGGTGTATCGAAAGCATAGACATAGGCTACTACCAGAAACTGCTTATTTTCAGAAAATAGTGAGAATTTGTAAGCAATAAGGGACACGTTTAAATATCCCTCCAGCGCGGAAGCAAGGACCCAGGACCCGCGGGACTTGTGTTTCAGTTTGGAATGTCGGAAAGGAAGGGCCTTCACACCCCCATGTTGCCTCTTTAACCCCCTGACTTCCAATCCGCCCTTCCAAATGCCAGCCCTCCGGAAGGAGGAAAAGCAACCCAGCTGGGGATTTACAAACGCGAGCAAAGGAATGAATGAAGTGGGGGATGGGGCGGTGGAGGCAATGCGTTGCCTATTCAACCGCAGAAAAGATGACTTACCAAGAACACTTTCATCCCGGCCAAATGTTTATTCCCTCTATCGTTCGCTGCCTCAGTCGGTGCGAGAAATCAATTTCCACTCAACCTTTCCCTCCTCTCTCGGGGTCCAGAGGAAGCCGGAGCGGAGGGCCAAAGACTCCCAAGGTGCTCTTTACGCGGATCGTGGCTCCGAGGGTGAGCCCAGGGAGGGAGAGAGGGATGGTCCCTAAGGAGGGTCCGGGGTAGCCAGGGGAGCCCATTTCACAGCCCAAACACAGATCCCCCGCCGGGAGAATCATCACCAGCCCCACAGTCCCACAAGCAGTGCCGCAAGGGACGCAGGTTTCAAAGAGGAAAGGAAAGGAAGGTCCCGAATAGAGCGGGAGAGGGACAGAGACACTTGGGATTTGGGCTCGGAGAAGGGATGGGGCCGTGGAGAGGAGAGGGGAGCAGGAATCAGGATCTTACCCGACCGAGCAGGCAGGCGATCGTTCGTGCGGGAGCGGGGATGCGAAAATGGCAAAAGAATGCGTCCTGCCGCTGAGCCGTCTCCAGCGCGCTCTCCCGCGGTAACCGCGCAGGACTCGGAGGGGACGCGGGAGGCTCACCTCGCCGCCTGCCACCTGCTTCCCGAGGGACGGGGCCCCGGAACCTCCAAAGCTCTAGCTTCTAAATCTGGAGCTGAGGTTTCCGATGCGAGTCCATTGCGTTGAGTCTTGGGCTGCAGGATTCGCCGTGAAATCAGCACCAGGGAGAGCTCCCGCCGCCTCAGCTGACGCCACTGCAGCCCCGGCGCCTCTAACCGCGGAGCCCGGTCCCCTTGCCTGAGCCTTGGGCGCAGCGCCCCCGACTGCCCTCGGCCTCAGCGGCATCTTCAGACCTTCGATACATCCCCCCCCCCCCCCCCAAATGCTGATGATCTGGTCATCCTGAAGTGATCACAGTGGCTCATGTGGGGGGGGGGGCAGGGAGAAGGGGGGAGAGTGGCCGTGCTACTACGCTCCCCACAGTTGCTGGGTCTGAGAGGGTTCAAGGGGGACCCTAGGGAAATGTGCCCGTGGAATACTGAGTAATCGTAATCATGAGCTTCCCGACGCAGGTAACTCTTAAAGCCCCGAGAGTGGGGAGCTCAGAGCAGGATTTCGGAGGCAGTGCCCTCTCGCATTCTCATTGGATCCTTCCCAGCAGCCTCAATCATTCTTGCTGCTCCCTCTACCCGGATGCCTACAGCCTTGCTCACTAGTTCTCTTTCTAGCTCCTCGTCTTCAACACAGCTTTTTACTCCTCGTTTGCAGATTTCTCTGCATCCCAGCTCCTGTTCCCTGGGGTTACAGGGCTTCTGCTGTTTCTCCACTCTATGGGGAGGTAGAGTCTGTGAATTTTCATTTTGCCTAAAGATCATCCCATTATAAGCCTCTTTCCACCGCCACCGCTACCTCCCCCCCCCCCCCCCAGCTAAAAGGCACCTCCTCCACATTTTGCTTCCCTTCCTTGGGGGTTCTTGGCTCTCCGGGTACCGGGTTTTGACTTGGTTACATGCCACTGGGAAGTGCTGGTTATCTCCAAGTTCCACCAGCCTGCAGCTCGTCACCGGACCTCGCTTGGGGAGATCATGGAATATCTGTGTGAATCCTGGAGATATCTGTTCTCGCTGTCATCCTGCTGCTGGAGATTTCCTCTGGTAAGTCACCCTCCTGACGCATCATTAGAGACCCCCCGCTGCTGTTATTTTTAATAAGCCATGTTTGTTTTAAAAAGTGCCACCATTAAACGCACGTTTGTGACTTGCAGAACTCAACGATGCATGTGACCGCGTTTCATTACCGTGGTAGTTGCTGCCGTGCTAAGATGCAGCCCGCGGAGTGCAGCATCACCCCATCCTCCTCTACACTCCGTATTTATTTCGGCCCTCGTTTATGTTACAGGCTGTGGGAACCTTAACCATGCCTCCACCCCTCCTCCCATCACGGCTCCTGGGCACAGGGTCTCATGCCACTGGGAAGGTTCCGTTTTATTCTTATCTGAGAGTGAGCCTAAGAGGGACCTTCTGACAATCGCAAGGTCTGGCAACGATCGCTGGCCCCCTGTCATCAGACGGTTGGTCCTGTCAGTATTTGGTCATTGCAGCCAGTTACCTGACGGTGGGAGGACTGTGCAAAGTGTGTGTCTGGGGGGTCTGTCGGGCACTAGAGCCTCTGCATGGGAAGGAGCATGAGTTTTCAGTGCATCATTGGTGCGTTCCTCACAACATCCCACATCACACATGGACACGGTATTCCGGGCACTGTCTTCCCACCCGGGCGTCCGACCAGGGAGGACCTTTCTGATTCTGTGAACGTAGCCGGGGAGTGGTTAATTGGACTCGGAGTGCTCATTTCAGAGGGAGAGAGCTGTGCAAAGAGAGCACTGATGATCTTGGTTCTAATGAATTGAAATTCAGGGACAGACTTTATGTGAGAAATGTAATTGCCTCCCCCCACACATGTTCAAGCCCCAGGCTCATTTTTTAAATAAGTATGTTCATATGTCAGTGGTGTTTTTCTTGTGTGTGTGTGTGTGTGTGTGTGTGTGTGTGCTTTTATGAACATTTCTGTGGGCTTAACTGACAGTTCTGACTTTCATTAAATACTGCCCTGCATGCATCAGTGCTCGCTGATGACCACCGAGGCTTCGGGGTTTTCTCTGACCCCCCACAGCCCCCATAAGACCAAGTTTCTGCAACATTTCTCTTCACTGGGATGGATGGAGCTGAGAGCCTGTTATTCAAGCTTCTTCTTCTTCTTTCCTTCCTTCCTCCTTTTCTTCCTTTTCCTATTAAAAAAAAAATTCCCCGGAAATAACTATTCCCCTCTCACTGATGCTGACAGGACAACCCCAGTCATGCTTTTTAAATGCAAAAGCCCTTTTAGGCCCCACACCGAAGTACCCCAGCTGCAGCCCAGCCCATCCCCCAGGCTTGGCTCCAAGGGTTTCCCCCCGGGTTCCCCCTGAGAGCAGGGCTGGGGCTGCTCTGCACCCCGATGCTCCCCCACCCACCCCATGTTTCCACCTAGCGTCTCCCCCTGTCTGGTTGCCCAGTCTGTCAAGTGCCATGGGTGTCTGTGACTTCAGTTGCAGAAACCAGGGTTTAGCGTAATTCACCAAATCCAGCCTCCTCCTCGGAGCTCTGCTGATGCGCAGGGGGGGAGGGAGGGGGGCCCCAACTTTCAGTGCGGCCAGACCTGCTCTTCTCCAGCTGGTCTCCCCCGCAAAGACTCAGGCGTCGGTGTTTAGGTGAGTGCGTTTGGCCAGATCCTAACCTGACTCTCGGCGTGGGGAGGGGGGCTGCGCGCAGCAGAAGCTCCTGCAGGCGAAGACGCCGTATTTAACCAGATTAGCAACAGGCAACCGTGCCTGCAGATTCTCCACAGCTCCCGGAGTCGCCGGAGCCACCTGGGCGCGGGGCGCGCGGGGGACCAGGTGCCCTGGTGACCGGCTGGCCCTGGTCTTGGTGCGGGGTGTGGGAGGGACCCGCGCCGGGAGGGACTGTGCGGGGCGCTGGGACGGGCTGTGCCCTCAGCCCTGCGGCGATCGGCCGCCCGCTGTGGGCATTGGCAGCCCCGCAGCCAGGGGCGCACCGGGAGGGGGGTTGGGGTCAACCCGGCTGAATGCTCGGTTCCCAGCCTTGGCACTGGAGCCAAATCCTCTTGGCTGGGCCGGAGGACAGGCTTGGGGGCCAGAGCAGCTCTCATCAGTGCCTTCTGCGTCCGTGTTAATTCATGAATTAATTGCTAATGAGCTGCCTAAGACTAATCCGCGAGGGCTCTCAGCTTCTGTCTGCCTTGTAGAACCCCAGTCGCCACCTGCCTCCGACGGGATCAGTTGGGTTTGGGGGGCGGGGGGGCCTAAGGGACTTCACAGGCTCCGGCTTAAAGTGTTGCTGACCCACTCCCCCCTCTCCCCCCCCCCGCCCCTTCTCTAACAGGCAGGGACCTGCTGGGCGGTGGGAGGGGGGCGTTGATATCAACTTGGAGCTGGAGCTTGGGCTGTGAGGTTGAAGTTCAAGGCCAGGAGTGAGGGCTGGGAGGCATTGCATGCTGTCCGCTTCCCAGTTGGACTTTTATTTGTATGTGTCCCCGCTCCTGGGGGTGGGGTGGGAGGCGGGGGCAGCTGGGACTGGCGCCCTCTCAGTGTCCACCCCAGAGGGGGTGGCGCTCTCTGGCCGCTGGGTATCTCTGGTTCCGCATCCAAGCGGTGGCTCCGAGTTCCCAGCTCCGATGGCTGGCCTCCTAGTCGCCTAGAGTGGAAGCAGAGACCATTTCACCGGGCACCAACCAGGTCGAGAAAGCGGGGAGCCTTGTAGAGCAGGGACCTCCTCCTAGCGGGACCCCTGCTGGGCAAAGCTGGGGGCTCTGGCTCCAGAGATGAGGTGCTTGGTTCCAGCTGTGTGAGCCGCCCACCACCGGCGGCTGGGGAAGAGGAGGAGGTGACCGGGCTTGCTAAAGAGCCCTACTAGGGCTTGCAAATATGCTAGCCACTCCAGTGTCTGTAAGCCAAGAGCACAGCACCAGGGTGTAACAGTGTCACAGCTCTGAAGGCGGATGAGTCAGGGCTGGGAGACTTTTCCTTGGTGTGCGTGGTAGATGTGTCAGTCCTGGGGAGTTAAGCAGGTAAGGACCCAGTGCCTACATTTTCTTGACAATCATAGAACCTGTGTCTGACCCATCCGGGGATCATTTTTCTCTGCCTTGAGCGATGGAATACAGCCTGTGCATGTTCAGATGGCTCTGCAATGATGCATAACTTGGTCGTATTCTCATCCATGAACTGTCTTAACTCCATGTACGTGTTTCCCATGCATGCAGTCATTTCAACGTCCAACGGGCATGTTTTGCAATATTTCACAATGTTATAAAAACCGTAAAGTGGGCCAACGTGAGAGGAAGAAAATGGGGAGGGGGTGGTGGTAGAGAGTTGGAGGGAGGGAAGCATAACCCCAGTGAAGAATGCAAGATGATAGTACCAGAAGGGTCTGGAAACAGCGCTTGTTGCTAAGGTCACAGACCTTAATCTATAAAGGATACTTGGAGAACTATCAAGGGCATCTGGAACTAGCAGTTCAATTCTGACTACTTCATGGGAGTGAATATTTTATGTTACTATTTTTTTTTTAATTTAAAAATTCTGGAAGTGGGGTTGATTGGGTTGGTAAATAGGATGAGAAGAGTTTGTTTGCAATGTTATATATGACCCCAGTGTAGAAATCTTTGGGCTTAGGAACCCATTTGGAAACTGAAAAGTGAAATCTGAACCAATTTTTAAATAATGCCAAATCTCCCATAAATAAAGCTTTTTTTAAATTCCAAGTTTTGTAGGTGTATAATTTCAGCAGCCAATTGATATCAGACCCAACAGGAAAGTCTATTAAAATGACCAAACAAATTTTGAATATTTTAGTAAGTTTTGCTTTTATTATGGATATTGTTTTGTTATGTTGTGCTTACATGTTGAAGGGTTCTGGAATCCCTACACTGTGAAACCAAAAATATTAATAAGACCCAATCCTAGAATTATTCCTTTTACCTCTAACACTTTCTCTTCTTGAATAAATTATATTCTTTAAGAGTTTCTCTGGAAATATGTTTAGTACTTACATTTATTGACATAGATGCCTGATCAATAAATTTTCTTCTTATAAGGCTCACTGATAACATCTTGAGGAAATACGAAAGATAATTGCAACTCTGGGTCATAAAATTGCAAAGTTTTAGTGCTTTTTGTTTGTTTGATCCAAGAGGTTGTTTCTTCTTCCCTGGAAAAGCAATTTATCAATGAAGTCCAATTCCTCAATTCCTTTGCATTTACCCTCTGGAATTGTGTTATAGTGAACTTGCTCATTGTGTGTATGTGTGTGTGTTTACGTTTGTGTATCTCCATTTTTGGGTGGGTGGAGACGGTACTTACTTTAAACCTACGTCGCTTTAATCATGTTTTCCAAATGAAATGGACAAGATATCATATATGATTGATTTCATTTATCACTTAATCAGATAACATGTGACTCCTGCTTCTCATGAGATATATTTTTTAATAAACTCAACTGTATAATGGCAATGTACATTTTTATAAAATACAGGACATCTTGGTTTTCTTTATGCAAAATTATTGGTGTATTACAGTTAAGTAACTGAAACCTAAGTTGGAAGAAACCATTGAAACTCTTATTTAAGAGTGTGTGTGCGCGCACATGTGTATGTGGTGTATTATGTACACACATGCAAATTAGCCTTACTCCTAGGCGGGTATGTTCTGTAAATAGAAATGGAATCTCTTTTCAGACGATTGCCCTGTATGTTTCTCTCTGCAAGTGCAAAGAACTCAACTGGTAGGACTTCAAACTTTTGATGCTTCAGCTTCCTATATTTCCTGTTATTTTTATTTTTTTTCATATTATCTCTAGAATGATCAGTTACTGACTAGAATAAGTCTCTAAAATTTTAGTAATTTAGAAAATTGGATATTGGTATTAAAAGTTCATACACAAACATAAATATACTACCAATCTGTTCAAGTTTAGCACAAATTTATCTTTTATTTAAAAATATCTCAAGAATTTGGATATGATTATGATTTATGATTACTGAGGTACTCTTTGAAGATTGTTAACATTTTTCTCCTTGCTTCCTAGTAGTGGGTTATTATGAAAAGTAGAGTGAGATGGATCTGGGATCCCTCCCCCAAGTTCATTTCTAGTTCTAGCTCATTAATGTGATCCTAGTGAGAGTTCTTGGCCACTTTTCACTTATTGTCCTCATCTCCCACCTGGGGAAAACAAAATCTACTCTATAAATATTCTTGCAAATAAAATTACATGAGATGATAATGCTTTAAAAAGGCAATCATTATGAAAACAAAACATATTCTGAAAAAGATATCATTTTCATTTGATTATATTTGTCTCTTTGGGTAAAATTCTCTTTCTACACAAGAGATAATGTTGACTTGATTTTTTAAAAATTAAATATTAGTAATCCAACATTTTTTATCTATGGTGTCATGGTGTCCAATGAGTTTAAATAATATTCCTTTTGTTTTGATATTGCGTAGCTGAAGACTAATACAATCCTCAAGGCACATTAGTTCTCAAGGCACATTATATTTACCTTGGCTTTAATAGAGTTCTGGGAGAATAGGCACTCATACAGAGATAGTTGCTCTGCCTTTCAGTGTCATTGAGTAAAAAAAAAGTCTGGTTTCTTAGCAGATTTATATTATTAACCCTGTGATATCTACCAGTTCAACTGAAAACAAGATAAAAATATTCTTATGCAACAACTTTCAAAATGGTTAAAGTAAAAAAAAGACCATTAATTCCAAACATCTTTTACAAAGTATATTCAACTTACCAGAGTTAATTAGGTGACATCTGGCATCGTTGGTGTGTTAATTTAGCAACTACTTGGGTAATTTCATTCAGACATTTAGGAGTGTAATTTTGACCTGTTTCCCCACACATTACTAGATGCTTTTATGATGATAGAGTTTATATTTCATGAGTTCCAAAGGAGAACAAAACCCCAAAATAATTTGTGTTTTAATATTATTGGTTGCTCATGGATAATCTTGGTTTTTAAGAGAAAGGGAGAGTTTAAGAGTGGGTGTTCTCTTCTAGAGTCTAGAAATGATTCCTGAAGATGAAATTTCATCATGAACACTAATGGCCTTTCTACTGAAAAAGCATCTGGAAGTTCTGGCCTAACTTTTTTTTTTGTGGTGGTATCAAATAACCACTCTAACCCTTTATACTTGTCATCAAATATCCTCACCAATAACATTTTTGGGTTTTTAGCACTGTCATCTCAAGGCATATCTGATGAGTCATGAAGAATATTTATACCCAGTTACTCATGTCCAGGCCTATCCGGTTCAATGTCTCCAAAGATACTTAGTTCAGAAGCTATAAATCCTCATGCCTATGGCTAATGTTTGAAAGAATGTGTTTATGCAAACAACTCTGAGCTATTTCCAATTTTGTATTCATGCTAACAAGTCATGAATAATCAGCTGATACTCTACTCATGAAAAGAAATCCAGTGATGATTTTCTAACCTATTTTCCCCAAGATGGAAAGATATGACTAATATATTTTTAATAAACTGAGTGGCTTACTAACAATTTTATCATGAAATAGTTTTGTTGATTTTTAAAATGTTTATTTTCAACCAAGAATGTATAAATTCAGGTGTGGAAAAATGGCATGCAGTCTAATAGGTTAAGGAATCTTATAGATTCTCATTCTATAGTCATTGCTATTTATTAAACACAATTCATGACTTCTTTAAATTTTTATTTTTATTAAGTTTAGAGTTAACAATGCAATTTATTCTCAAAGTGACCTATTTTGGCTTATGATTAATTTTAGGAGTATTTGTTTTTTATCCCTAAACCCTTATTTATTGAGATGTGGATACCTCTAAAAGCACCCAAAGCATAATACATTTTCTTTAATAGCTAATAAAGAAGCTACCATCTTATAGTTCCAGAAAATTAAATCTATAAAATACACAGTTATTGATTAAATTAATAAATATGTTAACGTTACCTTCAAATGCATTGTAGCTCTCTGCTCTATGAGAATTATTGTCTCATAATGGCGTGTTTCATTTCCATTCCATTATGGATTTATTGTGAAAGAATGCTTAATAGATAGACTTACTCTTCTTGATTTCTGTGAATAGAAGCCAATCTCATCAGGACTGAGTTGTTTTTTATGAACTTTTCTGGAGTCTTGCATTTTGTTAATTTTAAAAACTATCTCCAGACTATTGCACTGTTAAAAACCAATCTAGCCTTGAGAAGACCGGAGCTCAGTCAACATGCATTTGAGATTTTCAGTGTCAAACTAGTATATAAACGCACTGCTACTCAATAGATTCATCAAACACCCACTCTCACAACCAAAAATTATTTTTTAAAAATTATGTCAAGTGAATTTTTTTCTTTGCTTAATTCCTTCACCCCATTCCCCCTCTCCTATGACAGCTGTCAGTGTGTTCTCTCTCTGAGTCTGTTTCTATTTTGTTAGTTTATTTTGTTTATGATATTCTACATCTGAGTGAAGTCAGCACAATATAATCTACAGATGCTGTATTATAGAATTGTGCACCTATATAATTTTATTAACCAATGTCACCCCTATAAATTCAATAAAAAATAAAGTATATCAAGTGATAAATAACCACAAATATAGGCCAGTTTGGGAAAAATGATTATGTCAAATTAAAGAATAAACTTAAAATCTGAATCATGGCTTCACTCAAGTATCATATTACACACATGTTTGCAGGATGCTTATAATGAATAGGTGCTTTACAGTTCGTAAGATCTTTGATATGCATGATTTTAAGATTCAAGTTTTTGTTACTGCTGTTAGATATGCAATTTAGTACTGTGAGCAGAAGCTCCTTCTGTTGTAGCTAAAGTAAGTATAGAAGAAAAGTTAATCCCATCAGATAGTTCCTGGGGTTCAAGACATATTTAAGTGGCTTTCATGTCTTTAGTGAGCAATATTTCTGATGGTTTGAAACATCAGCCCTGTAAAATCTATTGATAGAGATGGTGGAAGAGTCTTTTTCAGGAGTGAATAACTCTTAAAAAACAGTAAACACAATATAAGTTTTTAGAAGACAGTTGATAAAGGTTGAATAAATCATGCTCTAAAGTTGTAAAAAATATGTTTTAAGGTAATTAACCCATATATTTCTCAACCTTTTCTTTTATAACACCAACCATATTAACATATAGACCAAGTCTACTTTACTTAAAAATTTATATTGAATGCCTCTACCTAAGTTTACAGTAATAGACTTCCTGATTATTCCTTTAGACCTGTCACTAATATACAATGACAGAGTTACAGTACATTTTATAAATGTGGTAAGTCATACTTTTTAAGATTATACATTGGAATAATATGGAAGAATATTAAGGTTTCTAAAATAGAATAAAAAGAATTCACCAGTTATCAATTAACAAAGCAACAAGTGGAAAGTATACTTTTTGTTCCCAATGACTAATTTTACTCTGAATGAAGTTGTTAAAAAAACGACAACTTGTGAATTTTAATTCAGAAATTCCTTGAATAAGCAATTCAAACGGAATCTGAGCATTCTGGATTTGTAAGATATACTCTTTTCTACTTATAGAAAGTTTCTACCTGTCTTTCATAATTGCCCCAACTCAGCACTTTCATTTTTCAAATGGGAACTAAGAAAATGGAATTCAGTTGACTCTGGGAATTGAAACTTAAAGTTAAGCATTAAGAAGAAAGGGATCCTGAGCAATTTCTAAAGGGGCAGTCTACATGCTTTTAAAATTCATCTTAAGCCCAGCCACTGTGGCTCACTGGTTGAATGTTGACCTATGAATCAGGAGGTCAAGGTTTGATTCCTGGTCAGAGCACATGCCAGGGTTGCAGGCTCCATCCCCAGTAGGGAGCATGCAGAAGGCAGTCAATCAATGCTTCTCTTACCTTTTCTTAAAAAATATTTTTATTGATTTCAAGAGAGGAAGGAAGAGGGAGAGAGATAGAAACATCAATGATGAGAGGGAATCATTGATGGTCTGTCTCCTGCACACCCCACACTGGGATCTAGCCCACTACCCAGGCATGTGCCCTTGGCTGGAATCGAATCTGGGACCCTTCAGTCCAAAGGCTGATGCTCTATCCACCAAGCCAAACCGGCTAGGGCAGTGGTCGGCAAACTCATTAGTCAGCAGAGCCGCAGTTTGCCGACCACTGGTAGGCAATGTTTCTCTTTCATCATTGATGTTTCTATCTCTGCCTCTCCGTTCCTCTCTAAAATCAATGTATTCACCTGAAAACATTTTTTTACTAAGGTACTTGTTTCAAGTATCTTTCTCACCTTTGGGCACGTAGGTCAAGTATTTACAACCCACCTCTCCAGCACACACACATTTTTGCAATACATCACTCCTTATTTGAGTACTTTTAGATCCAAGACAGATTATTGACATTTTCAAGGTAGAGCTGTCTCTATATTTGGGCTAACGCTAATGATGTTTGACTAGCAACAGAACTATGGGGAACTATAATTTGGAGCATCCAAGTTTCCTCGTAGAGTGGATTGTATCAGATTTTCATTTGTGCCTTCCACCCATCCATAAAATGCAGACACGTTAACACATCTCTTGTTTAACCAATTTGAAAGACAAAATGACAAATTGTGATCACACAGAGATAGGCCAACGTGAATATGAAAGATCACTTATATCTATTCTTTTTAAACCCGTCCTTGACAGCTGTTATTTAAGGAAATCATGTCTTATTTAGAGTAAGAATCAGCAACTCCAACATAAACTGTGGTTATTAACTATTAAAATATGTATTTCTCATCAATATTGAGTCAGTAAAATAACCAAAAGTTTAAACTATCTTCAATGATTCTTTCATCACAAAAATGATAAACATTTTACATCCTTTACTATCTTTTAGATTTTCAGGTGTCTAAGCTGAAAATGGAAATTTAATTGCTCAGGATTTGAAACTACGCAATTAGTAACTGTTAACTGAAAACTTATCTATTACCAAACTTTGGTCTCCGATAAGTCCTATAGTGCTGATTCTAATAATTATTGTTTAGAAGGTAATTTCTGACAAGTTCAGACAACTTGATTTTTAAAATTGTGTACGTGACATGCTGAGTATAGCTAATGTTAAATAGTCTCTCTATGTCAGACATGATAATGTCCCATTTATACTTTCTTATAATATCATTCAAAATCTGGTTGGTTCTTTTTATATAAAACACTCTTCACGGATGTAGATTAGGTTTATCATGTAGGTGTATTTTCCTTCTGAAAGGTAGTTCTTTATAATTTAAGTTTTGTGTGACTTTGACTTTCAAAGACCATTTGGGTTATGTTAGTAGTTAAAGTAATATTGACAAGAATGGCCCTTGAAAATATCAAATGTTTTCAGAATTGTGTGTTGGATAAAAAATGGGGAAGTCAGGCGCTTATTGCTAAAAAAAAAAAAAGTTCAGAGGAGCTGGAATGTATTACTGACACCAGTCAATGCAAGACCAACTAACATGTGAAAACGTGGGCCCTTCCAGCATCTCTCGCAACTGGGAAAGATGTTGTAGGCATCATTGCTAAAGTGTCTTCCTCTAATTAGAAACACACCATGTTCTGCCTTCTTTCTTAGGAGGCGGTGCAGAGGCATTGGAGAATGGCAGATGGAGACTTACCTACTTGACCTTGGGTTGGCTTGCTTGCTGTAGATGACCTCCTTTGGTTATTTTTCGTTCTTGTGGGTTAATATCTACCTGGAGTTCTTTTGAATATGGTAGTATGTAAATTATTAAAATAACTGTAGACTGGATGGTTGTCCATTCATGAATCTTCCAAAGTTTCTCAATGTGTTATCATCACCCTTTTTAAGTTGGTTTGACCAGATTGTGAAGGACTTGCTGGCAGGGATTATGTTTCAGTAACCCTGTGACCTGCTAATGGTTAACACGCTCTTGTGTACACAGTCATTAGGGAACACACACCGAGTTCAAGTCCTTTTCTCTAAATGCTATGTGCTGTTTCATCTTATCTGCTTACACCAGCAAGAGAGTATCATTATATTCACCTGTTAGCAATGCGTTACTTTTGTACTTTCTCACTTTCCTTCCTTCCTTTTTTTTTTTCTTAAAGAACTGAGCTTCCTTGTTTGAAATTACATTCTGTACGTTAAGACTGGCCTTAGAAGTGAAGCTCTCTAGTCATTTAACTGCTAAACCTGTATTCCAGAAGGCCTTTCTGGTTATTTATTTTAGCTGATCAGGCAATACTGAACCTCTGAATTACAGCTTTAAGTGGTTTCCATCTTAATGAGGTTTTCTTATTCCTCTGAGGAGGATATACTGCGGAGGGAACTAATCTCAAGCTTGATCCTGCCAATACAATCTTGTCCTACCAATAAAGAGGACGTTAAATGCTACTACCTAATGGCAGAACTGATTAGGAAAAATTAAGAGAAGGGGAGCCCCATTCCTCAGTTCTGTCCTTCACATCAGGGAAATTGTTCTTAAAAATTTCCAAACTCAGGCTTAGCTGGTTTGTAGTGGATAGAGGGTTGGCCCAAGGACTGAAGGGTCACGGGTTCTATTCTGGTCAAGGGCACGTACCTCAGTTACAGACTCAATCCCTGGCCTTAGTTGGGGGTGCAAGGTTCAGGAAGCAACCAATTGATAAGTCTCTTTCTAATTAATGTTTCTCTCTCTTTCTCTCTTCCCCTCCTTCCCACTCTCTCTAAAATTAAATGGAAAAATATTCTCAATTGAAGATTAATTTTAAAAAAGGCTGGGGGAGGGGGCGGGCTAGATAGCCAAACTCGGAGTCACCTGTGTTCTCTTTACAATTTAAATACAAACTATCTCAGTGTTTCAACTGATGGGGTCATATCACAAAAATATCTTGGTAAGGTTCAAATCGTACTTATTTCCAATTCATAAGGAAAGTGGTCAGAGACAGAAGCATAAAGTTCAGATGCAGGATGTTTTGTATAGTATGTTTAGGTTACAAGATCTAACTTTAAAGTAAAATATGAGGAATGCTTCAGAAAACTTATTTGTCACCACGACTGTCTTTGACTACCAACACAGTGAAACAAAAAGACAGTTTAAAATAAAGATGAAAATAATTTACATACAGGAATAGAATGGAAATAATATTGACAGACTTGAATGTTAGACTCAAAACCATAAAAATCCTGGAAGAAAACATAGGCAGGACATTTCTCAGAGCAATATTTTTTCTGCTCTCTCACCCTGGGCAAGGGAAACCAATAGGGAGTTTCCTCCAAAAGTTAAAAATGGAACTGCTGTATGACCCAGCGCTTCCACTTCTGGGAATATATTCAGAAAAACCTGAAGCACTGATTTGAAAGAACCAGTGCACCCCTATGTTCATTGCAGTGTTATTTACAGTAGCCGAGGTTTGGAAGCAACCCAAGTGCCCATCTCTATATATAAAAGCCTCCGCTACTGGCTAAGCTCCGATGAGCACTGACCACCGGGAGCAGACGCTCAACACAGGAGCTGCCAAGCTGCGGTGACTGGGCAGCGGTGGTTCTCAGGCGACGCACCAGGAATCAGAGAGGAGGGAGCCTGACTCTGGGGTATGTCACCCCCGAACCACCCTCTTACCATCTGGGATCCCTCGGGGGATGTCAGAGGGACAGTTTAGGCCCATTCCCCACAGGCCAGGCCAAGGGATCCCATCGTGGCATGAATCCATGCACTGGGCCTCCAGTTAGTAAATAAGTGGATAAAAAAGCAGTGGCACATTTCACACCGGAAAACAACTGGGCCATTAAAATAAGGAAATCTTACCAGCCTGGATGGGCCAGAAGAGCATTATGCCAAGTGAAATAAGTCAGTCAGAGGAAGACAAGGAGCACATTTCACTCATATGTGGAATCTTATGAACAGCAACAAAAAAGGCAAACAGTATAGAAACAGACTCATAGACACAGGGAACAGACTCACAGCTGTCAGAGGGGAGTTGGATAGGGGCAGAGTGAAAAAGGTGACGGGATTAAGCAAAAACAACAATAATAACCAACCTCAAAGACACAGATAACCTTATGGTGATTACCAGTTGGAAAGGGAGGTGGGGGCAGGTAGAGGAGGGTAAAGGTAGAATCAGTGGTGACAGAAGGAGACTGGACTTGCTGTGGTGAATACACAGTACACCATGCGGATGATGTATTACAGAATTGTACACCTGCAGCCTATGTAATTTTGTTAACAAATGTTGCCCCAATAAATTCAATAAAAATAAATAAGTGAATAAATAAATAGAACACACACATACACACACACACACAAACAACAACAAAACCATAAAGATAAAACCTAATATTAACACCTTTAGGTAGTTTCCCCAAACATATTTTAAGAAAATTGTTCCATCTTCCTATATGTTACAATGAGGGAATGAGGACCACAAGACCGCCTGAGCACACTTGGTGAAGGAAAGAATAGAAACAGTGGCTCTGGGTAATTATATATTGAAAAATTGCAGAATTTGAGAAGAGGACCTTAGTTCAGCCCGCCGTTCCCCACTTTTCCTGTAATGCTCTGTGTCTTGCAAACTCACGTGCTGGAGCAGAGTTATGTTTAATGTAATGAGTTAAGCTCAAAGAGTTAGGTGTATACTTACGATTTTGCACCCATAGGAAACATGCTTTGAAACATGCTCTACCACATACGAGGCCCTATTCTTGCTGCTTCACCTAGGAAAATATAACATTTTTGTAACAAGGATTAAATGGTGCGAGTTTGAATATATTTGATCAGCAGAATGAAAATGTGTGTTTAACAAAGATAGGAAGGATTTGTTAGTCACAGGGGGATTATACAGTTTCATTATGCATAATAATAATAATTCTTAGTTTATGAATGTAAGCGAAATGCATTAATACTAAGAAAAATGTCATAGCTCCCACATAAGAAAAATACTATGTACAAAATATCTATTTGCTCCGTCAGAATTGGAAATTATGAGTTGAGTCATTTGCCAGTGCTCCATTTAGACAAGTAATTCATGGAGACCCAGCACCTCCCAACCCCTCTTTCAAAATGCTTCTATTGTGTGATTTTAATTTTTTATGATAAATCATTTTTCAAATGTATTCACTTGAAAGGCTTCCTATGTTGTTTACAAAGATGGCATTCTTCAATGACCACAGTGAAATAGCTCATGTGATTAGAGCAACTCATATAGTGAGTGGGTATTAGTCCTTTCAATTGTGTGGTGGGTAAGGCTGTGGATATCATGACCTTGGTCATTCACATTGTATTTCTGTTTTGACATTCTTTATAGTTGCAAAATTATTGCTGTAAACCTCTCATCAAATAAATAGTTTAGGATTAAATTATGAATTATAGGGCTATAACTAGAAAGCAAATTAAAGCTATCAATTGCCTTATCCAAACACCAGAGAAATATGACAGCTATAATTAAAATATTTACCTAATACTGTGCATTCTGATTGCTTTCTAAAGAGATTTTGCTGACTAGAAACTTTTACAACCCAAACTTTCTCATTAGTAAAATTTACATAATGCTCAGTTCTATGTGCTATAAATAATAATGTTGGAAAAATTGGTGAAGTGAGAAAGTAGAATTGGATTCAGATATGTGTAGGATTTTTTGTGTGTGGTGTCTGCTTCATGTCAAGTTGCTTTGCTCTGCCACCCTGGGATCACACCTCTTGTTACTTTATTACTGAATGTTCCTAAAATTAATATATATGGTTTCATAGTTTACATATAATCTGCATTGTCTTACTTTCTGTGTATATGTGAATTTTGTAGGTATGCCTACTTATCTTATGAATAATACACAGAGGCACATTGAAATCTTTGAAAGATCCTAAACATAATTTAACTATGATTCTGTTTAAATAATCAGAAAATTTTGTTTCTAATAGGATAATGGGAAAAAAGAGCTGAGCAAACACACAGCTCTACTCTCCCCCGCCTCCACACACCCATCCATTCCTTTATTTACCTATATATAGAGAAAGACAGATAGACACACACATACATATATAAACATTATTTATTTATTCATAAACCCATAGTTTTAGTCCATCCAATTTCATCTATGTTATGAAAATAACTACCTAAATATCTTTAATTCATTTGCAAGAATTGTCCTAAAATAACTAAATAATAAAGTACACTTAGCATTAAAATTTATAACAAATTATAATATAATTAAACATTCATTATTTATAAACTGCTCAATGTGATAGAACATTTATAAGCAGGAAAAAGAAAAGAATTGTGAGTCCAGACTTTTCATTGTCGCTTTATAGGTCTTCACGATCTACTGCAGACACCACCATAAGGAGCCCCTTGTGACTCGTGTCTTCCTTCCCAACACACTCAACAGAGACACGGGCACGACAGGGACACAGCTGTGACAGATCAGTCATTTGAGTTTCCTTAGTCACTCTTGCTAGGGTCCAGTTTAAAGCAATGCTGTTAGATTCTTTTTGTTAATGGATCAGCCTCCTGCACAGCTTCCCTGCTGGAAAGCTCACTGTGGGCGCTCACTAATGGCCTGTGTGTTTCGTCTAGGTGCTGAGGGCAAGCTAAGAGGATGAAGGCGCCAAGTGCCCAGAGGAAGCATGGTATGGCGCAGCGGAGCCGGTGCTGAAGTGCTCTCTCTGATGGCTCTATGGGAGTGGATAGCCCTGAGTCTGCACTGCTGGGTGTTCGCCGTTGCTGCTGTCTCTGACCAGCATGCCACAAGCCCCTTCGACTGGCTCCTGTATGATAAGGGACCCTTCCATCGCTCACAGGAATACACTGATTTTGTGGACCGAAGCCGTCAGGGATTTAGCACAAGATACAAGATATACAGGTACGGGGCCAAGGGCAGGCTGTTACAGAGCTCTCTGCCTTGGAGGCTTTGTGTGGATGCGTTTCTCTAAGGGAGAGTTTCAGAGGGGAGAGGGTTGTCATCAGGAGGTTCTTGTTTACCATTCACCTCCATCATTTTGTTGTTGTTATCCTATATAGTAAAAGGCTAATATGCAAATCGACCAAAGGGCAGCACAACCGGTCACTATGATGCACACTGACCACCAGGGGGCAGATGCTCAATTCAAGAGCTGCCGCCTGGTGGTCAGTACACTCCCACAGGGGGTGCGCCACTCAGCCAGAAGCCAGGCTCAGGGCTGGCGAGAGCAGTGGTGGTGGTGGGAGCCTCTCCCGACTCTGCAGTAACACTAAGGATGTCCGACTGCTGGCTTAGGCCCGGAGAGTGGGCCTAAACCGGCAGTCAGACATCCTCCGAGGGCTCCCGGACTGCGAGAGGGTTCAGGCCAGGCTGAGGGACCCCCCCTCTGAGTGCACAAATTTTGTGCACCGGGCCTCTGGTTTGAACATATTTCTCAGAGATGTATTCCAGGAAAATGTGAACACAGTGACCTCTTGTGGGTCCCTTTCAGATCCTAGAATCCTTCTGTGCATTCAAGTCAATGCCAGTGACCTTTGAGGCTGAGTTCATTATCCTCAACATTGTTCAGTGAATTTTCTCAAATGGTGTTTCCCTTTCTACGTATGCTATGCTGTGTTGTTACCTTTTTTGAGCTTCAATAGAAATGGTATCTTGCACTAGTCATTGAGAAGTTGAGTCCATTCAGACTATGGCGATGGCAGAAATGGCAATGGAATAGAAGGAAAAAGATAAACAGGACATGATAGCAGAGGCCAAGAAAGAAGAAGGGATTGAGATATATGGCCTTTAGCTTTTACTGTTCTTCTATGTTTAACTCTAAATAGTTACACAAAAGAGGCTGTATGTTAAATCCAACAGACTTCCTGCCCCCGAGCCCAATGAATCCAATAATAAAGGGTATACAAGTGCGCCTGAGTCTATGCCATAGAGAATGTTTTATGAAAGTTTTAACTGGCTAATTTCTTTGAGGTAGAAGCTTATGATTCCCAGTGATTTGTTGAACATTCATGGAGAAGCAAAACTTAGCTTTGCATTTGTGTGTCTCTATGTAAATATGTGATAGATATCTTTTATTTTATGTGGTATCTGTGCACCAGAGAGCACTGTGCTTCTGGTCTGTATGTGGGGTCTTTATAGCATGGGAAATGTATAAATTCTACCAGCAATGCCTATTTACCAAACAGATTGAAGGTACTGAACTAGTTCTATGAAGCATCACAGAATTACTGGTGTGAGTGTGTGTGTGTGTGTGTATGTGTGTGTGTTTACAAATCCTTAGTCCAGGCAACCAGAGCATGGTCACAAGTCTACAAAAAAGACTTACTCTAATTTATTTTTTTAAAGTGACAAATATTAAAGATGTTCTTTCTGAAATGCAATAAGAAAAAGTCAGTATATTATGTTTCCAGTTGTATTCCTTTTCATGTGTGTGTTGGTTTAGCCCGCTTTCCTTCACAGATTTTGTGAAATGACTTGAGTTGAAGGTGGTGAGAATGTCTTCTATGTCAGCATTCTGCAGGCGGGTTTTCACAGTCTGTCACTCCAACTGGTGCACACTTGTCTCCACAATCTACTGGCATCTCTGTCGGAAGGTCAGAAGTGTCTTGTGTGTGGTTGTTGGAGTTTGGCTCACCCGCTGATTGCTTGTGAGTTGCAAACAAGGGTTGGCATGTTTTAGAGGTTCTAGGCTGGCTGACTGAGAGGCATCAAAATTATTTGGATTGCCACAGTGAAAGGTAATGGCAAACAACACCGAGGGGTTGGTTTTCAAGGCGTGTATATTCCATTTAGAATTCATGGGACTCTATTCCTAACGACCTTCATTAGTCCTATACTTCTTGACTTTCTGATATCTTCGTCTTTGTGGCTTGAATAAGCATGTATGGAAGTTATCTGTTTGTAAACCATGGAATATGATACCTTGTCCCCTGCTTGCACCAGACTATAACTTCTGTGTGACTTTGAAACATTGCCTAATGATGCTATCTATGGTCAATGATGGTTGTAGATGTTGGCGTGGAATGAGCAATATCATATATTCATGAAGATTCCTTTTGCCTTGCCACAATTAGATATTTTGTTTGTCTAATATTTTGTTTGTCTAATTAGTATTTCCCTAAATTTCAGAGAGTTCTCGTCACCCCTCCCTCCAATATAATGGATCTGAGTTCTTCTGGAGAAGTTACCTTTATTTTTGACATATCAGGACCATCTCAACAGCAAGGATTAGAATAGCTTTCTGGTTTCTTTGTTGTTACTTTTGTTTTTCATATCTGTCTTCAAAAATAATTCTCAGAGACTTTATTGTTCACAAATGCCCAACCTCAAATACAGAATTTGTGATTAATACACAGAGATAGAAAATATATATTTTCCCATTTTAATCACTAGCTTCATGATTTTGAAGACCACATAATTTCAAAAAGTGACCGGCAAAATTCTACTAGTGCATTTTATTACTGCCATAAGCTACTTCATGCAGGATATTGTGTTGACATAGTTTCTGAAAGGCAGTGGTTATGAATGTAAAACATATTAAGCCTGTTAAGATAATTAGGTCAAATCTCTTTCAGTTGTCTTTCTTCATCTGGCTCCTTCTCCAGAATCATATTGTCCTTTTTACCACAGATATAGAACAGCAAGATCATAACAGCTAAACATTAGTAAGATCATGGTCAGGGCTTAACGGAAAAGAAACATCTTTCTTTTCACAAGGTGCGTTTTGCCCACTAAGAAGGCTTATCATTGTATTTTTAAACTAGTGAGTGTTATGAAGTACTTTTTAGATTTTGGTCTGAAACTACATTATGACTCACGAGGTGATTATTTTATGAGCAGGTCATTGAATTGGAGAATCTACAGTGAGCTTGCTAACACGAAACTGCTTTTTTGGTGAAACATTAAAAGTTGGGTTTTCAGCTGTCTTTCTCTCTTAGCTAAAGATTGAAAAGAGAACCTAAGCACAGGCATTTTAAGTGAGTGTTCTCACTTTTAGAAAATAGACTAAGCCTGGAGGAATTGCGTCTGCTCCGAAGGGTAGAATAGGAGCACACCTGGCCCTAAATAAATTGGAGCCTTGTGATTGTAGTTATCATATTCTAGAAACACCCTTAGGCAGTATGCTCACCAGCAAATGCATAATTTCTTACAGGCCGTGAAATCCTCATCCTTTTCATAACTCACAGGAGCTCTGGATGAGGGACTCACTTTTAGTAACTCCAACTTACAATTATCTCGAGCCATGGACATGGATTCTAAAGTCATAGGGTGGTGAATTTTGTTCCCATAAAAGAAACATTTTACCTATGCAATTATTCACTTACGATAATACAGAAAAATAAAAAAATTTGACCTTGCGTTCTAACATTTTCTTGCTTAACCACAAGTGCAAGTGAATGACGAGGAACATGGTAATGCTTTTCTTGTAATCTTTCAAAATAATGTAAAGATGTGTCAGATTACTGCAGCTGACTTTGCTTCCTCAGCAGTTTTTCAAAATGAAGTTTGAGTGAGAATAAGAGACAATTGAAATAAAGGCTGTGCCTTATTGACTTTGTAGCCATCTTCCCTTAAACAATTATATTTACAAAATGCCATTAAGGACAGGCTGGCTTGGAAAATGATAGACGGATATATGGACACTTCATATATGACAGGGCCATTAATGAAACAGTATATGAGAAAGGGTGAACTTCCGAATAAATGATGCTGCAATTTGGGTTTTTGTTTGAGAAAAGCAGAAATAGGATTACTTTGTCATACCGCCTACACTAAACTGCCTGATATAGAATGAGGATCTAAAATAGGAAAGGCAACATATTAAGCTTCTAGAAGAAAACAGAGGGAAATGCTTCCATGATGCTGGGATACGTCAGAATTTCTTAAAATACATTAAATATAAAAAAAATAATTGGTCAGCTCAGGGATATTAACAGAGTGGATAAAACTCCTAGATAGAATGTTAAGTGAAAGGAACACAACCCAGGAAAAATTTGCACCTGTGATTCCACCATACGAAGCTCACAGAGTAGGTGCAATTGGATTATGTGGTTTAGAATTATATAACTAAAACAAAACAGCCCAGGACGTGACCAAAACAAAAGAGAAGATAGAGCTCTTCGTAAGAAGTAGACAAAGATGAGCCACACCAACCAGGGCTAAAACTTGATTTCATTTTATTTCACAATCAAATGTATCTGTGAATTTCTACTTTAAATGTCCTTTAGTTGACATTGGAAAAATTTTACTCACGAATAAAATAGAAATACTAATTCAAGCGTGGAAGGATTATAATCAACTTTCAGAAAAGCCACTTCTTAATGAGGATTGTATATCATCTCATGATTATAAATAAAAGTCATGCTTTGTAACAACTAATAGAATTTGTAAGTAATAATTTTTGGTCTAACAGCGAATTCATGATTTTTGCTATTAAAATGAGAAAATGAACAGCACTACGAGTCCACAGAATTATTTACAGAAGAGAAAATAACAATTATGATTTTTTGGCACTCAAACAAATAATTTATTTGATTATTTTTCTCTCAGTGGTTCCATCTTACCAAGCAGTCTGATTCCTCTCTGTCATTATCTTTGCGATCTTCTTCCAAATACAATTACCAAAATTATCACTATTGTTCTCATCTGTTATCATGTTCTGGGTCTTCTGAGTTGCTAGTGTGTGTGTGTGTGTGTGTGTGTGTGTGTGTGTGTGTGTGTGTGTGTGTGTCTTTTAGTCTTTTATTGGACACAATGTCAAAAATGTAAAGTTTAAAATCAGAGGGAAAATAAAATACTAAGTAATAATACCTCTTCATGTTTTTAGGTGGGTTTTTTTTTTTGCTTTCTTTTAGTGTGTGTGTGTATTGTGTATATTTAAATGGAGTTTTATGAAATAACTACTCCTGTGCATTATCTCTCTTGTTGTAAGAAAATGTCCCAAAAGGATATTCATTATGTTTTTTTGTGCCTTAATATAAAATAAAATAATTGCTATGTAATTGCAATACTTAAAATTTCCAACTTTTAAAGTAGGAGTCATAAAATTAAGATTAGGATATTAGCTCTTTTATTTTATTAACCATGTAATATGAATAATAGTAAAAGATAAGATGCACCTTCAAACTGGCCTTTCCAAAGTTAAAACCAAAATTCATACTAACTATTTATATTTTGTAATATGTTTTATTTATTTAATACCTTTTAGACCAAGTAGCAAGTTAGAAAATAGTTTAGATTACTTTTTCTATTAGTCACTGATTTTTTCTTATGATTTTCAATTGGAATAATAATTCCATAATCTACTGTAGGATGCAAGAATTGCCCAATAAAATTCATTTGGCCTAGAGAAGGGTCTTACATGAATTAATTAGTAATATTTACCCATGGAATTTGCCTCTCAGACTGAAGAGATCTATGATGATACATAGATGTCCAACAAATGTTGTTGGGAAAAATTACACAAAGTATGTTTGTGTAGTTTTCTTTTTTAAATATTTTTTATTGTTTAAAATATTACATATATATTAATACATATATCTCCTTTTTTTCCCCATTGACCTTCCCCCAGCCTCCCCTACCCGCTGTCTCATGCCCTCATCTCCCCCCTCCCCCCCCAGTGTCTTGTGTCCATTTGTTGTGCTTATATGCATGCATACAAGTCCTTTGGTTGATCTCTTTTCCCCCCCTCCCCAATACTCCCCTGCTTTCCCACTGTAATTTGACAGTCTGTTCAGTGCTTTATTGCCTCTGTATCTATCTTTTTATTCATCAGGTTATAATGTTCTTTATTTTCCATAAATGAGTGAGATCATGTGGTATTTTTCTTTCATTGCCTGGCTTATTTCACTTAACGTAATGCTCTCCAGGTCCATCCATGCTGCTGCAAAAAGTAAGAATTCCTTCTTTATTATAGCAGCATAGTATTCCACTGTGTAGATGTACCATAGTTTTCTAATCCACTCATCTGCTGATGGGCACTTAGGCTGTTTCCAAATCTTAGCTATGGTGAATTGTGCTGCTATGAACATAGGGGTGCATATGTCCTTTCTAATTGGTGTTTCTAGTTTCTTGGGATATATTCCTAGAAGTGGGATTACTGGGTCAAATGGGAACTCCATTTTTAGTTTTTTGAGGAAACCCCGTACTGTTCTCCACAGTGGCTGCACCAGTCTGCATGCCCCCAGCAGTTCACAAGGGTTCCTTTTTCTCTGCATCCTCGCCAGCACTTGTTGTTTGTTGATTGCCATTATGACAGGTGTGAGATGGTACCGCATTGTCATTTTGATTTGCATCTCTTGGATAATTAGTGACTTAGAGCATGTTTTCATATATCTCTTGGCCTTCCTTCTGTCTTCTTTTGAAAAGATTCTATTTAGGTCCATTGCCCATTTTTTTATTGGATCATTTATCTCCCTTTTGTTAAGTTGTATAAGTTCCCTGTAGATGTTGAAGATTAAACCTTTATCAGTGATAACATTTGCAAATATGTTCTCCCATACAGTGGGCTTTCTTATTGTTTTGTTGATGCTTTCTTTTGCTGTGCAAAAGCTTTTTATTTTGATGTAGTCCCATTTGTTTATTTTCTCTTTAGCTTCTATTGCCCTAGGAGCAGTATCAGTGAAAAAATTGCTTTGACATATGTCTGAGATTTCTCTACCTATGGATTCCTCTAGTATTTTTATGGTTTCCCGTCTTATGTTTAAGTCCTGTATCCATTTTGAGTTTATTTTTGTGTATGGTGTAAGTTGGTGGTCTAGTTTCATTTTTTTTGCATGTATCTGTCCAATTTTCCCAACACCATTTATTGAAGAGACTGTCTTGACTCCATTGTATGTTCATGCCTCCTTTGTCAAATATTAATTGAGTATAGTGGTTTGGGTCGATATCTGGATTCTCTATTCTATTCCATTGGTCTATATGTCTGTTCTTGTGACAGTACCAGGCTGTTTTGAGAACAGTGGCTTTGTAATACAGCTTGAAATGTGGCATTGAGATCCTACCTACTTTGTTGTTCTTTCTCAGGATGGCTGTGGCTATTCGGGGTCTTCTTTTATTCCAGATGAATTTTTGGAGAGTTCTTTCTAGGTCTGTGAAACATGCCCTTGGTATTTTAATGGGGAGTGCATTGAATCTATAGATTGCTTTGGGTAGTATGGACATTTTAATGATGTTGATTCTACCAATTCATGAACATGGTATGCTCTTCCATCTGTTTACATCTTCCTCTATCTCTTTTTTCAGTGTCTTGTAGTTTTCCATGTGTAGGTCTTTTACCTCCTTATTTAAGTTTATTCCTAGGTATCTTAATTTTTTTGGTGCGATGATAAATGGGATTGCTTTTTTAGTATCTCTTTCTGTAAGTTCATTAATGGTGTATAGAAATGCCATAGATTTCTTGGCATTAATTTTGTATCCTGCTACATTGCGGAATTCATTTATTAAGTCTAATAATTTTTTGATGGAGTCTTTAGGGTTTTCTATGTACAGTATCATGTCATCTGCAAATAAGGACACCTTTACTTCTTCTTTTCCAGTTTGGATGCCTTTTATTTCTTCTTCTTGTCTAATAGCAGTGGGTAATACTTCCAGTACTATGTCGAACAGGAGTGGTGAGAGTGGGCATCTCTGTCTTGTTCCTGTTCTTAGGGGAAATGGTTTTAGTTTTTGCCCATTGAGTATGATGTTGGCTGTGGGTTTGTCGTATATAGCTTTTATTATGTTGAGGTATGATCCTTCTATTCCCACCTTGCTGAGAGTTTTAATCAAGAAAGGTGTTGTATTTTGTCAAATGCATTTTCTGCATCAATTGATATGACTATATTATTTTTATCTCTCAATTTGTTAATGTGATATATCACATTTATTGATTTGCAGATATTGTACCATCCTTTCATTCCTGGGATAAATCCTACTTGGTCATGGTGTATGATCTTTCCGATGTGCTGCTGGATCTGATTTGCTAGAATTTTGTTGAGGATTTTGGCATCTTTGTTCATGAGGGATATTGGCCTCTAATTCTCTTTCATTGTGTTTTCTTTATCTGGTTTTGGTATTAGGGTGATGCTGGTTTCATACAAGGAGTTTGGAAGTGTTCCTTCCTCTCGAATATTTTGGAATAGTCTGAGGAGGATACGTTTTAGTTCTTCCTTGAATGTTTGGTAAAACTCCCCTGTGAAGCTGACTGGCCCTGGGGTTTTGTTTGCTGGAAGCTTTTTGATGACTGTTTCAATTTCTTCCATAGTTATTAGCCTATTGAGATGTTTAGATTCTTCCTGATTGAGTTTTGGAAGGTTATATTTTTCTAGGAATATGTCCATTTCCTCCAGGTTGTCCAGTGTGTTGAATAGAGTTGTTCATAGTATTTTTTAACGATCCTTTGTATTTCGGTGGGGTCTGTTATTATTTCACCTCTTTCATTTCTGATTTTGTTTATTTGGGTCCTCTCTCTTTGCTTCTTGGTGAGCCTGGCAAGAGGTTCATCAATCTTGTTTATCCTTTCAAAGAACCATCTCTTGGTTTTGTTGATCTTTTGTATAGTTTTTTTTTTTTTTTTTTTTTTTTTTTGGCTCAATGTCATTTATCTCCACTCTGATCTTTATTATTTCCTTCCTTCTGCTTACACTGGGCTTTTGTTGTTGCTCTCTTTCCAACTCTTTGAGTTGTAAGGTTAGGTAATTTATTACCATTGTTTCTTATTTTTTGCAGTAGGCTTATATGAACTTCCCTCTCAAGACTGCTTTTGCTGTGTTTCATAGATTTTGTATTGTTGTGTTTTCATTGTCATTTGTTGCCATGATGTTTTTTATTTCTTCCTTGATCTCTCTGGTAACCCAGTCATTATTTAATAGATTGCTGTTTAGTCTCTTTATGTTTGATTTTTTTTGGATTGTTTTTATTGTAGTTGATTTCCAGTTTTATGCCACTGTGATCTGAGAAGATGCTTGATATGATTTATATCTTCTTGAATTTGAAGAGACTTTGCCTATGACCCAACATATGGTTTATCTTTGAAAATGACCCATGTGCACTTGAGAGGAATATATATTCTGTGGCTTTTGGGGTGAAATGTTCTGAAGATGTCAATTAATTCCATCTGGTCTAGTGAGTCATTTAGGATTGATGTTTCTTTGCTGATTTTTTGTTTAGATGATTTGTCCAATGGTGATAGTGGGGTATTAAAGTCTCTTACTATGAATGTATTGCTGTCAATCTCTCCCTTGATATCCTCCAGGAGTTTTTTTTTATGTATTTGGGTGCTCCTGTATTGGGTGCATATATGTTTACTAGAGTTATCTCTTCTTGTTGGATTGCTCCCTTTGGTATTATGAAGTGGCCTTCCTTACCTCTTGTTATGTCCTTCACTTTGAGATCTAATTTGTCAGATATAAGTATTGGTACCCCAGCTTTTTTTTTTCATTTCCATTCACCTGAAAAACCTTTTTCCATCACTTCACCCTCAGTCTGTGTGTCTCTTTTTTCTGAGGTGGGTTTCTTGTAGATTGCAGGTATATGGGTTGTGTTTTCTTATCCAATCCATTACCCTATGTTTTTTTTCATTGGGGCACTTAATCCATTTACATTCAAAGTTATTATTGAAAGGTACTTATTTGTGGTCATTTTTATTCTTTACCCCTGTGTTCCTTCTTTGCTTCCTATTTGTTTTCTTTTCTTTCTTTCTTTCTTTTTTTTTTTTTCCAGCAGAACCTTTAGCATTTCTTGCATGGCTGGATTCGTGGTAATAAATTCCCTTAGTCCTTTTTTGTCTGTGAAGCTCCTGATTTCACCTTCAATTTTGATTGAGAGCCTTGCTGGGTACAGTATTCATGGATTCAGACCCTTCCATTGCATAACTTTGTATATTTTATTCCATTCCCTTCTGGCCTGATGAGTTTCTGTTGAGAAATCGTTCACTAGTCTCGTGGGGGTTCCTCTGTAGGTAACTTTCTGTCTCTCTCTGGCCACTTTTACAATTCTTACTTTGTTGTTGGTGTTTGCCAATTTAATTATAATGTGCCTTGGCATCAGTCTTTTGGAGTTCATTTTGCTTGGGACTCTGTGAGCTTATTGGACTTGTGTGGGTTTTTTCTTCCCTATATCAGGGAAGTTTTCTGTCATTATTTCTTCAAATACATTTTCTATTCCTTGCTCAGATTCCTCTCCTTCTGTAACCCCTATTATGTGGATGTTGTTTTGTTTTGTGTTGTCCCAAAGTTCCCTTAGGCTCTCCTCCTGCTTTTTAATTTTTTTTCTAGAAGCTGCTCTACTTGGGTATATTTTCCTACCTTCTCTTCTAGCTCACTGATGCGGTCCTTTGCTTCTTCTAGTTACTCTTGATGCTTTCTATTGAGTTCTTACAGCAGTCATGTCATTTTTCATTTCTTCCTGGTTCTTCTTCATTTCCTCTTGGTTCTTACTCATATTGACAAATTTTTCTTCCATTCTTTCCAGCCACCTTATGACCATTTCTCTGAATTCTTTCTCTGGCAGGTTGCTTGCTTCCATTTTGTTTACTTGCTTTTCTGGTGATGCCTGCTTTCCTTTCATATGCGGGCTGTTTGTCTCCCCATGGTCTCTCTTCTCCGTGTGTCTGGTTATACAGTTCTCTCTCTCCTGCATTGATTTAAAGGCACAAAATACAACACAACCAGTTACAATGCACAAGGCACTGAACAGAAATGTATTCATGATATTAATGACCCCAAATAAAGGTGACCACCAGAGAAAGGCAAATTATAGGAGAGAAGAAGAAGAGAGAAAAAAAAAAGAAAGGAGTGCAAAAATGAAATTGCAAAAAGGAAAAAAAAGTAAGAGAGAAAAGAAAGAGAATAAGAAAGAAGAGGGGAACAAACTATATATATATATGGGGAGAGAACTCCAATAGAACAGCCACTAATCCCAGCAAATGCCAGTAGCAGGTACCTGGAGATGAATACAAACTAAAAACAACAACTAATATCAAGTGAGGTGAGGGAAAACAGAAGCAAAAAACAAATAAAAACAAAGCAAAACAAACAAAAAAGAATAAGCAAAACTATCTCACAAATAAGCATAAAAAGTTGATATAATCAACAATTAAGCAAACAACAACAAAAGGACAGAGAGAAAAACAATATTTTGGATAGTGAAGACAGAGAAGAGAGAGGAGTGTATGGACTTGGAGCAGGGGATTGGAAATTAGATATATAAGTAGGGTGAAATTTTAATAGGGGGTAAAAAGAAAGAATAGGGAAAATCTAAAGCAGGAAAAGGGTAAGAGAAACAGAACAACAAAAAGGGAAAAGTTAGAAAGAGAGTGATGGCATAAAGGTAACGTTGAGATAGAGTAAAATGATGCTAAAGGAAAGATGAAAATAGAATGTAGAACACTAATCCCAAAGTAAAATAAAGAGAAAATAAAATGACACTTTTTTTAAAAAAAAGGTAAAATAGTAGTAGTAATAATACTGATTGAAAATAAAAATGTAATAATTAAAAAGGTAAAATCAAGTGAGGAAAAAAGAAAAAAATTAGTTTCTTAAGTAAAAGATGAAAAAAATAGAAAAATAAAAATATGCAGTAGTGAAGGTCATTCACTTCCTCTACTGTTCTGTTTGGCACCCCTGTTTCCTAGTCAGGACAGTATTGCAGTTCCCTGCATTCCACTGCTCCTCAGTTTTGTAAGCCAGTCCTGATTTTTAAGCAGGCAGTATGTCTTAATTTCTTGTATTCCTTTATTTGTGTTTACACAAGAGTCAATTTGTGATTCAACCCCTGGGTGGCAGTGTTTCTGGGTTGACCTCCAGGACTATAGGTCCTCTCTAGCTAGTGCTTAGATCCTGCTTTCCCTGTGGCACTCAGTATGGGTTTGTGGGAGTGGGTTGCCCCAGAGCTGGTTCTCTGATGGTTATTCCCTGCTCTGATCCCCAGATTCCAGAAACACAACTTTCCCCTGCAGTCTCTTAGGGTGTCCCCAATTGGGTGATCCTATGTATTGGGCTCAGTAATCAGAAGCAAGGATTTAAAGAGGAAAAAGAAAAAAGAAAAGAAAAAAAAAGAGCCCGTGTAAGTGTACGAACTCCAGGGCTGCATGCAAGTTTGTGCAGTCTTTTTCCCCCCCTTGGGTCTAAGCAGCCGGCACAGTTTAAAGATTTTAGGCTGTCCTTTTGCGTCAGATCAAAATGGGTTGCTTTTTAGAGTTCCCTTCTGTTAGCAGCTCTGAGGACCCCCTTCCGCATTCACAGACCACACCAGCCCCAACAGCCATGGGTTTTTCTAGGCGTAGACTTCCCCTGGTCCTCCAGCTCCCACAGTGTGCGTTTCTCTCTCCTGTCTCCTGCCAGTACCAGAGACCTCACCTTATCCCAGGCAAAATCCAACCTTTCCGTGGAGTGTAGAGCTCCTGTGAATCCGTGTGTTTGCGCCAATTGGGGACCGATGTTCTGGGGTTCACAGCTGTTCAGTGGGTGCTACAGTTGTAGATTTTCAGGCTTCCAATAACATCCACTTTCCCCTTCAAGATGGTGCGGTCTCCGCATCCAAATCGGTCACTCTGGGAGGGAACCCAGCAACAGTGGGGGCTGCCCGGTCAGGAGAGCCCCATCCAGCAGTCTCCCATAGTCTCCTGGAGTATAGCTGTCCTTCAACTCACCAACAAAACACCCCGTGCGACCCTCAGCTGTTCTTTCTATCTGCTCTGGGACAAGGCTCGGGACACATCTGTCTATTCTGCCGCCATTTTTTTTATCGGGACTTGCCTCTTTCCTCCTTCGACTGTAAACTCAGTGAGGGCAAGGGTCTGGTCTGAGTAGAACAATGCCAGGCACAGTGTCCAGGGAATAAACAGTACGCTTCCTGTTCAGGGTTGAACCCGCACTGACCCGGGCATTGCAGGCACGCCTCTTGGATGCGAGGAGGAGAACCTGACTCCCCTGAGCTGTTTATGTATTCTTAATTTTCCTTCCATCTATTTCTCTAAGTATTATAGTAAACAAAGGCAATATAAAAAGTATACTATTTATTAAACCAGCAAATAGGAAAATAATAATAAACTGTTTCAGTGTAAGTGTAAAAGCTGACAACCTTGATTATAGGCAAAGGGGGAAATATTAAGCTCTTTGGTTACTATTAAAGAATTATTAAAGGTTTCTGAATATTTTAATGATAATCAAGAAACAGAAGGTTTCGCAATATTTGAAATTAGTTCACTTATGTGCAAGTTTATTGTTAAGGTGCCAATAGCCCAATATAGACATATATTCTGCTGACATATGATTACTTCTTGTCTCCACTTTTTAAAATGTTTTTATTGATTTCAGAGAGAGGAAGGGAGAGGGAGAGGGAGAGAGAAACATAGATGAGAGAAAATCATTGATTTACTACCTCCTGCAATCGCCTCTCCCCCCCCACCCCCCCACTGGGGATGGAGCCCGCAACCTGGGAATGGGCCCTGACTGGGATCAAATCGGTGATCTCCTGGTTCATTGGCCAACACTCAGCCCCTGAGCCACACTGACCTGGCCTCCTCTTTCTTTGTAAACTTTCTCCCTTCTGCACTCCAATATGCAGGCTACCTGTTCCCTTCTTCTGTGACGGGTGCATAGAGGCAGGGAATGGCCTCACCATGTATTCACCATGTATTTGCACATCTCTTTTCTAGCAGACATTCCCTGGATGCTCACTTAAATAGATAATAGCAGCGAACTAATTAAACTATCTCTCCTGTTAGCCTCGAATTAGCAAAGGCTCTGTGTTGCTGTGGCCTTGTGTTCTGACTGTCTTATCGTAAAGAAACACATGACTATTATCCCAAAGCATAATAGAAAAATAGATTTAAACAAATACCCCCAATGAAAATGTACTAAGTATTTGTTCACAAAATGCAATCTCATGAAGATTAGCCATGATATGAAAAATAACCTTTGATAGTCATCACTAAATTCATCCCACATAAAAATACTTTCCATATCGATTATAAAAATCAATGGGACGATAACTTTCCTTGCAATTATTTTTTTTAGAAGTGAAAATTTTTGGGGGGACATAAAATCAAAAGATTCCCAGGATTAAAAATGCCCTTAAGAGTCATCTCTTGCCATGGCCAGTGCGGCCTAGTTGGGTGGGCATTGCACTGTGCACCGAAAGATTGCTGGCTCCATTTCAGATCAGGGCACAGGTCTGGGTTACAGGCCAGATCCTTAGTAGGGGCATGCAGGAGGCAGCACATCAATGTTTCTCTCTCTCTCTCCCCCTTCCTGTCAGAAATCAATAAAAGTAGATTTTAAAAATAAATAAATAAATAAATAAATAAATAAATAAATAAATAGATAGTATCAGTCTTGAAACCCCAAGCTTCTTCATGGTCAAATTGCAGAGATGAAAAGATTGGAGTGTCTGTCTGATGGATTCTTGGTCAAAGTGTAATAAATTAAAACCATACTGTTCACTTTATGTGTGTGATACCGATTCTGAATATCACCAATTTTTGAATGGCCCAGAAGGGTGGGCAGACGATTTTGAAGTCACAAATTGTCAGCTATGTGTTATTGTTCTTAAGGTACCTTACTGTGGAAAACGAAGAAATATATCTCAGCAAGGCGAGGGGATATTCCACTGTCTCCCCTGGAAGTGCAATGTCATGACTTCCACGTTGTGTGTAAGGTGTACTCTCTGGGCTGTAAGTGTGAAAGCTGTGTTTAGTGAGGTATAATCTGACAGGTGTGTGAAGGCAAGCAGTAACAAGGTGTGGATAGAAAGGTTCTGTTTTATCGAAATCTGTTGAGATTTACACTTTTGTGATTTGAATTTTTGATTATTTCCAATGAATCGCTCTTGCCATTTGTGTGTGTGTTTGTGTCTGAATGATTGAACATATTTTGCGCCTGAGTTCCCTCTTTACCTTCATTACATCCCTCTCAATATCATCATTTGGTTCTTATTTTACACTGAAAATGAATGCCCAGTAGAGCTCATGGGTTTATATGCAAATTATTTATTTTCCAATTCTTTTAGCAACGCAGATAAGCTTTTGAGTGACATTTTAGAAGAAAATGCATAATATTGCAGATTAATATTCATTTAATTTGCATTAGATAGAAAAACAAATACAGTTAGGCAATAGGAAATTCTTGAAAGAAAATGGTTTACTTGCAAGATTATGCATATGACTGAATTCATTTTTCTGTAAGATTTTTTTCTCATTGAAAATAAAAGCATCTTTTTCAGTTTAATAATTTGATAAAGTAATTATTTTTAAGCAAGAAGGAATAAAATTTGCAAAATAAATTTTTTATATGAAAGGATCTCTTAAACTTGCAAATATTTGAGTGCTTACCTATGCACATACAGTATCCCATTTATTTAAAATCAATTAATTAAGCAATAGACACACTAAGCGTATTATTTAAACATAATTTTCACTAAAATTTCAGAAATATTTTTGTTTAAGGTTAATAGTTTCATGAGAATTTGTGAATGTACCGTCTTCTTAGAAATGGCTACTCAAACTAGCCTGAGGAACGGTACATAATATGTCATAACTTATCTATTTCCTGAGACATTTTAGTAATTACTTAAAGTAATTCTAGCAGACATATTGCTGTAGTTCTAGCAGACATATTACCCAGAAATAAGTTTAATGAGAAAAAAAAATCTTGTAAGGTTGTCATCTGAACAGGATAAACATATTTGAGTTGTTTACAGCACCATTAATTTGATTTCTTATAAATTATACAGTGGGGTTGAACAGTTTCATTTTATGGATTGGTTTCAACAGAAAGAACCAAACAAACGCCTTGCTTCATAAAGCTAAGTGATGGCTTTTTGTCGGTATTCCAACATTCCCCACCAGAAAGGAAATGTGGTATGTCATCACTATTTTTTGTATCTGATTATCCTTAAATATCATTGAGAATTGGCAATTATCCCTTATAATGGGTGAAATAGCAAAGTCTTGATCAGAGGAACTCACACATAATACTAAACATGAAATGAAAAGTTATATGCATTTAAAATCTCAGTGCTGCTTCCAATGGCCTCATAGGTTAAATTGTTGCCTTGGTGGTTAAATTTGTCTGTCTTCATTATGAGTGAGCTTATGAATTTATAATATATTCATAATTCTATTACATGTAATTATATTGTGACTATATTCTTTTTCTGAAAACCATCTGTTCCTGACTTTTCACTCCTTTCTCTGTCTTTGGGCAACTTTCATGTTTTAATAAGTGAAGGTATTATGAAACTGAAGGTAGTGTTTCCAAAAATTACAGTTATGATAAAAATTGTGAAAAGAAGTATTTGAATGAAAATGCTTAGAGAGGAAAATAGATTTGCTATTTTATCCTCTCACTCTTGATACAACCTACTGTCTTTAATTCAAAAGTGATCTCCAAGTACCAAATCTAATGAAATCTTTTCAATTTTGTGACAGTATGGAGGTAGCTAAATAGCACAATAATTAAAAAGCATGGCTTAGGTTTGAATGATGGTCTCGCCACTTCAATAACCTGTAACCTTAAGCTCACTAATTATCTGTATCATCGTCTGTAAAATGGAGATAATGATAGTATTTACCTTCCAAGTTTTATGTGCGGATTTAACTAAATAATGAATGTCACTAAAGCACTTAGTGTAGTGCCTGAAGCAAGCAACTCATGTTCCTATAATTATGATTATTATTACCATCCTGTCAACATATCATGTGCCACTCTTTCCTTATCCTTCTTCGGTCATGTTTTTAATGAATGGTACTGTTTCTGGAGGCTGTCATTGGATAGGAGATGAATGCTTCTTATAGTTGTCGTCTTGTCACTGACTAAAATCTTCCACAGTGCTTCATTACCAGTGAACTGCTTTCAAAACTCTTCTGAGAACTATCCCGTAATTTAAATACAGAAACATAGTGTGCAAAAAAGAACACTAGCTTTAGAATTGAATTAATGGCTATTAAAATATGTATGAATTGCCTGGCCGGCATGGCTCAGTGGTTGAGCATCAACCTATGAACCAGGAGGTCACGTTCAATTCCAGGTTAGGGCATGTGCCCCAGTTGCAGGCTTGATCCCCAGTAGGGGGCGAGCAGGAGGCAGTGAATCCATGATTCTCATCATTGATGTTTCCATCTTTCTCTCCCTCTTCCTTCCTCTCTGAAATCAATAAAAATATACTTTAAAAATTAAAAAAAGTATGAATTTGTAATAGGCTAGTTTATCGCTCTAAAAAGCAGTTTTCTGAGGAAGTTGGAGCATATCACGGTGTCTCAGAATTCTACAAATACATTATTCCACAAGGTTTCCACTTTCTGTTGATGTTTTGATGATAACTTGAAGAAATCCATGTAAACATATTTAATAATTGTGAATATTATCCTCTATGTTCAGATATCTATTTTCATTACCTATTTGCACACGAAAGAATACATATAAACCTTTAGAATCCTCAGACAGCATTATAATATTGAACAAACGCATGCTTCTCCATTTTTGAAACTGCACATTCTACATATCAAAGGATAAGTGTCGCACTGACACTTTATTTAAATTTTTGCTGATTAAAAATAAAATGCTGGGCTTTTCATTATTTATTGGCTTTTCATGAGAGTCACATTTACTGGCTTCCTGTTGAAATGGATACCGTTAGAGAGGAGGATTTTATTGCAGTGATTTTGTTTGAGCCATTTACCTTTCAGAAAGGCACAAATCAACATTGTTTGGGTCTAATGGTTATTGATTTGGAAATAATTCTAACAAGTATAGTTCTTGAGGGTCAGCCAAGGTTTTGCCAACTTAGCTGGTGGAGGAGTCACATGATGCCCAAGCCCCCTTTTTTATGGGATCCATTTGATTTCACTCGACTTGCAGTTCACATTTCCAGGATGAGGGGTGGAACGTTAGCCTTGTCTGATAATAGGCGCTGTGGCCATGGTAAGTATGTTGCTGCTGACTCATAATAGAAGGGCTTGCCATTGCACGTTAAGAACTTGGATTTCTTCTAACTGAGCACTCGGCCCTCCCTTTCCCAGCGTTGGCGCTCTCTCAGCGTTCTTCATTATTGAAATAAATTGGTCACTGGAGACTGGAGCTGTAAAATCACCGTCCATTTATTTTGGGGAGCTGCGTTAAGTGCTTATTGTAAGGCAGTCCCTAGGTACTTGCCAACAGGCGCCTTAGTTTTGAAGCCCTTCGTGTCACTTGGGAAGCGTTAAAGCGCTTCAGTCTACAAGCATAGGTCTCTTCTCTTCTCCTCCAAGATGTTTCTTCTCATCTGAGTTTTTCATTATTTTCCATGTACATGTTTCTACAGCACCTCTGACTCATAGGTCTCTTGATCTGATTCTGCCCTTCAGACTATCACCTTGCTTTCAGTATTTTAGACTTTTTTCTCATCTAAGAGATCTTTCTCAGTATTTTCCTCCAAGTCTTGCTACAGCTGTTTGAAGTGTCAGTACTGTTTGTGTTTGCCTTCAATCCGATTTATTACTTTTAAAAAAAAGTCAACTTGAGGGGGGAGGGGGGGGAGAGAGAGAGAGAGAGAGAAGAGATATTTTGTTGTCCCACTTATTTATGTATTCATTGGTTGATTCTTGTTTGTGCCCTGATGGGGGACCAAACCCAAAACTTGGCACATGGGAAAGGTGCTCTAAACCACTGAGCTACCCAGTCAGGGTCTGTTATCGCAATTCTGGTTCCCTTATCTCATCCATTGTCCCTTTAATAACATGTCTTCTCCCTCTGGCCCTCATCACACACAAAAATTAAAAAATAGAAATAAAGGAATTCTGTGTATTGAACTCTCCCCAACTGAGAAAATAAATACTATAATTTAAAGTTCAAGGTGCAGTGTCTGTGAAAGAACAGGTTGTGAGACACCAAAGCTAGGTTAACACAAACTTCCTTCCTTCCCATTGTTTGAAACTGGGTCACGGTGATATACAATTATAGCATCCTGTGAGACAAAAATAAAGCTGCCATAATAATAATCAAAAATAAAACTCATGTCTAGCACCAATGGCAGAAGGTATGCATGGACATATGATTTTTTCCCCCCAGGGATGGAAAAGTTGAGAAAGTTTGAGAAAGTGAGAAATTTGAGAAATTCATTTGTAAATAGGAAAATATCAGAAGACAATATTTCATTCTTTAGCAATGATTTAATCTTGAAAATGGTTTAAACATGCTATGTTGGACAAATAAATATGGTATAAAGTATAAGCAAAATTTGAGTTAAAAGGATCAGCAATTTTTTTTTTGTCCAATTGCCAAATACATAAAGGTATGATAATTCTTCACATGGTAAGAGTAATTGATCTAACTGCTGCTGTTCACAATATTTATGGAGGGAAAAATTTACACTATTATATGAAACCATTTGGAATATTTATAATGTTTGATCAATACCCTTTCTCTGGCTTTATGCTAAATAAATAAACAGAGAATTCAAGTCAGTATAGTGGGTTGGGCTGCCTTTGGAAGGCTGTTCCATAAAGCACGGTATGTATTTGGCTGTTGTCGATAAACTGAAGCTTGAGGCATGAGTGGGAAATGAAATGTTCAGCTTTCAGAAATAAAGAGGTAATCCCGCGACAAGAGTGTGGAACAGAGTCTAACACTTCATGACTAGCTTTGGTGCTCAGAAAGGGCCTCTCTGCCTCAGACCCTGCCCTGCAATGACCTAGCCAGACCGAAGCATGAACAATGACTGTTCATGTAAAAAAAAAAAATGGTGTGAAAGATCGGGATCTAGAAAAATTATTTCCTTCCCTTCAATGAGAAACATGGAAGCTTCCTATCTGCCTGGGCCACAACTGACTGTCTATCACCCTTCAAAAATCAGAATAAAACCCTGATGTTTCAAAGATTGTTTTTCATACAAAAAAAAAAAAATCAATCCAGGACTACTGGCTCCCAACTGCTCATCTGCCTGCCTTCCTGATTGCCCCTAACCACTTCTGCCTGTCAGTCTGATCACCCCCTAATCACTCCTCTGCCAGGCTGATTGATGCCTAACTGCTCCCTTGTCAGCCTGTTTGCCCCTAACTGCCCTCCCCTGCAGGCCTGGTCACCCCTAACTGCCCTTCCCTGCAGGCCTGGTCCCCCCAAACTGCTCTCCCCTGCAGGCCTGGGTCACCCCTAACTACCCTCCCCTGCAGGCTTGATCACCCCCAACTGCCCTCCCTTGCAGGCCTGGTCCCTCCCAGCTGCCCTCCCCTGCTGGCCATCTTGTGGCGGCCATCTTTGACTACATGGGGGCAGCTATCTTGTGTGTTGGAGTGATGGTAAATTTGCATATTACTCTTTTATTAGATAGGACACACACACACACCTGTTCAGGATGCACATTCAGGTTCAGGAATGGTAACACAGACACAGTGGAGTGAGTTGACACTATTGGAGACAGACTAGTGGCCAAATGATGGACAGAAAATGTCACCTGGAGGGACTGGAGAATTCATAGAGCAGCTGTGTGTCCATTGTTACTTCAAGACCCTGACACATGCTTCTTCTTGAATAGCTTTGGTGGTTAAGTCCTTACCACCTGCAAACCCATCTGTGTGCTTTTGAATCTTATTTAGGATTCATATATAGATTCATTATAAAAATCTACTTTGATCCCCAAATTTGGTTGCTTGCAAACGTTATACCAACACAGCTGATATTTGTAAAACCTCTCAAGAGAAACAACTCATTTTTAACGAAAGAATGCTTTCAAGTAATATTTGCATATGGTCCTAGAAATATTTTTTCTAAGTAGGAATTTTTTTTTCTTGTGGTAAACATTGGCCTATACACCAGAATTTTGAATTCATTTACCGGGTTTGTTTTGTAGCCGATGTTCATTTTCTAGTTTCTTAAGAACCTAAATTAAAATGTGTGTGTGTGTGTGTGTGTGTGTGTGTGTGTGTGTGTGTGTGTGTGTAAATGTATGTGTACATATAGCCTTTAAGACTAAGAACCATACAGAGAAAAAATATGAAAAATTGGTGATGGGATAGACCAGTGGTTGGGAAACTGCGGCTCGTGAGCCACATGCGGCTCTTTGGCCCCTTGAGTGTGGCTCTTCCACAAAATACCACAGCCTGGGTGAGTCTATTTTGAAGAAGTGGCGTTAGAAGAAGGTTAAGTTTAAAAAATTCGGCTTTCAGAAGAAATTTCAGTCCTTGTCCTGTTGATATTTGGCTCTGTTGACTAATGAGTTTGCCTACCACTGGGCTAGGCTTTGCCATCTTCGTTTACGTAGCATCAGATATCAAATTTTATATAAACATCTTCTGAATATAGTGTTATTTCAAATATCCATTCATCATTATATAATATATTTATAACTAAGTTTAGACATAGATCTAAAAATATTATACATACACTCATAGGACAATATTTCTATTATTCATCTTCAAACTCAATTATACATATTACACAACAGATTTTTTGTAAGTATTACCAATGATTGAAACTTAAAAGTCATAACATTTTGTATTTTGTCCCCATGGAACAAAAATAATCCAAAGAAACATACTGAATTGATTTTTTAAATAAAACTCTATTAATTCAATAAGAAATTGGTGAGAATGCAATGACTGCACATTTGTTTTTGAAAATTGGTTTCCGAGTTCTGAGATTAACTATCACTTTTCTAAATGTAATGCTGTCAAAACATTCAGTTTTTTAAATATTTTCCCTTGTTACAATGGAACTCATATAATTAGAGTTTTCTAATACTTGGTTTAACTAAGGGATGAATATTGATTTTAAGATTTGCTTTTTCTCTAGACAAGAGCCTTGAACTTACAAATGGGTACTTACATGGAAATTCTTTAAATCAGATGCATGAATAGTTTATAATGTGATTTGTGTCACAAAAGAATTTATAAGATTTAATTTCCCTTAGAAAAAGAGAGCTCTCAGAGGGTCATTTTTTAAAAATATAGTTTTTTTTTTTTTTAATTTTATTTCAGAGAGAAGGGATAGGGAGAGAGAGAGAGAAACATCCATGATAAGAGAGAATCATTGATCGGCTGCCTCCTGCACGCCCCACACTGGGGGATTGAGTCCGCAACCTGGGCATGGAATCGAACCATGAACATAGGTCAGCGCTCAACCACTGAGCTGCTCTGGCTATGCAGAGATTCATTTTAAATAAGTATCCATCGTGCCTTGACTGCGGTGTAATGAGTATATCAAGGGCAGCATTTCAAGAAATATACATTTGCACTGTGAGGCCCCAGCATGTGGAGGATTCCAAGGAGGTTGCCCCTGCATTGGGTTTGAGGCCCACACATTAAAGCAGCACAAAGCTAGGTGAGCGGGTAGAAGGCAGATATCAGTTTCATAGGGCTTCACTTTGGGTCTGGCTCATGACTCTTTTTTTTAAGTACGATTTTTAGCGAGAGAGGCATAGAGAGAGAGAAACATTGATGAGAGAGAAACATCATCCATTGGCTGCCTCCTGTACGTTGTCTACTGGGGATCGAGGCCACAAAGAACTGGATAATATGCCATGCCTTCAAGTTTAAATTTTGTATAGAGAGCTTGACATACCAGTATCATTTATGGACTGGAGGGGTATTCCAGCATCTTAGATTTATGGGATACTGTGGGTGGGTTAGAGCATCTATTAGATAATGTGATGAACCAGAACTGCCTTGGTCTTCCATTGGAAGGATCCCTGCCATCTGTGGGTGTGGGCCCCAGAGATGCTGGCCAAGTTCAAATAGTATATACATTTTTCCTCAGTAAATTACTCCGCTGTTGCTAAAATGAAAACTTGTTCTCTAATGATCAAAGAGATTCTGATCAAGGGACATGGCTGATATTTTCAGCTGGAATATTTTAAGATCAGTTGTAATCAGGCATCTAATTTGACCCTCAGTCGTGTTGCTATGAAACCTTTGATCTTGTTCTCATCTCTCCCCTCTTCCAATGCTTTATTTAAAGAGACTCAGCCATAAAAGGTAATGAAATTAACTACTGGATGGAACTGTTTTGTAATTTTCATTTGAATGTTAGAAAACATCTGCCAGAGTCAATTATTTTAGTTTTGGTAGACTTCTTTTATTTTATTTATTTTTTTTTGTAACAGAAATTAGACAAGAGAATCAAAGGTTTCTAGAGGCATCTACCGGTTACTGATGATGAAAGCGAGTTCTGAGCATACAGGATGCTTGCCGACTTTAAATTAACTTGGATATATCACTGCAGGACTGCCCGCAGCCCGTTCATCTCGAAGCTGCATCTGGTTCTTGAAAAATAAGCGAGGGCAAAGCCCCAGTAAAATGCACTTTATTTTATATCACTGAGATGGAAATCTGATCTGTCAGTGCTAGGAAAACACAGGCTTAGCAGAAATAGTAGCATTAATGTGATTTGTGTTGAGCTTATAAAACAGGCTCCATAGCATGTTGAAAGATGATGGTGAGTAGATGATAGTGTGAAACCTTCTATGTTATGCTTCCGAGTAAGATGAGAGTAGTCAGCCCTTGGAGCTGTTGTGTCTAAGAGCTAGTAGCTCCAGGCATCGGTGGTAGGAGCTGAGTTTAGCACAAATGCTCTGTAACCATGTCTACATTTTTATTTCTGACACTGTACATGGTATTAACAACTCACAGTCTTACAGTTTTTTACTTAAGAGTTTGTACTTTACTAGATCCTGGTGAAATCTAATATGATTAGTCTGAAGACATTGTTGACTCTTTCTAGAGCAGCTAATACCTTGGAAATCAGATTTAAAATAGACAAACAAAGAGCCCAGCTGGTGTGGCTCAGTGGTTGAGCTTCGACCCATGAACCAAGAGGTCACTGGTTTGATTTCCGGTCAGGGCACATGCCCAGATTGTGGGTTTGATTGCCAGTGGGGGGTGTGCAGGAGGCAGCTGATTGATGTTTCTCTCTCATTGATGTTTCTATCTATCCCTTTCTCTCCCTTCCCCTCTCTCAAATCAATAAAAAGACTTAAATACATAAATAAAATAAAATAAGATAGACAAATAAAGAAACAGGCAAAATCAGGCTGCCTCAACACCGCACATCTTCAGGTATGAGTTGAGGGTTCCTAGGTGCCTTGAACCCCCTAAATAACATGATGGATAGGACACGTGGGTCTGGCTCCCTCCTCTCTAGTCTTACAACCTGAATCTATTTGGATGAATTTCCTTACTTGTTTGCATTTCTTACACAGTCCCTGCAGGATGATTGCAAATGAAATCCCCAAATCCACCGTCAGAAATTCAGAAAGCGTGAAGCTGCAGAATAACGCGGTCGCCGTGCCCGTTTCTGCCTTATTCCAGAGTATCCCCCCTAACCATCGCTTTCCCTCGCTTTGCATCCATTTCTCTGATTGCGTTTTGCTCGCTGCCTTCTCTGTCATCCCGCAGCACCCTCACAGCTCACAAGGATCATCATTACTCACGCTGAAAAATGACGTGGCCTGTCTGCGCTTCTCGGAAACATTTCTTATCCCTGCGCTAAGGACAGGTGGTGTTATTAATCCTAAAACTCAGGAGCTGTGCAGGCAGGCATGGCTGTCCTTTTGATCCACTTTGATACATTGACTAACAATCGCTTCTTTTCTGGTTCACGCGTTTACATTTTTGGTCTTCTGGATTAGAAATATCACTAAGTCGTTTCTGTGCAGGATTTTTCAAAGCCTTTAGGTGGGTTTTGTGGTTGTGATGTCATGGCAACCATTCTGTTGTGCTTTTTAAATTAAAACCGTTTTTGAAAACGGGGCGGGGGGGGTGGGTAGAAAATTTGTAAAACTCGTAACCCAATTAGTAGAGAGAAAGACACCTGGAAATTCAGAAAGAAACGTGGCTTTAATAATAGATAAATGGCACCATAAAAACTGTGTGCATTATTAGGTGAGACACTTCATCTTTCTGAGCCTTAATTTGCTCACCCATAAAATTGGGTTAATAATTGATCTTCCTTGGCAATCTCACAGGGCTCTTGAAGGGCTAAATGACATAATGTGTATGAAAGAGCCTTGGACACTATGAAGTGTTTTATGATTTTAAGGTGATAATATAATTAACTGTTCTTTACTGGGAAATACGTCTTCTTCCTTGGTTAACTATATTGTCTTTGTTGCTGTGCAAGTATGAAGGCATTTTTAGTAATGACCATTCCTCTCCAATCAAAGGAAGCAAATCTATACTAATAAAAGGGTAATATGCTAATTAGACCGGGAGACCTTCCAGACGTCCTACCAGACAAAGCCATAGTGGTGGGGCTGAGGCAGAAACAGTTAGGGGTGATCAGGCCAGGATGGGAGGGCAGTTGCGGGTGATCAGGCTGGCGGGGGGGGGGGGGGGGGAAGGGGGGAGTTGGGGGCAAGCAGGATGGCAGGGAGGGGCAGTTGGGGGCGAGCAGGCCAGCAGAGAGGCAGTTGAGGGTGATCAGGCTGGAAGGGGGGTAGTTGGGGGTGATCAGGCCAGCAGACAGAGTGGTTAGGGGTGATCAGGCAGGCTGGCAGGTGAGCATTAGGAGCCAGCAGTCCCAGATTGTGAGGGGGATGTCCAACTACTGGTTTAGCCCCGATCCCCTAGGGGTCCCAGATTGGAGAGGGTGCAGGCTGGGCTGAGGGACACCCCTCTTCTCTCCCCCTCGTCCCCCGTGGACAAATTTCGTGCACCAGGCCACTAGTATATTAATAAGTAATGTCTTATGAAGTTGCAAGCAGCAGTAATGTTATTGAGAAAAAAATAACAACCACATCTTTTTAGCATGGTTCTGTTGATCCCTCAAACAAAATTATTCTCAAAGTATAATATATTTTTTTAATGAATTTCCACCCTGGACCATAAGATTTAGTTGATTTATATTTCCTTCTTCAACAATAACTTTTCAGATTGAACTAAGGCACAATGCTGCCTTTAATTTTTGCTTGCAGTGGACTGAAATGTTTTCCATTAGAATAATTATTTGCAAATAACAAAATTGTAGTCAGGCTACAAACTAGCCAGCGATTTGATTGAAAGAGCATGGATTGTGTGGTTGAGAGTTAAGGGCTCACTTTTAATTTGTATACTTTTTCTTCTGCTCAGATTTGTAAAATTACATGGAGTAATTATCACTACTTTATAGGGCTTTTGGGGGGATGAAATGAGATATGGTAGGTAAATTACCTGGTGCATTTTAGATCCCAAATGCATTCAGATGCATTCTCTTAAGAAGCTTTGCTTAAAATACACATTGCTCTTAGAGCCAACAACTTCTGCCCTCAATTTTCACTTTGGCATGGAAATATTTATTGAATTACCTACGGGGATGAAAATGTTGATTCAAAAGCAGTATATGTGATGATGAGAAGGTACGCTAAAAGGAATTAGTATCAAATGTCCAGAGAATTTTAAAAAGTGAGCTCCAAAATGTGGGAGAAGCTCAATACTTTTCAGTGTGTCTACAGCATCATCATTTAGTTCTCAGTTCCTTTAGGCAGTATATGTATTATTCCTACTCTGATCCATTTATATGTTGATTAATGTCACATGCCATCATTAAATCATGCCAGTATCAATGGCTTTTCAGTGAAAGTCTCCCCATCCCTGGCTCTGTGCTAGGCAATGAAGGGAGGAAGGGATTGCTTGGCTCCTCCATCCTTCCTTATTTGATCAGATGGTTTTGGCTTCTCCTGTCCCCAGGCAGGTTTTGTCAGGCGTTGGGATTGCACTCTTTCTGTTCTTGCCCTGTCAGGCCTGGGGCTACGAAGTTTCTGTGGCTTTGCCTTTAGCATCCCAGTGATTCACCCAGAAGAACTTAATGGGTAACTGGATAGAGATCTTCCCTATTTCTCCAGGGTAGCCTAATCTAACTCACATCAAATTCGATTACAAGCTGTTCATTTCTTCATGTCCATCTTTCCTTAGACCAATTCAGTATGGAACTAGTTTCAAATAATTTCAGTGCATATGTTGTTGGGCTACATGAGAATGTTTCAGGGCAATATGGAGAATGCTTTAATATTAGAGGAAAAAACTCTAGTATTTTCAAGTTTACCTTGTCACTTTGTGAATATAGTGTCTTTTCCTTTTTTTTTCTTTGTCATTATTATTATTTTAGAACCTTCAAAATTTTGCATTTTGCCTGATTTATGAACTAGGCAGGCTTGAGCCTTCAACTTTATGTATCTTCTGTTGAATGTCAAGCTGAATTTCTGCTAAGTTCAGCATCAGTATTTGAACCTAGGTCTTGTTCATATATTCTGTGAACACACTGGATAGTTTTTTTTTTAAATATATATATTTTTATTGATTTCAGAGGGGAAGGGAGAAGGAAAGAGAGATAGAAACATCAGTGATAGAAATCTTGATCGGCTGCCTCCCACATGCCCCCTACTGGGGATCAAGCCTGCAACCTGGGCATGTGCCCTGACTGGGAATTGAACCCTCACCTCCTGGTTCATAGGTTGATTGATGCTCAACCACTGAGCCATGCCAGCTGGGCCACGCTGGATAGTTTTAATAGGCAACAATCTTCTACTGAGACACCATCACAGAGATTTTTAACATAGGATCTGAAAGGATTTTTGAAAAAGTAAATTGGATTTCTAAAATTAATAGTTGCTATTAAGTATAAGGGTGATGTAACTAATTTTAATTTACAATAAGAAGGAGCTATTACACACCATTAACATTTCAATGTTCATCTGTCTCAAAAGCCTTCCAGTTGATGAATATATGAATATATTAATTGCATATATTTCTATAATTCTCTAAATGGCCTATAATTCCACAAGTGAAATTGTAATCAACTATGTGATTTTTAAATATAAAAAAAATATTACTTTAATTTCTTTAAGTTAAATTTACTTTTGAGGAAAAAAAATCCATAGAAATTAAGCTTTGCTATCATATATAAAATAATACATAGCTATATATATGACATTGGTTTTCATCTAAGAATGGTTCATGTGCTTTTATTCTTAAGAATGTTATTCTTACCTGGTTGGCGTGGCTCAGTGGTTGAGTGTCAACCTATGAACCAGGAGGTCACAGTTTGATTCCCAATCAGGGCACATGCCCAGGTTACAGGCTTAATCCCCAGTGTGGGCGTGCAGGAAGCAGCCGGTCAATGATTCTCTCTCATTGTGGATGTTTCTATCTCTCTTTTCCTCTCCCTTCCACTCTGAAATCAATAAAAACATTTTTTTTAAGAAAAGACTGTTATTCTTCTAATGGTGATTGTAATAATCTATTTTTTCTATTAACCACTAGATTTAGGTTTTGCACATTAGACTAACATGAAACAAACATGCCTATTAAAAGTAAGCTATTGTTTCTTTTTCCTCTGCTCACACCGCAACACTTCTGACGCCAAATCCGCGTTCTCCCCATGCCAACTCATCTTCTCAGGACACCACCTGGAGTCCCACAATTCAGTTACTGGAGTTAACGCAGACCCCATATGCCACGGGCTCAGTCCCACAAGACAATGTCCCATTTCAGATGCCAGTTGCAAGTAGCAGATCCTCAGGTACCCACACTTGTGTTCACTTGACCAAACGTTGGGTATTCCCTTGTTCCCCTCTGTGGTTCAATAATTTGCTATAATGGCTCTCAGAACTCCAGGAAACTGTTCCTTATGTTTACCAGTTACTACAAAGGATATGGTAAAGGATACAGATGAACAGCCAGAACAGGGCAAGGTTCAGAAGGCTCTAAGCCCAGGAGATGGGTGTGTGGGCACCCCCTCCTCCTACCCATGGATATGGTCACCAACCGAGCAGCTCTCTGAACCCTATAGTTGATGGGTTCATCATATTATTATGATCAATTATTAGCTCAATCACCAGCCCCTCTCCCCTCTAGAGGACAGGGGTGGGGATAAAGGTTGCAAGCATCTAATCGTGACTTGATCTCTCTGGTGACCAACCTCCTTCCAGGAACACACCTAGTCACTTTACTGGAGCCTGAGATGCTCCTATCATCCAGAAATCCCACGGGATTTAGGAGCTCAATGTAAAATGCCCCATCACTCAGGAAATTACAAGGAGTTTAAGAGTTTTGTGTCATCAACTGGAGTCAAAGACCAACTATTAGAACAAAAGATGCTCCTAGCACCCCTAGCACCCAGGAGAATACAATGTTCTTTGGAGTTCTGTGCTTGGTACCATGGACAGAGACCAATCTAGTTCTTACTGTTTCACACCCACTGGAATTTAATGAAGTATAAATGGTCATTTCTTTATGTTCAGTGAAATAAGGTAATGTTTATGGATTAAAAATATGGGTTAATAACACTTTCAAATTGTGACTTCAAAGAGGTATGCACGGAAATGAATAGTAAATTCTAAAGGCAACATTTTATTTTAAAACTATAGCATTATTTTGAAAATTGTGGGCATGTGTGTAACTGTTGCATTTGGTTCAATAGAACTGATTGGTCTTTTTTATTTGTATGGGTACATTTGATTATAATTAATAGAAATCTTGACTCAGAAGGTGTTTACATTATTGCTTCTCAAACCATGACATGCTTGAGGATGTCATGAAGCCCTTGTTCAGCCCACACACACCCATAGGCATCATTCCAAGCTTCTGACTCAGGAAGCCTGGGCCGGAGGCCAGAATTGGAATTTTTCTCTGTCTCCCAGGTGATTGGAAAAGAGCTCTGACTTAAACGAAAGTACACGTAGAACCATCTGCAGGTCGGACCCACTCCAGGACACGATGGAGCCCCAGTTGTGTTTGGTTTTTCCTTGTATTTCTCTGCTCTGTGCTCCACCAACACATGTTGGGTTTGTCCTCAAGCAGGTTTCTCTCAGGATCACAACATGAATGCAGGCAGGAAGCTTTCTGTACACATTCAGCAAAGGAGAGAGTAAGCTCCACAAAATCCTGAAAGATTGTCTTTGGTTAGACCCCATTGGACCAACATAGGTCATGTCCCTAGCTCTGAATCAGTCACAGTTGCCAGGGAATTGGATGATCTGACTGGCTCCCACCAATGTTACTGGTAAGGGGGTTAGAGTTATGTTTTTTTGGGGGGGTTATACTAACCCAGATTCATTTATGGAGCAATGAGTAGGCTCTGTTCTTCTGAGTCACCTGGGCTGCACGGAACAGGGTAGAAACTTGAATGAAATCAGTGTTTTGTTACGTTGGTGGAAGGAAATGAGGGGGGAACACTGGTTGGCAGCTACCAGCAAACACTACAGCCACTTACACATTTTCAGCAAAATGTTTGTACACACAGCCTGGTCCATAGGAAATGGAAGAAAAGAGATATAACCAATCAAATCTAAGTGATTTGTAAAACAACTCATAGACTAAATGTATTGGGTAGTTTTCAACATATTTAGAATTTGCATTGGATTAAACTTTCATTTTCATGGTTGTTTAATGTGCAATACCCAGTAATAATCTTTTTCTTTACTACATTAATCAGTAGAATTGAATTTGCCTAACCCCCAACCGTTTTTGAAAACCTAAACTATTTTGAGGTTGTCCTGTGTTCTTTCAAAATTAAATTATATGACATACTAGTATATATTTTCTAATGGAACCTGCATGAGTTATAATGATTTAATCTCTCTGACCCTCTTTAAGATCCTTTTTGGATCTGAATTTTAGGAATCTCCAGTGCTTTTATAAATTGGAGGTGTGTTCTAAGTCCAGATAGACAAATTGTTCCTTTCTGCTTTCTTTTCTTTGTCACACCAGATGTCTTTAGTCCAATCTTTACATGCATTTGAAAGGTCTCCACTCAATTTCTCTTACATTTGCACCTTTCAGAATCTCGATGTCAGTGGTGCTTGGAAGTCAATTAATGCTCATTATCGGAGACAATGAAGATAGTGAAGAATCAGAAAGAGAGAGAGTGGTGGGTAAGGGACAGTGGATTGAAAGTGATCAGTTTATTGTCATTATTGGGATGTATATATTTATGCTCTCTATTTAAATAAATTTGAGGCTCAGTATCTTCATCTGTAAGACAAGGCCCAGATGAACATACTAGTAAATGACCTTCCCAATTTGCTTTACGGTTCAAAAATGAATGACTCTAATTATGGCTTTTGTTATTGATCCCAGAGAATCTAATAGAGTGATTTTCAGATTAGGCAGACAGGCCAGGAAGGGGAGGCGGGTGCGGATGGTCCTCAGAGAGTCTAAGAATTTTACACCTACGTAAAACCCAGTCTCTGTGCTGAGGCCAGTGCATGGAAGGCAACAGGAGGAAATACTAGGTGATGAGCACTTCGTTTTCTGTTCAACTTGTACCCATGGGTACAGGAGACTGTTGCGAACAGAAGAATACAACATACCTATGAAATTCCCCCTATCTTGAAAACCCCTGGGAGCTTCTCAATGAGAACTGTTTATTGTACGATGTGCGGATAGACTTCAAGTTCATGCCACTTTCATTTTTAGCCTGAAGCCATTGTAACCTGATGAGGAGACTCATAGGATCACAAATTAGCTCCTCTGGGAAGGTCTCCTATTTTTAGTCAGGGGCCTTAGCAACTCATTAAAAAAAAAATCTTATCAGGGATTTTTTTTTTAGAAATATTTTCCATCTTTTCCTTTCTCAGGACCCTACGGGTGTTCTTTTGTTTAGTGTTTATTTGGAGGTATGGATGTTGATTTTTTTTCACGTGTGTTTTTAATTAACAATCTGAAGTGGATTCACCTATGTCTAGGATGCCTCAAGAGTGTTTCAGAATTTCACTTCTAGCTGAAGTGTTCCCTCCGTTAGGCTCAAACGGCCTCAACAAGAAAAATTAAGACAAAACTTTATACTATCTCTGGATGAACAGACATAAAAACAGACATTAATAATTTGTATTGAAGAGAAAATAATTTTCTTTCTACCCCTCTAAGTTCTTCTGGGTGGTCTAATAATCAAATCAGTATGAACAGATTAACCAGAGAAAATAACCACATTTCTTCCATATATACACGCAGGGGTTCCATTACTTATAGTGATCAGGCTGCCCAAGCGCAGGCAGGATCTGGGAGAGCCAGTTCCTATAATATGCTAAAAAATAAAAATAAAAAAGACTGTTAGCAATTTATGGCAGGCATGACCAACTGGGCCTTTGTTTTAAGGTATTAATCCTGTTTCCTACTCTGGAGAGAAGCATTGTTCATTATATGTCAGTTAGTCAAGAAGGTTATTTTGTGGGTGAGTGTAAGATTTCACATATCCTCCATAGCAATAAGACACGGTCATCTGTTACAAGCAAACCCTCCGTAAAATCAGGTTATCTTTTCTGCCATTCATAACTTTGCAGCACCACTCCTATTAATTTACATGTTCAAAGTGGACTACACTTAAACTGTCAATTAGATATGAGTTATCAGTGAAGGTTTGAAAACGAATAGTTTATCCCCTTTGCAAAAAATATAAATTTGGAGAGTTTGCTTCTTTTGGCATATGACACATGCATATTCCCTGTACAAAAGAGAATTAATAATTTGAAAAAGAGTACACAGAACACATTGCCAGCTGAAATCAGTGTTATTGGAAATAATTACATTTTAATTGCGTGACTCTGTTTAATAATTCCATTTTTATTAAAAAAGGAAATTATATTTGTTCTGAGAACTCATTAAATACTCCATAATAATGAGGCTAAATAATGGGAAGTAAAGAGAGAGGGAAATATTTTTAAAGTATTAAAACATGTTACAGAAGTGAAAGGCTTGACACTTTTATAATAGTGTACATGTTCCCTGGTCTGATTTGTTTCTTTGAATTGAGCTCTAACTGAATTATGATGAGCAATTTACTTACAATATTTCAGTTACCTAACTGATAAGAACTTCACAATACAGCAAAACTGACGTTAAATATTTTCTATGGATTAACACTGAGTTTAAAAGAATGAAATACTTGCCCAGCCAGTGTGGTTCAGTGGCTGAGTTTTGATCCATGTACCAAGAGGTTGCCAGTTTAATTTCTGGTCCAGGCACATTGCCCAGGTTGTGGGCTCGGTCCCTGGTGTGGGGCATGCAGGAGGCAGCCCATCAATGTTTCTCTCTCATCCATGTTCCTCTCTCTTGGTCACTCTCCCTTCCTATCTCTCAAATCAATGAAAACATTAAAAAAAGAATTAAATACTTTCTACTTAGTAATTTCTCAAGCAAAATAGTGGTCTCAATTCTGAGGGAAACGTGGAAATAAAATGCTTAAACTATGCTTCCTCTACTTCGTCCCTAGTCCCTTGGCCTGGCTCGTGGGCACGTGGATACATTAAAACACTTCCTAAAACTGAAATTCTGCAGAGCGTACAAAACTAGCCTTAACATCCACTTTCGCATAATCAGATGCAAATTCGAACAACCATTTTCGAGTAATACATGCACTCAAGGTTTTTCAACATGCTTTTAGATTTAATAGTTCTGAGATGTGAGCTCTATATAAAAAATTAATCTAAAGTCTATTTTGAATTTCTCCTTTTAAGTACATGTTTTTCCTAGATAATTAGAAAGAAATACAGAAAGATGTGATTTTTTTGTGTGTCTAAAGTTTCTAATGTCTATTGCTTTATATGTATAGAAAACATATATGTATATATTAAGAACTTGCTGGTTTCCATTTACTCTCCTTAAATGAATTGGAGAAATGCATTTCGTATGTACTTTTTATCATATATGCTGTCCGTGTACTTGATTCAAAGGATATGCTATAGCAGCAAGGTTCATGCTGACTCTTAAAAGATACAAATGTTGTGCTTATTCATATGTTCTCTCCTCTCCTCACGGAGGGCTTTCTTTCCCATCAGACATGGCCTCTCCTTAGTGTCCCTCGTAGAACTGGCAAAAGGACATTATCAATAGGTTGAGTTGGCATAAGTAATACCTGTTGCTATCCTGATCTTAAGAAAATTTTATAATCATTTTTGATCCATAGGCCTAAATAGTGACTATGCACACGTTGCATTTAAATGCATACACATGCATACACAGATAAATATATTTATTTATAATTTAAAATATATTTTATTGATTTTTTTTTAACAGAGAGGAAGGGAGAAAGATAGAGAGAGTTAGAAACATCGATGAGAGAGAAATATCGATCAGCTGCCTTCTGCATACCCCCTACTGGGGATGTGCCTGCAACCAAGGTACATACCCTTGACCGGAATCGAACCTGGGACCCTTCAGTCCGCAGGCCGATGCTCTATCCACTGAGCCAAACCAGTTCTGGCCACAGATAAATATATTTAATGTTTCATGCATATGTAATGTGTCCTTGTGTCCCTCAGCGAATGTTCAAGTAAATATTACAATTAAAACAAAATGGGAATTATGCACTAGATATAATATTCTCTTACTGTATTGAAAAGTCTACTTAGATCTTTGACAAAACACTCTTGATATGAGTAGGTTTCTACCAGACACGTCCCATTCCCAATTTTGTGATTTAAGCCTAGCCATAACTACAAAGGAAGTCTAATAAGAAAGAATGTAGCAAGAAATTCAAAATAATTAAATCTAACACAAGCATTGCATTGCATTAATAGTCTTTCTAAGACTGTACAATTTAAAAATAAAAAAAATTAGGTCTTAATTACTTTTTTCTGATTGACAAATTATTTTTCTCTGTATTTTTTATGTGTGTTGTTGTTGTTTGGCATTGAGAATTGAGTTCTTTTCCTACAGTGTGCCCGGGTATTTATAGAATGGCATTGGAGCCAAGTATGGCTCTATGGGGGATGGAGGGTTCCATTTTTCATTTCACCCCTGACTGACAAAATAGAAAAATGTGAAAATAGAACAGAGGTGTGAACTATCACAAGTTGGGGCTATCTTACTTTTTCTTTTAAGAAACTTTTGAGAAGGATCAAAAATGACCTTTCCGGAAAAATTCCTTTAAGCACATGACACCCCTGTCTACACTGCAGTGTAATGCATCTTGTGTAAGAGAGGCAGATGGCTGGGGGGTTCCAGCCGCACCACAGTTGAGCTGGATAACCTTCGGTTACCTCACTTGTTTCAGTCTCTGTTTTTTCCCATCTGGAGATTGGGAACAATAACAGTATCTACCTCACAGATTTGTTGTGAGAATTAGACGACATAAGCTCTGTATATACCATGTAGTTCCTGGCCCACAGGAAGGGGGCTGAACATTTTAGAGAATATTATTATTGCTGTTGATATTGTTGCCATTATTAGGGCTGCGGTAGTCCGTTTTGACATTATTTTTCAAGATTTTACTGCTGTAATCTCTTGTTTATATTATGGAATAGAGTATACAGATAGCAATATCATTTTAAAGCCTATTTTAAGAGGAGTATTAATTAGCTGGTACCAAAACATTTTTGAAGTTAATCTCCTGGAGAGTCTTTCTAATTACAAAGTTTAGGGTGTTTGATCAAGGTAATCCCTTGTTCCATTTTTAATGTCATGCCGTCCTCTGTGCCAACCAAGTAAAATGGCCATGCATTGAAAATTAGGGTTATGCACACACTACCATTCCCAGTAAAATACTGAGGAACCAAAGAGGATGGCTTCTGAAAGCTAATTAGTAGTACCTGACGGACTGCAGGTATTGAGCGTGAAGTAGAAAGTTAACTGTCTTCAGTGCTCAGAGCAGTGATGAAGACAGACATGTTTTGGTCTGTATCATTGACCTTAATAATCTGGCCGACCGCGTTCTGTAACATCAGTGGATTCAATTTAACCTGCAGTATCCTTACAACTCAGTCATATCCTACCTGTGGATCGCCACAGGAAGCCTCGGACCTGGAGATAAAGGTGGCTGAGAGGCACATTTCTGTATCTTTCACTCCCTAAGACACCGGTGGGGTTTTAACAATGTCAGTTTGATCTTTTCAAGGTTCTGTCTCAAAAGAGCTATTTTAAAATCTCTTGTTCTAGAGGAACTATAAGTTTTGTTTGGGTTCTAAGAGTTAATCCAAGACTATCTATCATAATGACAAGCTGCTATCATAGTTCTTTCTAATTCAAATGCAGATGCTCATCCTACTGAGTGTAGACCATCATTTATATATCAGCAAATGAAATCCCACCTATATTTTATTTTCTTAAAAATTTAAAAAATATATTTTTATTGATTTCAGAGAGGAAAGGAGAGAAAGAGAGAAATAGAAACATCAATGATGAGAGAGAATCATTAATTGTCTGCTCCTGCATGCCCCACACTGGGGATTATGCCCACAACCTGGGCATGTGTCCTAACCTAGAATTGAACCATGACCTCCTGGTTAATGCACAACCACTGTGCCACACCAGCCGGGCCCCACATATATGTTATTAGCTATCTGCTACAAGGCACTACCATGATGCACTATCAAGTTGTAGAAAGGAAGAATCCATATCTTCTTTCTTGTCATAAACTGGTCTAATACAGTGGTTGGCAAACTCATTAGTCAACAGAGCGGCAAACCGCGGCTTGTGAGCCACATGTGGCTCATGAGCCGCAATTTGCCGACCACTGGTCTAATAGATCAAAATATTGGAGTTAAGGAAATGTTTATTGATTGAGAAGGCCTAGCTTAAAGAGATGAGAGAGCTAAAGCTCAAATCCATCTTAAGAGATCCCCAAATTTAGGTGTCTTATATGTCAAGAGAAGGGAGGGTGGGTGAGGCAAGATGTAGGTGGGGGCCATAGACAGCTAGTCTCTGAAAAGGGATTCCAGGAAAAGCATGAAATTTCAAAATCCCTTTGTTCGTGGATGGTTTCTTGACCGCAGCTGATCTGAGTTTGGTCCTGGAGACTCTTGTATATCTTTGCTAAACCGTCATTATCTTGTACATATTTCCCACCTTTTAGGGAAAAGCACCTCCTGGCAAGGGGCTGCTCTTGCAAAGACCCAAGACTCAAACAGATTGCTCTAGTTAATTGTCATATCTGCAGCAGGAGCCACTATACTGAAGGCCAGAAGAGAGAGGATGCATTTCACTGCTACCCTCTGAACTTCGTGTTGACAACGAGTTGAAGTGCGGCAAAGGCCAAACCAAGGAGTCCATTCTGTTGCATTTCTCCAGGTGGGCGATGAAGGTGAATGGGACCAAGGCCATAGTGATCGTGGAGATGAGAAGTGACCCGTTCATACCCGCCATGGAAGATGTTGATGAGAAGTGTGAAAGACAGAATTGTCATGGTGGCACTAGATACTTTACTGAAACAACAGCAACGATGAGGTTATTTAGAAGAGGAGACATTGAGGATAACTACGTTTGGGGAAGAAAATCAAGAATTTGATTTTGGGTTTATTGAGTCTAAGACTTACTAGATTTCCGAGTAGAGATACCCAGAAGATAGTTCGATATTGCAACATAAGGTCCAGGGAAGATATCCAGGATGAAGAGACAAACCTGTGAGTCATCATGGTAAAGACGGCTGAGGTCATCAAATCATTTCATGTCAACAGAGGAAAAAGAGGTCAAGACTAAACCTTGAAGTCCTCCAGTGCTTAAAGACTGTGAGAGGAGACCGGCAAGCAGAGAATGCCGAAAAGCAGCCAGAACTGTGGGGTCACAAGGAGAATACAACTCAAGCTCCCCCTAAACATACATATGTTATGCCCAGATTTCGTGATCCCCAAAGACCACCAGGGAGCCAAGTCCAATGCAACAGCAAAGAGCCTTTATTCGAGCTAGCCAGGCGACTGCTCTGCCATTCTCCACTCAGGGAGTCCGGAGAGCAGCCCCCACCCTTTGTGCAGGACTACTTGTAAGCACATTAACCACATCCTGTTCTTGCAGAGCAAGTAACCCAAGACAAAACAGTTTTTCCCAAGCAACATCAAGATCATGCCATTGACGGCCATGTTATTCACAGGGTCATCCTGTTCTTCAGAAAGCTGACAGTGTTCTATGAAAGAAGGCCTACGTGCTGGGACGGGGCCATGAGACCATATCTCAAGGCCTGGCCTGGTGTCAGCACTGACAACTCTATCTGGGGCATAGTCCACAGTCTCTCTGGAATGGGCAAAAATTCCCACTCTCCAACACATAGTCCTTCCAAGAACATTAATGCAGTTCACATTACAGACCTGTCCCCATCTTTAACCTCCTCGGATGGTTTCTCACGTGCATGGCCCTTTCTGAATTTCAGTATCCAAAAATTAAACAGCACTCCAAATTCGTTTTGACAGGGCGGCCTATAGCGGGCTTATCAATTCCTCTGATAAGCACGCTGTAACTCTATTAACGCTGCTGGGATTAAATTAGCTTCTGCTAGCATGTCAGACTATCTGCCTTGATTAACTGGAAGCCCCCAGATCTTTGGCCCAGGAACTGTTTTCAAGCCAGGGTTCCTCCATCCTTTCACTTTCAGTATTGATTTTTGGAAACGACATCTAGGGATTTGCATTTATCCTTATTAGATGGCATTGCTTGGCTTCAGCTGATTCCACCTTTCAAATTTATTCTCATTCTTGAGTCAGCAAGCAAGTAAGGTGGTTATGGTTTTAACTAGATGTCATTGAAACCTGATAAGCTTTCTCCAGTTCAGCCACGCCAGTGACCAATACTGCCTGGAACCTTGGCATTATGAAGTAGCAAGGGGCCTCAGGCTTAGGTTTAGGGTTTTGGTTTTCCCTTACAAAATAGAGAAGAGAAATTTTCATTTTAAGAAATGTATTTTTGTTTTGAAAATCTATAATAATAAAAGCATAATCTGCTAATTAGACCAGACGTCCTTCTGGATGACCTTCCGGACAAAGCCAGGGCTGCAAGGGAAGCCCAGGTCCTGGGTGTCAGAGGGAAGCCAGTGTAGGCAGCGGGGAAAGGAAGGCCTACTCTTGCAAGAATTTCATGCACTGGCCTCTAGTTATTATATAATGGAAATGCATTGAAAGGCAATGATCAGATTAATATACACTCTGGACATAGATTGGCTGAGATTTAAATCTTGGTCCCATTATTTATTCAATGTGTGATGTTCCTTAACTTTTCTGTGCCTCGATTTCCTCTTCTGAAAATTGGAATAATTATAATAACTACGTCATGAGGTTGTTGTGATGATGGAGTGAGCTAATCCATGTAAAATGCTTATAACAACTAGCAGCTAATAATCGCTTAATAATCCATAGCACTTATTATTTTATGAATCTGTTTACTTTGGGAAAATGTAAAAGCATTTGTTCACAAGTCCATATCTGCTTTTCACTTTGGTAAATGCAGTTTATAAATATTAGTATGTCACATAATACTTTGAAATCAGTGTTCTTATTCTTGTTATATAAATAAAGTTTGTAAATGTTGAGTAAGTTTTTCTGGTTAAATAGATTGTAAAATGCCAGCGATTGGATTTATTCCCATGGTTTATGCTTTAAATTTATTTCACTTTTCATGCTTTCTTTTGCTCACTAACAAAAAGATGATTTTACTCTCTAATACTATAAATTACATGCTGAAAGTACGAACAGATATGACTCTTATATAATTGATACATAGTTTATTGGAATATCTAGAACTTAGTCAATAGTTCTTGCGAAGTGGAAGATGGTTACACTGATTATTATGCCTTTCCCAGGAGAGTATAATGTTGGGACTTAAGCATTATGCTTTCTTGCTCCTGTGTTTGCTCAAAATTGCCCAGTGCCATCTCATCACAATCTAAAGGAGGTCAGTGATGTCTTCCACGAGTCAGAAGTCAAGTTTTATTGTTGCTGTTTTGATACTAGAAAAGGAAATTTCAGTTCTCCTGAATCTAATGGTCCACTACAAATTAAAACAACAACAACAAGGAACAACAAGGGAATTACTCTGTAAATGACCTCCTACAAAGCACCCAGTTAGCTATTTTTCTGGTCAAAAATGAGATGAATAGGGCGGGAAAAAAATACACCCAGGAATGGATGCATGCCAGTATTCTAACCTCAAGGGTCCCCTTTCATGCGCTCCCCCACCTGCGCCGCTGAGCACACACACATCAATACTCGGTCTATTCTAGGCTGTCATTTTGCCAAACCAAAGTGGCGAAAGCACTTGAGAAAATGGACACTGTGTCTGGGCCCGCAGGACTGCAGAGAGTGGAAACGCCTGCAGGCTTCCCTCATGCTGCGTTGGATTGGTGGGACCCCTGTACACGGCTTGAACCTCATGGCCCAAGGCAAGGCCTTTGCATTTCCGGGGACCCGCCTAAGCCTAAGTGCTTGGACCCGTTCCAATTCCGTGGCTGCTAATTTTGTGAAAGAAATCTACAAAACGCTGGAACATGTTTAAGACGTGAAAGCACGTGAACTTCATTGCAAGGCAATTTGCACGGCCGGATAAAGGACAACGCTGACCGGCATGTTCTATTGTCATTACCTTTTGTCTTTTGAGAGTTTGTTGAGTGTTTACGAAGTGCCAGGTATGGAGCCAGGTGGATCGAATGAATTAACTGAGTTACTCCTCACGAGGCCAAATGACCACAGTTAAAGTGGGAACAGAAGGTTACTGGGAGTCAAACCCAGGCCGTGTTTTTGGGGTGTGTGTGTGTGTGTGTGTGTGTGTGTGTGTGTGTGTGTGTGTGTTTTGAGTGACGTGTTTGAGAAGAGAAAATGTTTAAGGAATATGTACCTTGAGCCAGTATTCGCCAAAGGTGGGCTGTGCTTTGCTCAGGAAGATTAGGGACTGAGTCCCCTAACTCCACCTCCTCTTTAAAAAAGTTAAATCTTGCCCGGCCAGCGTGGCTCAGTGGTTGAGTGTTAACCTATGAACCAGGAGGTCAAGGTTGGATTCCTGATCCAGGCACATCCAGGTTGCAGGTTCGATCCCCAGTGTCAGGTGTGCAGGAGGCAGCCGCTCAATGATTCTCTCATCGATATTTCTCTCTCTCTCTCCCTCTCTCTTCCTTTCTAAAATTAATAAAATATATATTTTCTAAAAGTTAAATCTTGGCTGAAGAGTGAAATCTCACGCATAAATGTAGAGTTTGGGATTTTTTCTAACACTTACTACTCTACTAAGCTGAAGTAGAGTTTGGCGGGGCTCCCTGGGTGACCGTACATCCCCAAGTTGCTGGGTAGCCGTTGAATGTGCCCTTTGAACCAAAAACAATGTTTTCATTTGTGCTGTTGTTTTAGGAGGGAGAATGTAAATCCTGGTTGTGCAGACAAGGCGAGATGTGACAGGATTTCTAAGTCTGAAGTAATTAGGAGGATGTGTGGAGAGGATTAAAAAGAAAGCAACTCAAGGTTCTCTACAAGTCTGTTCATGCGCCTCATTCTTTTTTTCCTGATTTTATACTTCAGTGGAAAGGGCAAATGTAACTGGGGTTTTCATTGTCATGCAAATTTTTAGACTTCCTGAAGTAGAAACATATTACGTTTCTTTCTTTCTTTCTTTTTTTTTTTTAAAGGAAAGAGTTAACATTCAAAGAGAGAATGAACGGCCACACATGTTCTCTGCCAGGAATAAATGGTCTTGTGCAACCTGTGTATCTGTGTTCTGTATGTACATATAATTTTCTGCCGTTACTCATTACTTGTGCCTTTGTACTTTAAAATTTATGCATCATAAGCTTTACTCAGAGGATTTCAGCTTAATATAAAGCTTTCTAAAGTGGAAATTGCCATTTAAAATCTGAAGAAGTTAATTTTCACAAATTATCTGTATGAAAAGGAAAAGAACATTGAAATATTCTGGGAAATAAGTACCTAGGATCTGCAAGATTTCAGTGTGTGTTGAATGAAATTGGGTTGGGACAGAAATGAGAATTAACTGATGGATTTAATGAAAAATGTGCTACTCACTACCATTCATTTACATGATTATTATTTGACACTTAATGAATCTCTGGCAGAAGTTTATGAATATTTTCATATGATTCAGGCTAAGAGGAAAACTCAAGGTCATTGGTATCTATGCAGGTGACCAATTAAACTTTTACAGATCCATTAAAGTTAGAGGTATCAATCTCTAAAAATAGAAAGAAGACATACATTCATGCTTATATGTCTTCCCCCTTGATTTCCTTTTAAAATGGTAAATGAGAGTCCTATCTATATATATAAAAGCTTAATATGCAAAGTGTCTGCTCGGGAGTTTGACCAACCAGGAGTTCAATCACTCGCTGTGTTGTGCGCTGACCACCAGGGGGCTGTACAGAGTGAAGGAAGGCCCCAGCTGGCAGGGACTCTGCCGGTGCACAAAATCCATGCACTGGGCCTCTAGTCCCATATTAACAGCAATACGGGAACCACTCCTGAGCCTCAAGGCTGGTTCAGCACATGACTGTACATAGCCATCCCAGTGGTTTGTGGTCCTGGAAAGCTTGTGCTTCCACAGACCCTGAGAACTCTGTGTACGTTACCAATGCTTTTTGGTGAAGGAAAAGGCCAAGGAAGCAAAGAATTGGCAATGTGTAACACCAGGACCAATGCATTTTAAATAATCAATTTAAGAAAGAAAAAGCCCTAACCGGTTTGGCTCAGTGGATAGAGTGTCGGCCTGCAGACGGAAGGAGCCCAGGTTCGATTCCAGTCAAGGGCATGTACCTTGGTTGGGGCACATCCCCAGTAGGGGGTGTGCAGGAGGCAGCTGATCGATGTTTCTCTCTCATCGATGTTTCTAACTCTCTCTATCCCTCTCCCTTCCCCTCTGTAAAAAATCAATAAAATATATTTTAAAAAATAAATTTAAGAAATAAAAAGGTAAGGAAATGCAAAATTTCTTTTATAATGGGAGCATTAGGCAACCTGTCATCATGGGTGGGTAAAGGGGAGGATTCGTGTAGAGGTTGAGACTTGACCTCTAGCCATGATTCTACCACTTATTCTGAACAAATGATCCAATGTTTTTGAGACTCACATTATTTGTTGGTAAAAAAAAAAAATGGGGAAAACTGGACTCACCATCCTATCTTCTTAGGTTTGCAATATCGTAATGAGATACATTAAAATTATTTTTCTGAGAGACAGGGTGGTGTGAGAGAATTAAACCTAGTCTTGAATGCCTGGCTCTTCTCTTTACTGAATTTTTGTAACCTTGAGCAAGTTGGTTTTGTCTATGTTGATAAGTTGTGTTATGTGTAAAGGACGTAAATCATAACAACTACCTTTAAGGGTTGTCAATATGGAAGTGGTGAACAACAAACCATGTAGCCCATCCTACCTCTAGATTACTTGTATGTTACTTAATACATTTCCTTCTTAATTTAGTTTGAGTTGGAGGTATTTTGATTGATCATAACTGACCTAATACTTCTTATTTAACTGCTTTCTCAGTGCTGGTATACCGTCTCCTCTGAAACGGAGGTGTCTTTCTATCGCATTGTCTCACCCAAGCATTAAAGATAAATATTTACTGATGTAGGTATATAAAATGTATTATTTTAGTCCAGATCTCTCTCCAAAAGGCCATCCTGATGCTCATATCCAGCTACATTTATGACATCTTCTTTTGGGTATTAAATGGCTAGCTCACAATTAAGATGTTAGAAATGGAGCTCTTGATATCCTTCCAAATATTAGACTTCCTTACATGTCTTCACCATCACTCAGCTACTTGCTTAACTTTCAAACCTGTGGATTATTCCCAGTATAATAATTAACCACATTCAGTCCATTAATGAACATTCTGAAATCTCCAGTCCATCCATTTTTCTCTCTCCTATACTCCAGCCTTAATCGGAAACATATTATTTGAGCTGGACTATTGCTGTAGGAATCCAACAGGACTAAGTAAATTCCCTCTGAGTCGCCAGAGTGACTTCTTAGGAATATCAATTAGGCCACATCAATCTCTTGAATAAAAATGTTCAGGGATTTTTTTTTTTTTTATGTTGCTCTTGGAACAAATTCTAAATCCCTTCCAATCACCCACACATTTCTTGATGAACTGGCTCCCTCTGTCTCTCTGGGCTTGTCTTATACCTTCTTCTCCTCCTTACTGTCATGCCACCTCGCTCTCCCAAGACTTTCTCCAGGCTTCCTCGTTCCTTTATTTCATCCCTAGCACACTTCTCTGCTTCTCTCATTCTTCACTTTCAGGTCAGCACTGAATGCCACTTTGTCAGAAAAGCATTAGAGCAAACTTTTTTCTTTTTTAATTGAGGAAGGGAGAGGGAGCGAGAGAGAGAAACACCAATGGTGAGACAGAATCATGGATCAGCTGCCTCCTTCACGCCCCCTACTGGGGATGGAGCATGTAACCCGGGCATGTGCACTGACCGGGAAGCAAACCTAGACCTCTTGGTTCATAGGTCAATGCTCAACCGTTGAGCCACACCAGCCAAGCATTATAATAATCTTTCCATAAATTTTAACAATCTGAAAAACCTTACTTATCTTCGAAAGTAATATTAGCATTGAACTTTTTACATATTAATTAGAAGTAAATTGACTTTTATCTATTACTAAATTATGTTGTGTGTGGTTTTTTTTTTTTAGTAAGTTTTAAATGGAATCCTGGAGTCCATTTTCTAACGTTTTATTTAGATTTTTTAAGATTGATATTACAACAGAGTTTATTTAGTATGCGAAATATTTGTGCAATATTTGCTTTGTTTTTATTGATTTACACCTGCTTCATAAACATATATTTGGATGGAAATCTATTCTCTGGAGGCATTTCAATGACATGCAAAATTATTTGCTCTTCACAACAATCTGTTTCTTAGTGTAATTCATGATCCAGGAACTGAAATCACCCCATAAACAATTAGTAGACGGGGAGAGTATGACAGTGTAATGCGCTCACCGCAATCTTTTCTGCGCATCTCGGGTATAAAACACTAAATGACAGCGACTCAGGGAAAGTACATGCACCCAGATGCCCGCAGGCCCCCTTGATCCCGAGGTGCTTTCTGGTTTGCCTTCCAACTGGTGCAGGCCTTGATCTTGAGACAACCAGACCCTCCCTGAACTGTACCAGGCAACGGCTCCAGTATCACCAAGCTGCCCTTTCTGTGGGGACCAGCCAGAGAGGCTGCAGAGGTAGTGCGGGCAGAATGCAACACTCCAGCTGGGAAGGCATCTGAGTCCCTTTGGCCGCTCCCTCCCCTCCCACGTAGTGATTTCTGGGACTGCCCCCCCTCCCCCTTGCCCAGGACCACATCCCTTCCCCTCTCTCCGCTGGGCCTCAGACAAGCAGCTGCTGGTGCTGTAGGTGGCTCTTTAGATCCCTGGTCCCAGTCCTGTGGAGAAGAGCAGCGATTGGAGAGGGAGCCCAGGCTGCAACCAGTGGCATTTCCACCTGCAGGACGGGGTCTTGGGAAGGAAGGCACCAAGCTTACGATGTGGCTGCGGATGCCCGGCACGGGGTCAGATTTTAACCAAACCAGAGAGTATCTGTGCGCGTGGGTGAGGTTGCGGACGCACTCACTTCCAGGACCATCTCGCTTGCAAAAACCACAGCTTTCCTGCGAAAACCGCCGTTTTCCTCAGCCACCCACCGGGTGGCATTGGTGACGCGTGTTCCTGGCTCACAGCATTCCTGTGGCCATGCTTTCCACCAGGCGGAGGCCATGCTGAGAGGCAGCACCTTGGCCTGGTCATTGGGTGAATTCTGGGTTACTAATTACAGCAGGGTTTCTGCTTGCGTGCCTGTACGTCTCCCGGAGCCTGACAAATAGTGCGCCTTGTTAAAAGGGCCCAGCGATGTGTGAAGTGTGGAATGGCTCCAAACAAAACCCCATCTCCAGGGAGGGGCTGCATATATCATTTTAGTTCCAATGTTTTGTAAATGCAGGGTTTTAATTTATTTTTTTATTTTTTTTAGTTAGCTTGTTCGTGGACAGCAAAGGTAATGCATCTTTTTTGAGTAAGAGCCACCCGTGCGTCTGCTCTGAAGCCAGGATGCCGGAGGCAGGCCTTTAACGTGATCGATTTTGGCTGGAGATGTCCACTTACTGGTGGGGGGGAGCCACCCGGCGCCTGCCCGCCCTTTGCAGATTTGGAGCCAAATGTTGCCAGTATCTTCCAAACGACCAAGACAGGCCAGGGAGGCATTTGCATTAGGCGCAGCTACACGTCAAAGAAAACCCCGTTTTGTGGTGGTCTGAAACACTGGGGAGGCCATCTTCCTCTCTCCTAGGAGAGCCAGGCGAGCCCTGGTGTACATCGGGGGGTGGGGAACCTTTTTCCTACCAAGGACTATTTGGATATCTGTAACGTCATTCGCTTACGATAATACCCGCAATAGAAGTGGATGTTGCTATGAAAAATGCTCCTAGATTTATTGCATGTTGAGTCGCACCTGCTTTGGCCTTGGCAGGGCCAGACCGAATGGTTTCATGGGCCTTCCACGGCCCGCGGGCCGAATGTTCCCCATCCCTGGTGCACGTGGTCACTAGTGACTCTGCCATCCTCCTACGTGGTGTCCCGCTTTCAAGGTCATCTTGTTGTCCGTCGGGCTCCTGAGGTTCTGGTTGCTGTGACATTGCCCGGGTGTCAGGAAGAAGGACGTGAGGGCCCCGCCAGCAGGTAGTCCTTTAGATCTTGTGGGAGGCCAGCTCCACCACACTGAGCCCACCCGTGACCATAGCTAGGAAATGGGTGTCTTTTCTAAGACATGGGTGTATGTTGGATGTAGCTAGGGAATGGGTGTCTTTGTTGGACCTTTTGCCACCAGAACGTGTCGAAGGAGTTTTGCAGTGTTGAGTAAAATTAATCATGTGGCTCTACCTCCTCTTCCACGTTAGTTTTACGTTCCAATGGCCTTGTATGTTCCAATGTTTACCGAACACAGTGCTTCTGATTGAATGGTTCTGTTCCATATAGGGTATCCCCCCAAAATGCACATATACATTTTGAATAATTATAAAGGCCGTGTTTATTATTACAATGCATTTCATTTACAGAATTGAGCTAGCAGCTGTTAAAGTGTGTATACATTTTTGGGAAATACCCTGTATTTTGGCACTATTCTCCTTCAATCAAAATATGATCTTTGTGTCCAGCTGGTGCGGTTCAGTGGTTGAGTGTTGACCCATGAACCAGGAGGTCAGGGTAAGATTCCAGGTCAGGGCACATGCCTGGGTGGAGGACTCGATCCCCAGTAGGGGGCATGCAGATGGCAGTCCATCAATGAATCTTTCTCATCATTGATTAAATATATTTTAAAAATAAATATATATATTTTTAAATATTGCACTTGTGGCTTTTTCCTATAATGCTCCTTTAGGTGGCCTTCACAAAAATTATTTTACGTTTAATTCTTTCAGTACAAGTTGATGGTTACTCTCACCAATCTATGAATGTCTTTCTTTCCTCTTGAAAGCATATGAAGATGATACAATGCTAGAAACGCCACAGTGTAAAAACAGTTGTACAGTTTTAATGTCTGATTCTCTGAAATATTCTTTCCATTTGATGTAATCTTTGGCTGGACATTCCCATTTTATGTAATCTTTTACTTAGGTCATGGTCATAATCGTTTATTTAAGGATGGACATTCTTTCAAGTAAACTGGCTATTCCCGCTGCTGTTGATGTTAGTCATTTCTAGTGAAGGCACATTTTCCATACTTAGTATCAATTTTAGAGCTCAGAGACCCTTGGGAATGATTTCCAATGAAGGTCTTAAAGGGGAAAAGAGTTCATTTATCTTAATAGATTATCCTTTCACTGTTGAACGCTTTGAGGAGACAGATGATAAAAAGGAGTTCCTCATAGTTTAAAAGTTATTGATTTGCTGAGGGACAGTGTTTTGCCTGAGAGTAAATTCATGACAGATTTTTCAAATTAGGCTACCTTGTTTTATCGATAATTTCTAAACCATTCTACTTGCAAATTTTGCATATTTTTCATGTTTTCTAATTATGAAGCAGCGCTTTCTGTTTTAATCCATATTACAGTATAATTATAGGATATGTATACACACACACACACACACACACATATGTACACACACACACTAGAGGCCTGATGCATGAAATTCATGCAAGGGGCTTGGCCCTCGCAGCTGTGGTGGCTTGCCTCTGCCCTCACAGCCATGGCTTCATCTGGAAGGTCGTCCAGAAGTACGTCCAGAAGGTCGTTCGGCTGTCGGGTCTAATTAGCATATTACGCTTTTATTATTATAGATATATCACAACTAATAATATTGTATTGTCAAACAAAAATGGCAGAGAAAAAGTAAGGTCCTCACAGGTTTGGCTCAGTGGATAAAGCGTTGGCCAGTGGACTGAAGGATTCTGGGTTCGATTCTCAGCAAGGGCATGTGCCTCAGTTGCAAGCTCAATCCAGGCCCTGGTTGGAGCTGATGTGGTAGGCAGCCAATTGATGTGTCTCTCACATCGATGTTTCTCTCTTTGTCTCTCTCCCTTCATTCCACTCTCTAAAAATCAATGGAAAAATATTCTTGGGTGAGCATTAACCAAAAAAAAAAGAAAGAAAAAAGAAAGAAAAGGAAGGAAGAGAGGACAAAGGGAGAAATAACAAGATGTCTCTAAATCCATCTTAACTCCTATTCTTGGTTTTACTCCCATTGTGAGCTGTGGCCACTGCTTCACTTTTATGAGTGACCTGGCATTTTTACAATTTTTAAAGTTTAGAGAGTCTGGATTTAGATTTCTTTAGTCCCTTCTCCAGAGAAAATCTAAGTATCTTTTCTGGAATGATTGAAGGGCACTCCTCTTGGGTGGGTGAGCGGTGGAAAGACAAATAGACCTACTAAGGGACCTTCAGTTCTGTGAGTCCAAGTGCTTTCAACTTTCAAAGCAAATCTGACAATGAATGTTCATTTAATGAACAAATATTATGACTAAAATACTGTGTGGGTTAATGGACTTAGCAAAATGATCTAAAATTCATACCATGATTTAGAAAATCATTAATCATCTGTGACAATTTTTATGACCATGTGTGTAGTGTATATTCAGTACAATTATATTAAAACAAATTATATAACTCACAGTGCTCATTGCTTCTGTTTTAAATTAGTATCCTTTATCACCCTGTCATAATAGTCTCTTTTGAATTTCTACTCCCATAAGGTCATTGATGATGACATATAGGTTAAAATAATACTAAATTGTTCAAATATTTGAACTTTATCCTCTGACTAGTAATAATTTAATACAATGCCAATTACTATCATTATGGAGCTAGACTATTTATTATGTTAAACTGTTCAACTACTTCATTGCCAAAAGGCTCATATATGATTGATCACCAGTCGACATTCTTTATTGTACATAGCCCTTCATTTGTGGTCTGATTCTCATCAAATTTTTCAAGATGAATGGGAGAGAAAATCAGTATTATTTTTTAAACAAATGTTCTCAATGTTCTCTAAGAATTCCATGATGATTATATGCATTTTTTAAGACTTTATATTTTTTGCAGCAGTTTTCTCAGTAAAATTAAGAGGAAGGTGCAGAGATTTCCTATCTACCTTCTGCCCCCACACATGCATAATGTCCCCCATTATCAACATCACTCACCGGAATGGTACAATTTTTTTTTTTTTATTGGTAAGGATGAACCTACATTGACAGATCATAATCACCCAAATTCCAGAGTTGACCTTAGTAACTATCAGTGTCGCCTATTCTTTGGATTTGGACAAATGTAAACGATCAGTGTTGTTTATTCTATGGGCTGGACAAATGTATAACAATATACATCCATCATTGCAATGTCATACAGAGAATTTTCATTGCTCGAAAATTCTCTGTGATCTGCCTATTTGTCTCTTCCAATCCCCATTTCTGGCAACAACTGGCCTTTTTATTGTCTCCATAATCTTGCCTTTTCTAGCATGTTCATGGAGTTGGGATCAGACAGTATGCAGCCTTTTTAGATTGGCTTCTTTCATTTAGACATATGCCTTTAAGATTCCTCCATGTAGGGGGGATAACCACACATTTGTAATACCTTAATAAAAAAAAAAGATCCCTCTGTGTCTTTTCATTGCTTGGGAGCTCATTTCTTCTCGGCACTGAACAATATTCATTGTTGGGAAGTCACAGTTTATTTACTTATTCACCTACTGAATGATACCTTGGTTGCTTCCAAGGTTTGGCACATATGAACACAGCTGCGGTCAACATCTGTGTGCAGGTATTTGTGTGGACATATGTTTTCAACCCCTCTGAGTAAGGGGCAAGGAGTGTGATTGCTGAATGTCACTTTTTACTTATGAGTAAAAAAAAAATACTGAGTATGAAAAACACACACACCATGAACGGAAGGTAGTAGTTGTCTTAGTTTGTGTGGGCTGCTATACCAAAATACTTCCGATTGAATGGCTTGTGAAGAGCAGAGATTAATTTCTAGGAGTTCTGGAGGCTGGAAGTCTGAGATCAGGGGGCAGGGCGGTCGGGTGAGGATCTTCTTCAGGCTTGTAGACTTCTCATTGTAGGTCACACTGCAGAAGGGGGCAGAAGGGGTGAGGATGTTTCTGAGTCATTTTTGTATAAGGACATGGACCCCATTCACGAGGGCTCATCACCTACTAAGGACCCCACCTCCCAATACCATCACATTAAAAAAAAAGATTTAAGAGGAACGTGGACACAGCAGACCCACCATTTTTGTGATACTTTGGAAAGGCCACTGACCCAAAGAGGGTGCGGCTGATTGGTTGGCTGCTGAGCATGGGTTCTAGATTCTACTCCTGCTGCCTACTTTCTGTACTGACAGCTGAAGAAAAATCTTCCTTCTTCTTTTCCATTCAAGAGCAGATCTCCTCTGCCTTATAAAATGAACAGAGCCCTGCTGGCGTGGCTCAGTGGTTGAACATTGACCTATGAACCAGGAGGTCACCGTTAGATTCCCAGTGGGGCATGTGCCTGGGTTGCACGCTCGACCCCCAGTAGGGGGTGTACAGGAGGCAGCCCATCTATGATTCCCTCTCATCGTTGATGTTTCTCTCTCTCCCTCCCTCTCCCTTCCTCTCTGAAATCCATAAAAATATATTTTAAAAAAATGAACATAGATGGGGATAATATCGTGCATCCTCATGTATCCTTGCTTCCACACACACACACACAAGAAATGCACTTGCTTTAATTGACTGTCACACCTGGAAACTGAGTAAGAGTCATTCCTTTTCTGGGCAAGAATAGGTTGCTAACTATGCCTGAGCCCTCGGTGAAATGCAGGTGGCTCTACGATGCCGTTCTTCTTCGTTAGAGCTCCTCGCCATCCATTTATACGTCTAAAATTGCATTACCTTGCATTCGAAACTGATGCACTGTCATTATGTCCACGGAGTTCTCGGGGAATATCTATGAAATAAGACAAGTAAGCAAGACGCAGCTCACCGGGTTGAATGAACACTTCTGCAAATGTGCTCTAAACAGAAAGATAAAAACAAGCGTGCGTTTAAAAGTGGCTCAGCCGCTTTCAATTAAACAGGTCTTGCCTTTTGATGTGCACCTTCCACATATTCCGGTCCTGACAGTTTGTGTTAATAAGATATATGTGCCTAATATGGCAACCAGTCGCAGTGCTGGCGTAAATACATTATTCTCTCTCCCGGGTGTTGAAAGGATCAGTAGGCCATTCGCTTTCTGTAGACTTAAAGAATGCCTTCTCAAGCCATTCCGTGTCCACTGTATGCACACAGAGTGTACTTTTCTCTCCCTCCGTGGCCACATATAATTTTTTCAAAGCGATGGGAATTCTGAGACCTTTATTTCATACTGCCCTTTTTACATTTGCTTCGGGAAACCTAATTATGTCATTTGAAGACCCTGGGGCGGGGGAAAGATCACCACCTAAATACAATACAATTTACCTTAGATTATCAATTTAGCCCCAAGATAAAATGTAGAATGGACCATGGTCAATTTTCAGAGCATTTTTCTTTCAACACTATTTGTAGCGGGAAGAATCTCACTTCATCCAAGGGTTAGACTCAGAGAGTCACCCATCTTCAGTAAAAAGAGGGAAATACACCTTAGCCCTATTCTCACCCTAAAATTCAAATGTCAAATACAGTAAAACCCACAAGCTCTGGTGGGATTAGAAACTTTGACTTGGCATCTTTAAGAAAATACTTCAAAAGATCTATGTTTTCTTTAAATGGGGATAGGGACCCCCTCCCATAATCTTTCAAATATCTTTGGCCGTAGGTTTAAAAGGAGAATTCACTCATTCTTGAAAACAGCTTGGGCAGAGGCCTTTGAAAGCAAGACACGTCAAAGGGAAAGTGAAATCCAAGGACAAAATCAAGTTATTTCTTAACCACTCGATCCCATTTGTCCAATGGCCTTATCTGAACCTAACCTGACGTTTCTAGGATTTTTAAATTTTTATTTTTGTTTAAATTTCCCTTTTTATTTTTGGTTTAGTTAAAGACCTAGGTGCCCTAATGTGGGTGCGCCTGGGAGGCAGAGGGAGAGAATGGTGCTTCCGTATAATAGTGTGCTGCTTAGGGTACGACGCATCAAAACCAGGGACATGCCTGGAAATGAGACACTCATGGGGTCACTATGGAGACCTATAAATATTTGAAGGCTGCCAGGTAGAACCGGAAAGTAAATTAATTATGTGTTCCTCCGAGGACAGACCTGGGATCAATGAGTTGAAGTCAGAAAGAAGTGGAATAGATTGCAGAAAGATCACATACTATAGATCGGGCTCCGTTATGAAGAATTGATCTCCTTTTCCCAGGCAATGTTTAAATAGACACTGGTGATCAATTGCTATGGAGATTGTTCAGGTGACTCGGACATTAGAAAATAATTTTGAAGATGAAACTTTAACTCCATTTTCAAACCTTTCATCATTTCAGAAACTGAGCAGTGAAAATTGTGAAGAATTCTGCCTTAAATTGTGATGCCATCATTTGATCACTAGAAAAGCATACTTGGTTCAATTTGATTGAAATGTGTCTGTGTTGCATTTATTGTATTCACTTTATCCTTATTTTGGTTCATTCAGTCTTTGATGTCATAAAAACTTAAGATTTGGCCACACACTGCGGAGCTGTTCCACTAAGCTTAGGGCTGTTAACAGTGTGGACAGCGAACCTCCACTGTCCATGAATTTGCTTTACAAGAAAGAATTCAGAAAACTATGTGTCCTCAAAGCATCGCTTCACCACTAAACAGCTGTGTCCTGGAGGATAATTTAAAAAAAAATGTGTACTCTGATTTTCTCGCCTATAAATTATAGGAGAAGAAAACTACCTTAACTATTGCTAAGAATTAAATGAGATGGTACAAATCGATTAGCATTGGGTCACGTTTATAAGTAGCACCCAAAAATGTTGGTAATAACATTTTGGTAATAGCTATTATTTTGTGATAATTGATATAATGATCAATAAATATCCCATCTTGCCGAAACCGGTTTGGCTCAGTGGATAGAGCGTCAGCCTATGGACTGAAAGGTCCCAGGTTCAATTCCGGTCAAGGGCATGTACTTGGGTTGCGGGCACATCCCCAGTAGGGGGCGTGCAGGAGGCCGCTGAATAGATGTTTCTGTCTCATCGATGTTTCTAACTCTCTATCTCTCTCCCTTCCTCTCTGTAAAAAAATCAATAAAATATATTTAAAAATAAATAAATAAATATCCCATCTTAATGATGGGCTCTTTAGTTGGGGCTATTTGCTCTTTCGTGCCTGATGACCGCTACATAATTTTATGTTCCACTCGTAAAAGAACAAAGAGATAAGAGATGTCATTATACTGGCAAATCATTTGTTTAAATATTATTTTTTAAGGAAGTTGTAAGAAAATAAAAAAAAATTGTTCTCCATTTATTACCCCAAACAACTTTAAGATTTGTTTTTAATTGACTTTATTGGGGTGACATTGGTTAATAAAATCGTGTAGGTTTCAGGTGTACATACCTGTAATCCATAATCTGCAAATTGTATTGTGAGTTCATCTCCCCAAGGCAAGTCTCCTTCCATCACCGTTTATCTGTCCTCTACCATCTTCTCCCTCCCCCATCCCCTTCCCTCTGGTAAACATCGTACTGTCTGTGTCTATAAGTTTTTCTCTTTGCTTTATCTCTTCTAAAATTTATTTTTGTTTCCTTCGACGTTGTACATAAGCTTCTTTCTGGCTATCAGTCTTTCACACATCGATGCTAGAAGTTTGTGACTTTCTTATATTTGTCCTCCTGAGGTGCCTTTTATTTAATTTCTTATCATTTTATTTTAAAATCTAAGCACAGTGAAAAACAAATTTATTTACATTATAACCTGATGATTATAAGCACAACGATTGTTAAAAAGCCATCAACGTTGCTACCTTTTTTTCTGCTTCCTTGATTCTCTTTTAGCCTCAATTATTTAGAGGTGATTTATTTCACTAAACCTATGACAAAAATATCATCAAGAGAATAACTGCTTTGTGGTTGCGAAGGATTTTTATAGCTAATTATATAAACACTGATGACAATTATTTCAAATATAGAAATGGTATTTTGGAAATATTTGATCATTTGTAGTGGCAATTATCAAATTATTGATAAAACAATTTAAACAAGTTTTAAGTCAAGAGGAACACTTACAGAACTTGGGCAAATGCATTAAGAGCAGTATTTTATATCATTGTGGAAATAGAATGAAACATTACACTTCCTGGAGGTTTATCAAAGCTAACGGTTGCCCCCAAGTAAGTTATCATTTTTCACTGATAGCATTCACACATTGTATAGGGAGAAAATACGTTTGTGTTCAGTGGCTGGTGGTGAAATTGGTTCTGCAATACAGCTTCACTAAGCATTAGAGGTTAAAAACAATTTTAACTGCTCTTAAACTATGAATTGTCACGGAGCGGTCATTTGTATTTATTTTTTAATATGTTTTTGTATTGATTTTTATTGAGAGGAAGGGAGAGGGAGAGATGGATAGAAACATCGGTGATGAGCGAGAATCATGGATCGGCTGCCTTCTGCACGCCCCCTGTTGGGGATCTAGCCAACAACCCAGGCATGTGCCCTTGACCAGGAATCTGACGGTGACCTCCTGCTTCATAGATGGATGCCCAACCACTGAGCCACACCAGCCGGGCTTTACTTATTATTGGTCTAGAGTTCTGATCTTCAATACCACGTTCTTCTAGAAGTTTTACCGTCCTGTAAGAACATGTTTGTACCTCCCTTTACCTAGGGTTCAGGTGGTAAAACTGTGGATATTCCTTTCACAAAGGCTAAGGATCTGTCACTCGGGCCTTTTACACATTCCGGCTGTGGCTGCGAAGGGATTTTCTCTTAGTTTTTCGCGTGTAACTGAAGGCTTTTCATCTGCGGCACTTATGCAGCTGTCTCCTGGTGCTGTCCTGCTTGTCATGTTTTCTTGCTTTCTTGTATAATCTCAGTGACAGGAGTTGTAATTTCCGGCCTCACAGGACAGTTAAATAACCAGTCGATGCAGATGAGAGAAAAAAAATTCGTGTGTAAACTTGCCGTATGCCTCTAAACATATCTCTCAAGTACATACCATTTTATCTTTTAAGTGTTCATTCGTTTATTACTATTTTGTTCACTCAGTTGGGTAAATTTGATCAGATTAATAAAGAATAAACTACTACTGCACATTCCGTTCCTCAAGAGAAGACTTGCAATAGTGAGAGGGTTGTTGTTTTTACCTCCTCCTGCAAATGTTCTGGCTCTGAATGAGCATCGCCACTGCTGGCATTTGAGCACTAAATGGGTCATCTGCTTTTTCAAATCAAGGCATCATTTCGATGCTTAACATTCTTTGAGACTGTGATACAGAAAAAATGGACATAGTAGTTCTTCTTTGTCTATCCAATTGTTATGCTAACCAGAAAAAAATAAATTTAAAAAATAACTAGAACATAGATTTTCTCCTTACCTTTATTAAATTATTATTGCTCATTATTACATTCTCACTGACTTGGGCAGACCTAAAAGGTGTCATCATTCTATTGCAGCCTATCCATGTACCTGTGTATTTCTCTTGGTAGCTGATCTGATATCCAGAACTAATGAATATTTTAAATAAGAAACTTTTAATGCTTTGAATTGATGCAATCCTACTTAGGATCTTGAATCCCCAACATATGATCATATTTCTGACCTTTCTATACGTATAAAGATGTTAGTTAACCAGCAAGGCATGGCTCAGTGGTTGAGTGTTGACCTATGAACCAGGAGGTCATGGTTTGATTCCCGGTCAGGGTCCTTGCTTAGCTTGTGAGTTCGACCCCCAGTGTGGGGCGTGCAGGAGGCAGCCAACTAATGATTCTCATCATTGATGTTTCTCTCTCTCTCTAAAATCAATAAACAGTGTGTGTGTGTGTGTGTGTGTATAATTTTTAAAAATATATATTTTTTAAAAATGTTAATTTAAAGGAATTGTTCTGATGAAATGAAATGATTAATATGAAGCAATTAATAGCTGCTTGAAACATAGTGAGCTCTCAGGACATGGTGAGAATGATGGTGATGAGGTTGTCAATGTCGGTACTGTTCCCTCCTTCCAGAACTCTCCTTCATCAGTTTTCCTTTACTGATACATGAATACTCCTTTTTGCTGTTTCAAATAGACCCTACTTTCTTAAAATTTTATTTCCTTGGTTACCATGAATTATACCTTTCTCCTCATTCCCACAACATACTATCGGTGTGTATATTTTTCAGATATTTTATTCTCCATGATAAAGTATACTTTTGGATGTAGTTTTAACCCAGATAGAGATCCAGGTTTTAAAGTACTCCTCTAATGCATCAAAATGTCCAACACAGTGCTCAGTATTTGAAAATAGTAGGATAATTTAAGCGGAAAATACCAAGTCTTTAGTAAGTGGGCTAGGTGACTCTGAACATCCCTTTCAGCTATATTTTATTTTAAAGAATCTCCTGTGACAGCGAAAGATCAGCCAAGACATTAAAGCACTTCGCTGTGTATTTCCTAAATTTCACAGTAAGACTGGAGAAGTGTTATATGTATCTAGTGCACAGGTATCCACATGACCAGTGTGAAGCTTAAGGAATAAGCAGCCGTTAAGGTTGGGTGAATCTGGACTAGCATCTGGCCTTTCTTCATGTGTGTCTGTAATTTGCTTCCTTAAATCGCAGTTCCCTCCTTCATCATGTAGAGAGAACACGAGAGGTACCTCGCGGTTGTTATGAGGATAAAGTAAGCTGCAACCTAGAAAGCGCTTATCAGAGCAGCTGGGGCATAGATCTCACCTAGATTATTGTTGATGATGTTATTATATGAGTAAGTTGCACATGTAAAACTGAATAGATATACTTGACATTTTATGTGATTACTGTTCAAATATATATCCCCCAGTGCGTGGAGTTTTCATTTGTAGTTCTTCTTTTGCCCTTAGAGAGCCTTCCCTGTTTCATAAAAAGTATTAAATTCACATTATTGTTTTTGGTGCATCATATTTCACCATTTCTACCATTTGCATTGCCCTCCTCACCACCCCACACCTCGACTCCTGATTCATCTATGCTACCTGGTACCTCTATCTTTCACTTTCAATTTACTTATTGGCTTGATCTACATGCATCAAAATAAGACACTTCCAGATTTTGTGGGTCTGATTTTCTAAGGCATCTCACCAGCTTCCCTTGAGGAAGACAGAAAATCTTGGATGGTACCAAGTCTCCCTTCTTAATTAACGAGACATTCAGTTTTATCCATCATACTTAATTACATTGTACTCAAATAGGTCCAACCAATTATTCTTTTCCTTCTTTTTTATTTTCAAATTGTTGTAAATGACTTGTACTCTGTGGCCCCCACTTTTAACGTCAATGTATATGTTAAAGGTAATTCGTAAAGTAAAATCAAATTGCAAAATAAAGTTTGTGGTTAATAATAATAGGAATTGTTGCAAGGGATACATTGGTGAATTTGAAATAAATATTTTAAACTCACATTGAATTGAATGAGAAATTACATAGTCCCAGAAAAGGGTACTATACCCACAGGTTGGCAAAGGTTTCTAATTAAGTGTTAGAGACTATGAACGAAATAACCCTTAGCGTGTGATGTGACATTTCTCCCCCAAATATCACCCATATTCTCAGCTATCTCATTATCTGAGGATACAAAATGAGATTTAATTTAAGATTTGGGGTCAGTATTTCAGAGCTTTAATATAAGAAATGTTATCTTGCTCTACTTTTCAAAACCTTTGTGCCTCTCACAGCTGAAAGCTTCTGTTACTTTGGGGGGGATCTTTTCAAAAGGAAATCTGAAAATATTGAACAGGCACCTTCAGGTCTATTTCATTTCCTATTTGGAGATGGAAGGACAACTTATGATATAACTGGACCCACAGCTAAGGTATTTGGAACGACAAGGAAAGGCAGCTCTATTCATTTCAGTCTCTGCTGAATGAGTAACATAGATGTGTTTATGAGATCACCCAGAAACCTAAGCTGATTTGATTTCAAATACCTCATAAATTCTGTATTTTTGACTTCTCTTCATTTTGATGTTATTCCAAGATTTGAGCTCTTTGAAATACACACACACACACACACACACACACACACACACACACACACATATTCCCTTTTACAACATCTTTACATTATAGGCCATTTTTAACTCTGTAGGAATTCTTTGGACTAATTATTATATTGACCTTTGCAGTAACACAATTTATACAAGATCATCATTTCCTATTAATTTTTGGCACCAATTCAAATGTGGTTGGTTACTTACACATAAAAATGCTTTTATTATTAAGTGTTTTCATCCACAAGGTGACCTTAGAGATAGTTATCACATAGCAGGCTTGATTTTTAAATATTCTGTGCGATTAAGAGACCATAGGCTTTGAATTTATATTCAGAAAACAGAAATGCCATGCCACTAGACCAGAGATTTTCAAATGGTGCCCCTCAAGAATGTTTAAAACATGCAGCACCTGACTCTTTAGTCAAGGGTACTGACCTCTTTCCCCTTAGATTGTCCAATAAAAAAATGGCAGCAGCCAACAAACAATAGCCATATGGTGTGAATGAATAAAACTTATATATATATATATATATATATATATATTTTGTCAAATAGGCAAAAATGTAATCTGTGTTTTGGTGTGTCGCAGAATTTTAATAATTAGTTTAATGTGTGCTGTGAGATTGGAAAGGTTGAAAATCGCTGCCCTAGGCATCTGAGCAGTCACTAGACTGGCCCCATTTTTTTAATGTTTAGTGATGCTGACCACCTTTCCCTCTGTGTGTGGGACAGTTGTGTCTCTTCGAAGGAGAAATATCCATGCAAGTGCCTTGGTTATTTTATAATCAGGTTCTTTCCATTTGCTGGTTTCTGTTGTGTTATGGAACGTCTTGATGAATGCTGGATATTAACCTCTTATCCCATATAGGATTCGCAGATAACACCACTCATTCGGTTGCTTTTGTACTCTGTTGCTTGTGTCCTTTTAATTTTGATGTACTCCTGTTTGTCTGCTTTTACTTTTGTTGTCCACATCAAAGAATCAACTTTTGTCTTTATTGATTCTATTATAATTTTTGGTGTTATTACCTTTTCTCTATCTTTTCTTTTTTCTTTCTAGCTTTTGTTTTATTTTTCTATTACAGTGTATATCGAACTCCTTTTCAGTCTTTTTTTGGTTTCTAATGTAAGCATCTGAGATTACAGGTTTCATGCTCAGAACTACTTCAGATCATCCAGGAGTTGCCGACACATAGTCTTGTTCAGTCTAAATAGTTTCTCTTTTTTATTTTCTGATGTTTCTGTTCTAGCTTTTTCACATTTGCTTCTGAGGAACTTTAATCTTCTTGCCAGTTTAGCATATTTTAAAAGATTCATTTTAGTCCAGTGTATTTAATTATTTCCATGGCAGAGACATTCCACCATTTTGCTGTAAATGGAAACTTTGTTCATTGTTTTCATCGTCTCTTTGTTACCATTTCAATGCACAGATGTAAGAAAAGAGAAAAAAAGGAAACTATTTCTAAATACAGAAGCTTTTCTTTAGAAATAAGCCATGCTTAGCATTACTGATGAGAATAATCTACACTTGAAGAACATTTTAATTACAAAAAGAAAAATTTGAATTTGAATTAAAGGAGTAAATATCATCATGCTATGATAACAACTGGCTTAAATAAATATATGGCATTTCTTTTTATCTATTACAATTATTAAGTGCCTCTATGATAAGGCTATTTGTGTAGACACAGGGGAATGGGAGTATAACAATAACATTTAGACAGAACAGACTTTTCCTTCCAGATTTGACTAATAACATTATTCTCATTTTTAGGATCTATTTAAAGATGTCTATAATAGGACATTCAGTTCCTCATAATACTTTCAACTAAAAAACACTAAAAATGCTTTAACATAAATTATATATTTTAACTTTTAAGTTCTATTCTAGTTTTGCATATAATTTAATCAAATCTAACTAGGCCTTGGTTTTCAGATCTGAAAACTGACAAACGCTCTCTACAAGACACAGAGTATTTTGCATTCAATAGAGACCCAAGGACTCAAAGAACCCGCTTCTCCTCAGTACCATATATTTTTCATGGGAATGATTTATTATTTGAGAAATTAGTATTGTCAATTGCAATTTTCCCTGTTAAGCAAGGCTATAAAAATCGAGCAATGATAAAGATTGAGATAATATATTATTTTATAATAGTACTTTTTAATTGAATGTCCTAAAATATTTTATGAATTTTATGCATAGGAATTACCTATCTACTTTTGAGATGCAACATTTATGTCAACCATTTATCCTGATCTGGTCCCTTTACCTCATTCTGACTCTGACTGTGGCTGTTGTACAATGAATCTTGATTATCTGTGCAAAGATAAGTGAGCTCTAGCAAAAAAAAAAAAAATAGTTAATTAATTAAAAACAAACAAACAAACTCAAAAACCCTGCTCTACCCAGACAGACTACAGAAATATTTGCTATGTTGCAAACTTGATCCACTAGATCAAGGTCATCACCATTTTCCCTAAAATAGGACATCTGCCTTTATCCCCTGCTTTAGCTTTCATTCCAAAAGAATCTGTTACCTTGAAGAGGTAAGATATGCTTTTCACAAGGTCATATTACAAATAAATCACATCCCTTTGTTTCCTCTCAAAGTCGTAATGTTTATCCTGGGCCACACTTTATTCGCCACCAGAATGCGTCTTTGGCCTCCACAACGGCTAACCACCTTCGCTTTGCTTCCCTCTCGATAATGTCACCTTCCCACTATCAGTAGAATTCCTGGTCCACAATATATTTCCCTTGGGTAGTACTAGCTGATTTATAAACTGTTTCAGAGCTCGCAAGTATCTCTACTGCACCTTATTGCATCATCTATAAAATACTGATAATAATTACAAGGGCCCTACAGCATTATTGTGAGTTTTCAGCAAGAAAATCGATTGATTGCAGTGATCTTTGTTTTCACAGAACATCCGTTGAATATTGCAAAGCAAATGATAACATTTTATTGTTAAAGTGTATGAATATGACATGATGCTACAGGAGAATCTTCCATATGTAAGTCCTTGCCAAGTATTATCAGTCACATATAAGATATCTTGAGATTTACTTCATCTTGAGAAGTTTAAGGGTGTAATTATTTTCTACACAGTTATATAAATTTAAATGAGGAAATCAGAAGGAAAAGGAAAACATAAGACACTTGAATTTTTTAAGTCCATGTGCTTGATTTTATAGCATAGAAGGCTAAGGATCTATGTGATAAAGGACTTATTCAGTCATTCTGTGCTAAATAATTTAGTGCAAAATGTATGAATACAGACTCCTTCCTCTGTACATATTTCCATGTTTTAAACTTCTTTTATCAGCTTACTAGTAGCCCTGGGCATGAATCCGTGCGCCAGTAGCTCTCTGCAGGGCCTGGCCACTTCAGGCCCGCTGCCCAGAGGCTCTCCATGGCTCAGAGGCCCATCCACGGCCGGGCGCAGAACACTTGCCTCATCACCACAGTGACAAAGCAAGCATTCTGCCAGGCCGCTCACGCTGCCCGCTCTCAGCAGCCACCCCCCTGGGACTGGGGGACTCCAGCGGGGCTGAGGGGACTAGGCGCCGCCATCTTTGTGATGGAGTGATGGTTAATTTGCATATTATCCTTTTATTAGAGATGATTGTATACACAGCATTACTTCTCTCATAGATGACCATGTACTTACTAACTTTTATGTGAATTGTTATTTGAATTAGTAACTCACGGGGAAAAATTAAACTATCTGTGATTTCCTTTTGATTGTTATTTTTTTAAAATTATAGAGTTGGTTGTTTTTAAAAATACCTGAGGGAACAAGAAGGTACTGATTGTGTCTGGGCCTGTAGAACTGAGTCATCTTCCATTGACTGAGCCAATGATCGGCAATTTTCCAACTTGTCAGATTTTCACATGCATCACACGAATGACTGAGCAATGGGAATGAGCCAGATCCAGGGAGTTCACGGTAGCTGGGCGAATTCAGCACCATCTGGGCTTCCGGCTTTACTAACTTTTCATTGATCTCATTCTTTCAGAAGAGTTCTAATGCCTAATTAATAAAATAGTTACTCGAGCTCAGACCAGAGTTACTCACCAGAGTGAGTGAGGCTGCTTGTTAGAAGTCTTCATTGCTCTTTTAGTCTAAAATGGATAAACAAAAAAATGGCCGGCTTTTGATATTAAAAGCTCATCTATTTTCAGTGTCCATGTAATAATTCCATTAAAAAGCAGCCTGATTTCTGCACATTTGACTTCTATTTTCTTACTCCTTCCTTTTAAGTATATATTGACTTTTTTTTTTCCTGTTTTGCCTAGTTACAGCCTTCTAAGTAGAATATATCAGCTTTATAAAAAGCATGGTCACCTTTAATTTCACAGCACCCTAACCCCACGCAAAATATTTCTGTCTTATCAAACCTTATAATTAAAATCTCATCAGAAGAGTCATTACACCATTTAACTTATGTTTATGTGGACACCCAAATACTATCATTTCTACAAGTACCATATGATTTCACTCATATGTGGGATCTAATGAACAAAATTAACTAGCAAGCAAAATAGAAACAGACTCATAGACACAGAGAACAGACTGACAGCTATCAGAGTGGGGGTTGCAGAGCTTGGTGAAAAGGGTGATGGAATTAAGCAAAAAATAAAATAAAATAAATAAAAACAACTCATAGACACAGATAAGAGCATGGTGATTTCCAAAGGGAAAGGGGGGTGGGTGGAAGGTTCAGAGGGTAAAGGGGGATAAATGGTGATAGAAGGAGACTAGACTTGAGGTGGTGAACACACAGCACAATATACAGATGTGTTAATAGAGTTGTGCACCTGAAACCTATATAATTACATTAACCAATGTTGCAAATAAATTCAATATTTTAAAAAATATCTATTTTATTGATTTTTTTACAGAGAAGAAGGGAGAGAGATAGAGAATTAGAAACATCAATGAGAGAGGAACATTGATCAGCTGCCTCCTGCACACCCCCTAATGGGAATGTGCCTACAACCCAGGTACATGCCCTTGACCGGAATCGAACCTGGGACCTTTCAGTCCGCAGGCTGATGCTCTATCCACTGAGCCAAACCGGTTTCGGCCAATAAATTCAATTTTTAAAAAGCCAAACAATTAATTTAATTATTCTCTGGGGATTTTCTTGGCATGATCTTACTATTAAATTTAACAAAAAGTTAACTTCCATCGGCTTCTAATGCTCAAACTTGGAAAATTAAAATATGGCGTCTAATTATGAGCGTGTTGTTACTTCCTCCATAAGATTATGCCTCGGCATCGCCTCACCTCATTGGATGGTGATATGATGATTAATTTTGGGTGTTAATATTTTAAATGTATAGGTCTTTCCAATCCATGCATTATAAAACACAGTTAAATAGTTTATATATCCAGAAGTATTTTTATACATGTTAACAACTTGCTAACATCCATAGAGCTCTGAATTTTGTGAATTGAATTGGGGGGATGGGATTTGAGACTTCAGATATCTGACTCCTAAACCCATTGTCTTTTTTTAAATTTCTTTATTGACTAAGTTATTACATATGTGTCCTTATCCCCTCTTTACCGCCCCCCTACTCATGCCCTTACCCCCCTGTTGTCTGTGTCCACTGGTTAGGCCTGTATGCATGCATGCAAGTTCTTTGTTGATCTCTCCCCTTTACCCCCACCCTCCCCTACCTTCCCTCTGAGGTTTGATGGTCTGATCGATGCTTCTCTGTCTCTGGATCTGTTTTTGTTCATCAGTTTATGCCATTCATTATATTCCACAAATGAGTGAGATAGTGTGATATTTACCTTTCTCTGCCTGGCTTATTCCACTTAGCATAATGCTCTCCAGTTCCATCCATGCTGTTGCAAATGGTAGGAACTCCTTCTTTTTTACCACAGCATAGTATTCCATTGTGTAGAGGTACCACAGTTTTTTAATCTACTGATGGGCACTTAGGCTGTTTCCAAATCTTAGCTATGGCAAAAGAAACCATCAACAAAACAACAAGAAAGCCCACTGCATGGGAGAACATATTTGCCAATGTTATCACCGATAAGGGATTAATCTCCAACATTTACAGGGAACTCATACAACATAACAAAAGGAAGATAAACAACCCAATTCAAACATGGGCAATAGGCCTAAATAAATACTTTTTGAAGGAAGACAGAAGGAAGGCCAAGAGACATATGAAAACATGCCCATTGTCTTTTGAAAAACTAGCATTACCTCCCCCAAAATATTTAAATATTTTCCACTTATTAACCAAGATAAAGAATTACTTTTTAAATTAGAAATATGAAAAATATGGAGAAATATGAGAAATATGGAGACCTTATATTTGTTTATTTCTTCTATAGAGAGAACCAGAGTGGGTGTTTTATTTTAGCTCAGTGTGTCTGCTCTACGCTGATCAATAATTACCAAATCTGTATAATTATATGTATGTGATTGATGAGCAATTGTGATAAGTGCTAACAGATGTTAAACTGTACTTCCCAAATTTAGAAGGAAATGAGTTTTCTTGTTACATAACCCCCTCTCTCTTCAACATACAAGGTCATTCATTGATAGCATGCATGTATAGTTTTTACATCAACACTTTTGCTAGCATCTGCTCAAACAAGTGGTTTAATTCAAACATGGGTAATATAAATGACTGTATTATTTATATCTGTGATCATATAAACATGTGGCACCTTTATATCCTATTAAATTAATTACCTTTGGGAATAATGGCAGTGACTATGATAATTGAATTCTGCATTATTTTTATAAAAATTAAATAAGACCCTATCTGTTATACTACAGAATATCATTTAAAATGATATAAGATAAAATTAAATAACTTTCAGTCATTCCATTGACCTAAAAATAGGAACTAGAAGGATATATCACTAGCCACAACAGACCATTCTTTTTTTTTTTTTAATATATTTTATTGATTTTTATGGAGAGGAAGGGAGAGGGAGAGAGAGTTAAAACATCGATGAGAGAGAAACATTGATCAGCTGCCTCCTACACACCTCCTACTGAGGATGTGCCCGCAACCAAGGTACATGCCCTTGACCTGAATCGAACCTGGGACCCTTGAGTCCACAGGCTGATGCTCTATCCACTGAGCCAAACTGGTTAGGGCCACCAGACCATTCTTTAAAAAATAACCTATAATCCCACCGCCATTTTATTTTACTTCATGCTGTAGCCCAGAGAACATTGTGCCTGGATTGGATGGTGTGGCTCAGTGACTGAGCATCAACTTAGAACCAGGAGGTCGGGGTTCAATTCCTGGTCAGGGCACATGCCCAGGTTGCGGGCTCGATCCCCAGTAGGAGGCATGCAGGAGGCAGCCGATCAATGATTCTCTCTCTTTCTCCCTCTCCCTACTGCTCTGAAATCAATTAAAAAAAAAAATTTTTTTAAGATGCCATAGCTGCAAGGCATTCTTGCTGCTTTCCAGGGAGGGGCACTGTGTGGTGCCATCATGCTAATCTGAGTCGTCTCATCTCCTCAGAGTTTGGCAGGTCCTTCCAAGACCCCAGTCATTCATGGAGCTTCCCAGAAATGCTGCATGTGAGCAGTGTGCATGACTCATGTTGCCATTGTGCTTTACGTGCATAGATTTATGCTGCGGAATTCCCAGCCTCATCCCAAAAGACCTTCCAAGCTTGAAAGCCCCCCAGGACTGGGAGGTGATAGAAAAAAGTGTGGCATCCGTGTCTCAAGACAGGCCACGGAAGACAGTGGCTGGCGTCGCCTGCCAGCTGGTTAGCATTCAGCTGCTTCAGCAGCGCTGGCTTCAGGGGCCCCATCCTCCAGGCCGCTGGGAGCTTTTCCCTTTTCCCGGCCAAATGGAAGACGGCATCGCTTGTGAGATGCGGGAGCTACGCCGAAAGGATGTCAAAGGAGCTAATTTTGTATCTAGTTGTTACACATAACACAACCAGGGAACCGGAATATTGATTATTAGCGGCACTTCTTAAGATGGGTATGATTTTACAGATATAATTAGAAGGTTATTGCTACTGAAGATTGGCAAGTCCGTTTATGATTTTTATGCTGGGTTTGTTCACAGTGGATTAGTGCTCGGGTGTTACATTTGGTTTTAATATGCTGTGGTGCCTGCGAATTTCAATGAATATTGATAGAATTAAAATTATAAGCCAACCAGCGTAGTGCTGTGAAAGGCAATGTAATAATAAATAGTCTTTAGGGCTTAGACAAGCCACTTTTTTTTGGTGTAAATGAACAGATAGAGATATTTGAGCAACTGCATCATCGAATTATTAAAAAATATATTTGTACTGATTTCAGAGAGGAAGGGAGACGGAGAGAGAGAGAGAAACATCAATGATGAGAGAGAATCATTGATTGGCTAATGCCTGCAAGCCCTACACTGGGGATCGAACCCGCAACCTGGGCATGTGCCCTGGCTGGGAATTGAACCGTGACCTCCAGGTTCATAAGTTGACGCTCAACCACTGAGCCACACTGGCCGGGCTGCCTCATCTAGTTTTTATGCTGCTTTTCCTTTGATCTTGAGTCCAAAATATCTAATATCAACAGTCAGAGCGCCTATATTTGGTGGTGGGCAGGGACCAACTCTACAGGTGTCATTTTAAAGAAATCATAATAGTGAGTCTATTTTAAATACAATGAGTACACTGAGGTATTTGCATAGAACTTAAATACTAACTTAAAAAGAAGCTCAACAGCAATGTGGCAATGACGTCAGCATTACGGAAGTAGAATGTGTTGATACCATTCTTGTTTCCTGGGCTTTGTTAGGAGAAGGGTCGGGATAAATGACAGCACCTGTGGTGGTGGAAAAGCACACGTTACGTGGACACACAGAAGAATGGACGCTCGCAGGTCAGAATTTTGGGCAGCACACATACCACTCTAATCAACTAATAGAGGCTCCTTCGTGCCAACAAAACCATTTCCCACCTCTGTTCTGGCTGAGCTGGTTACGGCCCATTTGTGTGCTGCACAGAACGGCGGCGCCTCGAAGAGGGCCCAGTTACATTAAACGCTAACGGTGGTGCCTGTTTCATCCGAGATGCCCAGCGTTACGGTGGGAAGGCATTTATGTTCTGTGAAGGCTTCCGGTAGCATTATTTCGATACAACCGTGCTCTTAGTTAATATCAGCATGACGCGCCTGCTGGGTGGATCCCTGGATGCCTGGGGAAAATGCTCTCCTTGTGATAACCACGCCCTGCAGCGTGCTTCCGAGTCAGCACCCCGTTGCTTCCTTTTTGCCAAAATGTAATGAATGCCTGGTCTAGCTGCAACTCAGGTGAACCTTAATCTCCAGGAAAGGAAAAATCTGCACCCCAAAATTGCAATGTCTGCACAGTCATTGGGTCCTTCTTGTTTCCCACGTTACCCCAAGGTCAAAGTGCTCTGTGTCAGTCATGATGTGCTAGATTATCTTGCTAGAAAGTAAGCGAATGAACCAACTAATAAGCCCTTAATCTTGATAGCTTTGCATGAAAAGATTTCTTTCTTTAATTTTTTTAAAAATATATTTTATTGATTTTTTTAGAGAGAGGGATAGAGAGTTAGAAACATCGATCAGCTGCCTCCTGCACACCTCCCACTGGGGATGTGCCCACAACCAACATACATGCCCTGGGCCGGAATCGAACCTGGGACCCCTGAGTCCGCAGGCCGACGCTCTATCCACTGAGCCAAACCGGTCAGGGCTCTTTCTTTAATTTTTTAAATATATATTGTTATTGATTTCAGAGAAGGAGAGAGAGATAGAAGTATCAATGATGGAGAGAGAATCATTGATTGGCTGCCTCCTGCATGGCCCCCTACTGGAGATCGAGCCCGCAACCCGGGCATGTGCTCTGACCAGGAACAGAACAGTGACCTCCTGGTTCATAGGTCAATGCTCAACCATTGAGCCACGTTGGCTGGGCACACATAAAAATATTTTAAAGTCTCTAAATTGAAAGGAATTCCCCCCCCCCCCCATTTTATCTCGCTTAGTATCATTTTTGAGCCCTTGAGGTCAGAGGTTTTCCTACACTCACTATATTCTTAGCCAGATTTCTGGTAATAGACAGTAAATAGTAAAGTATTAATGAAATGCTTTTTTTGGGGGAAATTGGTTTTATTAACTGATTTCAGCAAATGATAAATTTGTTAAAAACTGTTTTATAACCATTCCTGCCATTTTTTAAATTTGGCACATCCCTTGAAAGTCATTCAGCAGTTTGAGAAATTGCTACTCAGGTTGAATTTGGGTTTCAAAGTATGTTGTCCACAATGATTATTGTAAAAACCAAAACAACACCAAACAAACAAAAACAATTTCTCATTTGATCAGGCTTTTAAAATTCTTCTACAGCCTCAGAATGTCCTTGAGTCTTTACATTTTCACTCTAAAGTGAATAGACAAAGGAATCACTAGAGTGATAAAAATAAATTCATTCTTTTTTTTTCAACTTCCCTTAGAAAATGAAAAAATATTACTTTAGTTTCTCCTTTTTCACAACTTTACATTCAAATTCTATGCATAGTGAAATGATTTTTTATTTTTTGCTTCTTGGGACGGTGGGGAATCAGTGGGAACTGTTTGAGTGGCTTATTTTTTCCTCTACATGACCTGGTTTTAGAATATGTACTCCAATTAAATAAATGGATAAATATTGCTTCTCCTACTCATAACACGTGACATAGTATTATAAGTAAGGAGTGCTGTAAGGAACCTAGTGAGCCCAGCTAAACTACCAAGTGAACTTGACAAATGAAAAACTTCAGCTAGATTATGTATTTATGAATAAAAAATAAATTTGCTTTTCAGGGAGTTTGGCCGCTGGAAAGTAAATAACCTGGCAGTTGAGAGAAGAAATTTCCTCGGCTCCCCTCTGCCTCTTGCCCCTGAATTCTTCCGTAACATCAGACTTTTGGGACGTCGGCCTACCCTTCAGCAAATCACAGAAAACCTTATCAAGAAATATGGGACCCATTTCTTGCTATCTGCTACTCTGGGAGGTACGACTCTTTGAAAATACTTGTGCCTGTGTGTGCTTGTGTGTAAACCTGTTTAAATCAAGGAAAAGTGTTGATTAATCCAGAGAGCTGCAGTTTGAATAATTCTAGAATCCACTCATTAACTTATTCAACACATTCATTGAGGTTTTCCTAAAGGCCTTGTGTGGCGTTGATAAGGTAGATGAGTATCACTTAGTTTATGTTAGTGATATTATAATAGTGCTGACAGCCAGAAAGTTACAAAATATCCTAATAATTATGGAAACAGATTCTGAGAAAGCTGTGTCTATTGGGCTTAATAATGTCAGTTATTAGTGATGCAATAAAAGCTGAAGTAACAGTAGAATATTATTTCCATAGGGTCTCATTTAAAAAAAATCCAGTGTTTTCAAAACACATATAGCCCTGGCTGGTTTGGCTCAGTGGATTGAGTATCAGCCTGTGGACTGAAGGGTCCTGGGTTCAGTTCTGGTCAAGGGCACGTACCCCGGTCGCAGGCTTTTCCCCAGTCCAGGCCCTGGTCGGGCGGGGTGCATGAAGGAGGCAACCAATCAATGTGTTTCTCTCACGTTGACATTTCTCTGTCTTCACCGCTCTCTTCTACTCTCTCTGAAAATCAGTGGACAAACATCCTAGGGTGAGGATTAACAAAACAAAACAAAGACAAACAAACAGAAAAACACATATAAGGCTTCCCTGCCACTGTCAGCAGTATAGGGACTCAAAAGAATTTCAGGGCATACAATAAATTCTCCAAACAAGAAAGGAAGGGACAGAGCGAACACAGAGAGACCAAATAGTAGAGGATTCTCATGGACATTTATTTGTTTAGTTGCAAAATCATGGTGACTTTTTGATTTGCTTCATTGCTTTGGCATTATGGATGCCACATTTTGGGTTTAAGATTAGTTTTGGTTTTGTAGGTTTCGTGTGAGATTAAATCACTTCTTCAGGTTGACCCTTCCCAGGATTGCAATGGGCGAGCTCAAAATTGCTGTGCTCCAGTTACTTCCAAAGTCTTGCTCAGTCCTTTTAGAAAGGGGTTGGGTGGAATGCCCACCCTCACTCGCCTTCTGATCTCTGAGTCCCCAGTGATTTAGTGTTCCTGGTATTCTCTATTGGAGTCTTTCTCTCCTCTCACTGTTATTTAGATTTCTCCTCAGGTGTCTGTTGTGTGATGCTAATAATTTAGCTAAAATATATGAAATTATTGAAGTGGCTTAAGGATATAAGCTATTTGCAATTAACACGTGTACCAGGTTGATTTCAGGCAATTTTAGAATGATTGCTGCTGTAATTATGCAAAAGCTTTCTTGTTGCTGTAAGTATATTTTTATCTTTGTATGTTTTACCTGACTGGGCATGAAATTGTATTACTCCATATTTTTTTTAAACATTCAGATTGGTGGTATATAACTTCAGTTAATTCTCTCTCACTCTCCTTAATTGACGAGTGCTAGGAAATGACTCCCATAAGAACACACCACGAATGCATGTGTAAGCACACATTTTCAACACACAGCCATTTATTTCTGTAACTAGGGATTGCCTGAGTAACAAGGTTTTCAACTAAATTCAAACATATTCTAAATGTAAAGTGTAGAATAGTCATTATCAGTGTTAGAGTGTTGAAAGGGAAAGAAATAAAAATATGAATAACTAAAAAGAGTAATTTAGGATATCGTATTATTGACTTAGACATAAAACTTTGGATAGCAAATTTGAAGCCTTTGATGGGACATTTTATGATAGATAAAGCCAGTGATTGAATTACTTTCCTATAGGGGTAAATAAATTATAAAAAGCCTTCTTCAATATATATATCATTTTCTCCATTTATTTCATCTCATAGCTCCCAGGCTATTTATCAATATAGAAACTCAGTTACTTCTCTTCTTATAATGATATCTAAACACCATCACTGCTTAAATATCTAAAATAAGTTCCTCAATTTGCAGAATCAATCTTGAAAAAGATTGCACTCTTGGTATATATTGATTCCTAGCTAAGAAATATATTTCATGACTGTTGTTATAATAAATTTCATTATGATAAATATATGACACATACGGAAATGAAAGTGTATCTGTGTACTTAATATAGACATACAACAAAGAAAAAGGGTCCCAGGTTTGATTACAGTCAAGGGCACATGCCCAGGTTGCGGATTTGATACCTGGCCCTGGGAGGGGCTCATGCTAAAGACAACCAATCCAACCAATCGATGTGTCTCTCTCACATCAATGTTTCTCTCTCTCTCTCTCTCTCTCTCCCCATAAGATGCCATAGGGATTGAATAGCAATTAGATTCTTTTCTATTTTCTTGCATTACAAAGAAGTATAAGAAATGTAAATATTCTCATTTAATTTCAGAAATACCCAATTCTCACTTATGTCTGTGTGAATTACATTCTGTATAAAATATCCACCGGTTTTCATTCCATGTCATATACCGCCTTCTTTCCACATTGACTAATGGCTGTCTTTCTCATTTTCACTTGGTCTCTTGTTAGGAAGTACACATTTCTTTTATTTTAGTTTAGATTTTAACCTAATTAAGGAAGCAAATCTGTCAAAAATATATGTAATGTATTTCTTAAGCAAATATAAAGACTTATTGAAAATGCATGGCGCTATTTCCTCCATGAGGATGCATATTCTGTTTTAAGAAAAAGAACTGAAAGGAAAGGAAATAATTTCTGAAGCTTCTTATCCCATGGAATCATTAAAATAATGGCACTAAAGGAGCAAAAAAAGACTGGAATGCTGGTGTTTAAAACTAAGTATTTAGCTTGGCCTGTGTGGCTCAGTGGTTGAGTGATGACCTATGAACCAGGAGGTCAAGGTTCAATTCCCAGTCAGGGCACATGCCTGGGTTGGGGGCTCCATCCCCAGTAGGGGGCGTGCAAGAGGCAGCGGATCAGTGTTTCTCTTTCATCATTGAAGTTTCTATCTCTCTCTCCCTCTCTTTTCCTCTCTGAAATCAATATATATATATATACACATATATATATATTTATTTATAAAAAACTAAGTATTTACTCATACTGCTTAAGATTAATTATATTGGTTCCTCTATCTCTCCCTCTCTCTCTCTCTCTCTCTCTCTCTGTCTGTCTTGCTCTCTTGTTCAGTCTCTCATCTTTATCTCTCATGTTTCTCTGGTAAGCAAAATGAAAAGTTTGAAATTAAAGCAATGCTGTTCATTAACTTTTAATTGTAAAGCAGTTATTGACTAAAAGGACTTGAAACTATTTAGTAAATAATAATAAGATATAATAATAAGATAATGAAGGAAATGAGGTCAAAATTGTTATGTCAGTTGATTTTAATCCTAAGACTTCTTGACACTAAGTCAAAGATAAATGTTCAGTTTAGAATAGTATAAAGTTGATTATATTTTTTGTATTCTTCTTCATAGCCCTTTGCTAAGGTAGATAAATCTCCTGCCTCCTCGTTTGACAAGTATGTGCTGAGTTACCTATAACAGTTCAAACACCAAGGCCTCCCTTAAGGGAACACACAGGTCACTGATAAAGACAGACGTTGAAACTGGTAATAAATTGTGCTGTGATTTAGAGCCTCATTACTCGAGCGTGGTCCATGCTCCCACCATACCAGCATCACCTTGGAGCTTGTTACAAATGCAGAATCTCTGATTCCATCTCAGGTTAATGAATCAGAATCCACACGTTAACAAGGCTTACAGGTGATTTATATGCACATTACGCTTGAGGAGCCCTGTTTGGAGTTTCTCTATAAATGTAGAGTGCTCCTAAGTGTTCCAGAAATCTCCCTTCTGAGAATCCGTCTCACCAAAAGAATAGCAGGAATCTGCTAACCATACACAACAGAATGAATGTTCACTATAGCGTTGTTGGTAAACAGCTCCAAAATAGAAGTAACTTAATTATATTTCAATCAGGGTGGATTCATTTCATCTAACCTTGGAACTATTTATTTCCACCTCCCCGCCCCCGCCCCCCATAATGTTATTTTTCCACAGAGAGGAATACGGTACGGTGGGCAATTTTGTTTAGAAAAATTTCAGATGTGTTTGGGAGGTTCCTGCTAATAGTCATAAGGTCAGTTTTCCCTCAGAGTGCTGTGCAAAGCATACGATGTTTCCTTCTCAAAGCTGCATACAGCTTGCTATTCCCTTCCTGTAATGCTTCGCGGATGCCAATTGGTGTTAAGCCAACACGTCTGTTTTTTACCGTCTTTATATATTTGGTTCTGCTTCTTGTCAGAAGCCTATTTTTCTAAGATTGTTTTCCCCCCATTATGTCTGTTTGCTTTTTAAAATAGTCTTATTTTCTATAACATTATCTTAGTAGAAAGATAGATATTATCCGGACGAGTGCCTTTTAACATTTTAGGCCAAAGAAGGATGGTCATCAGTAGCAAAAGCAAAACAAATATGGTGGGAGCTGAAATATAATTTCTAAAAGGACAGCAATACCCAAAATAACCCACGGATTTTAGTTCACGGGGTAATCAGATCTGTCTTTACCGAAAATAGAATAACATTTTTAAACTAAAAAGGACACATTGAAAGGAAAACCTACAATTAGATTTAAGCTACGTTTTGCAATGGTTATTTCTGGAAGACGGATTTCTAATCAAATAGCGGTTCTTTATAAGTAAAACTCGCACAAAAGCAAAACAGATATTCACAGGGAGATCTCCTCGTGGAAGGAAATAGAATGACCGGGAAGACACCAGCCATAAACACACTTTTTCATTCCCCCCTGGGTGGAATGGTAAACATTATAGGTCAGTAGACAAACCCCAGGTTAGTGGTAATGATGCAATAAGATACAGCCCACCTGTCAGAGTTGGCTTTGTTGCAATTTTAAAAATCTCTGTGGCCCCAGTGGTTAAGTGTTGACCTATGAACCAGGAGGTCACAGTTCAATTCCAGTCAAGGGCACATGCCCAAGAGGCAGCAGATTCATGATGCTCTCTCATCATTGCAGTTTCTATCTCCCTCCCTCTCCCTTCTTCTCTGAAATCAATAAAAATATATTTTTTAAAAAATCTCCGTGGATTGTAACTGTAAGAGGAACTGCGTGTTCCTGGTGTTATCTATGTTGACCTGGGCCCCCTTTGATCCTTTCTGGTGCCTCCTCTTTGGACCATGTTGTCTTCCTGCTAGAGGAGAAAAGCAAAACAATGGCTGTAGCGTTGCCATGACTCTCCAGACACGTCCTGGATCATGGCACATCCGGTTTGCATGTCTTCCACTGAGCTGAGCACTTTCCTGTCCAATACCCAGGCTAACGGGAGTCATTCATGAACAACCCCTGGTTCTTCTCAACATTGGGCCTTTATTCACATTTGCATCCATGATGGCATCCATGATGGCATAAGCAGTAATTGCAAAAAGAAATCCTGTCTGGCCCTTGCTGGTTTGGCTCAGTAGATAGGAGGGCCTGCATCCTGAAGGGCTCTGGGTTTGATTCCAGATCAGGGCACATGCCCAGGTTGGGGAGGGCTCGATCCCCAGTAGGGGCCATGCAGGAGGTGGCCGATCAATGACTCTTTCTCATCATTAATGTTCCTATCTCTCTCTCCCTCTCCTTTCCTCTCTCTGAAATCAATAAAAATACATTTTAAAAAATAAATAAAAGATTTGCCCTTTTGATGTTTATCGCCCTTTCGTTTCACCATGTCTGATATTTCCTCACTTGCAGGAAATTGAAAAATTGGATTTTAAGTGGGAAATGGAATAATGTCCCCTACATTTAATGCAGGCGAGGAGTCGCTCACCATTTTTGTGGACAAGCGGAAGCTGAGCAAAGGATCTGAAGGCGCTGATTCCAGCACCAACAGCTCCTCGGTCACCCTGGAGACGCTGCATCAGCTTGCTGCCTCCTACTTCATCGACAGGGACAGCACCCTGCGGAGGCTCCACCACATCCAGATTGCATCCACTGCCATAAAGGTAGGAAGGAGTTCACCCTCCATGTACGTCATGCCTTCTTTCTCCTATCTCTAAAGTCCAGCTGTAGCCCTGGCCCGTTTGGCTCAGTGGATAGAGCACTGGCCTGAGGATTGACGGGTCTGGGGTTCGATTCCGGTCAAGGCCACATACCTCCGTTGCAGCCTGGATCTCCCATCCCAGTTGGGGCAATGCAGGAGGCAACCAATCGATGTGTGTCTCTCCCCCTCTGTCCCATTCTTTCTAAAAATGAAAAATACTAAATGTTATTTAATTCAGTGGGACATGCCAATAATTAGAGGTGGATTTTGTTATTGTTGATAATCCACCTCTAATTATTGGCATGTCCCACTGAATTAAATAATTGTGTTCTAGAATTATTTTAACATTCCCTCTTGTCCTGTGGTATGTAATACATTTAAAATGAAATTGTGTGTGTCTTGATGTAATTTCTAAACTTGACAATTGGGTCAAGGTGCTTCATGGCAAACTATTAACTGAAGTGCCCTTGAATTATGTAAGTTGATCCTGGGATACATAGGCTCCTCACAGACTGTGCGTAGATAAAAACATTGTTTTAATAACATTGATTTTTTTGGGTAAATCTTCATATTTTATGCATTTTAAAAACGTTGTGCTCAGACGGGGATGACTCAAAGTGGGCAATGACACAACAGTCATTAAGAGGTCTGCTTTGAGCAGTATTTTCCCCCAATGCTATTGAAACGAGGTGCAGGTGTTTGGTTATAACTTTCTAGAAGTCAAGATACACCATAATCTAGAATCCATGGGTGAACCTCGTGTGTTCACGAAAGTCCTTCGCTTGTGACTATGTTTAGGTTAATTTTACCAAAGCAGAAAGAGAGGGAGAATGAGTCTTTTTTATAAAAAATATTTTATTTTTTCAAAAGAGAGAGAAAAAGTGATTGTTTTTTCCAAAAATATAGACTTTTGGCCATATTTTGCTGGCAATTTAGGTCAACACGTACTGTTTTGGCCAAGAGTCACTGCAAAGCTAACCGACCAGAGAGTTGGCATCGTGTGCTGGTGTGATCCTGGGTTAAGTTCACAAGAGTAAAATAAAATACAGAGAACATTTCTTTTTGTTTCAACCACGGCAATTCATTATTATTGTAAAAAACAGCCTTTAAATATATTTTCTTGCTTTATGAGATTAAAATTAACATGTGTAGTTTTTTTGATCAGTTAATTTAAAAGTTAGGCCTTCACTGTCTGGGAATGCTAGGTAAAACTAGCCCAAGAAATATCTTTTGTGATGATGTACAGGAGAGAATAGAGGTGACATAGAAATCCCTTTCGCTTATGGGTTACGCAAATAATACTACCCATCTTCAATATCGCTAGTGGATGAGGTTGGGAAAAAGAGTTCTGTACAAGTAAATGACACATTTATAGTTAGTTTACTTCTGACTGCAGGACTTAAGTTATCCTGAGTAAGCAAATGTATAAATAGCAGTTATGCTGGAGAGATTAAAATGTAGCTGGCAGGAAAGATGCTTTAGTTAATTTAAAAGTATTGTAAGGTAGGGTATTGTTAGAGATATTTAGCGTGAGGTTGCTGAGGAGAAATGGATTTTTTTTCCCCAGAAATCAATTTCGATGATATAAACAAGAACGTAAAATGTATTTTCTAATAGAAGACATCATTGTTGTAAGTGTGTTTATTATATGGCTATTGATTTTTTTTGCTCAGCACCGAGTGGAATTATACAGTAGAGTTTCCTGTATGCATACTGAGAGAGAAATGTTCATTCACAGTTCCTGTGAAGATTTAATGGATACTCGTACGTACTCTCTTCTCCCACAAGGGAGCTTGGAGCACACAGGCACGTGTTTTAATGGTGGAAACCCCGGTGTGTAGGCATTTTTCTTAGGCTCTGGTGCTATTGCGAGGGATGATCAGGCTTTAGGAAGCTTTGAGCTGGCTGTGGAAATGAGACCCCAGGGAAAGTGGCTTTTCCGAGTGATGTCAGGACAGCTCTGGGGGAGAGAAAGGAGTGACCTGGACCCTGGGAGAGAGGACAGCTCACCTTGCGAGGGCTGCAGGCAGTGCTCCCTGTCCATCAGCCCTGGGAAAGAGTTTCAGAGCACGTAATGGACATGTTTGAAAATGTGTGTCAAGCCGGACCAGCATGGCTCAGTGGTTGAGTATCAACCTATGAACCAGGAGGTCACGGTTCAATTCCTGGTCAGGGCACATGACCGGGTTGTGGGCTCGATCCCCCAGTAGGGGGCGTGAAGGAGGTAGCGGATCAATTATTCTGTCTCATCATTGATGTTTCTCTCTCTCTCTCTCCCCCCCCCCCCTTCCTCTCCCTTCCTCTCTGAAATCAATGAAAATATATTTAAAGAAAAAGGAAAGGGTGGAAGTGTGTGTCCAGTGGCTGGGAATGGGAAAAGTGAGGCTTTAGATCAGGGAGAGGAGACGGAGAAGAGCATGGGAATGATACCGGGGTGGACTGTAAACAGAAGCACAGCCACGTATGACCATGTTTCCGTCAAAGACGGACAGCGTTTACGGCAGTGGGACCATGAGATTATAAGGGAGCAAAATCTCCCATGGCCTAGTGACGTTGTCGTCTCGCAAAGTCTTGGTACCAGACGTTGCTCATGTGTTTGCGGTGGTGCTGGTGTGAACAAACCTACTGAGCTGCCAATCGGACAAAAGGGTGGCACGTGCCATCCAGGAGCAGGTGAGGCATCTCGTTTTGTGTAAGCGCACTCTCTGATCCCGGGACAAAACCGCCGAACGACAGATGTGCTTCTCAGGACGTAGTCCCACAGTTAAGTTTAGCAAGGATGTACACATATCTTGTGCTGGAACTAAGAAAAGAAAAGAAATGAGGTTGTTCCTCTGGCATCAACATGGCTAAGAATATTCTAGTAGTCCCAGAAGTACAAGGGAGCCCAAGAAAGAGGTGGTGGGAATGGGAGAGAAGGGAGGGCAAGCGGCCTTTCAGGGTTTAACTTAGGGCAGAATGGGGTTCCCTTCTGAGTTAGCTGTGATGTTAAAGGCCTGGTGGTTCTCTGGCCCAGGGTCAGCTGCAGCCTGGACGGTGGTGGCAGCTCCAGGGGAGTGTTCTGGGCTCGCGTGGGTGTGGTCCATGTGCACTTGAGGAAGTCGCTTGGATTGCCTGCACACTTTTTTTAAAAATGGTATATTTAGCCCTAGCCAGTTGGGCTCAATGGATAGAGCATTGGCCTGTGGACTGAAGAGCCCCGGGTTCGATTTCGGTCAAGGGCCCGTACCTGGGTTGCAGGCTCCCAGTCCTGGTCAGGGGCTACGGGAGGCAACCAATTGATGTGTCTCTCCCACATCAGTGTTTTTCTCTGTCTCTCCCTCTCCCTTCCACTCTCTCTAAAACTCAATGGAAAAAATATCCTCTGGTGAGGATTAAAAAAAGAAAAGAAAAAGAAATATTGTTTATTGATTTCAGAGAGGAAGGGAGAGAGAGAGAAACATCCATGATGAGAGAGAATCGTTGATGGACTGCCTCCTGCACGCCCCCCACTGGGGATCAAACCCGCAACCTGGGTTAGCTATACACATTTGATGTGTAGTTATCAAGCGCTTATTGTATCCTCCCAAAAGTAGCTTGTTTGTCTCCCAGTCTCTCCATCCAGAGCTCAGCTCAGTTCAAGATAGGAACTCAATAAATGCTAATTGAAATTAAATGAACCTCACCCAGGGTGAGCAGGATTAATGGGGTTGCAGCCATCAGACACTGCAGCTACCCAGAGCTTCCGATTTCTAAAATTAGGTGCATGCTTGCGACTACGGCATGGATGCCGAAACAGCTTCGAGAAGTTTCCCAGGAATCCCCGACAGGCTTTTATCTTTCCACATCCCCATCTTCCTTCTGCCTCTTGGTAGCAGAATAACCGCTCTTCAAATACACGGGAAGAAATCACAAAACCCTCTTTTGGAAGAAGCTTGCTTTCTCATAAGGTTGCTCTTTTCTTTTATAATTATTCTGTACTAGTGACCCGGTGCATGAAATTCATGCACATTAAAAGGGGATTAATTAGAGGAAATAATTTAATATTGCTATTTGCCCTTTCTCTATAATAGAAGTATCAGAGATGAAAGAAAATTAGTAAAATGTATATGAAAACCTTCCTCCTGTCAGAGTCTGGGGCACACCATGGGACCCAGAGTCAAGTCCCCGGCCACCCACATGTGCCTCAAAATCATGCGAGACCCAGACCCAGCCACCTCCTGTCCCCCCACATTGGGCTAGATACAGACCCGGCCAGTTCTACCCTTGTCAAGCCCTGCTGGGCAGGGGGCTTATCCTCAGGTCCCCTGTCAAGCCCCACCAGCAGGGGGGTGCAGCCTCAGGTCCCCCGTTAAGCCCTGCTAGGCAGGGGGTGTGGCCTGAGTTACCCCGACCCAGCACTGGGGGTGCACCTTGAGCTCCCCTGTCAAGCCCCACTGGGTGGGGGATGTGGCCTGAGGTCCCCCGGCCTGGCATTGTGGCAGGGGGAGCAGCCTGAGGTCCCCTAGCCCAGCACCAGGATGGGAAGCACACCTTGAGGTCCCCTGTCAAGCCCTGCGTGGTGTGGGGTGTGGCCTGAGATCCCCTGTCAAGCCCTGCCTGGTGGGGGGTGTGGCCTGAGGTCCCCTAGCCCAGCACCAGGATGGGAAGCACACCTTGAGGTCCCCTGTCAAGCCCTGCCAGGTGGGGGACATGGCCTGAGGTCTCCTGTCAAGCCCCATGGGGGTGGGGGAGGGTATAGCCTCAGGTCCCTGCTGATTGCTTGTTAAGGCTCCTTAAGGGAACTTGGCCTCAGCTGTGAGTGCAGCCATCTTTGTGACGGAGTGATGGTCAATTAGCATATTCCCTCTTTATTAGATAGGATATTTCACTTAACTGTTCTCCAAACAGCCATGATGGCAACATAGCGGAACGAGGAAACTCCTTCTGAGTAGCTAACATGTGAAGCTCTTTGGCAGAAACTCACATTTGGAATGCCTGTGGCATAGAGCTCACAGTACTGTGCATGGCGACACTCCACACACATTTGTGGAATGGATTTTGTTGGAGTTGAGAAATAGCAGCTGCCCCTCATCAAGGTACTTAGAAGGGAAACACTTCTTCCTACACCAGGTACAGATCGGCTCGGTGTTGAATCCCTTTCCCAGTGTATCTGACAACCTCTGTAGAGAGAATGTGTTCTCCACTGATGGAGTGAATAGGAATTCATTTTCTTTCAAAATTATCTTTTTATTACTCATCGGTGTCTGAAATCAAAGAAAGACTGGATTGGTTTTCTCACATTTGATAACAGCTCTGGGAAGGAAAGTAAGGGACTTTCAGTTGGGACTGGAATGCGTGCATGGTGTACGAGCTGCCTGGAGTTTTTGTTTCCTTTTGAAGGAAGAGTCTGTTTTTTAGAACAGTTTTAGGTTTACAATAACATTGACAGGAAAATGCAGAGATTTCTCCCATACCTCCTCCTTCTACACATGCATCGCCACCACCATCATCAACGTCTCCCATCAGACTGGTACCTTTGTTACAATTGATGAACCTACGTTGAAACGTTACAATGACCCAAAGCCCATAGTTCACATTATGATCAATCTTGGTGTTGTCCATTATGTGGGTTTGGACAAAAGCATAACGGCATATATTCATTATTGTGGTACCATTCAGAGTACTTTGTCCTCTGAATACTCATCCCTCTTCTCGTCCTACCTCCCCCTACAACCATATTTTTTGCATGGATGCTGTTAAATATTTGATTAAGTTCAATGAAAGAAATAAAAGTGATATTGTACATCTCCCATAGCGTTCTAAAGTTGGTCCATCTACCTGTCAATGGATAAGAACCAGCCATTATGGGCTGTCACATGTTTTTCTCAATTTCCTACTGCATTCCCAGGGATAGAGTTAAACACCTGATGGAGAAACAGCCTCCTATTTTCCTTTTCTCTACATGTCTGTACCCACTTCCTGTTTCATCACGTCACATGCTGTCTGAAAAAAGGCCGCAGAGCCCAACAATGACGAGCCCTGATTCCGGAGACACATGTCTCAGGGTTGGCATCCCAGTTCCCCACCTGTTGATTGCATGATCTCACTTGAATTGATTGGCGTTCTCTATCTGTTTAATTGTCTATAAAAGGGAGGTAGTGATATCCCCTATGTTATAAGGACATCATGAATGAATGTTAAAAGACTTAGTATATTTAAGGCGCTGAGAGCAGTGCCTAGCCCATATGAAGTGCTATACAGATGTTAACTTCATTCATTAGCCTACAATGACAAGTCCGGGATGAGGCTGATAAACAGAGGACTCAGGAGCAAGCTCTAATCCGGAAAAACAATTTGAGAGGAGCAGTCAGTGAAGGTCCCCTTACCCTTTCCAAAAGAATTGGTTATTACAACAGGAATCAAAGCGAGGGTACAAAAGGGCAGACTACGTGTGAGAACTAAACTACAATACTATAATCCATTTATTGGAATTTATGAAAACTCACTGAACCTGAGACAAAGGCTCACTTGCTGGTGAATTTATGTATTTCTGCTCATAATCACTGGAAGGCAGTTGGGGAGAGTCCAAAAGTCTTTCCAAATTTCAGTAAATTCGGGGGATCTCAAACTTAACCTTTTCTTTCTGAGTGGCCAGTTTCGATTTTTGCCTAGATTGTTATCGTTAATTATGATATTGAGATGATTAGGTCTAGGTGTTCTTGGCTTGCCTTTTATCTTTTTAACAAAGTACTCATTTTTCATGAGTCAAGGAGATAAGAGACAGTTTGATCTCTGCTATCTTAAAATTATAGCAATTTTTAACTCATTGGAAAAATGAGGAAAACCCTATGAGAGGTCATTTTCAAAATAAACTTTTCATTGAGTTTGCAGTTTGGAAAGAAAAAAAAAAGCCTGACATATGATGTAAGGAAAGAAATGACCTCTATACCATTTACTGTCAGTTCTAACTTAATAAAGGGAGGACATTGGTAATAAATAACTGAGATCAGTTTTACCAATAGAAATATTGACACAGAAGAAATTATGTCAATTATCACTCATCAGTAGAAATAATGACATATCATAAATTGTCAGTCCTCAACACTATCTTGACAACTCCTATGTCCTTCCAGTCCCATCCTCAAACCCAACTTCCCCTCTAATTTTTCCAGTAGCCTCAAATGCTTTCCTCTGTTTATCACATTGTTGGCAAATTCTAACTGGTTAGAAATAACCTCTTTGTATGCTATTCTCTACGTTTCTTCTCTCTACCTAGTCAGCCAATGGGTTCTGTCAGTTTCTGTGGTTCTTGCCCAGTCCTCTCTGTTCCTAATGGGAATCTAGTTAGCCCCTTCTCGGTCTAGAGCTGCCCGCTGTTCTCCCTGACCCCATTGTATCGCCTCACACGTGCAGCCTGCACACTGTCCCAAGGAAAATCCTCTACAATCCTTTCTGGATCCAAGTTGCTGACACTTGGGAGGTTTCTTATTTCCTGTTCTATCTAACGCTCCGTAGACAATAATTCCTGGAACTGAATGATGCAACGTCTCCCATTGTTACCTGCTCAACCATTTCAACACTGACTTGAGTGATGGAGTAAAGGAAAGCTTTAGCAAATGTTTGGAAACTGGAAAGAAAGTAAACAGAGACACAAAACCAGTTCAGTAAGCCGGGATATAAATGGACGTAAAGATATGAAATGTTGTTAATATGTATGTAAAGTTGAAAAAAAAAAGGTACTGCAGCCTAGACAGTTTGGCTCAGCAGGGAGAGCTTTGGCCCACATACTAAAGGGTTCGGGTTCCATTCCGGTCAAGGGCACATACCTGGGTTGCAGGCTTGATCACTGGCCCCAGTCTGAGCGACTGTGGGAGGCAACCAATCAATTCATGTGTCTCTCTCACACCAGTGTTTCTCTCTCTGTCTCTCTTCCTCCCTTTCACTCTCTCTAAAAATCGATGGAACAATATCCTTGGGTGAGGATTAACAACAGGAAAAGATATTGCATTCTTGAACACTCTAAGCCTTTCATATATTATTCCTCCATCTTAAAACTTGAACACTTTTTGTCCAGGGGATTAAAGAAGACTGAGCTGGGTTAAAAAGTAATTTGTGATGTGATATCTAACCCTGAATTTATCTCCTGCCACTGGCTGAGGAATACTTTTCCCCATCAGCTGTTTCAGAGTTGCTCAAAGTGACGACAGAGTATCACTGGGCATAGAATTTCTCTTTCAGATTGCTGTTTTTCTCTCTGGCTGCATCGTAAAAGGTAGGGGTTCAATTACTTTTACATTTTAAAGTGCACTTTAAAGTGCATTAACTTGCTAACATGTCTGCCCTGAAATGCTACCCTAATTTAATATGGGTCCTATAACTTTTCTCTGTCTAACCTAGGCAGGAATCTGACTTGACCTTAATTGTATTTTCTTTACTTTTAAGTGACAGTCCTCTTTGGCAATTTGTGGACTCATAAATAGGAAATTTGGGCATTTTAAAAATGATTGGATATTTTCTTTTAAATGTAGAGGTTTCTCTGAGAACTATAATAATCCTGTCAGGTTTAAAATACACAGCATTAGTCATGTGTAACTTATGTAAGCAGAAAAGGCCAAGCCTGCTGTAGTTAGGTGCCTGAGAAATCTACTCTCACCTTCCCATAACTCAGAAATGGCGAAAGCAATTTAGTTCAAACTCTCCGACAAGTTCACCTTTGGTCAAAGTTAAAGTCTGAAAAATCTCCTGCAAAATGCATCATGTCCAAGAGAAAATTGTGACCTAAAAAGAAGATACACATTTAAAAACTGTTCCTTTCTCCACCCCCCCCACCACTGAGTACATACTATTGTTACTTCATTTAAAATATTTCATTTTTCTTCTTTTTTACAGTTGTTTCCTATTTATTTTACTCTTCTTGTTGCTGTTGTTATTCCTCACCTGAGGATATTTTTCCATTGATTTTGAGAGAGAGAAAAACATCGATGTGAGAGAGACACATTGATTGGTTGCCTCCTGCACCAATCCAGCCTGCAATTGAGGTACATGCCCTTGACCAGAATTGAACCCTGGGCCCTTCAGTCTGGGGGCCGACACTCTATCCACTGAGTCAGACCGGCCAGGGCCATTTGTGGTTTCTCTGGCATTTTCTTGATATTTATCTCGATAGACGTCCATTGCTAGTTTTTAAACAGGAAGCATCTATTACTTAAATTAGCTTTCTATTTTGGTGAGATGAGTGAAGCCATTTAATTACTCTCAGTTGAAGTAATAAAATTGTCAATTAAAGCAAAATGTATGCATAATATGTGATCCTGCAGTCCTTAGATAGAATCAGATGTTCGGTGCCCTATGTCAATGCAAAGTTGTTTAAACGTTTGTAAATTACCCAATTAATTTGCTTACTTGGGGGATGTTTATTCTGTATCTGTGATGTACCCAGCACCACAAGTTGTTAGGCTTTTAGAAATGAAAATGCTGCGCATTTTAGCCTTGCAGTATTTAGTCTGGTGAGGCAGCTATGTACCTACTAAAAAAGGCAACATGGCAGAAATAAGCAGGTCAAGGACACTCACTGACTCTTGTCTAAGGGCATTGATAAGGATACTCAGAAATATCAGATCTGGGTCTTATAGGATAAATAATAGGGTAATCTCATGGAAAGAAAAATCCAGGCAAAGATGAAAGCTTTGAAATGGGAAAGGAAGGGCTATGCTAAGAAAATGCATAGAATTTCAGAGTCTGAAGGTCTCTGTGACCGATTTGTGACATGTTTACTGAAGTTATCATGACATAAATTGAGTTTTTTTTCCCGATTCTTTAGCTTTGCCCAACTTTCTACCCGTGCCTTCAGTGTATCCTTGGCCAAATGAGTTTGTGGTTTCTCTGGCGTTTAGGGAACATTTTTTGGTCCCTTTCATGTTGGCCTTGGTCATGTAACTGGGTCCATGGAATGTTAATAGACATGACACATGGGCTTGCAATGTACTTTGTGGTGCTTCTGTCATTGTCATGTGAGAAAGTCACTCGCTGTGGCCTGGGCCGTTCCCGGAATGAACACTGGTGGGGCAGACCTGCGCCGGGTCCTGTGCCTCAGCAGACACACAGACCACCAAGAATCAACCAAAACAAAGCCCTTTTTAGCACCAGATAGCTGATTACGGGACTACGACACTGTAGTTACAAATATAGGTGAAGAAAGCAAGAAGCCAACTGGGGATCTATAACAGTTTGACATGTCCATAATTTTGTGGGGGGTCTTGTTAGAATGGGAAATGTGTCAACATTATAACTCAGAAACATTATTGGATAAGAAAAGCCTAATGGCATAGACATAAGTTAGGAAGTTGTTTCAATAAATAATGGAAAAGTGGACAAAAGCCTTAATTAATGCAATACCAATCGAGAAACGTACAGGTTTGGGAATGTAAAATTTACTGCACGCCAACCAGTGTAAGGCAGAGGGAAGTAGCCAGAGAACATGAAAGTGGATTTAGACCTGAGAGCTATGGTAGACATGGTGCTTCCATTAATTTGTAGGGCATGACAGGACACTGATTTATTATATACAGAGCTAATGAAGTCCGTTTGTGACATGAAATGTATGAGGCATTTGTGAAAACCCAAACAGTAATGTTAAAGATAGTTGTAATTATGGGTCATGAAGTTCAAGAGAGAATCTAATGAGAAAATATGTGTGTGTGTATTACCACTATACTATATAATAAAAGCCTAATATGCTAAGTGTCCAGTTATCTGGTCATCCATTCAACCAATCAAAGCGTAATATGCTAATGATATGCTAAGGATGCTCAACCACTTGCTATGATGCGCACTAACCACCGGAGGCAGTTGACCAGTTGCTATGGCGTGCACTGACCACCAGGGGTAGACACTCTGACAGGTAGGTTAGCTTGCTGCTGGGGTCCGGCCGATTGGGACTGAGCAAGAGGGGCTGGACACACCCTGGAGCCTTCCCATACTCCCTCTCTGGCTGGCCAACCTCCTGTGTCCCACCCTGGCCCCGATCGTGCCCCTGTGGGGTCCCTCAGACTGGCCTGCACCCTCTCGCAATCAGGGACCTTGGGGGATGTTGGAGAGCTGGTTTCAGCCTGATCCCGCTCAACGCAGGAGCTGCCCCTAGTGGTCAGTGCGCTCAGCCAGAAGCTGGGCTCACAGCTGGCGAGCACAACAGCAGTGGTGGGAGCCTCTCCTGCCTCCACAGCAGCACTAAGGATGTCCAACTGATGGATTCGGCCTAAGCCATCAGTCGGACATCCCCTGAGGGCTCCTGGACTGCAAGAGGGCGCAGGCCAGGCTGAGGGACCCCCCTGAGTGCACAAATTTCGTGCACCAGGCCTCTAGTATAGGTAATAAGTGAAAGATGGCCCTGGCCGGGTAGCTCAGTTGGTTAGAGCATCATCCTGATATGCCAAGGTTGTGGGTTTGATCTCTGGTCAGGGCACATATAAAACTTAACCAATGAATGCATAAATAAGTGGAACAACAAATTGATCTCTCTCTCTAAAATCAATAAAATGAGAATATATTTTTGAGAAAATAGGTGAAAGATGGAAGTGAATTCAATCAATTACAGAGAACTTATTGTTCCACAGAGAAGAGGGGCATCTGGGAAAATGACCATTTAAAGAGAGAATTGACTCTCTTCCATCCACTCATTCATCTCTCCTGAGGTTTCGGTGCCCACAGGAAATAGGTCCTAAGTAGCATAAGAACTTTTACAGCATTTTTTTTCCACCTGAGATGACTGTCAAGTCTGGCCCCACAGCTGAAAGTCTTAATTTTGAGTCAGAAAGCAATTGATCCCAGAGAGCACGGCGAGGGCAGAGGTGGCTGGCCCACATGAGTTTAGCTTTGTTTCCCTGACCCTCAGGAGCTGAAGAGTGGCTGAATAAATGGGCAGAGTCTTCTATTCAAGGCACGAAACCACCTCAGGGTGAAGCTAAATCTTAATAGCTTCACGGAGAAGTGATAAGCTACTGCAGTCCTTCTTAAGCTTGCACTTGCCTGGCACAGTTTTCAGCTCCTCTCAGCATTGCTGCCAATGACGTATGGTCGCAGCTGAACTGGAGTCCCAAAGAGTAACTATGAAAAAGTACCAGCACGTCTAAGTGAAGCAAGAACAGGGAAAGGAAGCACAGAGAGAACACTCATTCTAAACTTCCAAAGAAATCTGGATGACAGAGAAAAGTCTTGAACACTTAGAAAATTTAGCTCAAAATGCCATGCTGTTGAGAAAAAGTGTAACAATCAATGGAGAATTGTTACAAATAGAACATGACTAGTAAGTATATCTCAAAACTACAAGAATGAGAAGAATGAATAGTTTTGAAAACTGAAGTTAGGATTGAATATAGATGATATAGCCAACAGATACTGCATCTGGACATATAGAAATTTTATAAAAAAGAAAAGAGTACTCGCTAAAAACAACAGTGGAATAAAATTTATAATCTACAGGAGGAAAATCATTTCAGCCCAGATTTTATATTGCTGTGAAATTATTCAGTAACAACTCTACCCAATTTGCTTATCCAGCTTTCTAGTTAGTAATAGACTCCCAGAGAGACTATTATACTACTGGGAGGTGCAATTGTACAAGAACAACAAAAAAAATTAAATTTATGCTAATGTAGAGGAAGGGACAACGAACCTAAAACAGCTGCGATAACACCTCCACGTAATACAACTGAAATAAATAGGAAGAAATAACACAACAGAGAGGAGAATTCGGGGGAAAGGAAATAGAAGAGGAAGACAAGAACAGCAACGAGAGTCCACATTGGAGTTTTATGATTTTGCTGCTAAGTTTTAAAATTCTAGGTTAAGGATTCCAGAAAAGACACAAATGCCTACTTTAACTATTACCAAACTTTTTCTCATTTCCATTTTGTTATGCCTCCATTAATTACCCTACATAATAAAAGGCTAATATGCAAATCGACCAAACAGCGGAACGACCAGTAGCTATGACACGCACTGACCACCAGGAGGCAGATGCTTGACACAGGAGCTGCCCCCTGGTGGTCAGTGTGCTCCCACAGGGGGAGTGCTGCTCAGCCAGAAACCAGGCTCACAGTTAGCGAGCGCAGTGGTGGTGGTGGGAGCCTCTTCTGCCTCCGTGGCAGCGCTAAGGATGTCAGTCGGACATCCCTCAAGGCCTCCTGGACTGCGAGAGGGTGAAGGCAGGGCTAAGAGACGCCCCCCCCTCCCGTGAATGCACAAATTTCTTGCACCGGGCCCCTAGTTTATTATAAAGTATTCTCTTAGTTATAATTCTCAGGTTCTATATCAACTAAAAAAATTGGGGGGAGGGCAGAAATGCATAATTTATTGCTTTTTCCTTGGCTCTTAGAATTTTATTAGTGCTATGTAATTCATGCAGACTATAAGGTTCCTCTTTCTCTTACATTATTATTTTGCTCATTTGAAGTCATCTTGGTGCTGACTTTAATGATTATTAAAGAATGTGGATTTATCCTAACTTTTGGTGTGTGAGTAAAGCTGACTTTTTTTTTTTTAGTGAAAAAACGAAATGACAGTTAAAGTGTTTCTGTAATGGCTAATTGAAACAAGAAATCCACTCTGTCTTCCTCATTATGCCTGAGTCTGTTGAGTTTTAGTGTGGCGTGATTATCAGTTCTCTCGGGCGCCTGTCTTATCGGGTGACAAATGGAAGAATATGACAGTCTTGATACGACACTTTAGCTAGTCTATGCACAGGCATGAGCTGTCTTATTATAAAAAGATAACTGACATCGGAAGTGTTTGATGTGCTTATGGAATTCAGAAATATTCAACACTTAGGGCACTTCAAAAGGTGTGAGTAAAAAGTTTCACATTTTTAATCAGAAGCAATAAGAAATGTTTTAATAATTCGTTCAGAATAGGCATGGGAAATAGAACATTTCAGAGGAGTAATACAAAATTTTGGTAAAAGTTTTTTTTTTGGGGGGGGAGGGAAGTGGGATAGTGGGCATTGTGGGGAATGTCACAATACACTAGGCTGATTCCTAAATTAAAGGAGACGTTTAAAAATATTAATCTTGAAATAGTTTTATTAAATTTTTAACAGTAAAGAAGTTCTGTCTAATCAGGTGCCATCCTGGGTGTCCTAGTGCACAGTGCATTGTGTGGCTGGCATGTGGACAGGGACAGTGGTCCCGGGTGTGCCTTCCTGGTGGACACTAGAAGCCATGTCGACTGGTAGGACCCTATGCTCTCTCGGCGCTGGTCTTCGAACATGGTGATGGGTGCTTTTCCTCCAGCTCTTGACATTCCCATCTGCACATATTTAGTCACTTTGTCAAAAGGAAACATAGCCCCACCGTGGTGGTTCAGTGGTTGAGCATTGATAGACCTGTGAACCAGGAGGTCACGGTTCGATTCCTGGTCAGAGCACATGCCCGGGTTGTAGGCTAGGTCCCCAGTGTGGGGCGTGCAGGAGGCGGCCAGTCTATGAGTCTCTTTCATCACTGATGTTACTGTCTCTCTCTCTCCCTCTCCCTTCCTCTCTGAAATGAATAAAACTATTTTTTGAAAAATAAATAAGAAAAATAAATAAGAAATAAGAAAAGAAGCATGGGACAGACTGTGGAGTCTCAGAGGGAAGGCAGAGGAGGCTGGGTGGGTGGGAACAAATCAGTCAGAGACCTTGTATGTGTATAAGCATAATCCATGGACACAGACAATGGAGTGGGGGCGGCCTGGGGCAGGGGGCAGGGGCAGGCTCTAAGGGGTCAATGGGAGAATAAAGGGGGCATATGCAATACTTTCAACAATAAAGGTGTTTTTTTTATTTAAAAACAAAAAGGAAGCAAAATAGGTCCCTCAGTTGATAGCATCATCCGCTCACAGCTAACTGCTCGACTGAGGCTCCAGGTGAGTACCAACTGGGCAGTATGGGTAGATCTAGAAATCCTATATAATAAAAGGCTAATTTGCAAATTGACCGAACAGCAGAATGACTGGTCACTATGATGCACACTGACCACCAGGGGGCAGATGCTCAAGGCAGGAGCTGCCCCTGGTGGTCAGTGTGCTCCCACGGGGCGGGGGCGGGGGGAGGGGGAAAGAGCTCCGCTAAGCCAGAAGCTGGGCTCACGGCTGACATATGCAGCAGTGGTGGCGGGAGCCTCTCCCACCTCTGTGGCAGTGCTAAGCATGTCCGACTGCCTAAACCATCAGCCAGACATCCCCCAAGGGCTCCTGGGCTGCGAGAGGGCACAGACCAGGCTGAGGGATCCCCCTGAGTGCACGAATTTCATGCACCGGGCCTCGTACACGGATAAAAGAAATTATGCAGCAGCCATTAAGGCAGCTAGTGGCTCTGTGTGGGGGTAACCCTTTTGCTCACTCATCCTGGCAACAGATGGGTTTGTGAACTCAGTCCCATTAGCTCAATTGTGGGCTCGAGCCTCCAAGTCTGTGGTGGATTCAGCCCACTGTTTCCCTGCTTATTCCACCAAAGCAGAGAGAACGCATCTAGCCGGAGGGGTAGCTTGAAGTGGCAGGATCGTCAGGTACGGAAACGGTTTGGGGACAATGAGAAGAAAGCCATAGGGTAATAGACCAGGTGCGTGTCCCTTCGCAATTAGCAGTCACTGTCTCCCAGGGAGAGGCAATATGGGCCGAGAACACTCTCCTAATCCTATTTCTCTCATGACTTCGTTCTATTAAATTTAGCCACTCAAATAACTCCTCCTTCCCCATATCCATTTCTGTGGGATAGCTGACAAAAGTGTTGTTGAGAATCATCGTAAAAGCTACTAGTTGTTGTTTTCAATATATTTTTATTTTTTTCAGAGAGGAAGAGAGAGGGAGAAAGAGAGAAACATCAGTGATGAGAGAGAATCATTGATCAGCTGCCTCCTGCACACCCCACACCGGGGATCGAGCCCACAACCCTGGCATGTGCCCTGACTGGAATTCGAACTGTGTGACCTCCTGGTTCATAGGTCGATGCTCAACCACTGAGCAACACTGGCAGGGCAAAACACTATTAGTTTTAACATGATTTACATGAGCTCCAAAAAAAAAACAGTCTTTGTATTTTGGAGTTGGACCTAGAAGCATTTTTTTGCCATTGCATTTTAAAGTCTGTGGTCCTCTTAAGCAGATTCAATGAGTAAAAGGCAATGCGATTGCAATTCATAGAATAAACAATCAAGAAAATAAAAGCACTCTCCATGTTTTACTTCTCCTGTTTGCTTTCATTTCTGAGATAAATGTAGGAAATGCTGCCTCACACAGCATTGATTTTTATGCGAAGCAACAGGAAAGAACCTGTGGCTCCAGAGTTCCCGAAAATGCCATGCTCTGGTCCAGGCAGTGGCAGCAGCCAGGGAAGTGCCGTCTGCCATTGTCACCAGGATGCAGCCAGCCAGCCACAGCCCTAACCGGTTGAAAGCTGTGTTGTTGTTTGTGATGCCCTGTGGCAGTGAAGTTTTCCTATTGTCATTATTAACAGTAAATGCGTCAGAAAACTCTTAGCCAACTCCAGTGGAATCATAAGATCCTATAGGTTGCCCTGACCAGTTTGGCTCAGTGGATAGAGCGTCAGCCTGCGGACTGAAGGGTCCCAGGTTCGATTCCTGTCAAGGGCATGTACCTTGGTTACGGGCACATCCCCAATAGGAGGTGTGCAGGAGGCAGCTGATCGATGTTTCTAACTCTCTATCCCTCTCCCTTCCTCTCTGTAAAAAAAAAAAAAATCAGTAAAACATATTTTAAAAAAAAGATCCTATAGGTTTTGCATAATGAAGTCTATGGTTACCATTTATGTACCATCATCAGTTATAGACTTCACAAACAAAGCTTTTATAAAAATGTCGAGTTTTTTAATATATATATATTTACATATTTACATATATATATGTGTGTGTGTGTATATATTGGATTCTTTGCCACAGAGTTTCTTGCAATTGCTGTGATTTGAAGCTATGTTACAGCAGAAATCAAAATAGCAATCTGTAGGAGTGAGCTTATAGATTTGGCCTCTCCAAGACCAGTCAACAGCCATGCATTTAGATTCCATGGCAACCACAGCTTAGGCACAAAGGAGTCCTGATGCTGGTTAGCGACCTTGTTGTGACCAAATCGTGTCCAGTTTACCTTATTCCATAGCACACTGAATAGACGCTTTAATCATCTCAGAAAACCTCTCTTTTCTAGGCCCAAATGTACTTTGGTGTTTTAATGGGTGCTCGGAGGGCACGCAGCGTCTGTCTCAATCGAGTTCCCCGGGGTTGGTGGGTGGTGTGCATGTGTACTGTGTGGATGGAGGATAATTTATGGAGCTGGAAAATAGGTCGGGCATTGTCACCAGGCCTGGACTCGTGGCGGCAAGGACAAGTGCAAATTGCGCCAAAGCAATTGCTCTCCAGGAACACGCAGTCTGTTTTGTCCTGAATCAAATGTGACTCTGTCTCTTGTGCTGCTCTCCTCCAAACTTCACAGCTTATTTCACAGACTCTGTTCTTAAAAATACGTTTTTATTGATTGCAGAGAGGGAGGGAGAGGGACAGAGAGACAGAAACATCAATGATGAGAGAGAATCATTGATCGGCCGTCTCCTGCCCCACCCACACCGCCCCCCTCCCCGGGGATTGAGCCTGCAAACCAGGGCACCTGGCCTGACCTCCTGGTTCAAAGTTCAACGCTCAACTGCTGAGCCACACCAGCCCGGCTTCACATCCTTTATGTCATCAGCCATGTTTCTCCTTTCTTCCAGTTTACACTTCACAGTTCTACTGTTCATCTTGTGCATGGTTGCATGGCTATACCTACTAGTAACTTAATATTGTTTATAATCATCCTCTTCATCCTCATGTTTCAAGGGTCACCGTTCCTCCTGAAGTAGAACCTCTAGAGAATTTAAGAAATGCAATCCTAGGATAAAGGATTCTAATAGTTAAGTGATGGGGAGTGGAGCTAGAGAAAGTAGTTTGCAGCATAAAGTCATTTGCATAGATAAATAATTCAACAATTCTTGTTTCTATTGAGTTAGTATTTGATTTGCTTTTATACTTTGGAAGAGAAAATATGAGTCATCTTGGCATTGGTTATTTATCATGAACTATTTTAAACTTCCATTAAATGGCTGGAGCAGGTTCAAGAAACATTGACAATGTCAACTATATTTTAAATCATGATATTAATTGTGTGTAATGCACCAAGTGCAGTGTTTATTATTTTGTAGAGATGCATGGAAATTTAGCATTGATATGTCCCTGTACTTTTCACTTGAGGACACAGAGTTTTGTAGGTGAATTTGCACTGCTCTCACAAAATTTACAGTAAATAATAAAATGATTTTAAAAATTAAAGTCTTTGTTACTGAAATAGGTTTATATCAATATGATCATTTTATTTTTAAATGCCTCTTGTATTAACAATGTGTTTGCAAGTTGATTTCTAAATTCAATATTAAATCCTAGGAATGTTGCAGGATATAGAACTAGGAATACATTAAAATTGCAGTTTGACATTAAGTGCTTAGTAAAATGCTGAAATAAGAATTAATGACTGACAGAAATAAATAAATGGTAAGAATATCTTCAAACTCAATATTCCCATCTGAAAGAAACGGATTATATAGTTATATAATTTCTTTTTTTTTTACCATTTTTTTATTGTTTTAAGTGTTACAAATAGTAGTACATGTGTCTCCTTTTTTCCCCCATTGATCTCCCCCCGACCTCCCCTACCCCCCAGTCCATGCCTTCACCTGCCCGCCCTCCCCCCCCGCCCCAGTGTCTTATATCCATTGGTTGTGCTTATATGCATGTGTACAAGTTTCTAATTAGTAAATGTAATTTATAATCATCATCTATAATAATAAAAGCATAATATGTTAATTAGACCGGACGTCCTTCTGAACGACCTTCTCGACAAAGCCTGGGCTTCGAGGGAAGCCTGGGTCCCGGGTGCCAGAGGGAAGCCAGTGCTGGCAGCTGGGGGAAGGAATGCCTACTCTTGCACGAATGTTGTGCAATGAGCCTCCAGTATAATATGTAATTATATACCAATTGATATTATGTGATATAGTTATCATATATATTTAATTATAACATATCTAAAATTTATAGTTATATATATATATATATAAAATTGTTTTAGTCTCATCATGTGAGATAATAATTACATATAATTAATTTAACACACATATTGTATAATATACATGATTTATATAGTTGTATATAAGTTACATATATATTTTAGCATCAATATTTTCTAAAACTTTTATTAGTTTGATAGCTTTAAGTATACGCAATTGTGAAAGATCCTACACCCCTAGGAGCAGGAACAAGCATACTGTTTTAGGATATAATAGAAACTAATCAACACATATTTTACTTTTTTAGAAGTCTAGTGTAGAGTAATATAAAAATGGTGGGAATTTCTACTTCAAAGCACTAATAAATTAATACTCAGAATAAAAGCCGGTTCATTTGGTCTTCAAAGTATAGGCACAAGCACATTTATAGCAATATTTATTGTTCATGACAGTGACCCAAAATATCATCCCATTCTAATAGACTTGCACAGAAATCTAGACCAATTAAATTGTGCCTTGTTGTAACTTTATTGCAGGACAGGGAGAGAGAGAGAGAGAGAGAGAGACAGGATGAATGGGGATGCATTAGCTGGGTCAAGGCAAGTAAAGTGTCAAACACTCATGTATGCAGGTTAGAAAGCCAGTATGAATTCTGAAAGGGCATTTGATTCATGAGTCAGAGGGTCAGGTCCCAGCTCCAGCTCTCATTTCCTCACGTGATACCCAGTGGGCTGGCCAACCTGCCTGGGCTCCATGGACCTTGTTTGCATATGAATGGTGAGGCCAGATGAGTTTTAGAAATGTACATAGGCTGGCCCAGCTGCATTTTCTTAGAGGTCCCTCCTCCCCACCCCCTGCCGCCCCCCGCAAAAAAAAAGTTTAATAAATAAACGTCAGTATAGTTTTGTAATAAAGATTCCTAACTAAAAAGAAAATAGTTACTCATCGATTTAGTTCACTGTTCTTGAATTCCTACTGTGTGCCAGGTGCCCTGTGTAATTCTGGATAGGGAGCTTACAGTTGAATAAGTAAAGTTAATGTAAAGAGAGGATTGCAAAGTCATTTTGTCATTGCCATAATGAAACATAAAGAAGACTTTATGGTAAGATAAATGCGTAAGGTATTCAAATACCACAAATGCTATGTGTCCTCAAGTAAAAAATGCAAGAACATATCAATGCTAAATTTCCTTGCATCTCCACACAATAATAAGCATTGCACTTGATGCATTACACACAACTAATATCATGATTTAAAATATAGTTGACATTGTCAATGTTCCTTAAACCTGCTCCGGCCATTTAATGGAAGTTTAAAATAGTTCATGATTGCCATGCGGGTAACTGGGTAAGTGGAAGCCACGCAGAAGCATTTAGACTTTGTTGTCACTATAAAAGAGGGGATATTTGTAGATTTTTAAGCAGAAGAATAAAATACGTAAGTCAGCTTTTAGATAGTAGCCTGGTAGATAGTTCTGATTTATTGAGGAAAAATGAACCAACAAAAAACAATTCTTGCATGAGTCAAAACTTACTCTCTGCCTAAAGGAGCATGCCCGTGTCATAGCTCGGGTAAAATGGATAACCTTCTGTGAGTGATGCTTTTGACCAAAGAGGGCATCCATGATTCCCCCGGAGATTTATGCCTGGCCCAAGGGAAGAAAGTAGAATGCAAGACAAAGAGAGTCACCTGCCCGCTTTGTGTCTGGAGGTGTGGATGGTGGCTGTGGATCAGATCCTGGACCATTCAGTGATGTTTCCTGTCCAATGTATACTGTCCCTCTGTGACAACGCCATCGAACCCAGAGAGCATGGTCAAGTCTGACTTACATAATAACGTTTTTGTTTTGTTTTTGGACAGGTAACAGAAACACGGACGGGTCCCCTGGGCTGCAGTAACTATGACAACCTAGATTCTGTCAGCTCTGTTCTGGTCCAGAGTCCTGAGAATAAGATTCAGTTGCAAGGTATGTAAGTAACATTCATTCTCCGTGGGCCTCGATGGGAACTAGGCCGTTGCGATGAGTTTCTTTTTTGTGTTATCAGCCCTATGTGCAGTGCTGGGCTTTTAAAATTCCCAAAAAGGCCAACTTCCTAAAGTTTGAGCTGACACGAGCATTCTCGACAAGATGAAGGAAATGTCAAAATTCACCGTACTTCTTAAATTATCTGTAGCGATTGAAAATTTTTCATGGTAGTATTTTACTTCCTTATAGTTCTCACTGGCTCAACAAGTAGCAGTTTTTTTCATAGGTCAGCCTGAGCTTTGCATTTTTTCTTTTATTTAAAATATGTTTTTATTGATTTCAGAGAGAAAGGGAGAGAGAGAGAGAGAGATAGAAACATCAATGATGAGAATCATTGATCGGCTGCCTCTTGCACACCCCCCACTGGGGATCAAGCCTGAAACCCGGGCATGTGCCCTGACTGGGAATCAAACAGTGACCTCCTGGTTCATAGCTCAACGCTCAACCACTGACCACGCTGACCAGGCAGCTTTGTATTTTTTCTTATAGATTCTGGTAAAAGTTGTAAACATATTTGTGGTATAACATGAATTGTTGGCATGTTAAACATAAACATACATGGCTGTTATGGCTACATTTATCTTCCGACAAACAGAACTGTACTTGAGGATACATCTTGATATTTATATCTTTCCACTAAAAAGATAGATTATGTGACAATGCGAGTAATTTACCATCATTTTCAATTTGAAATAATTTAATAGAGGGTTTTAAAAAATAATAACTTTTACCAAGCCTAGATTGTTTCTGAAATGCTCGTGTGTGCGCATAGTACTCATTCATTCAGGCAGGTGAAGGTTATGAATAAACACGCACTAGTTTGAATAAGTTCAGGGAAGTCTTGGTGTTGGCACACTGTCTAACTCCTTCCGCCTGATCCAAGGAGGAATTCTGAGTTGTTCTTTTCTGGCCTGCCTCCTTTAATTGCATAACTCAGAACTGTATTTACATATTCAGCTTTACATAAAATGCATTTTTCTCTCAATGCTAATTCTTTGTTTTTATTAAATGTACCTCATAGATAATGATTCAGGGTCAAACATGGACTTTTTTTTTTTTATAAAGGAAATGTAAATGTAAAAATCCAGTTTTATAGTAAATAACAACTATGTGTTGGTCAAATTTTCCTTTACTGTTATGTTTCTTTTCACCTACTGATTAGTTTGAATGTTTAGCCTTCTTATTACATTTTCCTGTGTAGCAATAGATGCTGAAATTGAAATTACATTCTTTAAAAAATATTTTTTATTCATTTTAGAAAGGAAGGGAGAGGGAGAGAGAGGTTGAAACATCAGTGATGAGAGAGAATCATCGACAGGCTGCCTCCTGCATGCTCCCCTACTGCGGCTTGCTCTAGCCAGTGTTGCTCAGTGGATAGAGCATCAGTCCTGGGACAGAAGGTTCCCGAGTTCGATTCTGGTCAAGGGCATGTAGGTTGCAGGCTGGATCCCTGGCCCTGGTTGGGTGCTAGCAAGAGGTAACCAATTGATGTGTCTTTCTCACACTGATGTTTCTCTCTCTCTCTCTCTCTCTGTCTCTCCCCCTCCCTTCCACCATCTCTAAAAATCAATGGAAAATATCCTCGGGGGAGGATTAACAAACAACAGCAACAAAAGAAACTACTGAAAACTGTTAGAAATCCAGTGATGCAGAATAAACACTGCCTTCCTTTTCAAGGGTAGATGGGCTCTACCTACAATGTGGATTCTCCATGAGGGAAAAATAACCAAACATTCTGATCAAATAAGTCAGAGAGCCAGTCAACTACGTTCAAAAATCAAAATCAGATAGTCTGAGGGATTGAGCACAACTGTAATTACCGGGATTCTTACACAGTGCATGGAGCCAGCCTATGGTGCAAAGAGTTATAAATATTTGCGATTTTGTGGAGTTAGACAATTTTCCAGGGATGGTGTTCAACATACATGAATCCATATCTCGATATACTGAGGTTGTGACCTTTTTGGCTATCTATATATATAAAAGGCTACTATGCATAGTGTCCCCTCAGGAACTTGGGAGACCAGGAGTTTGATCACTCGCTATGATGTGCGCTGACCACCAGGGGGCGGCACAGAACGAAGGAAGGCCCAGGTGGGCCCTTACCACTGGCCAGGCCTAGGGACCCTACGTGCACGGGGCCCCTAGTTGTAAATATGTGTCAAGCTGTTTTTTCCTTCATCAAAGCAAACTTGTTTGCCGTGTTTGTGCTTTAAGGCCTGCAGGCACTCCTCCCTGACTACCTTCAGGAGCGTTTTGTACAGGCGGCTCTGAGCTACATCGCCTGCAACTCCGAGGGAGAATTCATCTGCAAGGACAATGACTGCTGGTGTCAGTGTGGCCCCAGATTCCCAGAATGCAACTGCCCCTCCATGGACATCCAAGCCATGGAAGAGAATCTGCTTCGGATAACCGAGACCTGGAAAGCCTACAACAGCGACTTTGAGGAGTCAGGTAAGACCTGGGTTTTAATGCCTCGCTGCGACTTTGCCCAAGGTTGAAAAGACCATGTTGCCCGTTTGGAAGAACTGTTACATTCTTGGGAGGGATTTTACTTAGATTTTCTTCTTCTTCTTTCAAATGGACATGGGATTGCTTTCATTGATGGTTATTCAGTATTTCACCGAAAGCACATGTGGTGCTTTGTGTCTTTCTGTGCGCTTTCGGCACTGGGACCTAGCCTGCTTTTGAGCTCACAGGCCCGTCATTTTGTTGCTTTCGTCAATACGAGAACTGATTGTGTGACATCTCTGACACCTCGCTGGATTTTTCCGGTGGTTCTTGAGTTTTCTGACATCGTCCCCGGTTCTGTGAATTCGCTGGGCACATGATCTTTATTCCCCAGTGACCACCGACAACAGTTGGACCAGCTGTGTCCACACAAGGAGGATTGCCCTCAGGCCAGCCTCTTACAGTGTCCTGGACACACCCACCGTCCACCACATCCAAGTCATAGCTTTCCTCAGCACAGCCTCCCCCCTCCATTTCCAGCCCCCTGTGCTGTCTTAAGTCGAGATCAGCTTGGCAGTGCTGTAATAGCAAACTCCCCCAGCATCTCAGATTTAAACTCCGTTCATTTCTTGCCCAGACCACAGGTCCACACAGGTGAACGGGAGTCTTTGCATTGCCCTGTTCTCACCTGGATTCAGGCTGAAGACATGTTCTATCTGGAATGATTTGGGAACGGAGGCAGCAGAAAGAGAGCAGTAAATCACTGCTGGCTCGTACGTGACTTGCTGGGAATTGATTACGATCACTTTTTATGGTCACGTCTAATTTCAAAGGAGACAGAGAGGTGCCATTTTGCCATGTGTCTGGAAGAGAAGATGACCCAGAAAGTTGGTGAACAGCCAACGTGTCAGCTAGCATTGGTTTTTCAGAAACCGGCAACTAAAAACATCATATTCTAATCAGGGGTCCTCCAACTACGGCCCGCGGGCCACATGTGGCCCGCCAAGGACATTTATCCGGCCCGCCGGGTGCCACTGCCTGTCCTGCTTAGCAGCCGACTGGTCCCAGGCCCGCAGTGCGCATAGAAATTTGTTCATAGTTGTTTTTTTTTTAAACTATAGTCTGGCCCTCCAATGGTCTGAGGGACAGTGAACTGGCCCCCAGTTTAAAAAGTTTGAGGACCCCTCATCTCACCACGTAATCTTAGGTGGGAATATGTGGTTTACTCTTGGTATCTGGAGTTTCGTAGTCCAGGAAAGGCAATGTAAAGGCACATTCAACCCACTGTAGCCATCATTTTGTCAAAACTAAATAGTTGAGCATCAGATAAACAAACTTTATTAGTAGCAAGCCATGTGATCATCTGTAAGTCATTTAATCTCTTAAAACTTCTATCTCATTTGTTATTCAGTTACCTTATTTAGCTGAGAGGAACTAAGCTCAATTTGAAATTAACTATCACATATACTAGTAATATTGCATCCTCATGAGTGAAGATCTTTGGCCATCATGTGCTTATATTTATGGCATAACTGTTTTATGGGGATTGGTAATTAGAATGTAGGAGTAAACTTTGGCCCTAACCGGTTTGGCTCAGTGGATAGAGCATTGGCCTGTGGACTGAAGAGTCCCAGGTTCAATTCCAGTCAAGGGCATGTACCTTGGTTGCGGGCACATACCCAGTAGGGGGTATGCAGGAGGCAGCTGACCGATGTTTCTCTTTCATCAATGTTTCTAACTCTCTTTTCCTCTTCCTTCCTCTCTGTAAAAAAACCAATAAAATATATTTCTTAAAAAAGAATATAAGCTTTAAATAATATCAAATCTCCAATGATAATTCTCGAAATATCTATGTAAGTTTTAATTTACTGTGATAATCTGCTCATTGGCTCCACTGAAATTTACAGGTATTCCCAGCATGAGACAATGTTCAGCTTTCATACTAATATATCAAAACCAATTTGGTTTTCACTGCTGTTTGCTCTCATTGGTCAGTGTGTCTGCTCTAATTCATCAATGCCTGGCTGTATCCTATTTAATGTATTATGAATATCACCTTTGCCATCACCAAATTTTATCCTGTACTTCAATTAATTTCCTAACATCATCTGAAAGAAGATGGCTGTAGAGTGTCAGGCAGGTGTCTTATGCAAGGATTCCTGATTTAGCTCCCAAGGGCTTTCGCCAAACGCCACCTACCTGCTCCTCTTTGCCTGATGTATTTCCGTTCCCAGATCAGGGCCGACATCCCAACTGCCTGTAAAGGGTTTGATGTTTTCTTGAGGGCAGAGAACAGCACATTTATTTTTTATTTTTATTTATTTTTACTAATTTCAGAGAGGAAGGTAGACGGAGAGAGAGAGAAACATCAATGATGAGAGAGAATCACTGATCGGCTGCCTCCTGCACGCCCACAACCCAGGCTTATGCCCTGACCGGGAATCGAACTGTGACCTCCTGGTTCGTAGGTCGACACTCAACCACTGAGCCACACTGGCTGGGCCAGCATATTTCATTTTATCATTACATGAAAACGAGTAAAGTGCGCTCTATTTAGTAGGCACATTGTACATCACAATATATGCAGATTGACTGATGAATGGGATCCAATATATGCGCAGCCAGGTGCTGCCCCGGCTTTGATTTAATCTGCCTCGTTCCCTGCCTCTTAGAATGTCACCACAGCTGTACTTGATCTTTTCAACAGGCGTATTCAAAGGAGGAGTGCTAAGAACCAAAAATACTTTACTGTTATGTTGTTTTGTTTTGTCTTTACCTAGGGATTGTGGGGGATTTTGGGGGGGGGGTCTTTTTTTTCTATTGCTCAGATCTGAAGAGCATGAACAACAAGGCGACTGATTACATATAGTGCTTTTTCCATTACTTTGAATCTATTTATTGAGAAAAGTTATCTCTCTATAGATGTTTGTTTTCATGCTATCAGAGTCTGTTATTCGAATCCATAATTTGGTCAACTATCAAGGTTAGTTGGAAACAAATCATTCATCACGTTGATTCAGTATCACCAAACCAACATAAATGGGGACTTTATTCACTGTTTTATTTTTATTTTTTTCTGTTTTAATGTCAGCTTTTTTTATGTAGACAAAAACTATGGTGAAGGAAGATTAATGATGAATACTGTATAGTCAGAGCATTTTTACATGTGTGCATATATGACACATAGACAACACTATGGTGACACCTACAGCATGCACATAGCATCCGCCCTGTGGCTAAAGGGCCTGTCACGGAGAGTCTCCTCTAATTTTTGTTATCTTGCTAGTATGACTTAGCAGCTAGCCCTGAGGAAGAAATGGCCCTTCTTGCTGGCAACAGTCAGCGCCTCGTTTAAGGAGTTGACAAGTGTGAGCGGAAAGAGCTTGAAGTTAATTGGCAGCTAAACAAATGTGTGGCCTTATGTCAGATGGTCATGTAGCTGTGTTGTGTGAACTCCGAGCAAGTATCACCCTGGGAAGGTTGGCCAAATTTGTCGCCCTGGCTATGCAAGATAACACACACAGAGAGGAGCAAGACAAATGTCCCCAAGCACCGCGGGAGCTCAAAGACCTGTCTCCACTTGTAAAACTAACAGGGGCTCTCGTGTCCCTGCCCGGTGGCGAATCCTCTGCTCTACAGTGTGGAGCTGGTTATTTCACTCCTGTTTCCAGGATGGGGAGCTCTCTGATCACCGGGCCCAGGATCATGAGCTGGAGCCCTGTCCTTAGAAGATGACTGTAGTCCTGGCTGGTTTGGCTCAATGGATAGAGCATCAGTCTGCAGACTTAAGGGTCCCGGGTTCGATTCCGATCAAGGGCAGTACATTGGTTGCAGGTTCCCTGTCCCCGGTCATGGTGCGTGCAGGAGGCCACCAATTGATGTGTCTCTCTCACACTGATGTCTCTCTCTGTCCCTCCCTCTCCCTTCCACTCTCCCTAAAAATCAATGGAAAAATGTCCTCAGGTGAGGATTAACCGAGAGAGAAAGAGAGGAAGAGAGAGATGACTCTTGTTGATTTTGAAATTGTATTCCTCACTTTTCTGCAAAAGTAGCATGTTGTTGCCATGTGCTAATTTGTGGCCCTACTAACCTTTGTCCAATATGCTGTCTTCTTCTCCATACGAATGCAATGTCCACTCCCTCCTCCAGGGGGCAGCCTTCAGGTGTTTGCATAATTTTCCCACCTCTCCTGTGTGTGTGATAACAAATCCCATATTCCCACTCTCTTGGTGACCCTTATTTCTAACCCATTGACCTACCTTTAACCCCCTTGGAATAATCTCGGTTTGTCAGTGGAATTCAGAACTTACCAGAACACAGTGTTAAGAGTGTGGATTCTTTAATGTCACAGAAAACAATTATCTTTATTCTATATAGTATGCAGACTAAGGAATCCATTAACTTTTTGGCAACTATGTCATATTGTTCAGACACATTGAGTTGTGATAAAAAAATGTTTAAACAGCCCAGCTGGTGTGGATCAGTGGTTGAGGGTCGACCCATGAACCAGGAGGTCCTGGTTCAATTCTTGGTCAGGGCATGTGCCCGGATTGCTGGATCGATACCCAGTGAGGGAGCATGCAGGAGGCAAGAGATCAATGATTCTCTCTCATCACTGATGTTTCTCTTCTTCTTCCTTCCTCTGAAATAAAATAAAACGATAAAATAAAAATAAAGGGAATACTCAAATACTCCCATAGCAGAACAATAAAACTTGATTAAAAAATGTTTTTTAAAGGTTTTTCACATAGTCTGCTGGTAAGTCAGATTCCCTTTTTTTTTATGTTTATTTTCTCTCTCACACACACTTTTCTCTCAAGTAAATGCTGACATTCACTTTGTTTTCACATTTCTGCCGTTGTTGCAAAAAAACACTCTGAGTTTTTTTGGACTCCGATTCCACCGTGGACTACAAATAAAGTCTTTTTTGGTTTCTTATCACTTATCGACTTTTGGTTGTTTATTGATTTGTTGATTTTAGCAGAAGAGGGCTGAGAGTAGAACCCAGTCGCAAAGCACACTATGGTTTCCCCGGAATCGGAGAAAAATCCCATATCGATTTGAGCAATTCGCTTGGTCCACGTCATTCTTCTGCCCAAAATAACATTCCGTTTTATTTCTAATTAATGCCAAACTGAAATGATATCTGTATGCCCAAGCATTTTAACATTATGGTTTTTTTCAAAAAAGGGTTATTATCATGTAATATAATTAACAATTCTATTTAAATGCCCTCAAGCGTAGTATGTATGATAACTGGCAATTTGCAATAAATTCTCCTACTTCTGATCAGATATTCTTATTTCTGTGCAAAATGTCCACCGGTGTCTCAGTTTGAAATTCATTCCAAAATGTGCAACGAGCGGCCACAGATAAAACACCAACATGTTCTGAGTTTCTCTCCTTGATCATGTTTTCCTTTCCTGCTATCTTCCTTTCTGTTAAAATGCATCCTCCCATTTGGAAATTCTCAGATGAAATACAAGGTATTTACCATCAAGAAGGTCTCAGAGGAGAAAGTACATCTGCTCAGCCTTTAAAACAATGCTTGAACTTCCCGGCATTTTTTAAAATTCCGAGTCAGCTTTGATGATAACATGCTAGGACGTGAATATCCTTCCCTGGAGGGCGGAGAGCCATAGACGGATCTAGTTAATTGAAGTTTTAAGAAACTGATTTTTTTTTTCTTAAAGAGAAATACATTTGTCATGTATGTCTTTTTAAAAATGTTCTTTGCTCTCTTTTAATCCTAACTCTATCCCATGTTGCCTTAAAGAACCCAAGACAGATTTACAATGAAGCGGAACATTCTTGAATACATATGTTTTCTTTCATGAATTACCCTGCATTGAAAAGTATTCTATCCATGCCCAGCTGCGGTGGCTCAGTGGTTGAGCATCGGCCTATGAACCAGGAGGTCACAGTTCAATTCCTGGTCAGGGCACATGCCTGGCTTGCAGGCTCCATGCCCGTAGGGGGCGCACAGGAGGCAGCCGATGGATGCAGTTTGATTTATTGGACAGGAGAAGGCTAACTCTGTGTGCCTCCGCTCCTGACATGCCTAACTAATGACAGCGCAGTGATAACAGCGGACAGGGCGCTGTGGGTAGTCCAGTGGCATCACAGTGGCCTTTCCTTGTTGTTGTGTCTGTCTCCTGTTGATTTGTTTATTTAATTGATTGGGGTGACATGGGTTAATAAGATTATATAGGTTTCAGGTGTACAGTTCTGAAAACCATCATCTGCATCTATTGCATTGCATCCCAAGTCAAGTCTCCTTCTCGCACCATTTATCCCCTCTTCACCTTGTTCTACTTCCCACTCCCCCACCCCGCCTTTCTCTCTGGGCACCACTATATTGTTATCTGTGTCTGTGAGGTTTGTTTTGTTGTTGTTTTATTTGTGTGGCTCTTTTTTGCTTAATCCTTTCACCTTTTCACCCAGCCCTGCTGGCCCCCTCCCAGGCGGACTCTGCGCCGTGAGTCTGGTCCCTGTGAGTGTGTTTCTGTTTTGTTTGTTCACCGAAACGTTAGGTCCTAAAAGAACAGCATCCACTCCCCAGAGGAGCATGACTGCGGCTGGAAGGCGGCGGAGTTGGGGTCAGGCATCCGTGGAAGGTGGCCATTTCCTCTTTACGGGGTTGGGGTCTGTAACAGGGGATGGCAGAGAGGGCTCACAGGGAAGGCTGAGAGCCCCCGGACCTGGCGCCGAAGCTCATCTCCTTGGCGACCGCCAACAACCGTTCCTTGACCTGAAATGCTTGGGCGGAGAACATATGACAAATACAGAGTCATGGGGCATGTGTACTGGACACCAGCTTAAGAATAATGGAGTGGAAAGAGCAAAGCCAGGTTTTGAAGAACTTTAGTTACGAAAAGAGGGAGAACCTTAAAGCGGTAGATTGAGGACAAGCAGATTCTGGTAAATATTACGTGATTGGAAAAGTCGCAAGGCCTATTGTCACACCAAAGGGAACGAAATGATGAATGAAATGTTAATTCAGCAGGAGAGGGGGCGCTAGGAAACATGCCATGAGGGCTATGGCCACGGGTGAACGCGGGAATTGGAGTATGTGTCTATCTTTCTGTGGGGCAGGATGGAGAAATTCTTCACAGGTGTGGTACATTGGCTAATTTAGAGTAAAAGAAAAAACACTGTCAATTTTTTTTTTTTTCTGTAAAAAGCTTTATTGTTTCATTTGGTCCAGTGCATGGGAGAGGGCTTCTCAGGTAAAAACAAGACACTAGGGGGATGCAGAGGGGCCCCCCAAAGGGCTCTGGGCCCCACAGGCTCCTGGTTGTTTCTGAGGGGGAGCCTTGGAAGAGACACTCACCCAGCCCAGACTGGGGCCACCTGGGGAGGGGAGGCAGGTGTGGCCCATCTTCCTGATGAGCTTCACCTGCAGGGAGTCATGGGAAGGAGGGTCTGCAGGGGTGGAACCTGGGCCTGTAGCTACAAAAGGGCCTGGGTCAGGCTCCTCTCCAAGGCCAAGGCCGGGGCGGCTCCCATGGCCCTGAGTTGTGTCCACTCATCTTGGGAGGCCTTGGCACCGGTTCAGCTTCTGGAAAGAGATGCTCAGGCCGCGCGCTGCTTCTCTGCCAACTTCGGTCCAAGTGGCCCGGCCTGGAGAGCCACATCCTCGAGGTGGAAACAGAAGCCTGGAGAGGAGAGAGGTGGGTGTGGGGCTCGCAGAGGCAGGGAGGGGGCCAGGTGGGTGACGGGGCCTCCACCTCGGTGGTGGAATAATTCTGAGGAATTTGGGAGCACATAGTGGTTTGCAATAAGGAGTTAAGGCAGAAAGAAAATCGGTGTGTTGTTTGCAGTAAGGAGTTAAGGCAGAAAGAAATCGGTGTGCTGGCTGGTCTGGGAGGTGGCTGTGAAGGTGGTGACTGGAGAGATGCTGAGAGTGGCCGGAGGCTGGGAGCAGGGGCGTCCCTGGGTCTGTCCGGTCCAAACGCTGATGGAGCAGGAGACAGGCCCGGACCGCCCAGGGCCCTGTGCCACTGTTAAGTTTTCAGTGTTTTTCGGGAAGAGAAGAAAAATCAGATAATTAACAATGGACACATAATAAGATCAGCACACAATTTAAACATTCAGTAGCAACATATAGCTTTGGGGTGAGATGGAGTATATGATGTAGGTGGCGGAAGGGCTCCCGGTGGGGTCTATATCGTAGCCTCAACTGCGCTCCATCAGAGATCTGGATTTAGTGATTGCTCATAGGGTGCCCTTACGCTGTGACGTTTGTGATGTTGTGGCCTGTGTTGATTGTAGAGACCTGGCACACACATGATGACAACTTGTGTTTTGCTTTTAAATTGTATATGGAAAGGGAAACAAATCATTTGCCTGCCCACAAGTTCCAAGTAACCTTGTACTCCTAGTTCCACACGTTGTTTTTACCCGGAGAAGCGACTGGAGAACTGTTTTGAATTATTTATGTTAGCCATCTGTTCCCTGCATATCATATCCTCCAGAACAGACAGATCCCATGCCCTTCTGACTTGAGCTACCACTACTTCTAGATGAGCAGCTGTTTTCTTATCAAAAATCCATACTGAAGCCATTTATCCTAAACTGGTGAATTCCATTAGAATTTCCAGGGCTCTAGCCGGATGAATCTGCTTAAATAGCATTCTCTTTAAAAACAGGTGCTTAAGTGGCTTATCCCAATTCTATCATTTAACAATAGTACTTAGGAGAACAAACACGCTCCAGATTTTCTGCTAAAACAAAATAATAGGACTGCTACTTTTTGTTAAGAAGACAGCACGCAGTTGTCGACATATGGTACTTGCATGGCCTTGCCTTGATCAGAGAGTGGTCTCGATCTAAGCTATCTGAAGTGGAATTAACATTTTTTACAATAGCTTAATGATCATGGTTTCAAAAGGACGCATGTAAATAAACATGATTTTTGATCACTCTCTGAATAGCATCAGGCCGCTGTAACAAATTACCACAAACTCGGTGACTTAAAACCACCGGAAAGGTAGGAAATCAAGGTGTCGATAGGACCTCCCTCCCTCCGGGTGCTCTAGAGGAGAGAGAAATGCCCTAGCTGTTTCCAGCTCTGGTTGCTGCCCGTCTTTCTTGACTTCTGACCCCATCACTCCGACCTCTGCCTCCAAGGTCACCTTCCTCCTCCTCTTGTCATCTCCCTCCGCCTCTCCACTGGACGTTCATGGGGATGGATCAGCCAGTGTGGCTCTGTGGTTGAGCATTGACCTATGAACCAGGAGGTCAGGGCACACACCCGGGTTGGGGGCTCGATCCCCAGTAGGGGGGTGTGCAGGAGACAACCAGTCAATGATGGTTCCCATCATTGATGTTTCTACCTCTTTCTATCACTTCCTTTCTGAAATAAAAAATACATATTTTTTTTAAAGTTGCTATTTTTTTTAAAAAAAGATCACTGGTATAGTTCAGAGCCTGTTTCAAGGAACCAGATTAATCACCCAATGCTGTCAAAGAAAACTTGCTACAGATAAATTAGAAGGGTACGGAAGGTTATGTTTAAGACTATTAACATGGAAGAGAGAGGGTCTCAATTCAGCTTCAACAACGGTGGGGGGGGGGGGAATTTTAAGCACTGGGGTAAGCTGAGGAAAATAGCAGAGGACAAGGCTGGCGGGGGGAGGGCGGTGTTATGGGGGTGGGTCAGCCAGTGTGACCAGGTCATCTGTGTTGCTAATTGGTGATTAGTTGGGCTCTTATCTTCCCACAGAGGGTGAGAGATGGGCTCTTTCTCTTTCCTGATGGTTATATTTCACAGGGATGGCTCCCAGGTCCTTGAGAAAGACATTCCCAGGTTGTAAACCTGTCTAGACGCTGGGATAAGATTTACATCTCTAAGGGGCAGAGGAAGAATTTACAATTGCAAGTTTCCTCAAGTAAATGCTCTCAGTAAAGAGAAGTCAGGGGCTGCCTTAGTCCATCGGGACTGCCTTGGCAAAAATGTCCTTGATAGTGTGGCTTACAAACAACTGAAGTTGATTTCTCATTGTGGTGGCCCATGAGAAGTCCAGGTTCAGGCACCAGCAGATCCAGAGTCAAGTGAAGAACCACTTCCTCAGTCTTAGATATTCGTGATATAAGCAACCCCACCCCTGGTACCATCACCTTGGGGAGCTAGGATTTCAACATATGAATTTGGGGGCAATACATTCATACCATATCAGGGACCTATATTCCAAAAGAAACTTGTCTAAGGTTTAGTCTCACTGAAGGGACTATGAAGGCCATCTTGGTCAAGGTCATCTTGGTCAAGGTCAAGACTTTTAACTTAATCATGTCTGCAAAGATGTGCTTCTCAACAAAGATCATGTTTACAGGTGCCAGGGAATAGCATGTGGATATTTTGGGAAAGGCACTCAGGACAGAGCTTGTAAATGAGAACCACTCATGGTATCTGAACTTTTGGCCTGGTCTCAACAATTTCAGCATCCTCCCTTGTGGAAAGACGTGGCCTTCGTTGTAGTGCATTAAAGTCACAGCATATTTTTTTTTTTTGGTTTGGGTCTGGGGTTGGGGTTGGTGTTCAACCAATCCTATCTAATAAAGAGGAAATATGCTAATTGATCATCACTCCATCACAAAGATGGCTGCACCCACAGCTGAGGCCAAGTTCCCATAAGGAGCCTTAAGGAGCAATCAGCAGGGACCTGAGGCTATGCCCTCCCCCACCCTCGTGGGGCTTGACAGGGGACCTCAAGGTGCACCCCCAGTGCTGGGTCAGGGGAACTCAGGCCACACCCCCACCCAGCAGGGCTTGATGGGGGACCTGAGGCTGCGTCCCCCCTCCTGGCAGGGCTTGATGGGGGACCTCAGGCCATGTCCTCCATCCTGGCACCAGGTCAGGGGATCTGAGGCTATGACCTTGCCCAGCAGGGCTTGACAAGGATGGGACTGGCCAGGTCTGGATCTAGCCCAATTCAGGGGGGCGGGTCTGGGTCTCATGCAATTTTGAGGTGCATATGGGTGGGCAGGGACTTGACTCTGGGTCCTGTGGTGAGCCCCAGACTCTAACAGGAGGAAGGTTTTCATATACATTTTACTAATTTTCTTTCATCTTTTGACACTTCTATTATAGAGAAAGGGCAAATAGCAATATTAAATTATTTCCTCTAATTGATCCCCTTTTAATGTGCACGAATTTCGTGCACCGGGTCACTAGTGTATTTGAAAATTTTTACTTTTGAATGTTTTTTAAATGGTATTTCTTTTGCTGGTTAACCAGACATTTATGTTATACTCATCAGACATCTCCAATCAATTCCATTTTCACATACTAAAGGCCCAGTGCATGAATTCATGCATGGGTGGGATCCCTCAGCCTGGCTGGCGATCAGGGCCCACCAGGGCTGGCCAGCCAGTGGGAGGGACTGCAGGAGGTTGGCCGGCCATGGGAGGTTGGTTGGCTGTGGGAGTGCACTGACCACCAGGCGGCAGCTCCTGCATTGAGCATCTGCTCCCTGGTGGTCAGTGCGTGTCATAGCCATCAGTCGACTGCTCATAACGGTTGCTTAGGCTTTTATATATCTAGATGTTTGGTACAACTACATTTTTAGGTCCAGATCTTTAAATTTGACTATTGTCATCTAATAGATGGCATGATAGAAATTCAAGACAATAAGAAAAATGTAGGAGACAGTTATGTGTTCATTATTTCTTTTTTAAAAAAATATTGATATTAGAAGAAGGGAGAGTGAGAAAGAGAATAATCAATGATGAGAGAGAATCACTGAGCAGCTGCCTCCTGTGCGTTCCATACTAAGGATTGAACCCGAAACCTGAGCATGTGTCCTGACCAGGAATCAAAACATGACCTCCTCTCTCATAGGTGAACACTCCACACCAGCAGGGCTGTGTTCCTTATTCCTACCTGTAGTTATATCCTCCTAGAATTAGGGGAAAGATTGCTATCCCAGTTCAGTCAACTTCCTTTCAATACAAAACTGACAGATCAGATAATGATAGCTCAGGCATTCAGTCTTTTTCCTTTAAGTGTGGGTCTGTGATAGTGAAGAAAACAGCAAAGGGGTTAGCAGCGTTGTTCTCTATTCCTCCTGTGAAAACTCTAGAGTTCAGCTCAAAGTCAGACATGATACATAAAGCAAGCAGGATGTGAGCCAGGCTTGGGACCGCAGAACCCAGGGAGCAACTCGGCCAGGAGTCGGATGTTTTTTTCTTTTCGTTTTACTGCCTTTTACATCACCAACCGCTAGGTGTGCTGATTCAGGTTAACATTAATAAAACCGGCCATTGCAAACCCATTATTCCCCTTTACAGAACAGGAAACTGGGTCACAGGTACGGCGAGTACCCTCCCCAAGGTCATGTGGGTGCCGGGGCCAGTGCGGAAGGGAAGCCTGCGTGGTCTGGCTCCACAGGGTCTTCGTTGAGCTACCGGCCTGCCACAGAGAAAGCAGACATTTAATTTACAATGCTCACCAACCGCCATTAGATAAGGCGTCTTTCCCACTGCAGATCCGTTTTCCTAGAAAGATGACTCACTTCATATGCAAGGCAGACATTACCTTGTTTTCGCTGAGCAGTTCCACAGGGAATGTTTAATCAGATTGGTGACAACTTGGGATTCTTTTTGGTCCTTTAAAAGAAGGAGGCAGACCATTAATAAGGGCTGCCTGTTGTCAGGGACAGACACTGGGTGGAGGGGTGTAGACCGGAAGGAACGTCAAGATGTGTGTTGCCATAGCTGTGCAGAAACCTGGGAATACTGCGTTTAAGTTTACAAACAGTCTCCGGGAGTTCTCAATACAATTATGTTTCCTGTATGATTTTGCAAGGGTGTTAATTGCCTGGCTAGTCATTAACTTCCCCAGGTGACTGTCAGGAAATGTAATCAATAGGAAGGGGCGGGGGGACCAAGCTGTCATGGCTTCTACCACCAAGATCCCCTTCTCACCCCTGGCAAGGCGTCGCTGTTTTAATAAAATGAGCAGGTGTGAGTGCAAGGGTGACTCGGAAAGCCACCAGCGAAATCAGTTCATCGCCTGGCTCCGAAAGGAAAAGGCAGCCAATCAGAACTTTGAAAGATAATTGCCTCATTTCCAGACTTAAATACATTATGGGCCTCCTGCTAGTGTTGCACCTGGCAGATCTACTTATTAAAGTTATGAAGGGGAAGAGTTTGCTGAGACATTTTCAATATTATGCTGACATTGGAATAAAAGGAAGGAGAAAGGTGGGAGTGATGTAATTCCGTAGATGTCTGCTCAGGTCAGGATATATCATTATTCCCACGGAGCTGCTAACCAAATTTCACCCATGGAAATATTTCAGATAATTCTGTACGAAGTAAAATCTAGTTCTTAAAGTTCCCTGGACTTTTTTATTACTCAGATATTGGCTTATCATTTAGGCCAGTGGTCGGCAAACTGCGGCTCGCGAGCCACATGCAGCTTGCGAGCCGCGGTTTGCTGCTCTGTTGACTAATGAGTTTGCTGACCACTGATTTAGGCTATCCAACTTAATATTTCTTTTCCATCTAGTCCGTTTTCTCTCGGCTTCATAGTGGCTTCCTCTGCGTGTATAGATACTGTGTGAGTAATGGGTGTGGACTGGAAGAAAATGAAATTCAATCTCTATCACTGTGCTAGCAAAACAATTATAGGTGTTCCGAAGCGTGATTAATCTTCATCAGCAAGGAAGATGTGGAATCAGTGGTCCGATTTTGGGCATCCATATTTTAACCTAATTCCCTAGACATGTTCTCCACTCTTTCCTAGATGCCATAAATAATAATAAAACACGGATGCCTGATTGACAAAAATGTGCACTTGCAAATTTTATAACTGCTTATATGAAAGGCTATTGCACTAAATAATTGTCTTTAGAATCCAGATATAACACTAACTATTGCAACAGCAATCCTTGGTATGGAGAAAGATAGTAAACTCCTATTGCATGCGGGAAAAGTTACAAATCTCAATGTAATACAAATGGGGAGACTTAATGTGTGCCAACATACTATGTACAATGTACCAGCAGCCATACATGATATCCCATGGTTCCGTGTGATATAGGAATTGCAGGTGCATAGTGCCATATGCAAAACCTTAGGGGAGTGTGTGTGACAGAATTTATACTATTTCAGGGTTTAGAATGATAATGTGATGCAAACACTGCATATTTCATGACATTCCAACTTATTGGTACTTTGGGGAAGGTTTGTTTCCTAAAGAATTTGGGCTTGGTTGACAAATGAATGATAAATCCTTGCTGCTTGCTTCTCGGAGTTTCTTGCATTTTAGTATTGTAAATATGGGTTGGGTTAACCCAGTACCAATACTTATTATTTTTCCTGACTTTCAATTATTTGTTAGGTAATTTTACAAAATGTCATTAGAATTATGTATCAAAAAGTTACAGATTGTTTTGTTTTTTTTAATTGTTTGACATCAAGTCTTAAAATAAGACACTCGGATTATGTTGGATCTGGGTTTGTGGTCACTGCGTAACCTGGTTTCTGCTGACTGCCACAGAAGTTGCATCTTGGGGGAGGTACCCTGCCGTGACAGAGACGATATTGGTTGGCCGAGTGGCCAGCTGGTGGGTAGCTGGGAAGGGCGCCAACAGAGCTATCTTTGGTGATGCTGGCATTGCACTTACAAGGCAGACACTTGCCACGAAGTTGCAAAGCGAAGCCTTTGCGAGATGGGTTGGCTGTCGGTGGATGTGTTTGGCTGCGTGCTAAAGAAACAGACAAGCTCTCCTTGGAACATGAAAGGGACCAAGTGGCCCGACTGGTGTGGTTCGGTGGTTGAGCATCGACCTTTGAACCAGAAGGTCCCAGTTCAATTCCCAGCCTTCGATGGAAGCTCAAACCCCAGTGGGAGGCATGCAGGAGGCAGCCCATCAATGATTTTCTCCCATCATTGATGTTTCTCTTTCCCTCTTCCCTCCTCTCTGAAATCAACAAAAATATATTTTTTAAAATGTGGGTGAGCAATAGATTGTTGTTGTTTTTAAGCATCTAGGATTTTTGGAATGATTTGTTATAGCAGCAAAATGTAGCCTCTTTGGACAGTTACAAGGCATATAAGAGATTAGATTAGATTAGATATATAGATGATAGATAGATAGATAGATAGATAGATAGATAGATAGATAGATAGATGACAGACATTGATGGCAAATAAATATATAGATAGATTTCTGTTCATGTTTACAGTGTCCTATAAAAGTAGTCTTTATGCTTCCTAATGTATTATAGAATCTAAGAAAATTATAGTTTGTTTGTAATATATGAAGAATTGTTCCTAAATCTCTCTTAACAATATTGACTACATTTGTACAAAGAAGCAATATTTCTGGCTAAGGTCTAATGTTTCCAGGGGTTCCAATAAAATATCCCTTGAAATTGAGTCTAGTTTTTTTTTTTATTTTATTTTCGCTTGTTTGTTTTAGGATGAGTTAAGTAATGTATTGTGAACAACTGAGGTCCATTGGCACATAAAAATAAGTGTATTTCATTTTCGGTCCCTGTGTTCTGCCCCAGCCTCTGAAAGATGGCAAGATCTTCTTAAGTAATACATCTCCGGTAAATTACATCGTAATGCTTGCGCAATAGTGTGGCATCCCTTTATTGACCATTTATTTGGGAGCCTGAAATATTGGTTCCATTGTAGATCAATCCCTCTGATAACAATTTCACCAGCTTTGCAATTTGCTATTTCAATTTGATATTGCCAGTGGTGTTAGCCCTGCTATTACTTTTATTGCTTAGATTAGTATTGAAAATATTGTGGTGAGAGAGAAGTAATATTGCCGTGATTTTATTATGAGGCCACTTTTCTTCTCCACAACGCCAGGATGCTGCCCGAGCATCAGCCTCTCGGCCGTGGAGTATCATTTGTATCTTTTATGACTGGCTCTCGGGGTTCTCCGCGAAGAATGGTAATGGCGAGTCTCAGGACTGCGGTCCTAGCAGCTCACCGCTGGAGCAAATCACATCACTCCGATGTTCCCGTTTGGAAAGTTGGCAGCACATTTTGGGGGGGAAATCCAATGATAACTGTCTCAATGTTGTCTCCGTGCCCCATGAAATTCCAGCATAATCTATGATGAAAAGGGGGAACATTATGGAAAGTTAGTTCAGCTTAAACTAACATGATTTTTCTCTTTACTGCTTGTTTTGCCCTATTATTTTTTCTTTTAAATTGCAGTTGACATTCAGTATATTAGTTTCGGGTACACAGCATGGCAATTAGATGTTTGCTTAATTTATGAAAATTTTCATTTTAAACTTCTCATAGGAAATCACTAAACTCCTTTGACCTTCATTTGCTTTGTTTGTTAGAAAGGAATAAAAACTCCAAAAATTGACAATTGGCCTAGAAAGGGGTTGGGGGTAGTTGCAGGCATGCTTTTCTCTCTGGAGAGAGAATATACCCAGGAATGTTGCTTGCTGTGTGGGGATGAAGCAAAGTCTGTTCTTACCACCATGACCGTACTCGGCTTGTCTGACACTCGATAGTTTCAAATGAACTTGATCTCATAGGCAGGCGCTATTAATGTGTTCAGCAGCTTTTCTCTAGATATCACTTGCAAGGCTTCATCCTAGAGAAATTCACTCAGCATCTCTAGTACTAATTTATTTGTTTGTTTGGTTGGTTGTTAATTGATTTCCGAGAGGAAGGAAGAGGGAGGGAAAGAGAGAAGATCAATGACGATGCACGCCCCCTACTGGGGATCAAGCCCACAACCTGGGCATGTGCCCTGACCACAATCGAACCATGACCTCCTGGTTCATAGGTTGATGCTCAAACACTGAGCCACACCAGCCGGGTGCACAGTTATTATTTTAATACAAAGAGCATACCAGCAATAACTACTATGTAGAATGTAGAGAGCCAAGTGCCTAGAACAGTGCTTGATTCTTAAAAATAGCGAATGCAGATTTTCCTATTGCGATCATGAGCACATACTTTTAGTTTTGCTGATAACCAGTGATCACATGTGAGGGCAGCATAGCTTGATTCATTATTTATGAATACTCTCAAATGTACATACAGTGATTTCACTACTTGGGACTCATATGGCAGATTCTCATCCATATGTTAAGACATCAATCTATGGTTTTTATCTTGCAGTGTTACTTCCAACCCAAATTCCCTTTATCCATCTATAATAATAAAAGCGTAATATGCTAATTAGACCGAATCTCCTTCCGGACAAAGCCGGGGCTGCCAGGAAATCCTGGGTCCCGGGTGCCAGAGGGAAGCGGTGCTGGCAGCCAGGGGAAGGAAGGCCTACTCTTGCACGAATTTCGTGCATTGGGCCTCTAGTAATAATATACAAGCTTAGAAATGTAATACATCTTATTCAACTTCCTCCCCCCCCGACAGGAGATGAGTGTAACTTCATATTTCATATGATGAAGTTCAATATTACTTTTCCAAATTAAATATTTTGCATGCATTCATATTTAGCTTTAATCATTCCTTCCTGGATCTTGTCAATTGGTTAAACCACTTAAGAAATATGTATACTTAATTCCTAGTATGTGTAATGTGCCATCATGGGCATTTGGAAAGGGAGAAGACAAAGAAAAATAAAACATTGTCCTGACCCTCAAGAAGTATATAACGATCTCTGCTTGTATCCCCTTGAGTCTATTATTGTTCTCGCTTTTCTCTCCTGGTTGCCTCTGTGCAGTGATCCCATAATTAGAATTAGTCTCACACCGCATCTCAATAAAACCAGCCCGTCCCAATGCACGGTTATGATGAGATTGGATGTGGTGATGTTTGTGAAAAGCCCGGCAAACAAAAGCCCCCTTTCGCTGTGGGAGACACAGTTTTACTTCCCTGTCAACTCTCAGGAGCTGATGCGTGTGAAGGCGGAGCAGCCGTGCTGTTTTCCAGACTCGGTCATGAATGAATGCGTCACGTCAACCCGTTCCCGAACCTTTCTAGGCAGGTTTTTCATTGCCTAATAGTGCCCATCTCCCAGGAGCCTGTGAGCATTAAGTGAGATAATCCAGGCAAAGTGCTGAGCTCGGCCCACATGGAAACACTGAATCCATTATAAAAACGAAAAGTAATGGCTGGCCTTTACTTATTACTAAGCTTGCAACAGTCATTTTATTATCTTTTCATGGTGATTATCTCATCTACGCAGGAACCCTATAAAGCACCATTACAGCTGTAATAATGATGATTTTTGTAGTGTTAATACTTAACTAGCACAGTGCCTGGCTCAGTGGAAACGATAAATATTTGCTGCACTCTTGGGGACCGCGGACCATACTACCTTCCAGGCCCCAAGTAGCGCTGTGTCAGTCAGCATTTTTGCAAGAATAGAATCTGACGGCAGCAGAAAAGGAATTGTGTTAAAGACACCGGGCCTGCTGTCTATTACAGTCCCGACGCCCACGGCGCCTCTAATGGAAATAGCTTGCTAGCCTCATGGAAATCGGGGAGCTCACCTGATTCTCACACTCGCAGGTGTTCCCCGTCTACAGAAAACAACCAATGGGGTGTTCATCGGAGATGGCGGCAGGCACGCTTTGTGCCAAAGCATTCACTGTTCTTTGTCCAACAAAAATTAGCGAATTCTTAAAAGCTGATTGAAAACTCAGCTCTCACCTGAGACTATGTTCCATCAACGCGCCTTGGGCATGCTGGGTGATGGGAGTGGAGCGTGATGAGCCGCGGCTTCTCAGCGAAGGTCATTCTTTTTATTAAGATCATTGCAATGAGTGAAAGCAAGACAGGGTTAGTCCCTGAGATGGGGCAGCCGTTTCTGTTCCTCGAGGGCAGGGAAAGCAAGCATCCTTAGTGCTTTGGAGCACTGTGGGTTAATCCCGGTGCTCCCCTTTATCTTCCGGTCCCTTGGGAGAAGAATCTCAAGGGATTGAGATAATGCTCTGGAGATGGGCAGTTTTGCACCTTGTTTTATACATTCCAATCAAAAGAGGAGACGAGTGGGTGACACGCCATGCATTGGTGATAGATTAGGGAGGCGGGAGAAAGCAAAGCGGGGAAACCTCTGGGATTGGATAAGAAGTAAAATGATTGGCACATACTTCTTTTAGTTAGGTGGGTGCGGAATAGTTAACAGTCAGCAAGTAGCTCAGTAACAATGCGGGGATGCATGGTCTCCACAGAGCATTGCCTGTGCTTTGAGGGGCCCAGAAAAGGAACATTCATTTGACATCGGAATGATATGTTATCATTGATGAAAAAAAACAGGAGGCTCAGTTACGGTAAAGATTGACCTTTGTCAGGGAGGATCCCGGCCTAGGACATGACTACCCACCATAAGCTGCTTTTTAATGAAAGAGTTTTAATTTCAGACCATCCTAGCGGTGACTTTAGGTCTCGGAGTTTGCAAGGCTGTCACACAGGCCTCCCCTGAGCGAGTGAGGTTAGCATGTGGCCCCTTTTCGTCTACACTTGCCTTCCTAATCCATGTTATTTTTCCTAACGATGACGACATCTGGCAGGCATTGACGTTCAACCTTGGGATCAAAGTTGGTTTTGCAGCCCTGCAGCGAGGAGACGCAAGTGATTTCTTGAGCAACCTCTGTGGAAGTTTCTAGCACTCAGTCTGCGCTCTGAGAAGCAAGTGGGGGGAACACCAGCTCTTTAAGCAAGCCAGCTCTATTTGTAGTGACCAGCTCACCCTCACCCTCACCCAGTCTCTGAATTTTTCATGTCCTTCCTTCAGTTTCTTGTAGGCACTGTCCCAAATGCTCTTTCCACCACAACCTCTTCATTCTAGTCCAGCCCAGGTGGTGTTTCTGTTGTCTAAGTGCCACCCTTAGCAGTGTATGGATTTAAAAAGCCTTTTCCACATATGAGTGAGATCATGTGATGCTTGTCTTTCTCTGACTGGCTTGTTTCACTTAGCCTGATACTCTCCAGGTCCCTCCTATGCGGAATCTAATGAACAAAATAAACTGAACACAGCATTGATGTCTCTATCTCTCTCTCCCTTCTCCCTCCCTCTCTGAAATCAATAAAAAAAATGTTTAAAAAAATAAAAATAAAGCCTCCCCCTCCTCCCCTCCCCGCAACTAGTCCAGGAAACTGAGTACATGTTCTCTCTGCTGTCCGTGGAGACTGTCGCCAGTGTTTCTGACACCAGCGCCCCCATCAGCCCAGGCCCTTTGCCGAAAGTATGAAAAACAGGCTCTATCCGACCTCACCTGATAAATTCATGTACAAATATTGGGCAACGCAGAGAATCACCAAGAAAGCTATGGAAGCCTACTCTTGTGTTCCATAGTCCGGAAGGAGTCTAAAATCTCGCAGATTTATTTAATGAGATCATTACTGCAGACTGCTATGAGCGCACCATTGCACTAACCCAGTGGTCGGCAAACTCATTAGTCAACAGAGCGGCAAGCCACGGCTCGCGAGCCGCAGTTTGCCGACCATTGCACTACCACCATCACTGCCATAATCACCACCCCCTAAGAAATGGCTCTAGGTGGCCTCTTCTTCTTTTTTTTATTTTTTATTTATCTTTATTGTTGAAAGTATTACAGGTGTCCCTTCCCCCCCTCCCCCCACTGACCCCCAGCACTCCACTCCCGCCCACTCCCCAGGCTTTCTCTGCACTATTGTCTGTGTCCATGGGTTATGCATATAAATTCTTTGGTTAATCTGTTCCCACCCACCCCTGCCCCCCTGAAAGTTGTCAGTCAGTTGCATGCTTCAATGTCTCTGGATCTATTTGGCTGCTTTTGCATCAACCGTTAAAATTCCAGCTTAGGGTGGGTACATGTGATGCATCTACTTTGTAAGGGCGCCTGAGCCTTGCAGATTTTATACTTGCAGATAAAGCTCTGTTTGGGTAATTTCTCAAACACTTGAAGGGAGATTCATAAAAAAAAAAAAAGGCAATCTAATGAAAGACAGATTAATTGGCTTACCATATTATCAAGTATTTTAATATAAAAATATGATGCTATAATGTATTTTACTATAAAAATATGACGCATCTTTCAGAGAAAAAGAAAATGGTCTGGACAAGCATAATTTATTTCTAGGCAGCTACTAAGGGATTAAGATCGGTTTCTGATTTATGCCCTCGGGTAGCCATCACTTTGCCTCCTTATAAACTCAGCCAATTCACAAGCAAGTGAACAGGCTTGCCATTAACTTTATGTCCCATTATAGTATTTTGTCAATACCAGTATAAACTCTACACTCATGGCGCATAGGATGGTTTTAGTAGACATGCATGGATATGTGGCCACTCAGAGTCATACCAGTGGTTCAGTGGAGAAGTTGAGAAAATTCTCAACTGATACAAATCATTGAAATGACCCCTTACAGATGTTTGGAGAGAAAAAAAATATCTTTGTAAAAGTAAAACTCCACCCATTCTCGTCAGGAGTGTGGAGTCCAAATGTGTATGTTGGCCTGGCCTGTGTGACTCGGTGCTTGACTGTTGACCCATGAACCAGGAGGTCACGGTTTGATTCTCAGTCAAGGGCACATGCCCGGATTACGGGCTCCATCCCCAGTGGGGTACATGTAGGAGGCAGCCGATCAATGATTCTCTCTCATCATTGATGTTTCTCTGTCTCTCCCGCTCCCTTCCTCTCTGAAATCAATAAAAAATACTTTTAAAAGTGTATGTTGGTAGCACTTCCTCACGGATCCGATGTTCATTTCAGCCTTTACTTACTTTCTGCCCCTGCAGGATGGAATTTCTAGTCATAGCTTCTCTTCCCATCAGCCCTTCCCACTCACGTTCCACTTGTTTATCAGTCTGGTTTCTGACCCACTTAAGGGCAATATTGCTGTCCCGTCAAGGTCTGCAGTGAATTTGTTTTTTAGATCTTTGCCCCTGAAAACCAGAAGAATGTAGGAGAGTCCATACTATCTTCTGGGGGAAATGTGGCTCTCAGGGACTAAGAAAGAGCTTTATGAGAGGGTACTCTGGTTGGGCAATAACTTTGAAGGTCAGTGGAAGACACAGCTTGATGTTTACTTGTCAGCTTCGCAAGTCCTTTCCCATAAGCATAAAGTGGATCAAGCCTGCAACCAGGGTGCATCCCCTTGACTGGGATCAAACCCACAACCCTTCAGTCCACGGGCTGACGCTCTATCCGCTGAGCAAACCAGCTGGGGCTGTAGAACACCTTTGAAAATCTATTCTAAAGCAGCTCGGAAGAGAGAGTCTGAATATTTAGAAATATGTAATCAACCATATTGGTCAAGGTTTTCCGTGCCCGTCAATACAGGCAGAAACACAAATCTGGCTGTGCGCATTCATGGCTGGCTCCCTTACACCCCGAAAAGGTGCAGGTCTCCACTCTCACCAGCTCAGTTCAGCTGTGAACCATGTGAATAAAGAACATAAATAATATATAATTACATGGGATCAATGTGTAAATACATTAGTGTTAGTAATATTTTTGCTGACATTAGAGTTAGGAAACTGAAAACAATTTGCATTCTACATACAAAACTACGCCAATAAAACTTACATGCAGGGTTATTGGGGGAACTGCATTAATATTTAAAGCACTTGAAAGAGTCCCTGCCCAAAGTAAGGACTCATATTAATAGAGAGAGAGAGATCATTAATTTAAAATTAGCTAATTAGATATCAAGTGTTAACTAGCATTTCTATCCGGGAAGGGAGGTGGGGAGCAACAGACCTGGTTGTGCTACTTTTAAAAATACTTCATTTTTCATGGAGAAGTAGTAGCAGCCTGGAGTCAACATGGTGCCTAGCTATTCTTCTGTGATTTATTGGAAACTTGTCACTGGCCTGATTCTCTCTGCCTCCACAGAATTCATTAATCCCATGCATTTCCCTTTGCATTATTCCTTGCTTCCTGTGAATTAGTTTTGTTAAGAAGATTGAGTGACTATAAATTCCTGCCAGCATAGGTGATGTTTTTATTATTATTATTATTATTATTATTGTGGTGGTGGGTGTTGTTTTCTCTCTAGTCCTCAAGATTATACAGGGTAAAATACTCAATTGATACACTCTGAAATGGATATTTCCAGATTACATGAGATGACTCTGTTTTCTTTTAGAGCTGCATTTGCCCCACAAAGTATGGCTAGTCCCTGTTCATGTGCCATTTGAAAAGTGATTGTAGATTAAGAAAAAAGGAAAAAAGGGGGGGGTGCAATGGTACTTCATCTTCTACTTGACTTTGGACATTATTGTAGGATAAGGTGTTATCTGGCATCCCCACTTTGTAGTTTTGTAAGTCACTAATGCACATCATAATTCTAATGTGTCATTCATATTTCATTCTTATATCCTACAAATACGTGAATTTTACCAATTGCCATAGATTAGAGGAAAAAATTATCCACAGGAATCTTTCTGGGGATTCTACTGACTTCTAAATAGAATGAATTTCAGATGCTAGAGACGTTATTCTAGCACTCAAATATATTTCACGTCTACTTGTCATTTAAAAAAAAAAAGATGGAAGGCTTATGCGTATTCTCTTTCCTAGACGGAGACAGCTGTTTGTTCTGTGTACAACAGGTGTCCAATAAATGGTTTGGGTGACTGTCAGTGGTGACTCTTAATGACTCTATCCTGAAGTAATTATTCCTGTGTTATGTGAAAACCATGTTTCTTAGAAATTACCTCATGATGGTTTTCCGCTGACACAATTATGTACACTTTGATAAAATTAAATTCTATTTTAAGCTATCCTGTACTGCGAATATAATTTACTGATTTAGAGAGTTTCAGAATACCATTAGCACGAACAATGAAAAGAATTAAAATATGCGTGCCCACGAAACAATAAAGGCTTATCAAACGTGTTCAAGTAAAAGACAACAATGAAATGAACGATTAGCTTTCAAAGTAGTGGCAGCTGCTCTGAGACTGCTCCCGGGATGCTTCCCTGTCCCACGCATCCGCTCCTTCATCCAAAAGAGCGAAACTCTCAAAAGAGACCTATGGGACCAAAGAAATCCAGGGTTCTGTGGAACTGGAATTTTAAAAGGCATTTCTTATTTGTAACCCTGCTTACTTAAAAAGAGGATTTGAAGCACATCAACTGGATATATGCGCAAATATCTTTCCCCATAATCACTTGTGCTATCACTTGATGTTATCATTTCCATTGGTTTTACTTATCCTTCTAGTAAGAGTCTATACCTGCAATGTCCCAAAGGAACATTTGCCAGAACTCTGCATTTATTTGTTGTAGAAAACATAACAACCCTAATATCCATGAATATAAGTTTCTATTACATTGTTAAGAAGTTGCATATTCTAGCACTGATGAAGTAGCTTGGATCTGAATATCGAACTAGCCCTAACACACGAAATAAATATAAGTTAATTGTTCTAACCAGATATCTGAATTAACGTGGCTCATTGATCCAGTGAGAAATGGCATATTTGAAGAAGTGCTAATGACAATATGGTACTGTAATACAGATTGTGCCTACATGCAAAGAACAAGTGTTAACACACCTTGTCCAAATTCCGTTGAATAATGATAATGATAATAATAATAATAGTAATAGCCATAATGACATTTGAAAATAACCATGTTTTTTTTTTTTTAATATATATTTCCCTTCAGAGAGGAAGGGAGAGGGAGAGATAGAAACATCAATGATGAGAGAGAATCATTGATTGGCTGCCTCCTGCAGGCCCCCCACTAGGGATGGAGCTCGCAACCCCGGCATGTGCCATGACCGGGAATCGAACAGGTGATGTCCTGGTTCATAGGTGGACACTCAACCGCTGAGCCACACCAGCTGGGCTGAAAATCACTGCTTTTGAACTGGATCTTTAAAGCTAACCAAATTGGAAGTTAAAACGACTGTTCATAATATCATAGACTTTTAAAGGTACATCCAACTATCCTCCAGAGCTCTCTATCTCATTTACAAAGGGGGAAACTAATGCACAGAGAGGCTGAGGTTTAGTTCATACTATATAACTTCATGGGTAGAAAAAAGACTAAAATGGACTCTGTCTGTCCCACTTGCCAAATTATACTTGTTCAGCCATTGGAAACATTTTCCACATCTTGCAGTATGTTGGTGTGTGTTTGTGGAGTTAACCCACACATGTACTTCCTGATACTTTCAACAAAATTATCTTCAATAAATACTAAAAGCAACAAAAAGTTCATGTTCTGAGTCCAGTTTACAATATTTACTTCAGATATAAAAGGAGAGTTGAGGGAAAGGTTCAACTATCATATCTTAATATTTTAAATGTGATAAAATACATAATGTTTGCCATTGTAATCCTAACTATACAATTCAGTGACATTAACTACATTCTGAATGTTGTGCAGCCATCACCACTATCTTGTCTCCAAAAAGTTATCTCCCCAAACAGAAATTCTGTAGCCATTATGCAATAATTTCCCACTTCCCCCTCTAGCCTCCCCTGGCGAATGCTAATTTATTTTCTGTCTCAGTGAACTTAACTATGCTAGAGAGTTCACATAAGTGGGATCACACCATATTTGCGTTTTGACTCACATATTTTCAAGGTCCCTTTGCATTGCGGCATGTATCAAAACTTCATTTATTTTTATGGGCGTTGTGAGGTTTCTACCTTTTGGCTATAGTCCCAACCGTCTTTTTGTTTTGGGATAATTAGCAGACCTTTTAGATTATTATTTATTTTTGTGGAGCATCAACTTTTGTTGCTACTGTTGGTTAATCAGACATTGGAAAATAAGAGGATTTCAGGCATGATAATTAGTACAATAAAAATGAGAGTCAATATTGGAGCTTTAAATGCTTTTTATTTTTTTTCTCTTTAGTATCCATTTATGTTTTATACTATTATGTCAGTCATAGCAAATTGCAAATGGTTAAAGAGAATAATCAGAGTATAGAGTTGAATTGTATAATTTTCTATTTAAAAAATTCCCTCTTCCTTTAAACATTAATAAATATGCTTCATAATACTATATATATTCTATACTAAGTTAATAAGCGTTTCTGAAAATATTTCTTTGACATGAAACACTTGGAAAGGCTTATGAATACTACTGGCAAAAATGAAGGATGAATTAATGACCACTACCTATGGAGAGAGTTCATTCAAAGACCATCAAAAGGAGAACATGAAAAAAACAAGTTTAGTTTAAATTTTCTGACCAAATCATTTTATCTTCTTCCCTGAAAGTTCTATTTTAAAGGGAAACCAAAAAGAAAATATGATTAAAGCATCAAAACATCTTCCTGTTCATTTGCTACTCACCAATAATCCATTGCATGGACTCATTTTTTTTTTTTAATATTAACATGTGAAATGTGTTTTGGAGAAGAAGGAAGATAATTGTTTATAATTAACGTAGTGGATTTTCACATTTTTTTTCCCAGATGAATTCAAGTTCTTCATGAAGAGGCTGCCCATGAATTATTTCCTCAACACGTCTACCGTCATGCACTTGTGGACAATGGATTCTAATTTCCAGCGCCGCCATGAGCAGCTGGAGAACAGCATGAACCAGCTTTTCCTGAAGGCGCAGAGAATTGTGCACAAGCTCTTTAGCCTCAGCAAGAGGTGTCGCAAACAGCCCCTCATCAGCCTGCCCAGACAGAGGTAAGGCACGGGCGGCGATGTCCACAACTGCGGGCATTGTTTTCCCAGGGGGCTCCGTTTGTGTCTGCACACAGGTGTGGGATACACATGGCCCAGTGTTAGTCACGTGATAGGCAATCATCAGAAAACACAGTATGATCTCCAGTCTCCAAGTTATAAATTGTGGTTACTTTCCAAAGTAATATAGTCCATGAGAACATACAAAGCAACACTTTCTAATTTTTTTGTTTTCTTTAAAAATTTTTTTTTTTTTTTTACTTTCATAGAAGGGAGAGGGAGGGAGATAGAAACATCAATGATGAGAGAGAATCATGGATCGGCTGCCTCCTGTGCGCCCCCTACTGGGGTTCCAGCCTACAACCCTGGCCTGTGCCCTGACTGGGAATCGAACCATGACCTCCTGGTTCATGGGTCGGTGCTCAACCACTGAGCCAGCCAACTGGACTTTTTTCTTTTATTGTTCACATTGAGAAGTCATGATAACGTGGTATGTGAGGTAGTCAACTAAGAGTTGTATCCCAGTGAACACAAAAACACGAAGCCTTATGGTTAAATGTAAGCATTGGGATAAGCTGGGCCACAGAGTGAAATTTCTTATTATGCAATTCTGAATTAAAAGAATATAAAGTTTATGTTCTTTGATTAGTGTTCAGAGGACCGAATCTCTGAAAACTGCTGGAGAAGTTACTAATAATTTATGTGAAGGATGACAGACTATTAAAATACTGTATCTGAACTCTAATTTCAAGAAACACAATTTTTAGACTTGCTACTTTAAGATATATTGACCAGACAGTGCCATAAAAATTGTATTTATTTATTTGAAGTCAGATTAAAAATACATCAGAATGAAAAGCTAAGGGAAAATATAGAATGATATCACAAAAAGTATGCATTTGCACTATCTCGGTAATAAAATGCTTGCATTTTGACTTGATGCTTAAATCATTAAGAGGAGAAATCTATAATTATAGATTTTTTTCCCCTGAAAAAAAGAAAACACCTGAAAGTCTATACATTTTTCAAAATAAATCATTGGCATTTTTTTCAATTCATTGGATTTTAGGATATTCAAAATTTATGTAACCATCACCACAATCCAACTGAGAACGTTTTTATTCTCCCCAAAACAAATCCAGCAGTAAGTCCCCATACTCCCACACCCAGCCCTCGGCTATTGAGCTCGAGAAACCACTCACCCCGCCTGTCCTGACAGCTGTCCCCGGCGTGGACATGTCTTACAAAGGCAGTCATGCACTATGTGTCTTTGGGACTGGCTTCTTGCATTTAACACGGTGCCTTCAGGCTCACCCAGGTAGCGTGTATCAGTAGTGTGGGTCTCTCACATGTCATGCATTCACTCATCCTTTGATGGACATTTTGGTTGACTCTACTTTTTGGCTAGGGTGAATAATGCCGCTGTGAACATTCATGTATGTTTTTTAACGTGGAGGTAAGTTTTCAGTTTCCTGGGGGATATACCTGAGAGTGAAATTGATGAGTTAAGGTAACTATACGTAACGTTTTGAGGTGCTGCCAAACTGGTTTCCAAAGTGGCTGCAGCATTTTATGTTTCCATGGGTGACAGCTCCATTACCCCACATCCTCTGTGATGTTGTCCCTCCTTTGATTGCAGGCGTCCTGGTGGGTGTAAAGTGGATCTTGTGGTTCTAGTTTCTGTTGCCCAGTGCCTAATGATGCTGAGTATCTTTCCTGTGCTAAGTGCTCATTGGCTGTTGTCTTGGAGAGATGTCTATTCAGATTCTTTACTCACTTTTCCTTTGACTTTCCTTTTGTTATTGAGTTGTTGTAAGAGTAAGTTATGTATTTGGATGCTGGTCTCTCACAGTTATATGATATACGAATATCTCCTTCCATCCTCTGAGATGTCTTTTTCACTTCTCTCTCTCTCTCTCTCTCTCTCTCTCTCTCTCTCTCTCTCTCTCTCTCTCTCTCTCATTAGTTTAGTTTAGTGTGCCAATTTGGTTTCAAAGAACTAGCTTCTGCTTTTCTTCATATTTTTATTTTTTCTTATTTGACTTTTCCCACTGTAATTGTTATTTCCTTCCTTCTGTTTGCTTGTGTTTACTATGATCTTTTTTTTTTTTTTTACTTTCATGGGGAGAAAAGGTAGGTTATGATTTAAGAACTTTGATTTTCTTAGAATATAAGCATGTCCAGCTATAAATATTCCTTTGAGCACTGCTGTAAGTTTTATTTTATGCATCCTTTAAGATTTTTTTATTTCTTCTACACATAAGGTGCTTTTATATATAGCTGCCTGTGCACATTCCCAAGTAGAGAATCCCAGTTGGCGGGAGACACCGTTACTAAGGCATAATGAACTGCATGCTTCCCGTGTGGAGTAAATCCAGTTTGTAAACCACTAAAGTAGATGGTTGTACCCATCAAACCAAAGTGGGAACTGTAAGCGTATGGTGGGTCCGGAAGCAAGGGGACGAGTTTGGCCACACACAGGTTGGCTCTAAGAAGTTGGCTTAACAAGTCTGGGCAGAGCGGGACGTTGGCATCTGAAGCTCAGAGGATGCCTGAGCAGGCGGGATGGCGATCCTGGGGGCTTGTGAAGCCATGAGATCTGAATATAATGTCACGAAAAATGTGGAGGTAGAAACTGTGGGTGCACGTAAAGGGTGGGTGGAAAAACGGAAACTGCTAGTGAGCAGAGAGCAGGGTTGGGCACAAGTGGTTGACGGTTGTCCATCTGTAAACCTCCGCTTGCCCCATCCTGGGAATCACAAGAACCACGTTGCGGTGTTGCTCAGTAGAGCGTCAGCTCATGGTCCACCGGGTCTCGGGCTTAGTTCCCTCCCAGTTAAGGGCATTACCTGATGGCAGGTTCCTTCCCTGGCCCCGGCCGGGCACATTGGGAGGCAACCAATCAATATGTCTCTCTCACATTAGTGTTTCTTTCTCTCTGGCTCTGCCCCTCCCTTCCACTTTCGCTAAACAAAAAAAATCAATGGAAAAATATCCTCAGGTGAAGATTGATAATAACACAAAAAGAACCACATTCATGTCTAGAAAAACAATTTAAACATCCAAATTTTCCATAAAAGTGTAAGATATTTAAGGAATGCATGAAAACATGAAACAATCCAAGTTGGATGTATACAGAAGAAATAAATAAGCAACTTAAAATGAAGATGTATTATGTGGAACAAGTTTCAATAAACTAGAGGACTTACTAGTTGATTTATTTTGTTCAGAAGTTTTAGAAAACAAAGATTGCTAAAGGCATTTCTTGAATTCCTTTTTCCAACGCAGCCTAACTCCTATGCTAGCCATCACTCCGGGCACACGCCGTGCAGACTTCTTGCTAGATGCAAGAGTCCACTGGATTTGGGTTTTTACCCATGGCCATTTTTCTTCTACTAGGAATGTGAGATATTGTTTCTGTTTTGTTTTCTCATTTTAATAGAATATAAAATGACATTGGAAAAACTAAAAACCAATATGTAGTATAATCAGTTACTAGAATACAGTGGGAAAAAGTTTGGCTCTTTGTGGGGTATATTTCCAGAAATTTCTAAAGAAGTGGCTAAGCAGCCCTAGCTGGTTTGGCTAGTGGATAGAGCATCGACCTATGGACTGAAAGGTCCTGGGTTTGATTCCCGGTCAGGGCACATGCCTGAATTGCAGGCTCCGTCCCCAGTGTGGGGTGTGCAGGAGGCAGCCAATCAATGATTTCTCTCTCATCATTGATGTTTCTACCTGTCCCTCTCTCTTCCTCTCTGAAATCAATAAAAATATAGATTTAAAGAAGTGTCTGAGCAACACCAGTGACTCAATTCCATTGCAGATTCTGATTTTTGTCCTGCCTCTATGATAGTCTTCCCAGCTTTTTGTTTTAAACTCATCACTGTAAGAACTGGATTTCAATATCTGATATTCTAACATCTTGAAATACAAATAAAAGCGAACAAAATGCATCTTCATAAATAAAATGATTTCTGACACTTCCTGCGTAATGGCAGGTAGGTTGTTTTCCTACATGATGTAGCTTTTCTTTATGATGCTTTCTTTTTGGTAAAGCACGACACTCAGAGTAACCCCTTCCCCCAAGTCTGCACTGCCATCACCACCGTTCCTCTCATGAATTTAGGTGACACCAGAATCCCCTTTCTCACCTGGAAACCGGAGGACATTGGTGACCTGATGTCCCTGAGGCAGTCACCTTTTGCTACCCTAAAACTTCTGACATAAGTAGCAGAGACATTCATTTAATGATAGGACAATAACTATGAAAACTACTGAAAAGTATTCACAGATAATTCTTAAAAAAATAACTATACTATTTTGTGCAGCCAAGGATCCATAGGAATATTTCATTTATGGTCTTTTTTGTAAACCTTTAGCAACCAACTCCTTAAGGGGTAAATACCCCCAATCTTTAGCATGAAGCAATTTTGTGATATAAATATTTCCTCCATGGCCAATTGCAAGCTGCCTGTGTGATGGCGTTGACCATGGAGTAGTGAAGAGACGGGCACAGTTGGCTCTTGCAGGCGCCAACAAAGCCACCTACAAATGGAGGAACATATGTTTTTCTAAAAAATATTTTTCATTGATATCGGAGAGGAAGCGAGAGGGAGAGAGGAATAGAAACACCAATGATGAGAATCATTGATCTGCTGCCTCCTGCCCGCCCCCGTCCGGGGAGTGAGCCCGCACCCCGGGCATGTGCCCTGACCTGGACTCGAAGCCACAATCTCTTGGTTCCTGGGCTGCTGCTCAACCACTGAGCCACACCAGCCGGGCGGGGACAGTTTTAAAAATTAGTTATAACGTGGGATTTAAAACCGTGGGGTTCACATTTTGCAGTCCCCTACATTAAATTATTTGGTCCACCTTGAACTTCAAATGGACCTTCTGCGCACACGTACAAAATCACGACCAGGTCATTTGGAAAATATTGGTTGGTTACTTATGAAGATCTCCCGTGTGTTGACACACATCATTCATCCTACAATACCAAAACAGTTTCAGCCCTTACACTGCCGTTGCGTGTGTGGGCAAAGTCGTTACGTGTTGAAAAGCTGTGGATCGCAGAGGGGCAGACACAAGTTTTCCAAATTTGTAATCTTAACCTTGAAAGCTTGAGATTGCACATTGGTTTTAAATATGTCAGTTGCCGTAATATGAAACGTCCATACGTCTGAGGTGATCGCTTCATTTCTCCCCGTTTTGACCACGGACCTGCCCATTAGCCCAGTCTAGCCGTAGTTTGCCTGCCCGTCCTTCTTGCAAGTAAAAAAGGTTAGAAGTGCCTGCCCAGCGCAGAAAACGCTGCATACGGAGCTTTGTCTCAAGCCCACCCCTGGGCCAGCGGGCAGCGCCGACCTTATTCATCCGCCTGTTTTGGGGTTTGTTTGTTTGTTTGTTTGTTTTTAAATGGTCTCCACCTACTTGCGCTTTTATTGATTTATTTTTTAATCCTCACCCAAGAATATGTTTCCGCTGATTTTTTAGGCAGTGAAAGGGAGGGGGAGAGACGGAGAGAGACACGTTGAGAGGTTGCCTCTCCCACTAGCCAGACTGGGGCTGGGGATCGATCCTGCAACCGAGGGATGGGCCTGGGACCAGACCTGAACCTGGGACCCTTCTGTCTTTGGGCTGATGCTCTGTCCGCCTGCAAAACCGGCCAGGGCAAGTCCAGGCTCTCTGAAGTCATCATAGCTGTCCTGGACTATGTATGATTGCACCATTATTTGAGAGAGGAATAAAATCACTTTTTTTCCCCCTAAGTCAGTATTACCTGCCTCAAGTTCCTGTAGCCAGCTTCATCCCTAACTAATAAAAGGCCCTCACTGAATGGCCTCCAAATCCTTTACAATTGCAGAAGGTGCAATTTAATTAAAAAATGACATTATATGATTAATACAGGGACCTTTTGCTGAGAGCAATTTTATATGAAACTTTAGGGAAAAGTCAGGATATTAATTTTCCTTATACTTCTGTGCTACAAAAGAATGTTATTATTTTTGTTTCACTCACTTTCTGGTACCTCACATGCTAATAATGAAGCAGTAAATGTAGAGAGTGTAATGCATCCTCAGTATGTTATTGAGACATGTAAAACATGCAACAGTGACAACGTAGCCAGCAAATGGAAGGAGCTTAAATAATTATTAAACATGTCCAAAATAGAAAACACGATTTCTTACGTACAGGTCATTTCTAACACATTCCTGAAATTTCTGCAAAATGTGTTCTCATGAGTTTCAGAGTCAAAGTAGAATTTGTCGTAAAGATAATAGCATCAATTCTAAAAGAAACGCGTTGTTATTTGTGTAGAGTGATACACAGCATCTTGGATTCTGACTCGAGGGAGCCAGGGAGACACACTCTCAAGAAGAAAAAGGAAAGGGCATGTCCCACCCTTTTCGGTAGGAGGCCACTTCTGAACAAATTTTAAGTCAGCAAATCTGTCCTTTCCCTCAGCCGGCTTCCTTTTGCCTAATTCTTGGGGTCGCCTTGACTTCAGCTCTTCTGACTCTAAGTTGTTCTTATTTTTTACTTTTTTAAAAAAAAAATATTTTTCCATTGATTTTTAGATAGAGTAGAAGGGAGAGGGAGAGAGTGAGAGAGAGAAACAATGATGTGAGAGACACTTTGATTGGTTGTCTCCTTCATGCGCCAGAGATCCAGCCTGCAACCTAAGTACGTGCCCTTGACCTGAATCGAACCCATGACCCTTCAGCCCAAAGGCAAACGCTCTAACCACTGAACCAAACTGGCTAGGGTTGCTCTTACCATTCCTCCTTTGACCTTCAGCTCAGAAATCATTCCATGATCTTTCAACTTATTAGATCTTGATAGATATTAGGTGAACATAGTTATTTCAAAACGAATTCATACCTGGGTATATAGGGTGTTTGCGTTTTTTTTAAACGCCTTGCTAGCCAGAGCAGTACCCAGTGTGAGGCATATAGGCAGAGCAAAAACAATCATGTTAAAAGGGAAACAACTGTGCGATTATAAGGTTGTGAATGTTCTCGTTTTCCTCTCCTGGATCCAAGGTCGCGTGGGGCAATCGGAGAGCTAGTTTCCTTGATGTTTTGTCCAGAGATCTCCGTCTATAACCGAGGATCGTTCGGGATAGAGGTCCAAATCCAAGCCCCGGAGGCACCCTCCTTAGATAGCCATTTTCGGTAATATCGTCAGACCGAAGGGCTTTGCTCCTTTAGGGAGTTCTGTGGACTTAGGGATGGGTGTCTTTGTGTGTGTGTGTGTGAATTCCACAAAATAACAGGTCAACGGCTCATTGTGTGTTTTCAGTAAAAGTCTTAGTGTGTGTCTTAGTCTCCTTTTACACGCATTCACGTGCTCCCATGGGAGGGAAGGCAGCCGAGGGCAGTACTGAATGGGACGCATTCCCAGTAAGAGATGGTGTTCTAGCGCTCGCTATGCAGCTGTCTTATAGTACGGCTTCCCACACCTTCCCACATTAAACAGTCTTCTAAGAAAGATTAAGAGGGTCTTTACCAAAATGCTTTCCCCCCCGCCTGGTAACTCAATGGAGTTGCCAGCTAAAATAATTAGATTTGAGAACAATATAGATGGCTCCAGGGGACTCTTAACGCTTCCCCTAACTTGCTTACAAAAGGGAAAGAAAAGAGTCCTATCAGAAATGCCCTGCAAATGAGTTGGAAAGCCGACACTCTCCCGCTTTCCCAGCACTACTTGGAGTATCACTGCTTATACAATCAGAATCCGTTTCTTATTTTTTGCCGACCTCAGGTTTATGCAACAGAGGGTAGGCGGAGGGCTCTGTATCTGGCTTCGTTTTCTCCTCACTACCAAGTTGATGAGAAGCCCTCATTGTGTTTCACTAAATAACTTGCATCTTATGAGATATTTATTGTTTTCTAGAAAAAATACATAAAATATATAGTTTTTTATGTATTTTTTTATTGATTTCACAGAGGAAGGGGAAGAGAGGGGGAGAGAAACATCAATGAGGCACATTGATTGGATTGGCTGCCTCCTGCACGCCCCCTACTGGGGATTGAGCTTGCAACCCAGGCGGGTGCCCTCACCGGGAATCATACTGAATCAAACCGTAGTAACCTACTGGTTCATAGGTCAATGCTCAACCGCTAAGCCACGCTGGCTGGGCTCATTCCAGTATTTTGCATGAGATGGAAAGTTGCATTAAGTTGGTACAGGAAGTTACTTCTTAGAAAAATGTTATGGAGTGAAGGGAATAAACGTATTCTTTGTTGATATTACATTAACCATCACCGGTTTGTATGTGGACCATAAAGTAAGAATCAATAGAAATTCCAAGACACTAATGTTTCTGTAAATCTTATAATGTTATTGACAATAAAATTCCTAGACTGGATGCACTTTCAGTTTTTAAACAGATTTAAATCAGGGCTGAGAGGCAGTCTCATTTCTGTTTGCATCACTTCTGAACAATTTCACTGGTATTATGGAAGAAATGGATACATGTTTACTTGCCAAAGTAAATACATCATCCACCATTGGGATGGTGTGATGGTTTTATTACCTCAAAACAGAAGCTCATCTTATAAAACAGAATTATTATGTTATTCATGAACCTTCCCCCAGCAAAATGTTGTGGCCAGCGGTAAACACCATGATGTAGGGGTGACCTGACTAGCTGAGAGTAGACTAGAATCTTAGTGTATTATCTACATAAAAGAGAAATAAAAAAAGTGTTTTCTCATATTCTATGAAAGTCTCTTCTGTCAGCTTTCATATACATGACATTGGAGGCTTCCATCGGTGCAGATGAAATTGGTTATGTCAAAACTGTCACCAGTCAATATACTGATAAGGTAGTATATGTCCTGAGCTCTTTTCCATTCTAAATGAGGGCAGTAATTAAAAAAACTGTGATGTTAAACTAAAGAACAAAAATCAGCCTGGCTGGTGTGGCTCAGTGGTTGAGCATCGACCCAAGAACCTAGAGGTACCCGGTTTAATTCCCGGTCAGGGCACATGTCCCAGCTGCAGGCTGGATCCCCAGTGGGGGCCTGCAGGAGGCAGCCAATAAATGGCCCTCTCTCATTGATGTGTCTATCTCTTTATCTTCTCCCTTCCTCTCTGAAATCAATAAAAACATTTTTAAAAATTGGGTAAATCTTACAAACACTGCCTTTATCCAATCAACCTTGCTCAATTAAGTGGGTGGGGGAGGAGGGTCTCCTTTGGGTATTTTTCACAATAAACTGAATCTCATGCTTAACTTGATAACATTATGTAAAGCAGTATGCAGCCTTTAATCTTCATAGTATGTTTAATAGCATTCATGCCGAGGACAAAAAAAAGAACCTCTGTCACCTCCTTTTATCATTATAATTTCCTCACATGTATCGCTCATATTTATGTGTATGTACTGTGTATATGTAAACACACAGAAGGTCTACACACATGTACCAAGTCATTACAAATGGTAGAGGGCTGAAATCCAGAGTCATTTTACTTGAGCATTAAACAAAAATTACATTTTCTAAAATCAAATGGCTTTATAAATCAAGAAGGGAAAAACTAACCATTACCAAGCTATGTTTATGTTTAACACTGAAAAATCTCTATAACACTGAAAACACCCACACACATACCCACACACACATACCCACCCACACAACTTGGAAAGACTTCATTTGAGGCAGCCACTACAAGTTATAAAGTTGGTGAATACATTTCAAAAATCAATGCCAATTGAAATCAAAATCCCCTTTCTCACAATCTAGATGCACTTCAGACAGCAGCAAATAGAACAGCACAAAAGAACATCGATGTGACAAAGGAACACGGGAGAAAATGAAGGTCAGTTTGTTGTGTTTGTTCTATTAAACCAGCAGGCAGACTTCATGTAGGTTTCTCAGAGGAGACAAAAGGATCAAGTCTGAGGCCGTACCTTTTATTGAGCTGAAATAAAATTAATTCATACAAGAAGGAGAGTTTGCCATCAACAATCTAAAAACAGAGTAGTAAGGATATAAGGAAATCCTACCAATTTTAAGGCCGATTTATATCTATAAAATATTGTCCTCAATCTTATCCTTAGCACGCACACGCGCACACACACACACACACACACACACAACTATGAATTAGAAACATAAGCAGGACAGGACATGATTATGATCAAAATACATGTTTTTTTGTTTCATAACCTCATCTAAATTCCTCTTGAAATGAAATAAATTACATCACTACCAAATTACATCACTATATTCGGGAATGTGCAGAGAATTTTAAGCGTGTACCCGTTTTTGCTCTGTAAATACAGTGTTACAAGGTAGTTAGGGTTATTCCCCTAAAATTATAAATGAGGGAACTGAAGGTTAGATCATCTAAAAGGTTGCCCCAGCTGGTGTGGCTCGATGGTTGAGCATTGACCTATGAACCAGGAGGTCACAGTTCAAAGCCAGTCAAGGGCACATGCCCAGGTGGCAGGCTTGATTCCCAGTAGGGGGCGTGCAAGAGGCAGCTGATTGATGATTCTCATCATCCATGTTTCTCTCTCTCTCTTCCTCTCCCTTCCTCGTCAAAATCAACAAAAATATATTTTTTAAAAATGGGAAGTTTTATATGTAAGAAATACCAAATCCATAAATATAGGTTTGTAATCTATCAATTAACATAGCAAATCTATACATATATCTTAGTGGCAGCATTTGCATTTGCATGAGACACAAGCCGATGAGTCTTGTATTTCAGTGGGAAAATGAATGGGGGGCCGTTTGGAAGGGCTGACGCATTTAAATGAGGCGGCCTATGAAAAGCGGGCTCCCTTAAAGAGACACGGCCCTGGGTGCTGCAGCCAAGGGGCCCTTTCAGGCACGTTCTGAGGGCGCCAGTGTGTCTCTGCACCTGTTGCTAAGAGGAGGTGCGACCGCTCGAGCTGCAGAGAGGATCTGCCTCAAAGACGCTGGAAAATAGCCTCTCTGTCGTGTTCTGGCTCGTGAATAGAGATGTTTCTCTCCCGGGGGGGAGGGGCGGGCTGTGGCGGCATTCCGGGGAGACACCTGGGAAACTTGGCAGCCTTGCTGCCTGCGCCGCCAGCGAGAAGGGCTGTACAGTGAGCGGGGAGCCAGGCAGCCGGGCCTTTCTGGCGCAGGGGCGCAGGGAATGCTAATGTCCTTGTCCCTGCGCCGCGAGGCCAGCTCCACATTCTCGAGCCTTGTTTCGCAGTACAGTTCGCTCCATCTCCCCAAGTTTGAAATCCCATCGTTGGGCTCGAATTGCAGAGTTCTAATTTTGCGAAAGGATCGTTGTGCGGTGGAGGAAAATGTCAAAATGGAGTTATGTCTGCCCGGCTGGTGTGGCTCAGTGGTTGAGCACTGACCTGGGAGCCAGGAGGTCAGGGTTTGATTCCTGGTCAGGGCACAGGTGGGGGTGGGGGCCCCGTCCCCAGGGTGGGGCGTGCAGGAGGCAGCCGATCCATGATGCTCTCTCACCCCTGATGTCTCTCTCACCCTCACCGGTCCTCTCTCTGAAATCAATTCAAAACATTCAAGGAAAACTAAGTTACTTCTGGTCCTGCCGTTTCTAGTTTTAGTAGATCAAAGGAATGCCTTGTTGAATCTAAGATGAGCTGTTATGCTTTCCATTAGACGCAGGCTGTGCCCATGCGGTCTGCGTCCCGGGCCGGCCTGGCCTGCTGGGCCTGCGGTGCACGCCCGCCCTCGTGTGTGCAGCCGCGCTGGTGTGGTGCCCTCGTGTGTGCAGCCGCGCTGGTCTGGTGCCCTCGTGTGTGCAGCCGCGCTGGTCTGGTGCCCTCGTGTGTGCAGCCGCGCTGGTGTGGTGCCCTCGCGTGTGCAGCCGCGCTGGTGTGGTGCCCTCGTGTGTGCAGCCGCGCTGGTGTGGTGCCCTCGTGTGTGCAGCCGCGCTGGTGTGGTGCCCTCGCCGCGTGCAGCCGCGCTGGACTGGTGCCCTCGCCGCGTGCAGCCGCGCTGGTCTGGTGCCCTCGCCGCGTGCAGCCGCGCTGGTGTGGTGCCCTCGCCCTGTGCAGCCGCGCTGGTCTGGTGCCCTCGCGTGTGCAGCCGCGCTGGTGTGGTGCCCTCGCGTGTGCAGCCGCGCTGGTCTGGTGCCCTCGCGTGTGCAGCCGCGCTGGTCTGGTGCCCTCGCGTGTGCAGCCGCGCTGGTCTGGTGCCCTCGCGTGTGCAGCCACGCTGGTGTGGTGCCCTCGCGTGTGCAGCCGCGCTGGTCTGGTGCCCTCGCGTGTGCAGCCGCGCTGGTCTGGTGCCCTTGCCGTGTGCAGCCGCGCTGGACTGGTGCCCTCGCGTGTGTAGCCGCGCTGGTGTGGTGCCCTCGCCGTGTGCAGCCGTGCTGGTCTGGTGCCCTCGCGTGTGCAGCCGCGCTGGTCTGGTGCCCTCGCGTGTGCAGCCGCGCTGGTCTGGTGCCCTCGCGTGTGCAGCCGCGCTGGTCTGGTGCCCTCGCCGCCAGCACCGCTGCTCCCTCTGCCCGGGCACGAAGCCTCTGGCTCGCTGTTCGCTATCACCTCCCGGAGCAGCTCTGCGGGGCCCCGAGCGCTATTCTCTGTCGCATTATACTCTCAACTTCCTCATGGCGCTTCTGCAGCCTTACTGTTTCCTGTTTATCCCTTCCCGTATGCATCGAGGAGTAAATCCACAGTGGGACCATGTCTCCTTTTCAGCATTGTACTCTTAACCCAAAAATCCAAAAAAAAACAAAAAACAAAACAAAAAAACACACACACCACAAAAACCCAGTGTGGGTGATTTTTTTTAAAATAATTTATTTTGTTTCCTGTTGGGTTTGGCTTTTATGAAACCTAGAGAGACTTGAGCTAATCATACATAGCGCTCATAGTTACACTTTCCCTGTTTACCTTATTCCATGTACACATGTATTCCGGTCTTTTCCTCTCGAGCCCCGCCTCCATCTGATGGGCGCCCCCTCTGGGTTTGACAGATGTCTTTAAAGGCGGCCCTGGCATTGTGAGCTGTGTAGTGATGATTTTCACGTTTGAATCTTTAATCCGCGTGAATCGTAGCATCTATTTTCTTTCTTACTTTTTCTCATAAAACTTGTTTGTTAAAGACTCACCCAACTTCCGTACCTGTATTTTGTGGGTTCTCATGGTTGCCCAGTGTGATCCACCATAGTTGCCATGCATTCCTGAGTGGTCTGTGAGTCTGGATATGGGGGGTGTTTAGTTGGTTTGCGTTTTTGTTTTTTTTTAAATCGGTGACTTTTGTGAAAGTGAAGGGTAGGTGGCAGTCATGTGAAGGCTTGGCCGGGGCCGGAGGCTGTATTTTCAGAATGTCCATTGGGGGCGGTGTCGGTGCCCCGGCAGGTGACCCTGTTGGAGTGTCATAAGGGACAGTACACAAACACAATAGGGGCTTGAAACCCTCATTGACAGAGCCAGGATGGTTCCCCTGTGGAAGCGGGTGTGGGGCAGGATTTGATGGTGGGGACGTGAGCCTCTGCCCCGCGTGGTCATTTGGAGGTCCTGATGAGTGGAGGCTTGCATTTCCAGTGAGTGGCCTCCAAGGTTGCCGGGGCCAGTGAGAGGTGTGCGAGTGAGTGGACCAGCCCCTAATTCAGGTCAAGAACTCGTGAGGTGGCCAAATCCAGATGTGAAGCTGACTGGGACGTAGAGACGCTTCCTGGCGACACCTCCAGACCACCGTGCTAACTCGGGGTGGCTGAGAAAATGAAGAGGTTGGCCCAGGGGGCGCTCTTGGAACAGAGTCTTGACCACAGGCAGGTCTCCGAAGGTATGAGGGTGAAAGCAGGTCTGTGGGAAGCCAAGTGCTTTAGCGGCTCTGTCAGGACTTTCGGAATTAGCAAGTGTTTGCTCTCTTGAGACGATTGAGATAATGCTTAGGGTGGATGAAAGCAGCTTAGAAGGTCTGAGGCCACTAAGTCTAGTTAATGAGCCACTCCGCAAGAGGCAGCCAGAATAGTTTGATGGCCCTGGTCCGTGCGGCTCAGGTAGAGAGAGCACTGGGCTGAGCATGGAAGGGTCCCGGGTTTGATTGCCAGCCCCGTGTGAGAGGCAACCAGTCCAAGTGTGTCTCTCTCACCTCTCTCTCTCTCCCCCCTCCTTCCCTCCCTCTCACTCTCTAAAATTCCATGGAAAGAATATCCTTGGGTGAGAATTCACACACACACACACACACACACACACACACACACACACACACGTTCTGATGAAAGGCTTACATTGAGTAAAATAAAACAGAGCAAAGCATTTGGCCATTTTAGACCCGATTGCTCAAAGGCGAGAGAGCGTGAGGACACAGGGCAACCAGGTTGGGGAAGTTTGAAAAAAAGACATTTCTGAAAAATGTCTTTAACCGTGAAGATCTGAGCCAACTCTTATTTGCTCAGTGAAAACTGCCAGCCAGAGAGATCAAGGAACATCAAAATCAGACAGAGATCTTGACAGCAAATCCAGAATTGCGTTCTGGACGGGCCTCCAGAATTCTCTCCCGAAGTGACACTTCGCTCTTACACCGCTTCCTTGCCTGGCCCTTCCCGTTTGCAAGGACAACCCCACGGAGGTTTGTCTCCGGAAAGTCAGAAGATAAACTCACGCCTCCAGAACAGATCTGTGCTTCTTAAAGGATTTTTCTCTAAAGAACAGACTTGTGTGCACCGTGTTGATTTACAATTAGGACTGGCTGTCTGAGTCGCTCGCTTCCCATCATTATTTACCTCTTATTCTGCCTTGCTTTTAGAAGTATAATGGGCAAATAGCTTTCTCTGCGCTATCCATTACAGCATGTGGAATTAATTTATTTCTCTCTAAATCCTCGGTGGCTTTTGGAAGAGAATGCCAGCAGAATGAGAAAGACTGCTAACGAGGCACCTAAAAGCCCCCTCTTGTTTGCTAACCTTGTCTGCAGTTTCAGGGTCTCCAGCCCGTCGGTAGGATTCTCATCCCTCACGTCAGGAATGCTGCTCTAGACACAGGCTGGCCCATGTCCTTACTGCTGAGAAACTGTACCTGTTCTCTTACATGGTACATAAAGAATTTCATGCTATAATTACCTACCACATAAATTATAAATATCCCAGGACTGGTAAATAACACAGCATTGCAAACCAAATTTATAGCTTAATGCTTACTTGCACATAGATAGCCAGAGATATGACTCTCTGTGCCTGTTTAGTAGACTTTCAAGTGTTTATTTTTATAAAGTGATAATCACAGATTTAAAGTATATTTTTTATTTATTTCAGAGAGGAAGGGAGAGACAGAGAGAGAAACATCAGTGATGAGAGAGAATCATTTGATCGGCTGTCTCCTGTACACACCACATGGGGATCTAGCCTGCAGGCGGGGCAGGTGCCCTGACCGGGAATCGGACCATGTCCTCTTGGTTCATAGGTCAATGCTCAACCACTGAGCCATGTTGGCTTGGCTAAAATATTTTAACTTTATTTTGCCCTTTGTACTGTCCATTGAGGAATTGGTATTGACCTAAAGGCACTCTGGTCTACTGCAAGTGGGAAATGCATGCTCCAATGGAGTGGCCGGGGCTTCCATTACTGTGCACAGAAAGGAAGAATGAATATTAAGAAACAAGTGGGTGCCTCTGCTATACCATCCCATCGCGATGTTAATTTTCAAGTGTTGGATCCATGTTGGGAAACGTAGCAAATTCCATAAACTATCATCAAATGGACTGTGCAGGAAATCAGTTACACATTCTGAACAGCTCTCTCTTTCTCACTGCTTTTGCCTTCATCCTAATCAACAAAGGCCTTATGTTAAGGATTGTTCAGTTGAAATGTCCAACGTATTATTTCAAAGAACTAAGATACACTTTCAGGAATTTTTCAAAAAGAGCCACGGTATATGTACATATCTACAGATCTTTCCATAACGTTTCATGTGCACACGTCTGTATTCCCATATATTTTCATAGTTATACTACATTTATGCACTTTTTCTTCTTTAGAATGTGCTTGATAGAGAAGCTCTTTATTCTGCTTCGTTCTTTAAGGCTTTGCAACAGCATGACCTTTATTCAGCTGAAAGGACCCTCGTTAGGAGTTTGAGTGCTTATGTTCAAGACCTTGTTCTACTAATTATCTGTGCGACCTTGGGAAATTATCCTCACCAATCAGGTTCCAATTTTCTCGTCCGCCAAGTGAAGGTGTTGGACAAGGTGATCTCCAAGGTCCTACCTTCTCTGCTCTAATTTCCAGGATTCTCAGACTCAGGGCACGTGATGGATGCTGATCTAATTAATTTTCTTAGTCACCTTCACAAGACTCGCCAGAATGTATTTCCTCATGATGTTGGAGAAGGGGATGCGTATGTCTGTCAAGATTTCAGTGAAGTATAAACTGTGCTGTTGGCTTTCCTGAAAGGCACATAGTTGCGTTTCTGATCCTGCACTGCATGGGACAACCACTCTCTCTTCTCTTTGTTCATCAGCATTGAACATCCCTGCCTCCTGATAAGCTATGAAATAGTGTCAAATTAATTTTAATACCCACGTTGTTACATGTAGTGCCTCATGTTCAAAACTGTTTCTTACAGAGCGTAAACACATGAGCTTTCTGAAATAGGGTTTAAACTGTTTAAATCGAAATGCTTTCTTTAAATACGGTCATGTAACATTTTCATGTATCCCATTATTTGCATTGCAAATGAGCAGCTTCTACATGCCCTACATTTTACTGGACTTCAAGAATAAAAACATAAGATATGGCCGTCATATGGCCATCATCAGCCCTCAAAAATTTAGGATCATGTAGGTGAAAGATGAGACAGAGACCCAGAGACACAGGCTTTATTAGAGGAGGAGACCCCTGCCAGGCTACCTTCCAAATGGAGAAAGAGCACATGTGCTGGGGTAAAGGCGCCTTTTGAGGGGAGGAAAGGGAAGGGATGGGGCTTAGGGTACTCGGCACACGCTGATTGGTGGTTTCATATAAGGCACATAATTAGGGACTTAGGAATCGGGGGCTTAGGGTATTTGGCAGGTGCTGATTGGTGGTTCAATGTACAGTCCATATATGGTGCCTGGTTAGGTGTTCAGGAATGTTCGGGCTGCAGGTGGAGTTTACGTCATTCTCCGTCCATCAGTTGGGGGAAGGGAGGATCTATCATTCCAGGCTTCTGGTAATATTAAAAAAAATGGAGAGTCCGGGCAAGGTCAGGGGGTGAAGGTCCATTTTCCGTAGCTACTTCCAGCTGAGAGGGGGCATCATTAGGGGCATCTACCTGGGGTCTCAAGGATTCTGGTGTTAGGTTCTGAATTCAACGCCAGATAGATCTCTCCCACCTTCTGGTTGGCGAACGCCTGCATTCTGTTCTGCAAGAAACTAGTGAAACAACGCATGAGACAGGGGCCAAAGAGCAAAATTAAAAAAAATAAATACCAGTGGGCCTAATAGTGGGAGGAGCCATGGGGTAAGAGAGCGAAAAACAGGTAGTGTTTTCCATGCTGGACGAGGGGTGCAGCAGCATGATTTCCCCATGAGACTGGTTGGTGAAGTCTGGAGAGCGATCCTGTTGAGTCACTTGGGAGGTAAAAGCTGGTCCTGAGGCTGCCACAGCATCACTTGTCTGGTTTTGCTGCTTTTCTGGGCCTGGAGCTGAAATACAACTGAGACCTAGATGTTATTTTTAGGGGGAAAAGAGTAGGGGTCTCAGTTGCCTCACTAGTGATATGAAAGGGGAGAATAGGTTACCCTGGGGGTAAGGTTCTTGTTTTCCCAGTTTTTCCCTTTGCTGGGCATCCACATGTTTCTTGTAGGTCCTGAGACAGGGTGTCAAAGTATGGGTAGAGCAGTGGTTAAGCTCCCTATGGCAGTTCCAACCCCTGCTGTGATGCCGAGGGTTAGGAGGAGAGGGATTATCTGGACTCCTCTTTTGTGTCAGATATGATGGGTTATGGGGACAGGTAAAGACTGATCATTGGGGGCTGCATCTACATTGGGTGAAAGAAAGATGAGTACAGGTTCCTGTCCAGCTGATGGGGAGGATGTATGTGTTTTCCCCACAGAGGAAGAAAAATCCCTGATCACAGAGACAAGCTGATAGGTGTAAGGAGAAGAGGCGGACTAAAGGGTATGAGATTCCCTTTCCCAGTTCCACGCTCCAAGCTAAGAGAGTAGTCACCATGGCGCTACCAATAAGGGGTGACAGATGAGTGATTGAGATTGTGTTGCAGTGAAAGTAGGAGGGGATGTTAGAATGGGCTGTTCTCCAAGGGAAAAGAGTACGGTAAGGAAAGGAGCAGTGGAAGATGAGGCTGGAGAAAAGGCAGGGGGAGGACAGAGTAGGCCCCAAAACCTGTTTCCAGGCCTCTAGCCGCCTGAATCCCAAACCGCTGCATTTTTCCTAGAGATAATGATCATAGAGGAGATAAGGAGATAAGGCTTTTACAGTCCCAGGAATGGCTTGGCCTTGTGGGGTGAGAGAGTGAAACTGAGGTAGGTGACTGTGATTTAGGACAACTGGGCTTTATGAAGGGATTCATGGTAGCCCTGGCCGGGCACCGAGGTAGAATGAGAAAAGAGTGAATGGGCGAATTTAGTAAGATGCAGTGTAAACGTGAGGTGGCTGATGGCTGTGAGACTAATCCGTCAACCCCCATAATAGAGACTGAGGAGTGGACAAGGGTCCCAGCGAATTTGGAGAGGGCAGAATAAGTGGCCCCAGTGTCAATTAAAAGGAGATCGGCTTACCTGCCACCACAGTCGTTACCCGAGGCTCTTGGTGATGTAAGTCTGTGGTGCCCTGTCAGGGCCTGGGCAGCTTCGTCGGTGGCCAGTCCCAGGAGGCCTGGGAGCTCCAAACCGGATCCAGAGGGTGGCCATGCTGGACTGGCTGAGGTCAGACCCGGAGGAGCCAGACCACAGTCTGATTTCCACTGGCCTTCCCTTCCGCACCTTGGGCAGGGCCCAGGCGGGGGTCTCGGGTTTGAGCAGGACCTGGCTCAGTGTCCTTCCTTGCTGCATCTGAAGCAGGGCCTGGAGGAGGCTTAGCCCCTGACTTACCCGCGGTTGGAGGACTGGCACTTCGTTTGGGGTTTGAAAGCGGTGGCTAGGAGCTGGAAGGCCCCCTACTGGGCCTCAGCCTTGGCCTGATCTCGCCTTTGATTTTGGATTTGGGTCTCCTTGTCTCTGTTATTAAAGACCTTAAATGTCAGGTTAACGAGGTCTTTTTGAGGGGTTTGTGGACTTGTATCTATTTTTTTGAAGTTTGTGGCGTATGTCGGGGAGTAAAGGTGGTCAGGTCAGTGGAAAAAGAAACCTGAGATGCCTCTCAATCGGTGAGGCTGGACACAGAGAATTGGATGTGGACTCAGACTCTGCCCTCGGTTCCTGCTGCCTCCCTCAGGGGTAGAATGGACGTGGGAATAGAAGAGGCTGTTGCAGAAGGCAGTCTCTGGGTGGCCTGAGAATGAGCGTTAGATGGGAAAGGCTGTTTTGGACCTCACGTTCTCAAGATTTGGGCTCTCAGGAAGATCAGAAAGTGAGAAGGGAATGGCCAGCCACCTGTGAATGCGGTTGCTGGCAGTCACAGGGGTAGAGATTAGGCGGAGAGCACAGGGGAAGGCAGGCGGTTAGGATTCTCAGAGGTAGAGCGTGGGGTGCAGAATCTGCGGCAGGGTTGTAAGGGGGCCATGGGAGCGGGAGAGGTGGAGATGAATGATCAGCTGGGTCAAAAGAGCAGTCAGAAGACAGAGAAAGGGGCTGAGGACACGTTTGAGAGGGCAAAGAGGACTTTGTGAGGAGGATCTGATGGTGGAACATGAGGAGTAAAGTGAAGGGCGACACCGGGGTGGGGCAGGGAGGAAGCCTGTTCGGTAGGGATCTCTGAGGCCTCCCTGTCCGGTGGCAAAAATTATCTAGGTCTTGGAGGATATTGGAATGAGCTTCTTTGGTTTGCTGTAGCCAGAAAGACCAAGGTTCGAGAGTTTGGCAAGGAGACACCCTAAGGGTGTGTAGAGGGAGTTTGGACTGAGAGGTCCCCATGACCGGAGGGAAGGACCACCGGGAAGTTGGGGAGAAAAGAAGGAGCATCCTCCTTTTCCCTCAGCCAACCTGAGAGAGAGAGAGACGAGAGAAGGTTCCGAGGTCGTCACCCCGAGACCTTTCCCGGGGAGTAGAGCAGAGTTTTCCCAGCCAGGCACCTGGGCCTTTGTAGAACGTAGCCGAGTAGACAGGAAACTCTGAGGCCCTTCCAGGTCAAGGGAACGATGTGGGGGGGGGGGGGGGGGGGGGTTTGGGGTAAAGTCCCTGAAGCCTACTGGTGAGAAAGCGGCGTGTCCTGGTACGGCAGGGTTCGAGAAGTGTTCTAAGCAGGCCAGTCAACTCAGAACCATGCCTCCGGGCAGAGCCAAAGCAGGAGTCAGAAGCTTGGGGCTAGGTCCAAGGATCGTCCACGCTCACCCAGGTTTTGGCACCAGATGAAAGATGAGACAGAGGGCCGGAGACCAGGACACAGGCTTTATTGGAGGAGAAGACCCCTGCCGGGCTACCTTCCAAATGGAGAAAGAGCACATGTGCTGGGGTGAAGGCACCTTTTGAGGGGAGGAAAGGGAAGGGATGGGGCTTAGGGTACTTGGCAGGTGCTGATTGGTGGCTTCATATAAGGCACATAATTAGGGACTTAGGAATCAGGGGCTTAGGGTACTTGGCAGGTGCTGATTGGTGGTTCAATGTACAGTCCATATAAGGTGCCTGGTTAGGTGTTCAGGAATGTTCGGGCTGCAGGTGGAGTTTACTTCATTCTCCGTCCATCAGTTAAGGAATGGAGGATCTAGCACTATAGAAAGCGTAGAGATACATTAAATGGCTTCAGATCACAAGCGGGTAGGGGAACTGAAGAAAATTGGTGAACTCTCTCCCAGGCTTGTCCATAAATGTAAGGGCAGGACTTAGGCAAGGTTGGGTGCAGCTTTCTAAACAGAGGACATTATTTGACCAGAGATGTAGCAGGGAGTTCATTTAGCTAAAACTCTGAAGAGAGTGTCAAAAAGATACCAATTCCAGGCACCACCGGACATAAGATGGGAAGGGGAGCCTCATTTTTCCTCTCCTGTGCAATGATGATGATGATCACTTAGAAAAGAATTTTTAAATAAGTTTTCAAATAACATAACTTGGTGACAGAATGAGGAGGACCAAGAGACAGGTGACACAGTGAAACAGCCCAGCCGGTTGAGTATTGACCTTGGACCAGGAGGTCATCGAGCTTTGCCTCCCGGTTGGACTGGATCCCTAGTGGAGGGACGTGTGGGAGGCAGCCAATCAGTGATACTCTCTCATCAACTGATGCTTCCATCTCCCTCTCCCTTCCTCTCTGGAATCAACAAAAATTTATTTAAAAGTAAAACACAGCAGGACTCAAATTAGACATGCTGATTTAACTCAATAATGGGGCTTAAGGTGGAGAGGGCCCATAGGCAGTTGGAGAAAAATAGGAGTGTTGTCAGTCCACTGTGTAACATATTGTAACATATTGTTCTCCACATGGTATCACCCCAGTATTTATTCCCCTTCACTTATGTTCCGTCCACCCTGCAAGACTCAGTTCCGGTATCGTCCTTTACTTATCCCCACCCCCATGATCGGTATTTTCATAACTCCTCCTACACCGCCGTAAACCACCACAACCTACAATTTGCTTTTTACTTAGATTACATGTTTATTATATGTTTATGCATTTCTAGTGTAACCTGCACTAGGAATTCACAGAATCTCCTATTTTTTGATCCCCACTTTCCCACTCCCCTCACATAATATTATCTAAAATGACGCTAGATATGTAATTAGAACTTAAGTACTTACCGACGACACTTCCATATTCATGCTTCTGCAAGCTTTCTATAAGTAGACTCAGATTTTTTCTAAGTTTTAACGTATTTCAAAGTAGGGGAACAAGGTCCTAGCATTTTCAGCATTTATTTATAGAAACCTTCCTTTGCTTTTAGAAACCAATGCAGGAAAAGGCCCATTCCAGTGGCATTTTCGGTGCAGATTGCTTTCAAACGGGCGTGGGCAGCCATGCAGCTCTGATTTCTACCGTTTTTGTTTTATCTCTAATATTAACACGGCCTTTCCTTGGCGGCTGGAACAGTAACAGCTGGCCCTTAAGCACAGGACAGTTCCAGCCCAGCTCAGTGTGAGTCCCAGTCAGTAGGAGGTCGTCTTTCAAGACTTTTTTCTTTTCCTTCAGTTTTGCAAATTCGTCTGATCTATTCATCGTTCCATATTTAATTTCATTTCACGGCATTTTCACCTTGTGGATGACATGGTGTGTTATGTTAAGTGGTCTTGTTTGCATTTTCTTGTGTTTGATTTAAATTCTGTATGATATGTCACAGTTTAATTTAACCTTTTTGGGGGGCGGAAAGGGGTCTACACATTGAGAGATGCATTGTGAGTACTGTCGGTACTGAATTCAAGTGATATATTTTTAAACTATATTTGTATTGATTTCAGAGAGGAAGGGAGAAGGGAGAGAGAGAGAGAGAAATATCAATGAGAGAGAATCTTCCATCAGCCCACACTGGGGATCGAGCCCGCGACCCAGGCACATACCCTGACCGGGAATCGAACCATGACCTCCTCTTTCATAGGTTGATTTTCAACCACTGAGTCACGCCGGGTGGGGTCAATAAGTGTTTTTATAATGAACAAATGAATGGATAAGTTAGGTTTTGTCCATTTCTCTCCCCATCTCTTCTGTCTCGGTACTGGCACACATTCTTCCCACTTTTATGGACAGACGGGTCTTTCAGAATTGAGTGAAGTGTTAATTACCTGAAGGAAATACCATTACCTTTTATTGTGCCTTTGAAAAGGAGCTCTTTTTCTGGGAACGCGGTATTAAGAAGTGCAGACGAGTATCATATTGACAATTTAGGTCCCAGCTCCTCCATTTCAGGGTTCATGTTCAAAATCACTTCCTTCCTCTTCTGCGAAAACTGAGATGTTGGTACCTGTCTCCGCTTCACGTCAAGTCTCACATGACTTCACAGAGGGACGGTGTGTAGACACGTGCCTGGAACGTAGCAGGCAGTCAGTATCCGCTGCTCTGGCAACGTTAGGTTCTCATTAAGACGCTCCTCGATGGCAGAAGTTGAAATATAAACACCAGTTAACAAATAAATACCCTGGCCCATGCACAAAGTAGTTATTTAAGGCCAAAATGAAAGGGACACTTAGCATTAGTGTGTAGTTAAGCTGGGAATGTAACCAAATACTTTCAATTATAATAGGCAGTCTTCGTCCTACATTTTTTATAATTACCTCATTTGAATTACTATTTTTTTTCTGGATGAAAGGAACTATATTTCCTAATGCAAGAATTACAAGCATGCCTGGCTGGCGTGGCTCAGTGGTTGAGTGTTGACCTATGAACCAGGAGGTCACGGTTCGATTTCCGGTCAGGGCACAGGCCGGGGTTGCAGGCTCCATCCCCAGTGTGGGGCGTGCAGGAGGCAGCCGATCCATGATTCTCATCATAGATGTTTCTGTCTGTCTCTCCATGCCTCTGAAACCCATATATATCTTTTTTTTTAAGAATTACAAGCATAGGGCCCTCTGTTGGGGCAGGGGTTTCTCCTGTAATTGTGCTCAGGGGTCTGCTTGAGGAGGAGAAACCCTTTGCTCACATCCCTAACGTGCCACGCGTTCACTGCCTCCGTGGCCTCAGGAAAGTGACCCAGCCACCCTGAGGCGCAGGGATCTGCCCTGTGAAAAGCAGCATTAATCAGATTTACCTCAGACGTGAGGGCTACATGAGTGCATTGGTAAAGGGCCTAAAATCGCTAAATGTTGCCTCTTTCTCTCCTGTGAGCGCCCAGGTGAAGGCCCTTTGAGGACCGCTGCCCATTGCAAACCTGTTTATTAACCTCGTTCCCGTGTGTTCTGTGCCACTTTATTATTTGCACAGGAGCAGCGGCAGTGTAGGGTTAGACAGGACGGGCTGCTATTTGGCTTGCTTACACTCCACAGGCTATTTTTTAGGCAGTCACGGGTTTGGAATCAGAGTCCTTTATAACCTGTGTGTGTGTGTTTATGATTTGAACCCAGAACATTAACTTAAATATAAAACGTAGTGACTTTGGAGTCACTTAGGAGCTTTGTCTGTATTGTCCTCCCCAAAACACAAGACTCCCGGGTCTGACGTCAAGTTCTGGTCTCCAGGTAACTGAGTAGGGAAAGCTGGGCAGGTCGAACGGCACCGTAAGGAATCCATCAGTCACAGCCAGAGAGTGGGATATTTTAAAAACTGGTCTCATTTTCTCAAGTCAACAGCAAGGGATAAGCAAAGAAGTGAAGACTGGAAAAGACTTAAGGGACATAACTACCTACTGAAATGAGTAGACTCTCTTGGGAGCCTGATTTCTAAGATTTCAAAATAATTATTTTTAGATTTTCAGGTAAATTGGAATATGGCCTGGCTATTTGTCACTGCCAATAAATTAATTTTGTTATGTGATAATGGCAATTGTGATTATGTAAGTTAATGTGTCATCTTAACTTTTTGTTGTTGTTAATCCTCATTTGCAGGTATTTTTCCATTGATTTTTAAAGAGTGGGAGGGAGGGAGAGAGAGAAAACTGATGTGAAAGAGACACTTCGATTGGTTGCCTCCCCACGTGCCCCAACCAGGGCCAGGGAGTGAGCCCGCAAACCAGGTACATGCCCGGGAAGGGCATCATACCCAGGACCCTTCAGTCTGCAGGCCGGTCTTCTACCCACACAGCCAATGGGCTAGCCAGTGGTCGGCAAACTCATTAGTCAACAGAGCCAAATATCAACAGTACAATGATTGAAATTCCTTTTGAGAGCCAAATTTTTAAAACTTTTTCTAACGCCACTTCTTCAAAACAGACTCGCCCAGGCCGTGGTATTTTGTGGAAGAGCCACACTCAAGGGGCCAAAGAGCCGCATGTGGCTCGCGAGCCGCCGTTTGCCGACCACGGGGCTAGGGCTACAGCTAGATTTAAAGAAGCAATAAAGTTTTGAAGTTGAAGAATAACTGAGGATTACGTTGTCCCTGTACCCAAGCCCCGTGTTCCCCAGTCCTGTAGAAAAATAGGAATCTGTCTTTGTGTTCAGAAATCTCCAGAACCACAAGGCACACACATTCACTGAATCCGACAGAATTCAGACATTCCATACACAGAGAGCCACGCATCTGAGTAGCTTCCACACATCCCTTCAATCTTCTCAGGTAACTACTCTATAAATAAAAACTCCTTCATCTCCCTCGATTTCTGAATCAGAAAATCTATTAAGACAGGTAATGGAAGCATGTTCATTTGAAATTGTGTCTGGTCCCTTTAGAATGCGGTGTTTACCGCGACACTGACATGGTGGGCATGGCCGACGAGGCTTACCCCAGGGTGGCTAGCCGGTTAGAAGGTAGTCATGCTACCTCGAATTTAATTTGTCACGCAGATGACAGGAGAGACCGCAGGTGCTTCTGCCTAACCCCATTGGTTGTGAGTGGCGGTATCACCCGGCTGTGAAAATGCATGTTGACGTGCCACTCAGCAAGCTCACTTTCTCCTGCGGGTGACATGCCATCGCGTCTCTGCAGCGCGCGCGGCCCCACCTGCCAGAGGAAACACATCGCTGGTTGCGGCCGTTCGTCCTAAGAGCAGATATTGTCAGCTCCAATCAATTTTCAGCCATTAACGGGAGCTCTTAACCACCGGTGAAAGGCAGATATTCAATCAGTAATATTTGCAGGAGCGACATGGCCTGTACTTGGAGGAGAAATGTAAGGCTGCCAGAGGCTACTGTAACATGTAGATACAAATTCCCACACGTAAGCCATGATGGATGCAGCTTTAGGGAACAGTTCAGTTGCCACTGTCCAGTGTACAGGAGGCGATGCATGGTGATTGCCCTTACAGGGATGGAGTGAAGAGAATAAGAATAGAGTGTATACAGGGATGGAATGAAGAGAATAAGAATAGAGTGTATACAAGGGCAAAAACAAACAAAACCATGCCCAGCTGGCATGGCATAGCCTAATTTTGAAGCGATTTCTCTTCCATTTTGAAAATGTTTTCCTGAAAAATGTTTGAAGTTTTAAAATTAAAAAAAGTTAGATTTTGCTTTGTTGGAAAAAACAACTGGGTGATGTTTCGGGGAAGGGAAAATCCACAAGCCGTCTTCAAATGTGCTCCACCTTCTATTTTTAACCGAATTTTTACAAGGAGAAAAAAAAAAAAGACTTTCTGTTGTATTTCCTTTTCCTTCAAAAATCTGTTCCTCCTGGCGAAATACAATAAAATAGTCGAAATACCACAAGGAGCAGCAAGGAAGGGAATCCACGCACTGGCTCCTCTGCCGGGGCCGAGAGCTCCACAGGCCGCCCATCAGTGTTCACGCACGGGAAGCAGAGACACAAAACTGCAACACAGGCTCCCAAGTGCATGTGGGGCCGGGCCAGGGGCAGGGACAGACAAAGCTGGGGGACCGCGGCTTTTCTGAGGACCTGTCCCCGCGATTCTTCCCTCGTGCCCTAGTTTTGTGAGCAGCCTTTTAGCCTGAGGCCTTTTTATTTCATTGTTTGTCCTTGTGATTTGGAAACTTGATTAGAGTCTTCCAGTGAGAGATGAATTGTCTGGGGAATGTATGCTATGGTTTCAGGGAAGAAAATGTAATTTTCAAGCCAGAGTGGCTATATATTTTATATTCTTTATATTAGGTGGCCATAAATGGAACTACAGAAAGTGTGAAAAGGGGGTGGAAGGAAGAGGCAAACAAATGAATTTGAGAGTTAGGTCTTCACAACTATATTAAATGCCTATTTTCGCCTGGCTCAGTGGTCAAGCGTCGACCTATGAACTAGGAATCTACCCTGGTTCGATTCCCGATCAGGGCACATACCTGGGTTGCAGTCTCCCTCCACAGTAGGGGTGTGCCGGAAATAGCCGATCAGTGATTCTCTCTCATCAGTGTCTCTCTCTCTTCCTTTTTCTCTGAAATCCACAAAATATATTTTATAAAAAAAAATGGTGGCAGGATTGAGTACATTTTGCAGAAGATCTCATGTATATTACATAATGAACACTGGAAAGGCGTAAGGATGTCAAAAGTAGGTACAGTTTTTGTGTCTGCTCTGAGACACACACGAGGCAGTATTCTAAGCACAGGCATACAGTCTGAGCCGAACTATCTCTCACAGGCACGCAATATAGGAGATATTGCTATTCCCATTTTTCACAGGAGAGAAAGTGGGTTACACAACCTGCCCTAATATTCCATGATTGTACAGCTAGAACGAGAAAACATTTTCTGAATCCATAGCCATGCTTTTCCTTCATTATTTAACCGATTTTATTTTTTTGTTGATTTTTAGAGAGGAAGAGAGATGGATAGAAAGAGAAATACCATCAGCTGCCTCCTGCATGCCCCGCATGGGGGATCGAGCCCACAACCCGGGCATGTGCCCTGATCAGGAATCAAACCGTGACCTCCTGGTTCATAGGTCGATGCTCAACCACTGAGCCATGCAGGTCGGCTATTTTACAGAGATTGAAAACACACCAGAGTGTCTGAGCCCTAGTGGATTTGGCTCAGTGGATAGAGCGTCAGCCTGCAGACTGAAGGGTCTTGGGTTCGATTCCAGTAAAGGGCACTTACCTGAGTTGCAGGGTCCATTCTGGCCCTGGTCGGGGTGCAAGTGTGGCAACCTATCGATGTGTCTCTCTCACATTGATGTTTCTCGCTCTCTGTCTCCTCCCTCCCACTCTCTCTAAAAATCAGTGGGAAATCCTTGGGTGAAGATTAACAAAAGGAGTCTGAATAAGGTGAAGAAACAGGAAAATAACATCTTAAATTGGCTTCATGATTTGCCTGATTTTGGGGGAAGAAATGAGAAAAAAAAATTGTTAATGATTCAAATCAAAGACATTAAATTGACACACTTAACCTTGTTAAAAGAACTTGTAGTTGGTTTTAATGAGATATTTTCGACAATTTCTTTGAGCAGCCTGTAAGTAAAAAATCAAACATGTTTCAATAATATTTTCCCTCTCAGTGGGTACTTGTTCTTTCAATGTTGATAAAACCCTGGGATTTAAATCCATTGATTGACAATTTGGAGCTGTTTATTTGCCTTTTATTTTCTATTTAGGGCTCCTGTGACAGGAGGGCTTCCTGAAGCGGAGCGAAGGGCGAGGGAAGGAACGGTGCTCATTTGTACACCCTAATTCTCCTCTCGATATTTTCTGATAACGCCACTTATATTTCCTATTGTTTGGTCTCCTTTCAGAACAATAACCGATCCCACTCTATCCACAACCAGCTTCCAAGTATACTAGTGACACCACATGCAGTCTCTTCAGAAGGAATTATCTATAGCCATTTCTTGTGCAGAAATAAAATATATATATATATAATATACAAATATAATATGCAAACATCTATTATGTAGTATAATACATAACATGATTATATTGTGTATAGATGTATATACTATATAAACTATATTACTTAAATATATATAATTTATAGTATACAAATATACAGGTATATTTCTTCAATGATGAACTATATGGATCTTTTTTAAAAATCTATTTTTTATTTCAGAGAGGAAGGAAGAGGGGGAGAGAGAGAGAAACATCAATGATGAGAGAGAAAATCATGGATCAACTGCCTCCTGCACGCCCCCCACTGGGGATGGAGCCCACATCCTGGGCATGCGCCCTGACTGGGGCTCTAACCGGGACCTCCTGGTTCATAGGTGGATGCTCAACCACTGAGCCCCGCCCGCAGGGCGCTCTGGACCTCTCACCTCCGTTAAGCGACTGGCTGGAGCCGACCGGAAGGAACCAGAGCGCAGCTCAGGGCTCAGGCCGCCTCCCTGCAGCCCCACACGGTGCCTGTATTGACAGAGATTCTCCCTGTTCTGTTTCCAGAACCTCCACCTACTGGCTCACTCGCATCCAGTCCTTCCTCTACTGCAACGAGAACGGGCTCCTGGGCAGCTTCTCGGAGGAGACGCACTCCTGCACCTGCCCCAGCGACCAGCTGGCCTGCACGGCCGCCCTGCCCTGCACGGTGGGCGACGCGGCCGCCTGCCTGGCCTGCGCCCCCGACAACCGCACCCGCTGCGGCGCCTGCAACACGGGCTACATGCTGAGCCAGGGCGCGTGCAAGCCCGAGGTGGCCGAGTCCACCGACCACTACATCGGCTTCGAGACCGACCTGCAGGACCTGGAGATGAAGTACCTGCTGCAGAAGACGGACCGGCGCCTCGAGGTGCACGCCATCTTCATCAGCAACGACATGCGCCTCAACAGCTGGTTCGACCCGTCGTGGCGCAAGCGCATGCTGCTCACCTTGAAGAGCAACAAGTACAAGTCCAGCCTGGTGCACATGATCCTGGGGCTGTCGCTGCAGATCTGCCTGACCAAGAACAGCACCCTGGAGCCCGTGCTGGCCGTGTACGTCAACCCCTTCGGGGGCAGCCACTCCGAGAGCTGGTTCATGCCCGTCAGCGAGGACAGCTTCCCCGACTGGGAGCGGACTAGGCTGGACCTGCCCCTGCAGTGCTACAACTGGTCGCTGATGTTGGGCAACAAGTGGAAGACGTTCTTCGAGACGGTGCACATCTACCTGCGCAGCCGCATCAAGTCCAGCGGCCCCAACGGCAACGAGAGCGTGTACTACGAGCCGCTGGAGTTCATCGACCCGGCCCGGAACCTGGGCTACATGAAGATCAACAACATCCAGGTGTTCGGCTACAGCATGCACTTTGACCCCGAGGCCATCCGGGACCTGATCTTGCAGCTGGATTACCCCTACACTCAGGGATCCCAGGACTCGGCGCTGCTGCAGCTGGTCGAGATCCGAGACCGTGTAAATAAGCTCTCGCCGCCCGGCCCGCGCCGCCTGGACCTGTTCGCCTGCCTGCTCCGCCACAGACTCAAGCTGGCCACGAGCGAGGTGGTGCGCATCCAGGCCGCCCTGCAGGCCTTCAATGCCAAATTGCCCAACACCGTGGACTACGACACGACCAAATTATGTAGTTAACCAGTCACGTCAAGCACAAAACCCAAGCCCGGGGCCGTTTTTACAGTGCTTTTTGTGGGACCGTTTCTGTTCGGAAGAGTACACTTAAACAAATTGTCTTTTCTTCAATATCTTGTCTTATAGCCGTCAATAACGTGGGGTGGCAGTGTCCACCCCTGGACTTGCTGCCCGTGAATATATCCCACCGCAGTCTTGGTTGATGAGTGAAATAAATACTGACACCCGTCTAGGAGACAGTCTACTTTTTACAATAAATTTCATTTGTAATTTTATATGTTCCGTGGCAATGCTTTTGTGCATTACATCCTCTGGAGGGAACATAAAAAGATACCAATAAAATTTTGTAGCTGAACAGTTATTAAAAAGAAGTGCTGTGGGATTCTTTACCCTCCCCTCCCCCCATGAACTGAGTTCCATTTGGAGACAAGGCTTGTTAGAACCTGGGGAAAATTCACCAGGATTTTTGTAAATGGGAATATTTGAAAATCCCTCTCAACTGCCTTCAGGGAAAACCCAACCAGAGAGAATGCTTAGGAAGCAGTTGGTACATTATTACTTGTATTGCCCGTGCTTGCAAACCATTCTGAGACACCATCCTTATTATATAATAGGCAGGTAAAATATTTTCCAACCAAATATACCGAAAAAGGTGATTAGAAGCACATCACAGACAAAGGAAACTCTTAATTTTTTTTTAGCAACTTGCTCAGCCATTGTTTTTCTAAATTCTTATAACCTATAGTCGGTATACGTCACACAATCGTTTTCACTTCATGTACTGAAAACCTCGTTATTCCAGCATTTTACCAATGTCAATTGTATAACTTCTAGAATTTACAAATAATGGTGTGTTGGTATAAAATAAATCAATAACTGATGTAAAGAAACATTTTTTTTTATCTCGAATAAACTATTACTAAAATACATTTTTTTTAAAAAATCACCCTTTCAATATAAAACTGATTTTAGTTTAAGTTTTTGTTTTAAAATGAGTTTCCATATTGCCCATGGTGTAATATTAGATATGTAATTAGTACCTTTCTCCCTGTGGGTTTAAAATGCATTTTTTTTAAAATTTAAATTCTTCATTGTTTAAAGTATTACATGTCTCCTTTCGCCCCCATTGACCTCTCCCGGCCGCTTTTTGCTTAGATGGACCTGAATGGACCGTCCAGTGTGGTTATGGTACTTATCACTCAGCTCTTGTCCAGATGTGTCACAAGCATTTCTTAGCCTTTAGACAAACGCCCCGCCGCCCAGCTTACCTGCGGAGGCCACCGTGTCATTGTCCAGGGTCGGAGAAAGGAACCCAGGACAGGAGTGAACGGAGCGAGACTGACGACAACCACCTCACCCAGACATTCTGGGTTCTTGAGAGGTTTGTCTTTCTTTCCAAGACATTTTAACCACAAGTAGTTCTGACCATAAATACATATCCGATCTACCATAAGAAAAGCACTGCTCTCGCATTGCTTGGGGTAGCTTCTAAGCAATTCAACAGAAAATACATACAATTATTACCCACCATCGTTTTGGTGTTCTATCAAATATCCTCTTCCTTTGATTCTAACAACAACACTAGGTTATAGATTATTTCCTTTTTTTTTTTTGGTGAAAGGCTCAGAATGGTTGGTCAAACCAAGACTTGGAGAGACCAAGATTCCAACATAGGTTTGCCTGAAAAAGTCAGAATTGCTGCAAGGACCTTTATCAGAAGAGTCTTGGGAGCCTAGGAGCAGAAACCAACCAAGCGACACGCGTTATCACCAATGGACACAGGGGGGCGGCACTCCCTGGGACCTGAGGACACTCGGCCATGCTCAGCTCGCTCCGCCCTGACTGGCTTATGAGGGAAGACCCCGCAGCGACAGGTAAGGAAGAACATAACGGGGCTTTAATCCTGGGACGTCCTGAGTTGGCACAGAAGTCCCACTGGTCAGGATCTAATTATCCGAGTGCCAACTGCCTTGGTTACACTGTCAGCATGACCTTGATATCCGAGTCTGGGTTCCCCCGAAATACAGAGGTCATACGAATGCTTCTCTCTGAATGTTGTGTCCAAGGCACCATGAATACAGTGTAAGTGAACAGACCAGGCAAATTCTCAAGTGTTGTACAGATGTAAAGGATAAAGGACCAACACATACTTTTATGTTACTATTTCTCATATTATCAAAAATTTGAAAGCCTCGTAGAAAAGACAATTTTAAATACTAAGTGTGGCTTAGGGTTTTTGAGACGCTACAGATAGGTTTCCCAAATCAATGTGACCACTGAAAAGAACGTAAGAAGTAAATCAAGCTCAGAGAGCCTGTGATAAGAATCTCATTCTGATTTGGTGCCTGGATCATTTAATTAGAATAATAATCCTCTTGCAAAACTGCATTTCCCTCTGGTCATAGATACGGTATTTATAGTTTGAAGCCACAGAGTCACAGATGTGGAGCTTGTGCTATTCTTAGGCAATTATCCCATAATGGCCTGAATTTTTAAAACCTGAGAGTCCACATTCTGCCACGCCCATTCCCTATCTCCCATCCTACTGCTATTGACATTCTACTCTCCTCCATCTGTGTGATCAGATTTATGTTTCTACTTCCAGGTTCTCCTGGAGATAGAAATGTAAATTGTAATCCAATCACCCCATAATGGTTCAATATTTGACAAATATGTGTCAGCTGGAAATTTTCACATCTCCATTGCTTTTACACGAAGGCCACGTCAGCTCTCTTAATGAACCATGGATGGCTTGTGAATTAGAATATCCATGTCAAATTGTTTGATATTGAGGACATGTGGTAAATTAGTACATCTAAATGAAATTCAATCTGATGCAAAAGTTCCACACTTGAAATTATCTCATGTTTCTGACAATCAGACTAACCATTTAATGACCAAAGTACTATTTCATTCTATGGTTGTACAATGCAACTATCACATAGTAACTATACTATGTAATACTTGATTAAATATCTATGCAGTACTTACCATGAGTAAAGCACTGTCCTGAGGGCATGGGATTTTAAGATAAGGTAGTAGCCTCACCACAGATTTCTAACTTGACTTTCCCTCCAACCAGCATTGTTATGGGCATAAAGCAGCCCTGAAGTTGGCTAATACAGGAGCCTTTTTAAAAAAATGGTGAGTCTACCATACTGCTGGAAATCCATAATTCATCTTCTTTAATTTCCCTGGTAATTTTTCCAGTTCCATCCCCCCCCCCCCCAGTCACCAGTGTGAACTTTTAAATTATAAACCTATTAAAATGGAAATGTTACATGTATTTTTACTGAATAGGGAACTAACTATTTAATTGGCATGTGATTCCTTTCTTAATCCAGCCCTTGGCTATTTCCCTATCTTCCTTTTCCAAAGTATTTATTTCATACCAAACTATTATTTAATATTAGACTGCATTTTTTTTTAAAAAAAAGAAAAATGGTGGAGAAAACATAGAACAGGTTTCTATTATTCAATTTACCTCAGTACCACCAGCAATAAAGCAAAGTCATTAAGTCAAAACTAAGGAATCTGAATAGAGACTTACATTAATAATGTTACAATATTTATTAATTGTAACAAAGGTACCACATTAATATAAGATTTTAATAATAGGGAAAAGTGGGAGTGGGTATAGAAACACATTTTTTAAATAATTTTTCTGTAACTCTAAATCTGTTCTAAATAAAAGCTATGCCCGGCCAGTGTGGTTGAGCATTGACCTATGAACCAGAAGGTCATGGTTCGATTCCCAGTCAGGGCACATCCTAGGATTATGGGCTCAGTCCCCAGTAGGGGGCATGCAAGAGGCAGCTGATCAATGATTCACTTTCATCAATGATGTTTCTATCTCTCCTGAGCCCTTCCTCTCTGAAATCAATAAAAAAAATATATTTCAAAAAAAAAGAATAAAAGTTGTTTTAGAATCCCTGGGATATTCAGTGTTTTATTAAAAGTTTCATAGGTACAAATCATTTTCAAGCAAACATCTCAACTTTTGAATAATGTTTCCTGGAAGTATTATTACTTTTTACTGTTTACTCCCTAAAATTCATCTTCTCCTTTTCCTTAAGTACAAAGCTTCCCAGCTCAATTACTTTTCCTTCCCTCACTGACTCTGACTCTATAAATCCTCACCAATGAAACATGAATGCAAATCCTCTCTGGACAACACGCAAACATGTGCTTGAAAGAAGCTTGGCCAAGGCTCACTGTTCCTTACCCACCGCCCTGGCTGTCAATGGCCATGAGCAGAGCTTCCTAGTAAACCATGTTTCCAACATGCAAGGACCCCAACTATTGCTGAAATGAACACTCCGAGCACATCCTACATACCCACCCTACACATTAACCAACAGAGAAATGAATGTATCACTTTTTAAAACCATTCCATTTGAAATCGTTCTAAAATTTTGGGTCATCTTTCATCTCGGGCCTTAATCACAAGGAACAACAACAGCCTGTAATTATAGGAATCGAGAGTCTAGAGTAATACCTCCTATGCATTGCATTTCTCCAATGCCTCCTCCAATTGAATATGTGACTACGCTAACGCACTTTTATAGTAATGGGCACATTTACAATTTACAAGCTATAGAAATGTCTCATGTTTTCAGTAACTTAGTAGGAACTAAATAGTTATTTTTATAAGAATATTATCTAGAAATGAAAACCTTATACTCCTTTTATGGCCTGAAACTGTTTTTGCTGTAATGCCTTCGATGGAGCTTTGTGTAAATTTCATAGAATACAAGCATACTAAGTCACCAAAATGACCACCAGATACCTTAGGCTGTTGAAATAACACACCAGGTCTAGCCATCATTTGGGCGCATAGGCTAGTTTTGCTGCACACCAAATGGCTCTGGATTGCTGTGATTCTTGTGTTCATGCCAATTTCTCAAGCATCAGCCCAGCATTACACTCAGTTGTCCGAACCCTTTTAAAAATGCATATACGACTCTTCAATAAGACATGGAAAGGAACTTAGGGCCCCTAAATGTGTCTGAATGAAGACTACTTTATCCAGGAGTGATTTGATGCATTCAGTGATTAGAGGATCTGAGATTGTGTACTTCTGTAACATGTTTTTTTAGCCAAATATGGTTTATATTTATGAAAATAGAACCCTACTGGACTACTAGTTACCAACTTTTACCTATTGTGAGCCAAGGATTTGAAACATATTTTCTAATCTTTGGAAGCATTTACCTAAAATTAACTATTTCTCAATTGAGCCAGTCTCATTTTCTTAATGGCCTTGATGACTTGGATCTACCTAAAATCGAAAGATTTAAACTGTCTTTTCGTTCTGTTGATACAGTGATTCAACCACATATCTATTTATTCAACAATAAAACATACCAAGCCCCAATCATGTGCCTGTTATATTGGTAGTTGCTAGGATGGGGAAAAAAAAGGTTTTTTTCTTTGCTTTAGCCTTCCACAATTTATGAGAAGCACCTGGCAATTAAATCCCAAGATTGTGAGGTCCTCTGATCCAATCAGTCCCTCTGTTCAAATTGAGGGACAAGATAAGCTACTTCTAAGGCTACATTCTTGTATACACACCCCTCCTCCCTGCTGGTTTAGTACAAAGTTCCCTTCCCTTCTCCTCTTTAAACAAGCCTCCTTTGAACCCTTCATAACTTTTACTCTAAGAATGTTTTGCGGGCTTTGGAAAAATGCTGATAAGACACCTGCCTAGGGCACCTGCCCCTATTGCCTCCTGAAGAACTAACAAAGACGACCCCCCTACCATGTCTGCTCAATTTCACCCAGCAACAGCAGCAGCCTGAAAATCCACCCCCCTTTTTTGTCCAAGATTTTAAAACGCAGGCACAGTTGGGCCCTTGCATTGATTTATTAGCAATGCACTGGCCCTTTGTCTTCCGGTAAAGTCAAATAAACTTTCCCCCTGCATCTACCGCTTCCTTCACAGGAAGGAATTCGTTCACAGCCCATGTCACAGGCCAAAAACCCTTACACTAGGTTCTAAGAACAAAACAATGGAAAACACGCAACCTGTGGCTGAATTTGCTAGGTTATGGGTACTACTGACTCTCTGCTGCTTCTGCCATTAGAACTACTATCGAGATAACAGGCCCATCCCGCTAGCAAGTTGTGTGATCCACTGTGGTCCTAGGGCCAGATTCTGATGACTAGGAAGTGAGAAGAAGGCGTGTGTACTGGCCTCATTTTCCCAGAGCCAGCTCCGTCCCTTGCAGGGTTCAATGCAAAATGAAAACGCACTACCTTGTGGAGAATTTCCAGACGGCGACAGCAGCGCCTTCAAACAAGCCTGGGTCCTCCTCCACGGGGTCCTTGGAATCGCCCACAGGGGCACATTCATGAAGCTGACCCTGCATGCTCTTAATAGGAACATGGTAGCTTGTCCTTCCTTGTTCTCCTTTTCCTTCCTCACTTGCTGAGATAAAAGAAAAAAAATAAAAGTCAGGACCTGGAGGAGCCATGGATCCAGAATGACACAGCTACCCATTATCCCTGGACTAACGACCTATTTCATCGTTATTAAAGGCCACCTTGTAAATCTGACATAAGAAATGTGTACTTCCAATACACACATGGTTGAATTTCCATTATTATCATGTTTATTTTCTAGGATAGAAATTAAAACCGAATAAGTAAACTATAGAAAGTTAGTTTATTAATTGAAGTGATCCTAAACCGCACTTAATATGCTCATTGTACCCTGCTTTATAAAGACATGCTTCTCCAACATTTGATTTGATGTAATGAATCATTCATTGCATTAATTAATGTTGATGCCAGTTATGTCAAACTGTTGATACAGATACAATTTCCATACTGCTTCCACATCGGCTGACTTCATCTCTCTCATTATCAGCAATATCAGAAATTACACTGAATACGTAATTTATTCTGCGCAGTTGTGAGTAACCTGGCTGGGGGGATGGTGGATGATATAAGGCATTCTCATCCACTTTGAGGCCAGCAAAATCCAAATCATGCGACAGGGAGCAATATATTCATTTTTATCTACTCACGTACAGTTGACCTTGGAACAACGCCGGTTTGAACTGCATGGATCTGCTTATACATGGATTTTTTCAATAAATAATTGCACTATTTTTTACCTGCAGTGGAGAGTCCAACTGTCTGCATTAATCTACCCCTATTATATAAGGAATTGAGCATCCACAGAGTTTGGTATCTGGGGGGCAGGGGCGGTCCTGGGACCAATCCCCCAGAGGTGCCAAGGAACGGCTGAGTTTTGGGAGAGTCAAAAGTTAAATGCAGAATTTCAACTATGTGGGGGCTGGCGCCCCTAACCTCCGAGTTGTTCAAAGATCAGCTATAGGTAGCTGGACAGGTGGATGAATATATAAATGGTAGACAGGTAAGTAGCTCTCAATGCAATGTAAACATCCATGGTAAAAAAAACTAAGTTTTAATGGAGTAGTTTATTATTATTTTTAGCACTAAGATGTTCTCTTCTCACCGAAACCCGTGGAAACAACGCAAATTGACGCGATCCCTGCACTCTGGTTGAAATCAGGCCCCGGTATCACAGAGGAAGTGAAGGCCTTGTCTTCTAACAGTCGAATAGACCTTTTGGTTGCACTTCCCTCAGGGGCCATGGAAATACCATCTTAATAATAAATTGCAGTCAGGAACTCTGTTTTGTGCTTAGCATCTTATTGCAGTAAGCAAGCCACTTAGTCCTTCTGGGACTGGAGTTCATCCCATATGAACGTTATGGCTACTTTTGCTTTAGGTTCTCATTCAACTTGAACATGTCCATGACTTCCTGTGCAAACCAACTCAACTGATAGAGCCCTCTCTGGGTGGGAGTGGCTGCCAAATATCAATGGTGATGATGGTGGCTCGCTGAGCCTTAAAATATGAATAGGATTGTAGTACATCAGGAGCGCGCGAGAGGACATTCCAGATAAAGCAAATGCCATGAATTTGGGAATGCCGAGACATGGTCTGGCAACGAGGAATATAAGTGTTTGGCATTGCTTGAAAGTTTAATTGGCACTTTGGGTTCCAATGCTTTGATTTTGGAAAGTAAACATTGTTTTTGAAGCATTGCTGAACACAGTGATTTCCTCAGTTGTTCAGCGATTTAAAAATTAATGCCACTCTCCACTGGCAAGGGATCCTGCCCGCAACCAGATAGGTTTGGCTTTTGCAGTAACAAAGCCACAGTTCGTTTGCCATTCCCCAGCTGCCAAAACCATGATGCCCATTGTTCCATGATGAGTGAAGGGTGGGATGGGACAGAAGGAAAATGCAAGGAACGTTTCATTAGGGTCACTCATTTTGTGTAATAAATTAAATTCCCGAAAATTTGCATTCGTTGTGTGGATCTGGGGATTGCAGAAAAGTACACCTAAATTTTAGAAAACAATAACTTTCAAGAAGATGGATTCTTAAAATCAACACTTAACAGACTTACCTGTCTATTCAAATTTTTTTATTTAAAAAAAGGTTATCAAAAATCCACCTATGTCAAAGAAGGCTATCACCTTTTCAATTGCATTGCCATTTACAAAGGAAGGATATCTCCGCAAAATTAAAGTTGCCTATGAGACCCTAGCTGGTTTGGCTCTATGGATAGAGCGTCAGCCTGCGAGTCCCAGGTTCGATTCCGGTCAAGGGCACATGCCCAGGCTGCAGGCTCGATCCCCAATGGGGGGCGTGCAGGAGACAGCCGGTCAATGATTCTCTTTCATTGTGGATGTTTCTCTCTCTCCCTCTCCCTTCCTCTCTGAAATATACACACACACACACACACACACACACACACACACACACACACACACACATATATATATATATATATATATATAATTCCTAACAGGTAGCATTAACATGGTAGTTAACTTATTTTTCTTTTACTTTTCTAAAATTAGCAGTCTTTTTTATTGCTATAGACCAGTGGTCGGCAAACCGCAGCTTGTGAGCCACATGCGGCTCTTTGGCCCCTTGAGTGTGGCTCTTCCACAAAATACCACGGCCTGGGCCCGTCTATTTTGAAGAAGTGGCGTTAGAAGAAGTTTAAGTTTAAAAAATTCGGCTCTCAAAAGAAATTTCAATGGTGTACTGTTGATATTTGGCTCTGCTGACTAATGAGTTTGCCGACCACTGCTATAGACTGAATGTTTGTGTCCCCTAAATTCATATGTTGAACATGAGATAGCATTAGGAAGTGGAGATAAGAGGTGGTTAAGTGATAAGGGTGGAGCCCTCACGGGTGGGATTAGTGCCCCTGTAAGAGATCTAGCGAGCTCCCTCACACCTCTTACCTGGTGAGGACACAGGAAGATCTTTGTCTATGAGCCACTATGCAGACAAGGAATCCTCCGGCGCCTTAATCTTGACTTCCCACCTCCCGATCTGTAAGAAATAAATGTTTGTTGTTTAAGCCACACAGTCCATGGCATTTTTCTTATACAGTCGGAACAGAAACTAAAACATTTATAAAACTGGTAAAACTTCTTAAAATCACTACCGTCTTAAACATCACCGATGTAGCTTATACCCCAAGTGGCAATGAAGTATTTTAGTCTCTTTGTGTATATAGTAACAACATTTTTAAAGAACTACATGCCTGGCATTGTAAGTATTGTGCAAATATCAACCCATGTAATTCACAGATCAACCCAGAGAAGGCTATTTACATCAGTAGTTTACAGATTGAGCTAACCAAGGCACAGAAAGGCGAGATACTTTATCCAAAGCCACACAGCTAGTGAATAATAGGACCAGGAATTAGACAGGGGCATTTTAGTTCTACATGTGCTTTTCAGTACTATGTTTTAAATCTATTTAGAACATTGCAATATGATCCCTAGCCAGTGAGGCTCATTTGGTTGACCATCATCCCTTGCACCAAGAGGTCACTGGTTCGATTCCTGGTCAGAGAACATGACTGGGGTTTCGGACTCAATTCCCAGTAGGGGGTCTGTAAGAGGCAGCAGATAGCTGTTTCTCTTTCTCTCTGGAATCAATAAAAATAATAATAAAAAAACACCCCTACACCCCTATATATTAAAAAATTTGCAATGTGATAGATAATATGTATTTATGCATGGCCCTTTTAGCAACTTCATTCATGTCTATCAAGAAAACTTGAGAGACCACAAGTGACTTGTGTTGTTAGGTACAGAGCAATAATTTAAGAACATTTTAAAAGTGTATTAATAATTATCCATTCACTTCAATTACTTCTTCATTGCACTTGTGTCTTTTAAGTGATAATTGAGTGTTTACGCATGACGGTATGAAAACCCTGGAAATTAATTTTCCTTTTGCCATGTGCAAATTAGTGCATCCTTAATACTGTAACTAAATTACTCTCCGGGATGCTAGCCATGTCCCTCGGGTCCTTAGTTCTTCTCTCCTTCCTTCCCCTGCTCTTTCCTCAGTCATTCTGAGGCCTCCAGCTGTTGGTTTGCATTCAAAGCACACCTCCTGTTCATATGGAGTTAGTCGCTATCCTTTTCCTGTGGCTGCTGTAACAAATGACCACCAACTCGTGCTTAAAGCAATTTGCATTTATTCGCACACATTCCTAGAGGCTGGGAGTAAGAAATTAGAATCCAGGGGCGCACAGGGCCAAAGGCCCCGCGGAGGCTCTTGGGAAGGTTCTAGCTCTTGTCTTTCCCACCTCTGAGAATTGAGCTGCCTGCAATTCTAGCTCCTGGGAACACTGCTCTCTCACCTCTGCCTCTGACTTGACCTTGTGCGTGCACTTAAATAATAAAACAAACAGTCTTCAAACCTAATGAAACCCTTTAAAATGTAAAACAACCCAGCTGGTGTGGCTCAGTGGTTGAGCATTGACCCATGCACCAGGAGATCACGATTCAATTCCCCAGGTTGCAATGCTCCATTTCCAGTGGGGGCCATGCAGGAGGCAAATGCTCAGTGTTTTTCTATCATCAGTGTTTCTCTTTCTCCCTCTCTCTCTCTCTCTCTCTCTATCCCCCCCCGCCCCTTTTCTATCTCGCTAAAAAGCAATAAAAAACATTTTTAAAAAATGGCTGGTAAAGTAATATTGGAAAATAGTATTCTGCTGTGTGTGGACCCTGGCCTGGTAAATGTATCACACATAAGTACAGTGATGGTGAATGGAGACTATGCCAAAAGTCTAATAACTTCAAACTAAGACTGGGATGGTTCATCTATAGAATCTTTGTTGTTGTATTTGTTTTTTAACAAAAGAATGGTCTGCTGAAGAAATTTAATACCTTTATGATGACATTAGTGGCATTCTATTACTTATTTTGAGGCTCTGGCATTAGATGTGATTATAAAATTATTTATAAAATATCACTTATTTTAACATAATAATAATCTTTTTTAATGTGACAATTTTTTCTTCAGAATTTTGCTGAAGTAATTTAAGGTATGAAAATACCATTTTAACAATGTGAAAACTATATAGTTTAACAATGAACAAGGAAATGTTAATTTTTGAAAATTGTATATCCCTTTATGGTGAGTAAGTTTTGTCAGGCGATGTATGAGTAGTACAAGCAGTGGATCAGTAAATAAGTACAGGCAGGGTAATCACATATTACAGGTTCTCTTTTGTGAACACTGGTTCTAGAACTGAATAATAGTCAAACGCTTACAAATTGCAGGAGAGTCAGGCATTGACACAGCTCTCAAACTCTTGCTTCCCATTGTTTAAAAACTATAGTTTTATTGATTTTAGAAAGAGGAAGGGAGAGGGAGAGAGAAATAGGAACATCAGTGATGAGAGCACTGATCAGCTACCTCCTGCACGCCCTCTACTGGGGATCAAGCCCACAACCTGGGCATGTGCTCTGACCTGGAATCCAACCATGACCTCCTGGTTGGTTCATGGGCAGACTCTCAACCATGGAGCCACACTGGCTGGAGGCTTCCCATTAAAAAAAAAAGTATTTTCTCTGCTTTCTGCACTCTTTGCTTCTTTTCCCGGCCTCCACACATCTAAGGGAGTGGACATCAGCTTAGACCTGGAGGCTTTGCTTAAAAGACTCCACATTAATTACTGCTCATCAGCATTCATCACGGTGATGAATGCTGATGAGCAGTGCTGTTTATTTTGTTCTCACCTTCTCTGCTTGGCTGTCAAATGAAAGAGTTTTATGGTTCTTGAGGGAACCATCCTTCTCCATGACCAGCTGCTTTCAGGGAGAGAGAGAGAGAGAAAATGTCTCCTCCTCAGTGTTGCCCGGGCTTTGGAAATTCCCTGTAAAGGAGATGGCACCACTGTAGCAATTAATAGTCTCCTTCGATTGAGTCCGTTTATAACTCAGCAGAGTTAAAGCAACCAAGACGCCATTGAACAAAACCCTGAACGCTCATGCTATTACAACTATTTTTAAGAGATGGTCACAGAACTTACATTGTCCTGTGGGGATCACACTTAAATGTTGCTTGACTTAAACTTTGACTACAATAGTACCCCCCTCTGACTTGGCAATAAGTATTTGCATTACTTTAGTTTTATATGTCAGTAAATGTTATTTTGGGTTCTTTGGGGTTAATCCGTTTTTATTGCTGCGGTCTTCTTTAACTTTTTGTTTTGTTCTGTGTTTAGTTTTGTGTATGTGTGTTTGTTTCTTTTGTTTTGTTTTGTTAATCCTCACCCGTGGATATTTTCCCATTGATTCTTAGAGACAGTGGAAGGGGAGAGGTAGAGACAGAGAGAAACATCGATGTGAGACACACACATCGACTGGTTGCCTCTCCCATGAGCCCTAACCAGGACTGGGGATGGAACCTGCAGCTGAGGTTACGTGCCCTTGACTGGAATAGAATCTGGGACCCTTCAGTCTGCAGCCTGATGCTCTATAGCTACTGAGCCAAACTAGCCAGGGCTTTAATTGTATCTTAAACACTGTGTTTATTAAAGACTCGGAGGTCCCTGGTCATCTGTTATGGAACCCAAGATCTTGGTTGATGGAAAGGGTAAGCTTACACTAAAGAGTGAAGACTGAGCTTCAATTAATCAGATGCACTTAAAAAAAATACTGGAGTGGAACCAGGAGAGATCCCTGTCTCCAGACATGGGCGACTTTAGTAATTTCAGAAACACACTACACTGAAAATTTTTAAGGAGCTGGACAAAAATATTTTTTTTTTAGTATTTTAGAGCCCTGGGCAGGTGGTTCAGTTGGTTAGAGCACTGTCCCGTACACCAACCAGTTTTCCGGTTTGATTTAAAGTCAGAGCACATACTTGGGGTACAGGTGCGATCCCCAGTTGGGGCTCTTAGGGAAGGCAACCGATTGAGGATTCTCTCTCACATTGATGTTTCTCTCTCTCTCTCTCTCTCCCCCCCCTTCCTCCCCCCCTTCTTTCCTCTCTCTAAAATCAGTAAAAGCACATCCTTGGGTGAGGATAAAAATAAATAAAATTCTTTTAAAGTTTCAAATAGCTAATAAAATAGTGGAAAAGTACTGGCCACAGTATAGAAGTCAGGATTTTTAAGAGGCAATCCCAGTACCGGAGTCATCTTTTAACAAGGGGGACTTCAGGGACCCGTAGAGGTGGCTGGGATAGCAAGCAGTAAGTACAGATCAGGAATGAGTTTGGCCTGATAAGAATTTCAGTACTGCTTGCAGTCTCTGTTCCTACCTAGACAGCTTCAAGAGCTGAAATTGGATGAAGGTGATGGTGTGCTATCAAGGGTTATTCAAAAATAAATAGGCTTGACGTAGTGGATGCAACGTCGGTCTGTGGACTGAAGGTCGGTCCCAGATTTGATTCCGGACAAGGGCACATACCTGGGTTTCAGGCTTGACCCCCGGCACTGGCCAGGGCATGTGTGGGAGGCAACCAATCGATGCGTCTCTCTCGCACGGATGCTTTATTCTGTCTCTCCCTCTCCCTTCCACTCTCTCTAAAAATCAATGGGAAAAATATCCTCGGGTGAGGATTAGGATAAAATAAATAATAGAAATAAATAAAGTTAAATACTCTTTGAAAACATAATACATAAGTTTTATCTTCAAATTAACTCTATTTTATGGGTTTTTTTAAATTTTTTTTTACTGATTTCCGAGAGGAAGGGAGAGGGAGATAGAAACCTCAATGACGAGAGAGAATCATTGACGGGCTGCCTCCTGCCGCAGCGCACCCAGGGGAGAAGGGCTCTCTCCGCAGATTCCACTGGCGGGAAACACGCGATTATTGCAGCACGTCTGAATTTCCTAATCAGGTCTGTGGCGGTGCTGAGATCTTGCACTGTATCGCGTCCTCGCTGCGAGTGGAAGTTTGTGTGTGTCTCCGCGGAATCAAGTTCCCTCCATGGAAGTGTGCCCTCTGGGCAGCTCTGACCAGGGCGGACAGGCTGGTCACCATCACTGAAGCAAGACTTCCGTCAGCCCAAACACCTCCCTTCCCCTCACTGAGGACGCTTCCCTGGGCACCTTTCCATTTGGTTTCCTCTTGGAGATAACTTGTTTTATTTAATTTCCTTCCTGAGTGCTAGCAAGTCTTATTTCACAACCTGGGGGGGGGGGGGGGGGTGTGTGTGTGTGTGTGTGTGTGTGTGTGTGTGTGTGTGTGTGTGTTTCTATCCTAAGTTTTTGAATGTCTGGTACCCTGCCATATCTTTCATTGCTTATTTAATGATAATTAATTTTGAAATATTATGTTAGAAACGCTCTCCCCTTCGTGGTCGAATGTTTGTGTTTTTCATTGGCTAATTAATATTGATTATCTTCCTCTGTTTCACTCCTATTGTTTCTTTTTAGGGATGATGCTTGAGTTTCCCCATTTATTTTAATTTGTACTAGTTTGTTTTTTCTGGACCAACAATTATCAAGTATTTCTAAAGAAAGCTCGACATTCCAGGTACCCTTTCTGCTGGTAGTTAAAAGAAACTCCTCAAACACATGGCACTTTTGTGTATGTGTGTTTTTTTTTGTGTGTGTTTTATTTTTGGATAGGGATGTTTGGTGAATCTTCTGAGTTTGTGATGGAACCCTCACTTTACATCCCCTTTGTTTACCCCCCAGCCCCCCAGTCAAGCCTCTCAAGGATGCCCTCCTCTTCCAGTTTCTCTCCTTTCCCTCAAAAGGGTGCCCTCCAAACACTATTGGGACTATACACATGCCACCAGACTCAGCCTGCAGACTCCCTAGTAGTCCATGCCCTGACCCACTGGTTTTCAGGCTGCTTCTCAATGCTTCCTTTTTCAGGGTCGACACTTGCTTCTGCAGGTGATGCCACACATGCCTCCATCATGAGGACTCTTACTTTTCCTTAATTTTTACCTATCTCTGAGTAGTGATATGGAATTCGGAGCAGCTCTGTTACTTTCAAATGATATTTATATACATTGTAGTAGTCAGGGTTCTCCAGAGAAACAGAACCAATAGGATATACAGATGATAGATAGATAGATAGATAGATAGATAGATAGACAGACAGACAGGTAGGTAGACAGGTAGGTAGGTAGGTAGGTAGGTAGGTAGGTTATGGGAATTGGCTGACATGATTATGGAGGCTGAGATATACCATGATCTGCTATTTACAAGCTGAAAGAGGGAAGCTGGTGACATAACTCAGCCGGTGTCTGAAGACCTGGGAAGCTGGGGGAGCATTGGTTAAGTTAGACAGTCTAAAGGCCCTAGAACCCTGAACACCAATGTTCGAGGCAGGAGGAGAAGACGACCAGCCCAAGGAGACAGAATTTTCCTTACCTCTGCTTTTTTGTTCTATTCAGGCCCTCATGCCTGCACTTAGGGCTGGATCCCCAGTAGGGGGCTTGCAGGAGGCAGTGGACTGGATGCCTCACCTCACATTGGTGAAGGCAAATCTATTCCACTCATTCTACTGACTGATTCAAACGTTACACTCTTCTGGAAACATCATCAGAGACACACCCAAAATGACAATTGTATATGCTATATGCTATTTGGGTATCCCTTAGCCAGACCAGTTGACACATAACATTAAGCACGACATACCGGTAAAATAAATTGTGAAGAACCCCATCCCCTAGTTTTGGTTAGATCTGATTTTTGGAGAAAGTGGGAGATTTCCTTAGTCACATTCCATATTTCTAACCCACTTCCTTAATTTTATGTGGATGCCTGGCAGCTCAGGTCATTATTTGAGAAAGCTGAGTCTGTCCGCATTTCTGCTTTACTCTTCCTCAATATTCTACTCAATAGACGTGATATTCAGGCCACCCTGGAGTCTTTTTCCATCTGCAGAGTATATGAACTCACTGTAGCCTCAAAATATTTGTGGATCTTAAATTCTTATCACCCACATCTCTGTTCAAATCTTGTGCATTTTGTCGGTGTTCTGGACATCCTCGTCAAAGTGGGCCCCTCCTCAAATTTTCTTCATAACACGTTATCACTCTTCAAAATGTATTATGTATACATTTGCTTATATATTTATAGCCTGCCTTCTCCAATAGAATATAACTCAGATATTATGCTTGTTTTTATTGTATTTCCAGCACCCAGAACCATGCTTATACATAGGGGGTATGTAACACATATTTGTTGAATAAACAGTGCTTTTCAAATTCAGTTTGATTTTTTTTTTTTTACCTATTTATACACAGTAGTACTCTGAGAAAAATCCAATATTTTGCCAGAAAACAGTGTCAACTCTGTATTCCATTTTGATTTATCACATCAGAAGCGTTCTCTGCTCTCCGAGTCGGATTACTGGATCAAATTGAAACTTTGAATTATGATTCAATTTAAGAGTTTTTGTATAGAGATCACCTGAAAGTTATTTAAAGTTCTGTCACTGCCAATAAAGAAGCCTTTTATGTCTTTGCAGCCCGTGTGCAAGTTCAGAAAAGCATTCCTTGTTATGGAGGCTTTTCCAAGCTGCTCGGCACGGCTTCTCTCCATGCACAACTTGCCCTCTGTAGGGGGGACACTATTTACCCAAATTCTACACCTCAAAGCTCGAAGCGCTGTCAAGACGCGCCCTAACAAGATATGAACATAGCCTCTATTATATCCAAAAATGTTTTGCTTTTTTTTTTTTTTTTTTTTTGTAATCCTTTCCCCTGCAACTTCAAGTCCACAACAAATCTCAGTCTTTAAAGATCCATAACAAAGGAATAGAGGACTAAGAATGAGGAAATTTCACAGCGCTATGGGTAGTCCTCCTTTGAGCTCTGTGGGGCTCTTCATTTGTCCAAGACACTTCAGCCACAGGAAGAAGAAGCAATTTTGGCTGCCCCTTCTCGGTGCAATATTCCTGGGGCAAAGTCCATTAAGTAGAGAGAGAGAGAAAGAGGAGGCCAGAGAGAGAGGAGAGCGCTCACCACAGCAGACTAAAGCCTATACTGATGTCAGCGTGTATTTTTTTATTGGTCATTTCTGAGCAGCATTTCACAAACACCCTTGAGCCACCCTGTAGAGTCCCTGTCTGTTACAGATATTACAGTCAGGAAAATCCAGAAATATATGCTACTTAAGGAGGACAGCGTGGAGAATAATTATTAATCAAGAGATGGAATTTAAAAAATGGAGGAAATGTACATGGTTCAATATGCATTGAAATAATTAGCCATTTGTGCACAATTCTCCTAATTTCCCCAAGGTGTTAGATACCATAGTTCATATATTAAATATATATGCGCTTCACTGTAACACTACAGATAATAGAAAATCTGAGAAGCCAAAAGCACACACAGTATGTCAGCTCCTTGGGTAATTATTTATTTTTAAATAAAAAAAATATAGGAGTTCTACAGGCAAGCATTGAAGAAAGAACAGATCATTAGAAAAACTTAGAACATGTAACAATGACTTGGTGTTTATATTCCCTATTGCTACAGTCCTGGTTTATTACAGGGAACATTTCATTTAACTTGGATTTGGAAAACCCATTTGAGAAAAGTAGAAAAATATGTACTGGTTTTTCTTTGGACACATAAAATGAGGGGGCAGCCCTAGCCAGGTTTGCTCAGTAGGTAAGCATCGGCCTGCAGACTAAAGGGTCCCAGGTTCAGTTCTGGTCAAGGGAACATGCCTGGGTTGCCCCGGTAGGGGGCATGCAGGAGGCAGCCAATCAATGACTCTCTCTCATCAATGATGTTTCTCTCCCTCTCATTCTTCTCTGAAATCAATAAAGATATATTTAAAATAAACTAAAATGAAGAGACAACTGAGGCAATCACTTCTGTATAGAGAATGAAAGAGGTTCGTACCTTCCCAAACACCATTAGAAAATGTTCCCTCTGCCTGTGACCTACAGCACGTGTATGGGATTTCCGAACTGGGTTTGGCTTTGGTGGGGATTTGCCCGATCTATTTGGTGGTGGAGTTAGTCCAAATCCGAGTGAGAGTGAGGAGGCTGTCCTCACATTGATTGTTTAGTGGCCTTAATGCTCCTTGTCACTGTGGCACGGGAAGCCCGGCCTGGAGGTGCCCATGGGGAGAGACCACTCTTCTCTCCAAACAGCATTGCTTTCTAAACGGCTACGGACACCACGAAGCTATTTAAGCTAACCGATTAACAACATAAAAAGGCAATCAAGTTAGCTTAGTACCATTTACAGCAATGGTCTAGGCAGGAGATTGAGATTCACACATCAGTAAGAGCAAAGGGGTCTTTACAGGATGTACTTAGAATTAAGACAAATAATTTAAGTGATAGCCAAAAGAAAATCCTTTCTACTTAGCCCTGTGTATCATCATGTCTAGTGTATTTCATGTGCATTATGTCACAGGGTATAACGTTTATCTATATTTTCCCATTGGTATAATTCTTCATTTTTGCAAAACAAGACTATCAATCAATACCAGCTAAAATATAAATGCAATCACAGAATGCTATTTGAGGCTGGTTACTTGTCCTGAGCATTATTAAATACAATTTATTTTTCTCCTCTTGTACATTCATGTACAAGTCCTTTACTAGACTCAGAGATGTTTTAAAAAATGATTGTCTGTCCTTATGAAATTTATTCTAATACTTTTCTTGGAAGAATACAAATGCAATTCATTGTTTTCTCTTATCCCATTGCGATGGCTTCATTGCCTGAGAGTTGGATATTATACAAAATAAATGAATCTAATGAAATCTCTTGCCCGAGGACAAGAGAGCTGAATTATTAGGAAAATGTAAGATGCAAACACACACGGAAGTATGTGCTGCACACACCGCGCCTCTTTTGCTTTTCTTTCAGCTTCAGTGCATTCTTTAAAATTTTAAAAACCTTTTTTTAAAAAGATATTCTTTACACCTTAAAAATTTCTTTCAAAGACCCTTTATTTCTTTGGTGAGAAAACTCAGTATTCATAGGGAGACTCCTTTTTTTTAAAAAAAAAAATTTTACTGAGAGGGAGAGTTGGAAACCTCAGTGATCAGAGAGAACCATGGATCGGCTGCCTCCTGCATGCTCCCTACTGGGGATCGAGCCCCCCACCGGGGTATGTGCCCTCACCAGGAATGGAACTGTGACCTTCTGGTTCCTGGATTGATGCTCAACCACTGAGCCACACTGGCCAGGCAGGGAGAGTCCTTCTCAATGCAGGGATATATACGTTGTGACCTTTATCTACTTAAGACTCTCAAAGACTCATATACGTGCAAGGTGAAGGATCACCCTCTCACTGAAGAAAAATTTCCATCATAGTCAGTGGCCTCTGAATCATAAGTATCGATTTCTGTCTCTTCCATACATTCCATCTGATGCATCTGTGGATCCTGAAAGACCTAGGACTGTGGTAACTTCCTGAGAGATGGCATGGCGTCACTACCGACGCGTGCGACGTGCCATTGGATGGATGCTTTCTGTCCCAGGGGCTGCGGCATCTTCAAAGAAAGAAGCGAATGATTCGCACTAAGCAACCGCCGGCTAGTTCTCTAATTGGGTGACAATCCGGATGCAGTACAGGCCCTGAGTGCATTGTGGAGGACCGAGCGCGGGCCGGGGAAGGTGCCCAATGGTGGTACTTCAAGAGAGCAGATGGCTGAGAAACACGGTTTCCACCATTATTTCAGAGTTGTCACTTTAAGCCCATTTAACATTATTAAGGAAATGTAATTCTTGGACTTTTCATTAGGAATACCCTGCAAATATTTGTCACTCTCTGAAATAGTTTACCAAGTAGATCCATAGAGAGGCATGTGAAGTTTTACCATAACAGAAAATAGAAATAATTTGGCCACTGTAATCTGCTTTCTGAACGCAACAGTTTACTGTCCAAATGGAACGTTAAGATACTTAGCTTTGCTCAGTAAAAGATAACTACATATATCCTGGGCATGTTTTATTATTAAAGATGAATAATACATTATTCTAAAAATATATTGCATCCAAAACATCAAAATTGAAGCAGATACAATGTTTTTAAAGCTGATCTTTATATCAATCAAGGTAAAACATAAATGTATTTTGAAAATAGTTTCCCAGATAAAGGGATTGAAAATTATCTTATAAATGAAATTCGTGCATAGATAGGGTCCCTAGGCCTGGCCAACGATCAGGGATGATCTGCGGACGACCGGTGGGATGATCAGGCCCCCTACCCCCCCGCTGGCACCCACCTTGGCCGGCCTGGCACCGCCCGCTGGCCAGCTCTGCCTCCTGCCACCGTCGCCAGTTGCCTCCCTCTGTAGGGCGACTGGCGGGACAATCGGGGAGGACCCCCTCGCACCTGCCTTGCCTGGCCTGGGGTCTGTGGGCTGGGGGCAGCTCCTGCATTGAGTGTCTGCCTCCTGGTGGTCAGTGTGCGTCATAGCAACTGGTCATTCCACCATTCGGTCTACTTGCATATTAGGCTTTTATTATATAGGATATCAGTAACAGTACATGCCCTTGACTGGAATTGAACCTAGGACCCTTCGGTCCGCAGGCTGATGCTCTCTCCACTGAGTCAAACAAGCTAAGGCTATTTCATACTTTTTAAACTGGTTCTATGCTTATGCTCAGTCCCTGACTCACATAATGTGACAGCTAGAATCCAGCTTCTCTCAATTTCTCATTTGCTTCTCCTGAGTGGGGAAAAGACATTTGCAAAATTACTTTTTCAACATCCAGAAGTGGCGAGTAGATTCTGTTAGGTAATTAATTTACTTTAATAACAACGCTCTTACACTGGCCGTGTTAGTATTTTCCTCATTTTAACTTGAGTACATCCCATACAGAAGAAAATGAGAGCGGGAGGGCTTTGATTTGCTCATTTTCTCTGGCTCTGCTCCTCATGCTCCGCATTGCTATCTTTATGGACTTGCCGATATTTTGTCCCTGCCTGACCCATAATATCTCAAACCTGAGTTAACAAAGTCAAAAATGATTTTTCACAGTTCATGAATCAGACAAATATGTGCTGGATAAGTTTTCACAAAGAGTCAAAGAATACATATCTTAGGAAGCTGTCAGATACACTCTGAGGCAAAAATATGGCAAGACAATGTGGTATTTAAAAAAAAAATAGATGATGATTTTTCTCTGCCATGGGGGTGTTGACGTCTGAAATAATGCAATAATTAGAAAGTAACTGTGTACTAGTCCCTAATTTCCCTTTCCTATGTCCACAAATTATATTTATTTGAAATATTGGACATATAATTCTTTCCCATCTCATTAAAACTTTGGAATAAACTTGGGCTTTGTGTATATGGACATTAATGTAAGTTCATTATAAGTCAAGAATACACTATATACAGAAAAGGTAAGGTCCAGGTCACAGGACTATCATGCTCGACCCTAACATTTCTCAACATCTAAACTATGGCATGAGCTAGGCTTACTTGCAGGAACTGAAAAGGACTCCCCACCAAAAAAATGAAGAGTGCCGAGTGCAAAGACCAAGGTGGCCGTGTGCAAAGACCAAGGTGGCCAATGCAGAGACCAAGGTGGCCGTGTGCAGAGACCAAGGTGGCCGTGTGCAGAGACCAAGGTGGCCGAGTGCAGAGACCAAGGTGGCCAATGCAGAGACCAAGGTGGCCGAGTGCAGAGACCAAGGTGGCCAATGCAGAGACCAAGGTGGCCATGTGCAGAGACCAAGGTGGCCAATGCAGAGACCAAGGTGCCCAATGCAGAGACCAAGGTGGCCGAGTGCAGAGACCAAGGTGGCCGTGTGCAGAGACCAAGGTGGCCAAGTGCAGAGACCAAGGTGGCCGTGTGCAGAGACCATGGTGGTCGTGTGCAGAGACCAAGGCGGCCAATGTAGAGACCAAGGTGCCGAGTGCAAAGACCATGGTGCCCAATGCAAAGACCAAGGATGCCGAGTAAAAACCAAGATGGCGGAGGTGCATCGTGTGCAAAAAAGACCATGAGCCAAAGGGCCACGTGCCACAGAATGACTAAGCTGGTCTAAATAACTGAATCCCCATGGCCACAGCTGAAGAACACAGGAGGGGCCCTGGAGCCTGAGCTCAGCCTTCTCCTTTCCTTGGTCAAAGAATCAAGTTCTGCTCCGCTTCACCAAACTCAGTCTCTGTCCATTGGCGCCAGTGACACTGGGCAGAAGGACCGCGGTTGGGGTCCCCAACCTGGAAGGGTAGGTAACATCACCACATCTACTTTGTAAGCCTTGGATAGTGTGGACTTGGGCGATCAATGGGCACTAAATGCTTATCACATGTCTATAAGAAGAAGGAGGTCCTCTAGTGGCAGTATGGCTGAGAACTTTCTAGAAAACCCACACAAACAGTTCTGACTTTTTGAAAATACATACATTATTGCTCCAATCTGTCACTTGGCTGTGTGCGTGCTCACCGGAGCCCAGTTGCTATTTCAGTTCTAGACACTCTTTCAACCTGTCTGACCTGCCTGTCATCTCCCTCCGGTGGCTTAATTAGGGAGTCCACTGCCTGCGTACCTCTGTGCCCCGACCACGGGCCCGTATTCCATGATACTTTAATACGGCTTCTCGTGTTAATTCATCATTTGAAATACTAAGCACAGCAGGGCGACTCTCCGTAGGGGAGCTTTTACAGAAATGATTGTGAGCTGACTAGTCATGACCTTGGCTTTATCTATGCTCCGTTTTTGATCTAAAATCTCAGTAGTGAACATCAATTTTGAAACCATTTCCAAGTACACTGAGAAATGGCGTTTGAGGCTTGGGGCCGTCAATTCTCTTTAGATATGTCCCCTATTCAGGGTAGATTGGGTGGGATTAAAGGGAGCAGGCATGCTCTCAGGGTTAAATAAGAAAGGTATTCCACTCGAATGGTAATTCTGGTAGGAGGGCTGTTTGTTGCATTACGGACACAAGGGCAGAGAGTGGCAGGGAACATTCAGTGGGGAAGAGTAAGGAAAGTGATGCTTTAAGCCTCCCTAACCCGCAAACAGAAAGAAAAAAAAACCATTATTCACTGAAACCAGGAGCAGGGCTAAGGCCGGGGACAACCAGGCGATGAATTACCAGGTAAGCAACTCAGGGTTACCTTCAGCAGGTAGAAAAGGTCAATGCTGATGAATGCGGTGACCAAGGGTTCGCTAAGTGATTAATGAAGAATATTAAAGTGGGTTTTTAAATCGTATCGATTATTCAAGAAGTTGTTTAATCAGGGAGATGTTAGCTGAAACCAATATGTGATCTATTTTACACGCATCAGGTTAAGAAATTGAATTGGAAACCATACGTCAGTGTGAATATTGGCAACATTTGCATTGTATTTATTTTTATTAACATATTTTTTCATTGATTTCAGAGAGGAAGGGAGAGGGAGAGAGAGATGGAAACATCAATGATGAGAGGGAATCATTGATCGGCTGCTTCCTGCACGCCCCACACTGGGGATCAAGCCCGCAGCAACCTGGGCATGTGCCCTGACTGGGAATTGAAACTCCTGCTTCATAGGTCAATGCTCAACCACTGAGCCATGCTGGCCAGGCTAAAACCTCATTTTTAGTAGAATCTATCAAACATGATACACCACAAACATGGTTGTAAAGTCAAATAATTAGATTTTAGATAAATATGTTTCATATAATGATGAGTACGCCAGCATGAATCCGGCAAAGTAAATACCATTCTCCTCCTCAAAAAAGGAGTCAGTTTGGAGTTTACAAATTTACTTCAGGTATAAACAGACCTAACCTCAGACCAATTTAGGCCGAATCAAATAGTCCTGTCTGTAAAGAGTTTTAAAATATAAAACAAGATCCTTTAACATATATTTTTTAAAAAGCAAACATAAAATTAGTCCTTTCTGAAGAATTCTACATAGGTGATTTCATGTCTGTCTTAAACCTTTTTTAAAAAGGGCTTTCAAGAGTTTTTCCAGGAGGAGAAACCAAGATGGCAGCATAGGTAAGCACCTAAACCGCTGCCTCGCACAACAATTTCAAAACGACAACTAAAAGACAGAACAGACACCATCCAGAACCACAATAAAGCTGGCTGAGTGGAAATTCTACAACTAGAAGAAAAGAGAAAAGCTCACAGATAATTGGAGGAATGGCAAAGGGTTGAGGTACAGCAAAGGGTCTTTGTGTGCGCAGAGAGGAAGGGTGGCTGAGAGCCTGGCTGACTTTCTCTGGAGGGAGGGGGAAGGAAGGCCCCAACTGCACTGAACCCCAGTTCTGACTGCACTGAACCTCAGTTCTGGCGAAATCCCATGGACCCAGGCTCATACAGGTGGAGTCTGGACTGTCAGGTAGAGAGAAAGGCACTCGGAGACCCAGGGAAGACCCGGGGGAACCCCGGCAGGCAGGGGTCTGGAGGCTCGCACGCCAGTGTGCACAAAGACTGTGGAGGTTGCCACAGGCTTTCCCTAGCAGAAGGGAGTCAGAAGCTCCTGACTGCACTGAGCCCCCGTTCTGACTGCACTGAACCCCAGTTCCAGGCAAACCCCTGGGGACCCAGGCTCTTGCTGGGGGCGGGGGGGAGGGAATCTGGACTCTCGGGAGGAGGCTCGGGAGGCGGGGAAGCCAGAGGTCTGGAGGTGCACGCCCATGCAAGGGCAGGGCTGACAGGAAGCCAAGACTGTCTGCTCTGCCCTGAGACCCACCCCATCCAAGCTGAGCACAGAGACTTTTACAATTTGGCAAGTCTAATCCTATAAGGCTGTCTCTAGCACCGAACTTATCTCAGTGTAGACACAGCTGATCCTCACAGCCAACTGGCCTGGAGGTCAATTCCTCCCAGTGATACCAACAACAATCAAGACTTAACTACAACAAGGCTATACACACAGTTTACAAAGGGGTGCACCTCAGGTAACTGGGAGGCCAACCCACTGGGCCATACAGGAAACCTAGCATACAAAGCTACCCTACCAACTCAGGGAAGCCGTGAAAATGCAGCAACAAAGAAACAGATCACAAACTAAAGAAATGGAGGAAAACAAACGACTGGATATAGAATTCAAAACCACGGTTATAAGGTTTTTCAAGAATTTCCTAGAAAAGGCCGATAAATATAACGAGACCCTCAAGGATGTGAAAAAGGACCAACTAGAAATTAAACATACACTGACTGAAATAAAAAATATTATACAGAGATCCAACAACAGACTAGAGGAACACAAGAATCAAGTCAAAGAACTGAAATACAAAGAAGCAAAAAACACTCGACCGAAAAAGTAAAAAGCAAAAAAAATCCAAAAAGTTGAAGATAGTGTAAGAAGCCTCTGAGACAACTTCAAGTGTACCAACATCAGAATTATGGGGGTGCCAGAAGAAGAGAGAGAGCAAGATACTGAAAACCTATTTGAAGAAATAATGACTGAAAACTTCCCCCACCTGGTGAAAGAAATAGACTTACAAGTCCAGGAAGCGCACAGAACCCCAAACAAAAGGAATCCAAAGAGGACCACACCCAGACACATCATAATTAAAATGCCAAGAGCAAAAGACAAAGAGAGAATATTAAAAGCAGCAAGAGAAAAACAGTTAATTACCTACAAGGGAGCACCCATACGATTGTCAGCTGATTTTTCAACAGAAACTATGCAGGCCAGACGGGAGTGGCAAGAAATCTACAAAGTGATGAATAGCAAGAACCTACAACCAAGATTACTCTACCCAGCAAAGCTATCATTCAGAATTGAAGGGCAGATAAAGAGCTTCACAGATAAGAAAAAGCTAAAGGAGTTCATCACCATCAAACCAGTATTATATGAAATGCTGAAAGGTATTCTTTAAGAAGAGGAAGAAGAAGGAAAAGGTAAAGATAAAGATTATGAACAACAAATACGTATCTATCAACAAGCGAACCTAAAAATCAAGTGAATTAAAAATCTGAGGAACAGAATAAACTGGTGAATATAATAGAATCAGGGGCATAGAAAGGGAGTGGACTGATAATTCTCAGGGGGAAAGGGGAATGGGAGGGGGGTATAGGAAGAGACTGGACAAAAACCGTACACCTATGGATGAGGACAGTGGGGGGGAGATAAGGGCAGAAGGTGGTGTGGGAACCGGGTGGAGGGGAACTATGGGGGGAAAAAGGAGAAAAAATTGTAATAATCTGAATAAAGATTTATTAAAAGTAAAATAAAATTAAATAAATAAATAAAAAAGGGTTTTTCCAATAAGATACTTTACTGGTAAACACACACACACACAACAACAACAAAAACACCACCACATACTCAAAAGCATAATTGTTTGCTTGATATGAATGACCCCATACGCTTTGAAATGAATGGAAGAATATAGATAATTGTGTTTTTCATTCACAGCCACAACCCGCGTCGTGTGCCATCTATTTAGAGTTGCTATAACTTTACATTACAGCCTATTTCGTGCCTGATGTTTTCCTCCCAGCATTTCTAAATTTCTCTGCTCAACAATGTGAAATTGAACAGTGAGGTAACAACATAATTTAGGTTGCTGTTAGTCAATTAACTCTGTGTGACACCTGAGGAAAAAAAAATTGGCTTATACAATTGCAATTTCAGAAAATAAAAAGCTTCATTTTTGTTTATAGAGAGTAGCTCACATCAAGGACTATTATTCTACTTCAATATATTTCTGGCTCCAACCTCGCAGGAAATACACCTTTTTTCTCTCTTTTACATTGTTGACTCCACAGTATCCCCCTAGTTGCAGGAATTTCCACTAAATATTGTAGCACATGCAATGCTTTGATTTGCTTTAGGGAATATTGTTGTGTGTGTGTGTGTTTTTTCTTTAAAGATTAAATCACTAATGACTTCAGCTTTTAACCTCAGTCATGAGTACAAGTTGCTCTATTACATCCTCACAATTTAAATGCAAATAATCTTTAAGCAAAACTAATCTGGAGGGCTTTTGTACAGTGAATGATAAATGGGAGGGGATTTTATAAAGTGAGATAGTGAGCAACTCTGGTTCCGCTCGCACATCCATCATCTCTCCACGCAGATCAACAATTAAAATAGTTCAGCGCTTTCGAGGGAGTCTGGGAAGCCAAGTTCATCATTTACCCGCCCGTGGCAGTACCTTGGGGAGAAGCGGGCTGATCCAAAGGGTAAGTGTTAATTGAAAAATGTGTAAAGGAAACTGAAGAGCCTGCCTCTACGTTTGCTTACTTGCAAAGCGCACTGTGCCTTGCGCCTGGAAAGGCCAGCAGTCTTGTCTGACACGGTGACGCCTCATGGAAAGAGGGCACGTGGCCATTCTAGTGGAGCTGGTTTACCCTGCAGAAATCAACTTCTCTTCCCAGCTCCTTCCTTTCAGCAGAATCGTGTGATCATTAACATGACAGTTTACCTGTCTTCAACATAAAGAAAACTTCTCTTTGCTTATTTTAATTGCTCATGGTCTCACCGTTCATAAATTTAAACATACTACGTTTGTGTTCAATATTTTCTTTTAGTTCTGTGGACGAAAGGGGCCACATGCTGACCTGACAGGCTCAGGGGAGGCCTGCATGGTGGTCTTGCAAACTCAGAGACCTAAAGTCACCACAAAGGATGGTCTGAAATGGAACTTTAACTAAAAGCAGTTATGGTGGGTAGTTGTGTCCTAGGCCGGTATCTTCACTGACAAGGTCAACCTTTACCTTAACTGAGCCTATCTGGTGTGGTTTTTTTTTTTTTTCATCTATAGTAACATACCCTTGCAATGTCTGGGTAACTTATAACTTCCCCTTTTCTGGACCCCTTGGGGCACAACCTAATATGTTGGGCGCCAGGACAGATACCCCAGATTCCTTCATTATCATGTTAATTGTTCCTGCACCCACCTAAGTATGTGTCTATCATTTTACCTTTTACCCAATCCCTGGGATTTCCCTGTTTTGCTTTCTCCCGCCTCTCTAGTCTATCGCCAGTGGGTTTCATGTAACCCACCTACATCCCTTCTTTGATTGCAATGTATAAATACAGATGTAACCCGCCATTCTCCAGAGCATTAGCTCAATTCATTGAGGTTCTGCTTCCCTGCAGTTGTTGACGGTTGGGCTCAAATAAACTCACAGAAATTCTTTACAGGTTTGAATGATTTTATGTTAACAGTTCCAATAATTTTTTGTGAGACACAGAAAAGTGATGGATAATACATAAAAATTTAAAAATAAAAGAAGGATAGTGTCTATTTTTAAAGGAGCAAAGCTTCTTAGTGAAGAAGTAGAGCCCAGGTCTGGAACAAGGAAAGCACACAGGGAATGTGGATTACTTTGTTAGACCAAAGATAAGAAAGGGCTCCATGGTGACTGAGACGCCTGTAAAGAACAAAGGCATCGGCTGATCATAATGCCAGCTAATAATGGATACTACTGAATGCAAACTGATTTAAATGAATGGATGCATGAAAAAGGAGAGCTTTTTCTTACAGAACATCACCTAAAACATAGAATCATGCAGCCAAAAAAAAAAGAAAAGATGGTAAACCTAGCAGATCAAAGTTTAATAAATGAAATTAGTTACAAATTACCAAAATAATAATAATAATAATTGGGTAGTAAGGATACCTGGTAGATTACCTTAAGAAAGTCATCCCGTTACTATTACCGTATCACCCAAATGAACAGCCTGTTCTTCCTGATCTAACGCACTGAGGACAGTCATCACGCCTGTGGGACAGTTCTTCCTGCCAAAATGTACGCAAAACGCAGGGAAAAACAAGGCTAAAAAGGAACGCATCTGTGCTCTTCCGACATGCCAGAGTCACGGTCCACCCAGCAAGTCTGAGAAAATCCGGATCAAAAATTACAAGACAGCGAAATGTATTTTACGATATTGGCTTGAATTTCAAACCAGGAAAAATTAGTTATAAAAGAGTATTATTGGAACAACTGATGGAACTCCAATAGGAACTGTGGATGAGAGAAAGGAACTATATTAAACATTCTGATTTTGAAAATTGTACTTAGGGTCATAGAATAGCATACCCTTCTTCTTAGGAAGCATACATGACCCTTTTGGATCTAAAGGGGTGTAATTCTACAGCTTATTCTCAACTGGTTCAGGAAAGTTAATATATTTGTATACATACACATGTGCACGTGTTTACACTTACACAAATAGAACAAGAGAAGGGGTAATAAGTAGGTAAATGGGGCAAAATAGAAATACTTGGTCATTTGCATAGAAGATTCTAGGGGAGCTCTTTGAACAATTTTGAGCACTTCTGTATTAGCTTAAGATGACATCAAAATAAGGTATAAAGATGTTACCACTCAACTGGGTTGACAGAGATGAGACTCTGCTTTCATCACAGGATCAAGGGCATCGTTTTCTCCCCTATCACAAGGAACAATGGAAACGGATACAACTGTTCCATAAATCAGATTTGATCTAAAGTGGACACGAGTGAAACTAGAACTGCTTTGACATTGAAAGTATATGGAATGGAATCAACAAACTAAACATTTTCAATACTTGGTGGTTATTTTTATTATCTGTCAAATATGGTGTTGCGCTAGCAACGTGTAGCCCATACAAACAGGTGTCTATTAGCCCTGGCTGGTTTGGCTTGGTGGGTAAGAGTGTTGGCCTGTGGACTGAAGGGTCCTGGGTTCGATTCCAGTCAAGGGCATATACTCAAGTTGCGGGCTTGATCCCTAGTATGGGACGTGCAGGAGGCAGCTGATCAATGATTGTCTCTCATCATTGATATTTCTATATCTCTCTCCCTCTCCTTTCCTCTCTGAAATCAATAATAATAATAAACAGGCCTATCTGAGCTTCATTCAAGAGGTGGTGTTTCTTTGCTTGTTTAATCCACTATTTGGCATCAGTACTTGATTCTAATAGTCATATAATTTATTGTCTTGAGAGCTACCTTGAAAAATTGCTGGGGCTCTTTATTAGAGATAAATATTGAGCATAAAAAGGAAAAATTTGCAAAAGAAAAACCAGTGACATCTTACCACTCACTTAACTATGCATAAATTGCTGAAGGATCTGCGGTTAGGTTCAAATGTAAATCTCGAGTTCTTTAGTTATATAACTGCAGGAAGAGTATCTTTTCTGGTGCAGTCTGAAATCTTTTCATACACGTTTTGTGTTGTTGTTTTTCTAATTGACTTTAGAGAGAAAGGAAGGGAGAGGGAGGCAGAGAGAGAGAGAGAGAGAGAGAGAGAGAGAGAGAGAGACATCCTTGGGCTGTGTTCCAGATGTCCCCCCCCTGGGGACTGAGCTGAAACCTAGGTAAGTGACCTGACCAGGAATAGAACCTGAAACCTCCTGGTTCATGGGACAAAAGCCAGCCACCTGAGCCACACAGGCCTGGGCAAATCACTGCAGGTTTTTTACAAAGAATTTCCAGTAGAGTCTATGTCAGTGTGTTCATTATTTTTGTGCCCTTAGATAATACATCTTGGTTTTATTCCTTCGGTAAACAGGTTGCCGATCGCATGTGCCCTTTAAGCAGCGTCAGTTACACAGCGAATTAAACGGTGTAGGTTATAGGGCAGAATGGCTTCGGTCAGATTCCTTTACAAGTGGAAAGCGAGGTTCCTGAGAAAAGAACATTCGGTAGGTCGTACATATTCCTCGCGTTTTGTCCTGCCCTGCTGTGCGTGTTTGGACGGTGCGCGTTCCAGCCTTGGATTACAGTTCTCAGAGCAGACAGGACACTTCTACTTTGCAAGGGAACCATATTTTTTTTTTTGGGGGGGGTGTGTGGTTTTAGACTTTCTTAGCCTATAATAATGAATCAGATTGTATGGAGGGATTGATGGACTAATTTTGAGCCATTCATCGGGGACTTCCTGGAACTGACGAATGAGGGGACAGCGGATGGAAGACTGCACCTGCCTTTCTGATAGATGCGTGACGTTGGCCCGGGCCTTCGAACAGTCTAGGTTCTCCCCGTGCAGGTGCTCGAACCGCCTCGGTAACCGGTAACCATCGCTTTCGTGGCAAACAAAGGCACCCAAGGAGAAGCCTCATAATTAAAATGTCTAACCACCCAAACGCTTCCAGCACTTTCCTCCGCACACGACGCCCCCCGTACATTCTCTGAAAGGTAAGACGGTAACGGAATTAAACGTGAAGAGCTAAGGAAAGGATGTAAGCTCTCTGCTCTGAGAAAACTATGAAACCACATGAAATTAACTAGTGATCTGTCACGAAGGTCTTCGTATATTCACGGTTAGGAAAGCCTGCCAGGCACATACAGCTGCTGAAAAAGAACCCCCCGCCCCCACCAGCACCACCACAATTGGACAAATTCAGAAACAAAATATCACATTAAGAGGATCGGTCAGGGCTATTTCTGCGACATTTTTACAGAGAGGTTCCTTCAGATAATATATGAATCCTTTAACGTGTTTTCGAAAGCGCTGACTGCCACCTATTTGTATTCCGAGTAGAAGCTATCAAAGCAAGCATTAATAGCGTATGGAGGGTCATCTTTTAAAACAATCTACCATGTACGCCTACAGGAAAAAGAGTGACTGTCACAAACAGGCATTCCCTGGCAAGGAGAAAAGATAACCATAAAGGCAGGTTCAGCCTTGCCAGCCTCATAATCAAACAGAGTAAAAAAAAAAACACACAAAAAACCCATATATAAAGGGGCCACACTGAGATTCCATATCACATTCATTTAATTGGCAAAAAATAAAGAGTGAATCTGACCACACCAAAGATTAGAGAGGTTTTGCTCAGGAAGACCCCTCAGTCTTTGATAATGAGTGGGTTTTCTTTTTATTTTTTAAGTATTTTATTGATTTTTTACAGAGAGGAAGGGAGAGGGATAGAGAGCTAGAAACATTGATGAGAGAGAAACATCGATCAGCTGCCTCCTGTATACCCGCTACCAGGGATGTGCCCGCAACCAAGGTACCTGCCCTTGACCGGAATCGAACCTGGGACCCTTCAGTCCGCAGGCCGATGCTTTATCCACTGAGCCACACCGGCTAGGGCCGTTTTCTTTTTTTAAATGTGCTTTTATTGATTTAAGAGAGAGAAATGGGGGCGGGAGAGAGGGAGAGAAACATCAATGATGAGACTCATCACTTGGCTTCCTCCTGCACGCCCCACACTGGAGATCAAGCCCACAACCTGGGCACGTGCCCTGATCAGGAATCGCACCCTGACCTCCTGGTTCAGGGTTCAATATCTGCCTTTACCACACAGGCTGAGCATGAGCGTGTTCTTGCTACAACTTTCTGGTAACAGCCCCTGATCTTGAGAGGCTGAGCATCTTCCCCACTATGTGGCCCCAACGACTGCACTCCTGTCCGACACGCAGGGGTGGGAGACATGCATGGAGAGGCTCCCGAGGGCCCCGTCTGTGACAACCACGCTGAGGAGCGAGCTCAGTGTCCAGGACTGGACCCACGACCCACGGAGGAAGGGCCTTTCCACGCCGCCCAACAAAAGCCAGCGTCTGTGCCTCCTCCCCCGCCAATCTGGGATTTGCTTTGACAAACAGCAGGAGACAGAAGAGATTCTGTGTCTGAGCTGAGAAAGTCCTCATGGCTCTAGAAGCCAATGGGAGCAGGCGCGCAGGAGGTCTGTGAAGCCACAAGGGCAACGTGAGAACGGCCGGCCAGCCTCAGCAGCCCGGGGCAGGGGGCAGGAATGTGGTCCGCGGGCAGCGTTTTCCTGCCCTTGTCTTCCCAGCCGCGGCCACGCAAAGCAGCCCGTGGCCACCCCACCCAATGGAGCCCTCTCTGAACTGCAGCCAGGAAGGCATGCCTGGTTCCGGTTTGGTCCATTAAGTTCTGGAGTGGTTTGTTATGGAGCAAATTATTAACAAGGCAGATTGTTTGCTTGGTTACATCGTCTTTATATTTTTATGCTGTTTCACAAGTTATAGGTGTTGCAAATATTTCCCCAAGTTTGTAGCTTGCTTTTTTGTTTTTTTAACTTTTGAGATATCTTTTAATGAACAGAGCTTTTGAACTTAAGAGAGCTGTTTTTAAAATGGTTTTCTTTAAGAACAAACGCTGTCACATCCTATTTAAGAACGTGGTTACTTCCCAGTATCAAAAACATATTCATCTCTATTCTCTCCCGAACACTGCAAAGCTTTGTCTGTGACATTTCCAGTTTTGGTTATCTGGGTTTGAATTATAGATACGCTGTGATGGAGGAATTCCATTCCATTTTTCTTTCCACACGGATAGCACACCTCTGCTGCTCGTGTTGCCACCTCGGCCCTAAATCAAGGCAGCCGTCTTTGTGCGGATCTGCGTCTGCCTTCCCCGTTTTGTTCTATACGTCGGTTCGCCCATCCTCGTGCCCTGCTCACCCTGTCCGAGCTACCATAACTTAGAATAAATCTCAGGATTCAGTCAAGGCCTCTCCTCGTGTACATTCTTCTTCCTCAGACAGGTTTAACCCACTGGTGCTTCTTTGCTCTTCTATATAAATTTTAGAATCATTGACTGTGTTGGTCAGTGTGACTCTGTAGAGAAGTATTTCATTCCAAAATGGAACTTTGGATTCTGCTCCTCCTCACAGACACACAATTTCATGAAAAACGGCATGAAACACCACAGTTCCTCTAGGGGTGAGCAGGTGTAAGGTTAATGGGTATACAAGTTAATGCACTTCATATAATGTATTTTAATAAGAAAGGATGTTCACTTATGAGAAATTTTACTCTAATAGTATTGGTGCTTAATACTTCGGTTTTATTCAGCATTGAACACTCCTCCCCACGATTTGCACCCGAACCTTCTGGTACATCCATGTGAGGATGTTTAGGGATGTGTAAATGTACCTGTGATTTTAAACCAAAAAGTATTTTAATTGGTTTTTAATTCCATGGATCAAAAAGAGTGTAAGGAAAAGCCAGCCAGTGCCCTTTCAATTAAGAAAACAATCTTGACAAAGAACCAACAATCCAATCTCAACCACGCGGCGGACACTGCAACAGATGCCGTTTTCAATATTATCAAACACTCCGTCCGGAGGAAACTCCCTTGGAAATTTAGCAGCGAGAGCAAGCCAATCGTTGATGAATTCCGCTTTTCCTCCAGAGCTCAAGCGGAAACCCACTTGCCTCCCAGGTGCTGGAAGCAGAAGCAGTGAGCAAGTGAGTCAAAAGGAACAAAATGCGGAGACCAGATGGATGCGGGCAAATAGTAACATCTCCCAGGGACGTTTCAGTGCGCTCATCACAGGCCCTTCTTCACAGGTGAGGGAACAGCGGTTTGCTGCCTGCCCACCAAACAGTAACTTCCAACATCGTCTCCGATGCTTTTTGATTCCTCTCTACTTGGTAGGCTCACCATGCATCTACTAAGTCTGTTTGTATACATTTAACTCCTCATTACATTTCTAAAAGTAGGTGATGACATAGGCCAAGCTATCATTCACGCTGTAGTTCGGGTATACTACTCAGGAAAAATCCTTTCAGGTCATGATTTCATTATATATCTATATATTTCAGAGAAGTATGTATAACATTCCTCTCGCGAATTAAAAACAGTTATGAAGGTAATACAATCAAGATATAGGTGAAATGTTAATGAAAGAAAGCTAATAGAAAGCTAATAGACATAAACTATGAAAAAATAAAATAGCTAGGTCTATAAAATTTGCACTTCTTGAGGTCAGAAACAGTTGAGTATGTGATTTCATACGGTTCTATTCATTATTTTAGAAATAATTGACATGATATTTTGAAATTACCCCTCTTTTGTGGGAGGTTATTTAATTACTCAGTGACTGTTTCCCATATTTCGTTCATTTAAAACTGTAATTTAGCCCCACTGGTGTGGCTCAGTGGTTGAGCCTCCACCTATGAACCAGGAGGCCAGGGTTGATTTCAGGTCAGGGTTCATGCCCCGGTTTCTGGCTCATCCCAGTAGGGGGCAGGAGGCAGCCCATCAGTGATTCTCTCTCATAGTTGATGTTTCTATTTCTCTCTCCCTCTACCTTCCTCTCTCTGAAATCAATTTTTTTTTAAAAAAAGAAATCAAATCCTATAAGGATCCATAGGCTCATGTAAAGGAAAAACGAAAATCAACTGTGTTTGGTAGAAATGGTGCCGCATTGTCTTAATGATTTAAATCGATGATCTTTGAAGCATAATCCCAGGACCAGCAGCATCACCAGTACCACCTGGGAACTTGCTGGAAATTCCTGTTCTTGGTGCCAACCCCCACTTGTTCCATCAGAAGCCCTATGGGTGGAGCCCAACAATCTGTTTTGTTTTTTTTAAACAAGCTTTGCAGGTGATTCCAATGCAAATCTGAGAACCACTGATCTAGATCATTGCCTCACCCTTTTGCTTCCTTTCTCCTCTGCCAACATGCCAGTCATCGTTATGGAAATGTAATACCAGAGAGTCCACACGCAATTGTCTCTGATATTCAGGGAGCAGAATGATTTGGCCAGAACACCATAGCTGGTCCCCATCTCTAGCTATCTAGCTGTTAGGTCCAGACTCCGCCCCCACGAAGCCTTTTATTTATTTATTTATTTATTTTGCCGGAGCCTCTAATGAGAACTGTAATGGACTGAGGCTTGTTTCTGCTCTTTTTTCTCACCTGCCCACTGGCTGGTAAAGGTGCTAATGAGCAGGGGAAAAAGCCTGCAGGCAAACAGCAGGAAGGAGGAGGAGGCCAGCCCTGTTACTCTAAATATTTGGAACTATACTATAATATTAAAAATAATAAAAAAAGCACACACCCTCTTTTTCTTGTCTTAATTTCTTAACATGCCAATATTAAATTCAGTTAAAACACCTTCTAGTAAAAATGCGAGCGATAGGGGTACTAGTAATTTCTCCAGATTACTCTCTTTGAAGAAAATGATTAGTTCTTTCTCCCTTCCTTAGTCCCGTTTGTCTAGTTCCCATCTCTTATGTTCTCTAACTACTGTCAACAAAGCCTTTCTTTCCTTCTCTCCAAATCTCTCTACATTTTCATCTCTCTGTTCAACTGGCTTTGAATGGTAGTCTCTGAACCTACATACAAACATTGAGAAAGAAAAGTGCAATACCATTAAACACCCAGCCACTATTACTGGTATAATTCCAAAGGTATTTCAGGGTTTGGCACGTCAAATAAACCTCAGTTTGAAGGGCATTATTTGGCTTTTCTGTCTGTATGACAAAGTGGTTGCATGAAACTCCCTTTATAGAAAAGTCTTCTGTGATTTTGACGGGAAAAAAACAATAGCAGCAACAATCTATCTCATGAATATCGTCATAAAATCCAAGCTCTTCTTATTCTGTGATTTAAAAGAAAACCTATCCCCTGCCCGCTGGTGTAGCTCAGTGGTTGAGCCTTGACTTATGAACCAGGAGGTCATGGTTCACTTCCCGGTCAGGGCACATGCCCAGGAGGTGGGATCCCCAGTGTGGGGTGTGCGAAAGGTAGCCGATCAGTGATTCTCTCTCATCAATGATGTTTCTATCTCTCTCTCTCTCTCCCTCTCCTCTCCTCTCTCTGAAATCTATAAACACAAAAATAAAATAAAGGATAACTCATCCCCAAGGACCTGAAGATGACTGCCTCATCAATATAGAAAACGATGTTATGAACTTCCCTCCCTGGACATACATCACTCAGCACAGTCAAGAGCTCTGGTGAGGATGAGTGGCTTGTTGACCCAGTGATATTGATAAGGTTGTTACAGTCATTAGCATCGATGCTGAGGCCACCTCCACTGTCGTGTTAACACTACCACGTTAATTCTAGTTCTCCTCCTGCAAGGCCGAGTCATGTGTCATACCTGAGGTGATTTAAGTCATCGATCACTGTCTTTGTTGAAATCAAAGCAAAGCAAATTGCAAAGATCACCGTCATGTGGTCATGACGTAAATGTTCTCAAGGTTCCCAACAGAAATGTAAACTGGGACACTGAGCCCATCAACAGGGGTGTAGTGTAAATTGTGAGAGCTGCTTTTGCTTAAAAATACCATGACTCTTCCTCTTCAAAATTGCCTGCCTGAGAAGCTCTTGTGTGAACAATCCTGTTCAGGTTTAAGATAAGTCTGACATTTTTAAAAAAACACAGAGTGGATTCCAAACTATGTCCAAAAGTTGTCACGTTTTCAAGCGTTGTCTGTTGAAACTGAATATGAATTCTGATAGAGTCAAAAAGGTTTGGAGCTAATTCTGGTGAGTAAAATAATAATCAAGACTCACTAGAAAGAAAACATTGTGTCACTGGGTTAACCCAAAAGGCCCTAATGTTTCTCAATATCTAAATTCTGAACTATGTCACCAGCTGTGCTTGCTTCCAGAATTGCAAAGGATTCCACACCATGAAGACCAGGTGCCCAGTGCAAAGACCAGGTGCCCAGTGCGAAGACCCAGGTGCCCAGTGCGAAGACCAAGGTGCCCAGTGCGAAGACCAAGGTGCCCAGTGCGAAGACCAAGGTGCCCAGTGCGAAGACCCAGGTGCCCAGTGCGAAGACCCAGGTGCCCAGTGCAAAGACCATGTGCCCAGTGCAAAGACCCAGGTGCCCAGTGCAAAGACCAACATGGCAATGGGACATCGTGTGCAAAATACCCTGAGCTAAAGGGCCAGGTGCAGCAGAAGAATGACTCAGCACCTACAAGAATTTAATCGCCCGGTGATCAATTGCCACAGCCTGTGACTACAGAGGCTCCTCTGAGTTGGGAATAAGGGGCCCTTAGAGCAGTGGTTCTCAACCTTTCTGATGCCGCGGCCCTTTAATACGGTTCCTCATGTTGTGGTGACCCCCAACCATAAAATTATTTTCGTTGCTACTTCATAACTGTAATGTTGCTACTGTTATGAATCGTAATGTAAATATCTGTGTTTTCTGATGGTCTTGGGCAACCCACAGGTTGAGAACCGCTGCTGTAGAGCCTAAGACCGTGGGAAAACACAGATATTTACATTACGATTCATAACAGTAGCAACATTACAGTTATGAAGTAACAACGAAAATAATGTTATGGCTGGGGGTCACCACAACATGAGGAACCGTATTAAAGGGCCGCAGCATCAGAAAGGTTGAGAACCACTGCCTTAGAGCCTGAGCTCATTTATTCCCTTAAACCAAAGAATAAAGTTTCTGCTCTGCTTTACTAAACTCAGCCTCTTTCTATTGGCACCAAAGGCGCTGGGCAGAAGGGCCTTGGTTTGGGTCCCCGACCCCCACAGTCGTAGCAATTACAGCACAAAGAGAGGACGGTATCTGTGTAGGCAGAAGCTAAAGGCAATTCCATATTTTGGTTTCTAGCAGAATTAAAGGAAACAGTGATGTGCTGTGTATTTATTAGTTCTACGAGTTTTCCGAGTCCCCGTGTACTGTAAGATTATTGATAAACGTGTGTAGGGAATGCTGCTTAATGGATTCAAAGGTATCAGATGCACTGCATCTTGTAATATGATCAATCTTTCAGGAAGCCACCGTGATAAATGACGGAGCAGAATCAGCAACAGCCTGTGGGGAATCTCTTTATCTCAGCCTTCCAGAAATAAACGCCAGGAAGGACATCCTTGACTAACAAGAAGTGAAAGTGAAAATACATTTCTGGAGATTGACCTCTGCCCTATATACCTCCTGAAATCTCTAATTCTCGTAGAGTTAACTGTGGTGCATGAAAGTCCAGCACAGTGGCCGGGAACAGTTCAAGACAGCATGTGCCATCACTCTTATCATCTCTGAATTTGAAGTAAATTCACACCTGCCATTGGACAGAATGAACAAAGCAATAATGCATTTCTAATAACACAATGTTGTTTTAAAAAGCTATTAACACCGTGCAGCCGCCTCTTTAAAGCCGGCAGCTGTTGTCCATAGGGAAAATGCCCTGCGTTTGCTAACGTGAGCTCATCCACGCGCTCAGCGAGAGGCAAACGTCTAGAAATCCCAGGGTTGCTGCCTGTACTGAAATCAGAATCCCGGCGATTTTTCTTAATGTTTATATTGATTTCAGAGAGAGGAAGGGAGAGGGGGAACCCTGCTGTGATAGGACTAATTGGGAACTACAAGGAGTCAGGGAGTCTCACATGAGGAAGTGGATCCAAAACATTTAGCCTCGCCTCTTTCATTTCCTCTCCTCTCCCTCTTCCTCTCTGCACTCCTGTGACAGAAAGTGATTTAATTCAAAGCCCGCGACTAAGGATGCTTTTAAGGAGCTCGCTCAGCCAGCTGGCCCTGCCCTCTGAAATATTTACTATTTGGGGCGATGTCTAGCCCCAGTTGTAACAAGGAAGATAATTCACACCGGAGATTTGGGATTTCTGCCTTATGTTACTTATGTAAAAATACTGCATCCTTGTACAAGATTACTCATGTCCTGAGTAGAAAGAAACAAGGGTTTGCTCAGTCTGTTCAAATGGGAACCAGCCTGTGGAATGCCTACACCTCCGATAGCTCATGAATATTTATAGACTCTTAAGCAAAGACACACGTAGCACCTTGCACACTCTGATCACAGTTTTGTTACCAGTTCAGAAGTTCCCTGTTCACCTTTGAGGTTTCACTCTCTGAACTACTGTTGAAAGACGGGGGAAAATAACACATTAAAATGGAAGCAAGGAAGGCATTTTGCCAGTAAATATAAGCCGCTATGGCTCTGTCACTTCGGATACGTCGACCTAAGAATACCGTGTTTAAATTTTTATGCTGGAAATGGCTTAAAATTAATGTTTGTCTTTCTCTTCCTAAGACTCTGGCACCTCCGGCAAGCTCTGACCAATTTCTTAGCGAATCCAGAAGGATCACATACATTCTAAACTTCAAAAACAAATACGAGCACCATCAGATCACAAACAAGAAACACACACACAAATGAAAGCAGCGTGGGCAGGGCCCTGGGCGGTCCGGGCCTGTCTCCTGCTCCAACAGCGTTTGGACCGGACCGACCCAGGGACGCCCCTGCTCCCAGCCTCCGGCCACTCTCCTGCGTCACCACCTTCACAGCCACCTCCCAGACCAGCCAGCACACCGATTTCTTTCTGCCTTACTCCTTACTGCAAACACGCAGGTTTTCTTTCTGCCTTAACTCCTTACTGCAAACCACCACGCGCTCCCAAATTCCTGAGAATTATTCCACCACCCAGGTGGAGGCCCCTTCACCCGCCTGGCCCCCTCCCTGCCTCTGCGGGCCCCACACCCACCTCTCTCCTCTCCCGGCTTCTGTTTCCACCGCGAGGATGTGGCTCTCCTGGCCGGGCCACTTGGACCGAAGTTGGCGGAGAAGCAAGCGCGCGGCCTGAGCATCTTCCAGAAGCTGAACCGGCCCAGCGGTCGCATTCCCTTCCAGGACGTGCCGAGGCCTCCCAAAATGAGTGGGCACAACTCAGGGCCACGGACACGGACACGGACACGGCCTTGGCCTTGGCGAGGAGCCTGGCCCAAGCCCTTTTGTAGCTACAGGCCCCGGTTCCACCCCTGCAGACCCTCCTCCCCGTGACTTCCTGCAGGTGAAGCTCATCAGGAAGATGGGCCACACCTGCCTCCCCTCCCCAGGTGGCCCCAGGCTGGGCTGGCCCAGTGTCTCTTCCAAGGCTCCCCCTCAGGCACAACCAGGAGCCTGTGGGGCCCTTCTGCACCCCCCTAGTGTCTGGCGTTTGCCTGAGCCTCTCCCCAAAACTACTAGCCATTCTTTTAAGCACCATGAAGCCATCTCCTGTGCATTGCACCAAGTGAAACAATACAGCTTTTTGCAGCAACAATAATCAATCTGAAAGAAAACACTTTAATGCACTACTACATAAAACGCAGTGCATTAAAGTGTATTCTTTCAGATCTGTAATTGGTTAAATGCCTCTGTTTATAACATTCCTGATACTTTGTTCTGCATTCTAGTGTCCGAGAATAGTTATCAGCAGCTGTAATATTTACTATTTGAAAAGAAGAGATTTTATAAATTATGAAATTTTCAATAAAGATAGTATTAGCATTAATTGGCAGCAACATTTTAGCATATGTATCTAGGTAAACACTAAGACACTTCCAAATTAAAGAGAATTAAGAATGTTGACTAATACAATTATTTTTGTTAGCAGTTTGCTACTGAGCAATATTATCAGGCATGATGAAAATGTTTTCTTGTCCTTGACTTTTTCTTATTGCAAACTTATGCAATAATAACAACTGATTTCCAGCTACTCATGCAGACTGGTTTCAATTTTAAAAACACTATTTATAACAAGGAATACAAACAGAAAATACTTTTAAAATTGAATGTATGGTTTGATTTTATTAGATAATGCCTAGGTTTTGCCATTTTTCTTTTTTTGGTCAGCTTTGTTTTTTACCTAATAAAGATCCAAGATCACTTTTCTACCTTTATTTACTTCATTTGAGACACATTGGATGATATACATAAAGAGCTTGCAAAATAAAATCCAACCCTTTCAGGGCTTTAAAGTGATCTCAGTGGGTATCAAAAATAATATAATCACTGGAAATAGCTGACATCGCAAAATTAGATTGCTTGCCTGCTTCAATGGTCATTTGTCACCAAAAACAAGCAAGCAAACAAAATATTTCAAAACACATCCGTTTTTAGGGCATTGGTAGTGCCTATGGTTAAGGTTTTCCTTTAGTTTCATTTTTAAGCATATTAAGCCTTTTTCATAGTTTTTTTTTTTTTAACTTAATGATTTTGTGCTGCTTTTGTTCTCCTTAGTTTGGAGATACATTTATCTTAAGGGTAGATTTTTAAATTAGGAACAACTTCATCCTCAAGCTTATAATGTACTTGGCATTGAGCATTGCCATTTTAATTTTACTAATCATTGCATGTGGAAAGTTCCCTCCAACCTTGCTCAACTACACCAAGCTACCGAAAGCAACCTGCTTTCTCTTGGAACTACGCTCATATTTTATTGGCCTCTATTATGCAGGTTCAACTATGAAAAACATCCATAGGATTCTTGTTCCATTTGCATTTTAATTCCTAAGGACTGTTTAAATTTTTATTGTGCTGCATTATTAATTGATTTTTTCCCCTCTATGCTTTTTAAACTTGAAAGAACAAATGGCCTGTTGTCTAACAAATGTGTAGGTCTTAGTCCCATTCACCAGTTGCTTAGAAAAGCACCTTGGAGATCTGGGCTTTAGTGATGCCAGAGAAACGCAAAACCCAGGTACTCCGTGGCCTGCCTCGGCCACTAGAGGGCGCTGAACCTAAGCAGAGCTCTTCCATAATGACCTCTGGATGCAGCCAGTCCCCAAAAGATGATGTGGTGGCTAAATAAAGGGGAAGATAGGGAGAATGAGAGGAAGAAGGGGAGAGGGGGAGGGGGAGAGAGGACAAGAGAAAGATTCAACCATAACAACATCCAGTTTTGCCTTGTGAAAATTTTGCATTTCATAACTACAAAAGAATGAAGAAGGTACACTATCCGTGCACAAATGAAGTCCTAGAAATAGTATTGTTGCCCTGGCTGGTGTGTCTCAGTGGTTAGAGCGTCAGCCTATGGACCTAAGGGTCAGGGGTTCGATTCCTGGTCAAGGGCACGTACCTGGTTTGAAGGTTCCATTCCCAGCCCTCGTTGGGGCCTGTGTGGGAGGTAACCAATCACCCTCTCATGTGGATATTTCTTTCTCTCTCTCCCTCTCTACCTCTCCTCCTCCCCCATCCCTTCCACTCTCTCTAAAAATCAATGGAAAAAATAGCCTCGGTGAGGATTAACAATATGTATATTAATGTTCAAGTTTATTTTATCGGCAGTGAAAATTATCCTCCCAGAGTGCTTCTGAATATACAGAAACCATGGCAGATATTTCCTGGGTTGGAGGCCAGCTGATTGCACGCGTATTTTAAAACTGAATCTCCCGGCTCACCCAGCTCCGCCAGGTCAGAAACCCCGTGGTGCTTTATAAACTGGAGCCCAGTCTTGCTGGGTGAGCCGTCCATCTCCACTAGGATGATTTGTGCTCCTCATTTTGCCTGAATTGCTGTGGAGCAAACAGGAATAAACTTCCGAACATCTGCTCCAAGCAGTAAGCAATTTATGGCCAGCTTTGGCCCAAGATGGTCGTATGTCTGTGGAAAGAGAAAACCCAATAAGTGAGTGGAAGAGGGGAACCAACACAGCCGGAGGGCAACTTGGCCAGCCCCTAGACGGAATCGGCGGCCTCTCTGAAAGTGATTGATGGATCGCCCCAGCTTTTACGGGGACCCCCTTTACTACTTGCTGAATTTAGTGGCATACGGAGGCGCACATGGCCAGTGGCCATCTTGGCATCCACTTTAATGGAACCATGCCTATGTTTCCTGGTGAAAGCCTCTCTCTCTTGGGACCAGAACGCCAAATTACAGAAGCAGAGTGGGGGAAACAACACTTCAGGATTACTTGGCTTTACCAGGAGACACAGCCACACCCCCTCCTCGGCTTGCTGGGCTCATGCATTCTGCTCATGGGAGAAATACCGACTGAAGACATCTGTGGCCCCGTCAGGACCTCGCCATAACTCTGAGGAATTGTCCCTCCGACTTCCCCCAAGCAGCTGTTTCTGGGATGAACCCTGGTTGCACCGGTGACCTTGTGGATGCCGGTCACTAGCGTCCTAGTCCTTCCCCACAAAATGTGTGCTTTGGTCGGTAGAGACGCCGTGGCGACAGACACAGCTTTCTGGGTGTCTATGAAAGGGGTGCTGGCGGGAACCCTGGGCAGTAAGGGAGTCCTGTGCCTCTGGACACATACTCCAAATCACCGCTGTTTCCATGCTGGAAGGAGTAGGCAACAATCCGTTGGAGACCCCGAGCTGGTAAGACGCTGAGTATTTCCTGTGGTTTGCATCACTGGCCTCTGTCCTTCACAGACTGGGGATCAGTCTCAGAGCAAAAATACTCTACTCTTGAGTCCAAGCCTGTCCCCCATCTCTATCATCGTGGTCGCTGTGTGTATTTCCATTAAGCCAGCACCAGTAGGACTGTGGGAAGGGGTGTGTAGTAAGGTTTCCCATCTGTTTATTGAGAGCCTCATCCACTTTATAATTGACTGTGTTCCTATAACTGGGAGACCATACTTTTTATTTATTTACTTATTTATTTAATTGAGGAAAGGAAAAGAGAGAGAGAGAGAGAGAGAAATAGCAATGATGAGAGAGAATCAGCCATCAGCTGCCTCCTGCACACCCCCAACTGGGGATCGAGCCCGCCACCCGGGCATTTGCCCTGACAGGGAATGGAACTGTGACCCCCCCTGGTTCATATGTCCACACTCAACCACTGAGCGATGCTGGCTAGGGGCCAGGCACTGTTTTAAGATCTTGGTAAGTTTTAACTTCTTTATTATTGATAACCTCATGAGGGGTATTGAAATGCATTTTTCTCAGACCACAGCAACAATTAGTGTATGTACCACTTCTGTGTACATATGTAGAATACTGTGAGTCAATCTCTACAGTGAATTAGATATACACTGAGTGGCCAGATTATTATGATATCTGAACGCATAATAATCTGGCCACTCAGTGTACATCCTATATAATAAAAGGCTAATATGCAAATTGCCCCCTCAACCAGGAGTTCAACCAGCAGGCAGGCTGGCCAACCACCCATGTACACTCCCCCTGGCCAGGCTGGCCAGACTTCACCCATGCATGAATTCATGCACCGGGTCTCTAATACACACACACACACACACACACACACACACACACACACACACTGAGTGGCCAGATTATTATACGTTCAGAGATCATAATAATCTGGCCACTCAGTGTAAATACAGCAATCACTGGTACATTCATAATTTGTCCAAAGAGCAAGAGTACTTGGTTTCCTTTGTCAAAAGATAGTGTAGGGAATTTGGAGACCTATAAGACTCCAAAACGTTAAATTATCCGACATACCACACTTGGGTACTCTCAGAAGAGACATTTTCAACCTTCCTCGAAGAATACACAGTCCATGAAATCTGCGGGCAGGATGGTTATTTTACGTGGTGCACTATGCAATTTGCAGGAATTACTGCTACAACAGTCTGCTGAAAAGCCCCTGACATTATTTTTCACTCAGTGCTATATCTATTTCTCTACAGGACGATGACGGCGTGCCATTCATATACGCAAACCGGTGGCTGCGTCGGTTCATAGGAAACACGTTGGGACAGCGAGAAAAGGTAATCTGAATAGATGAGCATTTCCTCTGATTCTCCAGAGTCCCTGGCCTCCGGGGATGAACTGAGGTCATTGTCAGAATGTTGGCACCTGCACATCATCATATCGCAGTGGTGATCATGGTACAATGGCTCACAGCTTCTTTTATTCTAATGTCTTTGTAAAGCACCTACATAAATGAGTAGTTAGGGAACATATACTTTGGTGCTTGCTAATTATTATTTCTGGAATAATAATGCTAGCAGAACAAGAACACTCTTGACACATGTTTGTGTGTTTAAAATGTCTGTTGTCTTGGATATTCAAAGTGGGCACAATAGCCTGAGCTGGTGGAAAGAGCATTGGCCTGCAGACTGAAGGGTCCCAGGTTTAACTCTGGTCAAGGGCACATACCCAGGTTGCAGGCTTGATCCCTAGTAGGGGGCGTTCAGGAGGCAGCCGATCAATGATTCTCTCTCATCATTGATGTTCCTCTCTCTCTCTCCCCCTCTCCCTTCCTCTCTGAAATCAATAAAAACATATTAAAAAAGGGAGAGGGGAACAATAAATTGTTCTTATGGCCAATGCTCAGGATTTTTCATGTCCAGCTCATTGCATGACCTTTACTTCTGAAGATAAAACATGGTCTTTCCTTTGTAAAGTGTTTTCCAAATAATGTTTGTACGCATTAGCTCTATTAAGCTTCACACTTTAGCATACATTATCATTCTGTACAGGTAGAGTAGAGTTTAATCTTAAATACAAAAATTCAATAACATTTTTCTCTCCTTAGGAGATACTACGCTTTTTAATTAAAAAATATTCTCAGGCCATAAGAACAATTTATTACTTTGTAGACATTACATATCATACATTGTATGGATATTATGTAATTCAAAATAACTTAATTTACCTTTTAAAGGAAAGCCAAGGCATTGCAGATTATAAAGTTATTTCTGATGCAATTGTTCATTCTCTTATGCAATTAGCATAAATTGTGCTTTTTCACTAAATAGCCTCAACATATTATTGCATGTAACCAGAAATTATTCCTCTATTTTGCATCCTCTTGTACAATGTATGCTTTCTATGGAGTGTGCATTTATTTCATCCCGTTTAGATCATATATTCCTAGAAACTGATTCTATGCCTTCCTCTTCATTTTATCTTTCCTCGTCTATACATCTATGCAAGTTCATACATCTTGTCTGATAGCCTAACTTCTCAGAACAAGGTGGAACATTCTCAGGTGACCACATTAAACATGAAGAAGGATGGTGTTTGAATTTAGGGAGAATAAAGAATGAAGCCCAGCCGATGTTGCTCAGTGGTTGAACGTCAACCCATGAACCAGGAGGTCAGGGTTTGATTCCCCTTCAGGAGGGGCTGATCAATGATGCTCTCTCATTATTGATGTTTCTATTCCTCCCTCCCTCTCCCTTCCTCTCTCTGAAATCAATACAAACACTTTAAAGAAATAAAGAAAGCAACGAAATAGGGGATACCATGACGGTGACTTTAAAATTGCTTTGCAATACTATTTTTGCATGGTTGACTGCATTTTTGAAGAATCATCTCCACTAATTTCTCACATTCTTTTGTTTCCCAGGTTTTTCACCGTGCCTTTTCTTACCTCATCAACCTTCTGTGACCATCTCAGATGGAGATTCAATGAGCTATCACACTAAAGATAAGCATAGAGAACATTCTAGAATGCATCCTTCTCATTTCAGGTCAGGGTAACTAGTCTTTCCCACAATTACAGATACTATTATCTGCCCGTCTGTGCTCATTTTATGAGAATTAATTCAGCTCAGAAAATTGGTCCCAATTTCCCATGCTAACTTCTGTCCAAGGGGTAAGTCAATGCTAGGAGCATATGTTTGCATCTAACGTGAGTATATTTTGTTGGTGTGAAATGCGGCCATATGGCAGCTGGTTGGGGTTGAGAGTGGGAGTCCGTAATCCTTTCTGTCACTCAGAGACCCTGCCCTGGAAATTGGGGATTGACCAAGAGGAAGGAGAAAAGAAAATCCCTTTACCAGCCTAGAATAGGGTGGCTATGTTTTTCTTAGGTGGAATGAATGACAGCGCACGAGGATGTGCAAGAAACACTAAATGTAGCCAATTCAAAAGCATTCGAAAAGTTTAAAACCAAACAAAAATTTTATGCATTATGTTTCTGATAGCTCTCCTTGTTTTGTTTATAGTCCTTCCTCAGGCCCAGCTACTTTCTGTCCCATATGAAACATCCCTTTGTACTAAAATAAAATAAAAAAATCCTGTTTTTTCTTAAGCTATTTCAAGTTAATTTTTGTTCCTGGAAATCTGAAGCGCCCTAGCTAAAAGTACTTAATTATAAAATAGTGGAATTAAAAAGGAGTTGTACCTGGGAGCAAAGTCTAAGAAAATGTTCAGCTCTGCATTTCACATAACTATCTATTATAATGAGAGGAAAGAAAATAAGTTGAAATTTTTCATGCAAGTCATGCCTAAGAGTCCTCAGAGAAAAATTACAGAAGAATCAAGTATTTCTGAAGTACCCAGAGTGTAGACAGAGAGAGAAAACTCTCTACAGGTTACTTCTATCCAGCATGTGCAATTGAAATAAGATTAAGGCTGGGTTGTTTATTCGGCAAGACTTTTTGATAATGAAATTTCAGTGTGTTTTTTTAATACATTTTTTATTTAAAATACATATATATATTTATTGATTTCAGAGATAAAGGGGGGAGAAAGAGTTAGAAACATCAATGAAGAGAATCATTGATCGGCTGCCTCCTGCACGCCCCCTACTGGGGATGAAGTCCACAACCCCAACATGTGCCCTGACCTGGTTCATAGGTCCATGCTCAACCAGTGAGCCATGCCAGCGGGGCGAGATTTGATTTAACATGGTGTTTAGCTAAAGAATTTGTTACTGATTGGCATGTAAGGGCCGGAAAGCTATTTTCTGGATTAATCATTTTAACAAATATTTGTCTGATTTCAAGAGTCATTTTTGTGTGTGGGCGAGTGTATCACAGGAGGGCCATTAGGTGATGGCTTTCATTGCTGTAGCTCATGGACGAATATGAACTGAGAGATGTGTGCAGAAAAAAGAAATAGGAGTTAATAAGAGCTGGTGGTGGCGAAATGGCCTTTGTGATCAAACATGTGATTACCAGATGCCAAAGGAAATTGTAACAACCCTACAGTACACTAGAGAACATTAACAAACAAATCAACAAGCTAACTAACAAAATAATGTATTTTTTGAGGCGAATAGTAAAATTAAGCAGTAGAGTTATGTGGTTTCCTCTTAATTTTCTATGTTTTCAAAAAATCAAATTATTGCTCAGCCTCAGACACGATGCATTTTGATCCAAGGATTATGAATTTCAATCCGTGATTAAATAAAATTTTTTTTTCATTTTCATTTTCCATCTGCAAAAGATGTGCTACATTTGTTGGATGTTAGGACTTCATCCAAAGAGAATTAAGTCAATATGTTTTTCCATTTTAATGTTTATTGAATGGCTGTCATTAAATATTATAATGCTGTACATTTTTATTTTCCCCAACAGAAAAGTCCGAGATAAGCCAGTGACAACATTGTGGGATAGGTTCATTTGAGAATATGATAACAGATGAATTTATGTCTCTAATTTTAAAACATTTCAGTCTTATGTGTGATGGCCATTAGGTTAGAAATATATTTTATCATTCATTAGTATGCTCTGCATGCCTTTTATGCGATAATCGACTTCGATGTTGATTGTTATTATACTTAAACAACTTTTATAAAATGGATCCCGGTGCTTTTTATATTAAAAATATTCATATTCTTAATCACTCAACACTAAGTTAATTGAGACATTTTAGTATTCCCTAGACTGGAGTTAAGTTAAATTTAACTTCTACAAGGTGGCTAACAGGTACCTGGTACTAACTGCACCACTGTAGTATTTGCAAAACCCAATACCCAGCAACGGTGGAATGCAGAAAGCCTAACATTCAACTACGAAACTCACTAAGTAATCCTATAAAAAGTAAAATCCATGATTTAAAATTGATCTCATTCTCCTTGAAAGAATAAAGAATGAAGAACATTCCAATCCCATTTTGCATGATAGTCTGGCTCAGTGGTCTGCAAACTCATTAGTCAACAGAGCCAAATATCAACAGGACAAAGATTGAAATTTCTTTTGAGAGCCAAATTTTTTAAACTTAAACTTCTTCTAACGCCACTTCTTCAAAATAGACTCGCCCAGGCCGTGGTATTTTGTAGAAGAGCCACACTCAAGGGGCCAAAGAGCCGCATGTGGCTCGCGAGCCGCAGTTTGCCCACCACGGGTCTAGCTGAATGTCAACTTGGAATTTTTTTCTTCTCCAAAGAATTCAGCCTATCTTACTTCTGAGTGGCTGTCCTCAATGCTACTGATTTCTATGAATTTTCTCAAATTCCATAAATTCCTTCTTAAAATATTAACGGGAGATTAAAAAAAAGCCGAATAAGGGCTACCGCCTATATAAGCCTATGGTATACTTTACCTCAGTATTTATTACACGCGCTGCTTTTCAAAACAGAGACAGCCAACAGGGGGTGAGGGCATGAGTGGGGGGGATATGGGGAGTAATGCGGGAATAAGGACACATATGTAACACCTTAATTAATAAAGAAATAAAAAACCACAATGAAGATTAAATAAACAAACCAAAAACAAAACAGACAGAACTCTGTGTGTTGGAATCTCAGACAGATGCGTTTGTTTTTTTTTCCCCAGGAAGTCCACAATTTTATTCAACTATTTATCATTCTCTCTGAATATTTTTTCTTTTCTTTTTTTATTTATTGTTTGAAGTATTACGAATAGTAGTACATATGTCTCCTCCCCCCCCCCATTGGCCTACCCCCGGCCTCCCCTATTCCCCAGGACATGCCTTCACCTGCCCCCCCCCCCCCCCAGTATCTTATATCCATTGGTTATGCTTATTTGCATGCAAGTCCTTCGGTTGATCTCTTACAGCCCCCGCTCCCCCCAACCTCCCCTGCCTTCCCCCTGTAGTATGACAGTCTGTTCAATGCTTCTTTCCAGATATCAAGATATCATTGCTGACATGTACACATAAGGAACTGTTTGACATTGAAACGGGGACTCAGAACAGTTGGACATTGAAATTGGGACTCAAATATTTTTTGTTTGTTATTATATGTTTATTTCTACTCTGCAGAGGCAAGATTTTTTAAAGGAAAGAAATGGGGGGGAAAATAGATACAGCGGCAAAGAAGCATTGGACAGATGCATTTTGATGAGTAGAATCTGTCCACAGGCTGTGACCACAGGACTAGAGACCTATGGATGGTCACACCGAGAACTGTGTCATTTCTGTGTCAGGGCTGAAGGCCTACGCCTGGCGTTGTCTAAGATCGCCTTAATCCAGGTGGCAAATTGACCCTAGCACACCTTACCCAAGTTCATCTTGTTCTTTGTTATCTCATCTTTTTAAGAAAATATATCTTCTCATTGATTTCAGAGAGAAAGGAAGAGAGAGAGAGAAACATCAATGATGAGAGAGAATCATGGATCGGCTGCCTCCTGCACACCCCACACTGTGGATTGAGCCCGCAACCCAGGCATGTGCCCTGACTGGGAATCGAACCATGACCTCCTGGTTCATAGGTTGATGCTCAACCACTGAGCCACACTGGCCGGGCTATTTTAACTTCTTCATTGTATAACCCAATGCTAGAAATTGTATGCTTTTTAAAGAATTGCAGACAGTGCTCCATAGGACCATTAATTATTTATCATATAGCGTATTTTTATAAATATCAATGCATCAGAAATAGAAGGTAATGGAGTCCCTATTTTGCAAGATGATTTCAAAAGAATTTTTTGAGGCAAAATTAAAATAGGGTTTTAGAAGGAAATAAAGATTTTATTAGACCTCCCAGAGCAATTCAGCATTTTATCTCAAGCCACCAAGACTCATTCGCTGGGCGTTTAATCATTATTTCTGAAGGCACATACTCAACAGCTCCACTCACAACTCCTCTACTACTCTTAACACTGCTCGTTTCAAACAGCAACCCAAACCCTCAATCGTGATGCCACAGCACAGGAAGACACACAACATCTGGGTAAAGAGATCTTTGCTGCCCCGTTTCCACAAGGTCACCTTAACCCGTATCCAAAATTTGATTTGGAGTGATCTCATTTCTGGGTAATATACCTTTTCCCCAAAGTACTTTCAATTTCAAAGTAAATTATGCGTGAGATTTTACTACACTATGACTTACTGTGTAGGTCCTTAAAAATAGTCCCATTTCCTGCTTTTGGGAGGAAAACGGGGGTGGGGGGGAGAGGGGGACAAAACACCCCACGCCTCATATTTGGGTATACGCATTTATTGTACTGATCATCACGGGACATTACAACGTGGGACCCGGGAAGCACAGAGTGGCTGCTATCTTTGCTCAGTAACTATGTCAAGGATATAAACAGTTCACAAATGTGAATGTATTTCCATTTGTATTTATAGGCGTACTTAAAATGTCATTCGGGAAAAGCAACTTGGGGAGGGGGTCTTGCATACTTCATCTCCATTCTCCAATTTCCATCATGATTTGGAGGCAGAAAATATAGCTGGCCGTCACCCCAGGGAAACTCAGCCGGCCCTGTCCTCTCGCGGTGGGATGTCTTCCCCGCAGGTGACAGGCAGAGCTGTCACGGGGCACGATGATTTATCTCCTCTGATTTCATCCCTTAAAGATGCCCGATGCAAGGTGAAGTGATCATTTTCCTCCGAGTTAACACGTCCAATGTCTCATTTTTCATTCTAGTCCTTGGGAGATGACATCAAACACTAAATTGGGAACTCATTTGGGTTGTGAGGTTTGGCTGTCTGCCCGTTTCTCTGGGAAAAACATGCAAATTATCTGTACTTTTTAGTTAAAGAAGTGATAGGCTACCTGGGCCTGTCGGGTTGGTCTCGGGACTTTCCTTTTCTTCTTTTAGCCCGCACTGGAGAAGCACAAGAAAAAATACAAACATGGAATTTTGCAAAGTAACATTTTTTGGTTGGAAAGTTAATAAAACATTAACATGTAAAATATTGTTTTGTGGGGGAAAACAGCGATTGAAGAATGTCAGTGAAAAAGAAAGGTGGGCAGTATATTTTAATTTTTTTATTGTTATTGATTAGGGTAGTATATATGTGTCCTTATCCCCCCATTGCCCTCCCCCAACCCACCCCCCACTTATGCCCTCACCCCCCTGGTGTCAGTGTCCATTGGTTAGGCTTATATGCATGCATACAAGTCCTTTGATTAATCTCTCTCCCTTACCCCCATCCTCCCCTACAGTATATTTTTCTACAACTAAAATATGCAATTGATTCTGTATGGTTTTAGTGGGGAGGGGAACCACCATTCTTTGAGAGTAAAAAATCAGCCAATCAACATATTATTATCATCCAACAAGAAATCTTGTTTATAACCTTTTTTTTTTCTGAAGCCAGAACACCATTTTATAATCCCTCTTCTGAATTCGCTCATTTTAGCACATAAATAGAAAGCTAACTACAATCTGTTTGTGTAGACAAGAGATCAATGTGTTAAAACTAAATTCTAACCTACACAATTATCTATTTTTCCTTGATAAATAATTGATCACAGGTTATAATTTGTTGGGTAAGTGTATTAGCTGTGAGCCACTTAGAATTAGGAAAGTTACATGATGTTAAGAAGTCATATGAACATAAAGTAAGGATAGAGAAAGGTTGTCCTTGTTAAAGTTCATGATTATTTTATAAGATGGACATGCTTAAAGGAATGTAGCTCTTAGTTCATTAAGTAATGGGTATTTGAGAATTTTGCAAGCCATTTCTATGGCCCAGGCATCGAATGAAGCCCATAATCTAAACAATGATAAAAAGTGAATAGAGAAAAATTGAGGAATGGTTAACTTTATTGAAAGCTAACTATTTTCATGTAGTGGGTGCAAAGGCTCTGTGAATTATTTTATTTATGCCTCACAACACTTCTATGAAGTAGTTGCCATTAATTGCATCCTTTCATGTTTGGGAAAAATAAGACATAACAAGGAACAATAATTTTCTCAAGATCTCACACTTAGCAAGCAGTAGAATCAGAATGCAAATCTGTCTGGAGCATGCACTTCTTTTGCAATCCTCCCCTGAGGACATTTTTCCATTGATTTTTAGGGAGAGAGTGGAAGAGAGAGGGAGAGACAGAGAGAAACATCGATGTGAGAGAAACACACCGATTGGTTGCCTCCTGCACGAGGCTTGGCCAGGGCCCCAACTGCAGAGGAACCTGCAAGCAAGGTACGTGCCCTGGACCAGAATCAAACCCAGGACCTTTTGGTCTGCAGGCCCATGCTCTAGCCACTGAGCCAAACCGGCTAGGACTGGAGCATGCATTTCTTTTTTAACCTTAGACAAATGAAAAGCAAAGTTTGATGGGTGCCTACAAGAATCCAGCAGCACACAAGAGAATGGCAATGCATCTAGAGAGAGGATGGGAACAAGAGGAGGCATTTCAGCAGCAATTCAGGGTAGGCAGGAGTTTCCTCAAGCTGGAACAGAGAAAGGGGAAAAGTGACTTCAAGCTGATTCAATTCTGTGAACAAAGCCAGGTCAAGAGGACACTTCCTTGCCTTTGTAACAAGTGTTCTGGTCTGTCTGGACTGGAGCATAAACTTCAGGGAGAGGATTTGACGGAGATTAAACCTACTAGAGGTGTTTGCAGTCAGACCCTTGACTTCGAAGCCACAAAACACGAAAGGCTGCTATCCAGGGATGCTGGTTTGTGTCAGGAATGCAATTTCAACTCAGCCGGAGGAGAGGCGATTATTTGCTACATAATCTGGCTGGAAAAGGGGTTAACACTATAGAGAACTAATCGACATATGGGTTCACCTGACATAATGACTGAATTAAGTAAAATTTAAACGAAAGAGTCAGATGTAATAGGTAGAAAGTTCTTCAAGTCTAGGTGAAGTATTTTCTAGTGTACCCTATTGCTTATCGCTTTTTTTATGTGACCTTTAAGTACTGGCAAATAAAGTGCTTGGCTTTACTTGCATAGCTTATACCATAAATATTACTTTTGATTTTTCAACAAGTTAAGCATTTCCTTTTCAAAATTTTATCTTTACTGTTGAAAGTATTACAGATGTCCCCTCCACCCCCCCATTGATCCCTTCCACCCTTCACCTCTTTCCCCAAGCCAACTGCACTATTGTCTGTGTCCATGGGTTATGCATATCTATATATATAAAAGCCAGTGACCGGAACAACCCGTCACTATGATGCCCACTGCGGCCAGCGAACTGGCCTTGGGGAGTGGGGCTGGATGGCCAACCTCCTGCAGCCCCTCTGTCCCCTGATCACACCCCCCACCCCAACAGGGAGCAGGGCCAACTGGTCAACCTCCTGCAGTCCCTCCCCCCCTGGCTGGCCCCACCCTTGATGGGCCCCCACCACCCCATGGGCCCTCAGCCTCTCCCCCCAGCCAGCTCCACCTCCAATTGGCCCCCCCACTCCAATCAGGGGCAGGGCCCACAGGCCAACCCCCAATCGACCAGCCCCCTCCCCATGGCTGGCCCCACCCCCAATCAGCCCCCACCACCCTGATTGGCCCACAGCCCCTCCCCTCAGCCAGCTCCAACCCCAATTGGCTCCCCCTAACCAATTGAGGGCAGGGCCAACCAGCCCCTCCCCACAGCCATCCCTGTCCCCAATCAGCCCCCCTACCCCAATCAGGGGCGGGGCCCTCCGGCCAATCCCTGCGGCCCCACCCCCCAGCCAGCCCAGCCCTGATCAGCCCCAATCCAGGCAGGCTGGCTGGCCAACTTCTTGCCAACTCCTCCTCCTGACAGGCCTGGCCCCGATCCGCCCAGATTGGGGCTGGGCTGGCCGGACCCCACTTGTGCACGAATTCGTGCACTGGGCCTCTAGTATGCATATAAGTTCTTTGGTTAATCTCTTCCCACCCACCTGAGATTTCAGAGTCTGTTCCATGGTTCTATGTCTCTGGATCTATTTTGCTCATCAGTGTATTTTATTCATTAGATTCCACATATGAGTGAGATCACATGATACTTGTGTTTCCCTGACTGGCTTATTTTGCTTAGCAGAATAACACTAATGTGCAATATTTGCATTGTTTCTTAGGGAAAGCACCAGTCTAGAAAGCATGTCCCACAGCTTTACTGTTACAAATAACATACTAAACACATATGCTTAAATTGATTCCATCAACTGCTAGCTTCTCTGAAGTCTGACACATTTGTGAAAAATGTAAAAAGATAAAAGATCCATCTTGTCAGATGCTGAGAAACTTAGAAGAAACACACATGCCTCAGACTGCCTCTGTGCTGCGCTGGATCCTGTTGGAAATTTCCCAAAGAGAACAGTAAGAACGATGCTGTTAATGAAACAGCTTCCAAACGATGAAAAGCTGCTCACCCTCACTAGCCATCTCAGAGATGCAAATTCAAACCAATGACACCCATAAACAACAGCGTCCATTTACCCAACGCTTGCTATGTGCCAGTTTAGTCCATGTTTAGATTATCTTCGATACCTCAATTCTCATAGCTATTCTGGGAGGTCAGGGTCACTGTCCTTTTACAGATAAGGACATTGATTCTTTGAGAAGTCAGTTGAAACAAAGTTGCCCAGAGAGTCAATGTCAAAATGAGGGTTTGATCCCAGGCCTGACTCCAAAAAACGTGGCCCTTGTAAGACCATTAAGGGAGCAGAGAATTTTCATTCTACCCTTCGCAGTGGTCACTGTGGGGATCTCAGAAACACGGGGTGCAGGAAGAGCTGCCCTGTGAAGCAACGTGGCCACAAGGACAGTTCAGAAGGGACAACACGGTACCCATGTGATGGTGGCAGCAAGTGATGTGCACGAGTCCCAGGAAGATGTGGCAAAAATCAAACCGTGGGGCGAGCTTTGTGAGATTTGGGAGGGCTTGCTTTTTTGAAGTTTCCTTTTTTTTTTTTTTTAAATCCTCACCTGAGGCTATTTCCCCTTTGATTTTTAGAGAGAGTGGAAGAGAGAGGGAAAGACAGAGAGAAACACGTAGATTGGTTGCCTCCTGCACCTGCCCTGACCAGGGCCCGGGCCGGGGAGGAGCCTGCAACCAAGGTATGTGCCCCTGACCAGAATCGAACTTGGGACCCTTTGGTCTGCTGGCCGACGCTCTATCTACTGAGCCAGAATGGCTAGGGCTGATATTTTCTTTAACACTGTTAATTATATATTTAATTGAAACTTGTCAGATAAAGAAAAAGAAAAATATCATTCCCTCTGTATTTTTTTTTAACATATATATTTTTTACTTCAGAGAGGGAGGAAGAGAGAGAGAGAGAAAGAAACATCAATGATGATAACCCATGCCTCCTGCAGGCATGTGCCCTGACCAGGAATTGAACTGGTGACCTCCTGGTTCATGGGTCAACGCTCAACCACTGAGCCACACTGCAGGGCACTCCCCCTCTATTGTAAAAAGATTTCTGATGGAAATAAATGTATCCTTAGGCTTATTTTGCTTCTAATTGGATCGCGGTTGTTTGGGATCCACTGGGTCATGCTGGGCTTTCTAGTTATGCTGGTACGCTTATTTTTCATCTTGTTTTTGTAGGAGTGTGTGGGTGTCAGATTAATGCATGCTCCATGGACTTCTGGGAAGACACCATTTTATGAAACTGCTGTCACCCAAATGCATACAAATGCTTTGGACAAAGTATAAATCAGAAAAATGTTCTAAACAAGTACAAGATAAAAATGCTTATATTACAGACACTTACATTTGACACCCGCTTTAGAAAAGAGGAGCTTAGTGGATTAAAAGCTAGAAGTGCCCAAACTAGTTTTTGCTGAAATGGCTTTCCCCATATTCAAGGCTCAATAGCTTTGCAACTCTTACACTGTTGGCACTCACATTTTTACAGGAGTACACTTGTCAACACAGAATCACATTTACTTTATTTTTTTTAAAAAAATCATACAGCCAGGCTGGCGTGGCTTAGTGGTTGAGTGTTGACCTATGAACCAGGAGGTCACAGTTCGATTCCCGGTCAGGGCACATGCCGGGGTTGCAGGCTCGATCCCCAGTGTGGGGTGTGCAGGAGGCGGCCGATCAATGATTCTCTCTCATCATTGATGTTTCTATCTCTCCCTCTCCCTTGCTCTCTGTAATTAATAAAGATATATTAAAAAAAAAAAAAGCAAGGGAGAAGGCAAAATAGACTGGAATAGAGTTGAATGGTGGTTCTATTGCTTTTCTCTCTCATCATTGATGTTTCTCTCTCTCTCTCCCCCCCCCCCTTCATCTCTGAAATCAATAAAAATATATATTTTAAAAAGGAATCATATATAACCCTAAGGATGTGTTGTTATTGTTGTTCTGTTTGTTAAACTTCAGGTCTTAAATTCCTCTGTTAATTTTTTTTTTAAGTATAGTCTCCAGCAAGCATCACATAGTCTCCTGCTCCTGGCTTGCAAGGCTGTTTCAAGGCTGTTTTCCATGTTTGTATGCCTTGCAAGTGCGCTTTCTCACAGCGGGGAGCAGCATGCTTACTTCAAAGCGGACTCGCTTTATCTTTCTTCCAAGACTCTCAGAGTCTCTGAGAATCCGCGCGGCAGGGGTGCGCATGGAGCAGGTGCTGCATTTCTCTGCCTCAGCTGACAATTTCAGTGTTTGCACAGTGAGTGACATTCACATGGAGGCTGGAGGGACCCTGCTAATGTGGGTTCTCTTCCCCGTCTTTGCTGCTTGCAGAGGCTAAACAAAAATGCTAATGAGGTTCAAACATCCCTGAGAGAATAAGTTAACAGAGCTCCTCAGGTGGCATGGAAACATAAACATACGGGGAAAGGCATAGAGCAGAAAAGCATTCACTGGTTCCACTTGCATCAGTGCTATTTTCCAGTACAAACTAAACCGTCTTTGAAAGAAAGAATACGAAGGGATAGAAGAGTCCGTGAGAAGGCCAAAGGAAATGATTTAGTGAGTGATAATCAGCAGTATTATAAAGGAAGGTAAGTTATAAGTGTTACCTGAGTCCTATATAATAAAAGGCTAATGTGCAAATCGACTGAACGGTGGAACTGGTTGCTATGATGTGCACTGACTACCAGGGGGCAGACGCTCAATGCAGGCGCTGCCCCCTGGTGGTCAGTGCGCTCCCACAGGGGGAGTGCCACTCAGCAAGAAGCCAGGCTCACAGCTGGCAGGAACAGTGGCGAGTGCAGCAGCGGTGGCGGGAGCCTCTCCACCTCCTCGGCAATGGGGAGCAGGCCTAAGCTGGCAACCGGACATCCTCCAAGGGCTTCCAGACTGTGAGAGGGCGCCGGCCGGGCTGAGGGACTCCTCCCCTCCTCGAGTGCACAAATCTTGTGCACCGGGCCTCTAGTTTTTAAATAACATCGGTGGGGAGTGACAGAACCTAGGTCTCTAGAATCCTAATGGGTGCAATTTCACTATCTCAGGGCTATTTGGACTCAGACAATGGAGACCTTTAGTCTTAATTATGCTTTCTTCTAAGCAGGTTATTTGGAGAGTTATATGTGAATATCCCGAGAGATCTGACCCCCAGCCCTGGGTATGTAATAAATCGATGGTTTGGACCATAGGGCTATGATGAAAAAAAGTCATCACTAATATTGTAAGTTACTGTCTTCATGTATGTTTTCTCTCACGTGTGACAATGAGGCAGCCACGTAGCCACCTCCACGATAGTGAGACCCCAGGTGACCTCCTGGGACACACTGCAGACACGTGGGCCTGTGACCTGGGCAGTTGGTCACCAGGGATAGAATGCTGGCGAAGGTCATCAAAAAGACATGAGCAGCCCAGCCGGCATGGCTCAGTGATTGCGCATTGACCTATGAATCAGGAGGTCATGATTTGATTCAAGGTCAGGGCACATGCCTGGGTTGCAGGCTTGACTGCCAGTGTGGGACTTGCAGGAGGCAACCAATTGATGATTCTTATCACTGATTTCCTCTCTCTCTCTCTCTCTCTCTCTCTCTCCCCCGCTTCCTCTCTGAGATCAATCCTATATAATAAAAGGGTAGTATGCAAATTGACCCCTCGACTGGAAGTTCTTCTGAGAGTTCAGCGAGGGGGCAGCGCCAGCGGGGGGGAAGGGAGGGAGGCCCCGGCTGGTGCCTAGCAGCCACTAGGGACCCTACCAGTGCACGAATTTCATGCACTGGGCCACTAGTCATAATAAAAGACATGACCAGAAGCCGCCCCTTGAGGTACACTCGAGGAATTAGAGGCTTCTCACCCTCTCCTGGTCCTTGGAAGGTGCATTCTGCTTGCCTTCCCTGTTCTAGAAGTTTCTCCAAGGATACAGCCTTGAGATCGAAATCTGGTTTTCCACCACCTGAACTGGGTACGTGTGACTGAGCCAGGGTAAGGCCTCTATATAAACTTATGAGATTGTGGCGGGTGGGTCCAGAAAGCTACTCATCTTGCGGCCTCCAAGACTAGCCTCATAATTACGCTGCCTTTTGCATTCATCCCACCTGCCACCTGCCAATCTGGAGTGGTCTGTGTTTTCCTTGGTCTCTCCTTGCCCTCCCACCACGGAGGGCCAGTTTCAGATTTCATCTGGGGTGCTCCCCGGGAGGTTGCGAAGAAAACACTGGAGAGCTTCATGGATATAAATTAAATTTTAGAATAAAAACCAATACATCCACAGTAACCCAAAGGCTAAGAAATGGTTGCAAAAAAATTACAACTCAATGGAAACAAGTTACTTTTCTCAAAAAAAAAAAAAAGATTTGAAAGGATCATTACAGAAGAAATGTTATGTACAAGGATGTGTCTTTGATTTTCAAACAACTCGCTTAAAGGAGACATGCTCCTGACATAATTGTGTGGTCCAAGGGTACTTCCACAGTGTATGCAAGAGTCATCACTGCATTGAAGTCTCATCAAAAGGCTCAGTTTGATGTACTTTATCTCTCTAAACTCACATGAAAAGGCTTTAGAAGTGCAAAATCATTTAGCACTGGGGAAAATGATTAGGGGAAATGGCGCTCAATTTGGAGGTCTTTTTAAAGATAAAAATAAATGACTAAATAGCCAGTTAGTAAATGTCAGTGGGAAAGAAAATACAAATGCATTAAGTTAACCAATAAATATTGGTGCTGTTGTGTGAACAAGTGTATAAAAGTGATGAGGGATAGAATCTGGTAGCATTAACAATGGTCTTGCACGTTTTTTTGTGTACCTTGTGTGTATCCACACCTAGTGCATTGAAAGAAAACCGTGTATCTTTCTGGATCTGTACATCCCAGAGTACACAGACCTGCCAATTCCTGAGGATTTTCAGGTTCCAATGGGGACAAAACTTACCACTTTGAAAGGTGGTCTCTTAGAGTCAGTTAAAGTATTGCAGTAAGTTTTGTTGTTATCATGAAATTGGAACAACTCTTTCAAATATATATATATATATATATTTTTTTTTTTTTTTTCTATGACCAGGTGTGGTTATTTATTTCTGGGAAAAGTAAAGATCATGGTCCTGTCTCTCAGGAGATTGCAGTTGATTGAAGGACATAAAACAGTGATCTAGTTATGATTCTTTTTGATGCAAGCTTAATTTCCCAAGTGAATAAAAGTGATAATACTGGGCTGCTACGTTGTTGTTTGTGTTCACACATTAAAAGTGTAGAATAACTCACAAAAGAGTAAAATGCCATAGAAACCAAAGTTATTACTATTGATATCATCACCATTAAGGCAAATGAGTGGAAGAAAAACAGCAAGCTATTTAATTGTGTTGGGCATTAATACCAGCTTTTCACCATGTATATTATTCAGGCATTTAAACAGCGAAAGCTATAAGAGTTGATACTTAATTTTTGTCCCAATTGAAAATTTGTCTTTATTTTCACGGTTTACTTAATTAGAACTGAGTGAGTTTTAACAAATTCTTAATCTTTCTATGGCTTATTTTTCTTAATACATAAAATGAGTGATAACTTGTCCCAAGAGAATTGTTATGAGGCTCTGTTAAGAGCTTGTATCAACTAAATATGGCTGAATTTACCGGGCTATTGCAGAATTTTGTGATTTTTAAGTTTACAGTTTTTTCCTTTGTAATTTTGTATACATTGCTTGCTTCCTGAGCCTTTCGGAATGGTATATTAAAAGAAAATTGTGTACCATCTCACACCTGTCAGAATGGCTATTATCAACAAATCAACAAACGACAAGTGTTGGAGAGGATGAGGAGAAAAAGGAACTCTTTTGCACTGCTGGTGGGAATGCAGACTGGTGCAGTCACTGTGGAGAACAGTATGGAGTTTCCTCAAAAAACTAAAAATGGAACTCCCATTTGACCCAGTGATCCCACTTCTAGGAATATATCCCAAGAAACTAGAAACGCGAATCAGAAAGGATATATGCACCCCTGAGTTCATAGCAGCACAATTTACAATAGCTAAGATTTGGAAACAGCCTCAGTGCCCATCAGCAGATGAGTGGATTAAAAAACTGTGGTACATTTACACAATGGAATATTACGCTGCGGTAAAAAAGAAGGAGTTCCTACCATTTGCAACAAAATGGATGAAGATGGAGAATATTATGTTGAGTGAAATATGCCAGGCAGAGAAAGACAAATATCACATGATCTCACTCATTTGTGGAATATAATGAACAGCATAGACTGATGAACAAGAATAGATCCAGAGGCTGAGAAACGTCTATCAGAACGTCATATCTCAGGTAAGGTAGGGGAGGGTGGAGGCAAGGTGGAGAGATCAACCAAGGGACTTGTATGCATGCATATGAACCTAATCAATGGACACAGACAAGGGGATGGGGCATAAGTGGGGAGGGGGGGTTATGGAGGAATAAGGACACATATGTAAAAAATAAAAATAAAAAAAATTAATTAAAAATTATAAAATAAAAATAAAATACTAAATCTAAACCATACTAGTGGTCACCATAACCTTAAGAGAAATTGTTTCATGTGACAAAGATTTTTAAATGAAACTCTCTGTATCCCAAAAATTATTTTGGAAGGAAACAAAGAGAAGTTTCCTTCAAAAGTCATGAGGATTGTAATTGAAAGTCAATATATTTGGCCTCTTGAACTAAAGTAAGTAATTTGTGTTTTTGCCTCCCTGACAAAGTTTATATAAAGTTACAAAAAGAAATTGATAGCCAGTTTGAAACGGAATTGCCAGGGCCTAAAGTAAAGAATATCCTTACATGATGTTATTCTACAATGTCATTATAATTTTAGATATTTTACAACAGCATATTGTACAATTATCCCAAACAAACTTACAAACTTATTCTTTGAATGGTTGGCAGTAATGGAAAAAAAAAAAAGGACATGAAAGGATTTAATCCCTTGCAGAAGGAATTAAGGCACTGGGAAGGCACTTGAGCATCCTATATTGGCCCCTCTTGCCTTTTGTGCCAAGAAGGACCCTCTTCTCACAATCCAATTGCCCTCAGCTGTTGCCTGAGCTTTCTGTTCATGCTGAGCTTGAAGCCTCATGATGGCTGGTACCATGGATCTGTCTCACGCCCAATTGTGTGAGCTGGGCCCTCACTGGAGAAGAAACCCGAGTTCTCCGAGATATGTGATCAGCACCGGAACCCCGCCAGCAGGCCAGGGGTTCCCAAGGCAGGTGCTGGGCATGAAGGCCATGGGGGCATAGGCTACCAAGGAGACAGAACTGAACCTCACATCACCCTGCTTGGCCCCAGAGGATGGCTGGTTAGCCAGAGACAGGTAAGATTCCTCAGGGAAGGAACAACCTAAGACAAGCACAGTCACAGAGGGGCCATCAGGAGAGAACTTGGGGAGCAACAGAAGTGGGGCACAGACCCTCACCCCCCAACATTGCAGGGGCTTGAACCCTCGTCCCTTCTGAGGGAGGTCTCCTGCCCCCATGGCTGCTTCACGCTTCCCACACCCAGCACAGATCAGGATCCAGGCAACAGAAAGAGACTTGCCCCAGCTCAGATCGGGACCCAGGTAACAGACAAGAGACTTGGCCGACAGCAGCTGCCCTATATCTAAATTCAGCCTAGCATCAGGAATGCTCAGGGCCTACTCAAGAATGCAAATAATCTTTCCCACTAATATTTACAGGGTAAACTAAGATTGTTGGTAGAGTATTAAATTTGACAGTAAAATAGTAATCAAGTTTTCAGATTAATTTAAATAGGCTAATTGAAATAAGTGAATATTCAAGTAAATTTAATTGTACTGGACAAAAAGCTGTTCTTAAAGTAATAACTAAAATTTCTATTGGTAGTTCATCTCATGGTAAAATTCCTGAACATGCAATGAACATAAAGCAGTCATATTTTTGGGCAAAAAAAAAAAATTAAATTTAAAGTTATTAAGACTGCATTAAAAAATTTACAAAAACCTCCATTAATAAAAAAAAAAGGGGGGGGGATAGTAGGGTAATATCATGTAAGGAAAAATATCCTATAAGTAAATTACATCTAGAAAATTTTTACTTTACAAAATTAATTTTCATTTGTAATGCTAACAGCAAGACACCCATGAAAAACACACATGGGGTCTAAATAAGACAAAGGAAAATCGTTTGGGCAAAAATAAAAAGGATCCCAAATCAATTATATAGAAAAGATTCCTTTATTAACTTTTGTTCGAGAATATGTTTGTATATTTTCAGAAAACAACTCCAAGACCAGGTGGATTCCTGCAACAGAGAGGAACTGACAGCTCTGCTCCAGCCACGAAGACAAGAGGAAAAACAGCCCAGAGATGGAAGATGCTGACGACGCCTTGCCACGCGAACAGTCAGCAGCTGTGCACCGCTGCAGGTTGCCTAGGACCAAACCAGAGAGGGTCGGACCTGCATTGCCACCATGTGCCCACCATCCAGATATCATTGCTGACATGTACACATAAGGAACTGTTTGACATTGAAACGGGGACTCAAACATTTTTTGTTTGTTATTATATGTTTATTTCTAGTCTGCAGAGGCAAAATTTTTTAAAGGAAAGAAATGGGGGGGGAAATAGATACAGAGGCAGGGAAGCATTGAACAGACTGTCAAACTACATCGGGAAGACAGGGGAGGTTGGGCGAGGGGGGCTGCAAGAGATCAACCAAAGGACTTGTACGCATGAATATAAGCACAACCAATGGATATAAGACACTGGAGCCGGGGAGGGCAGGCAGGTGAAGGCATGTACTGGGGGTTGGGGGAAGCCGGGGGGAGGTCAATGGGGGGGAAAAAAGAGACATATGTACTACTATTTGTAATACTTCAAACAACAAAATAAATAAATTAATTTTAAAAAATTGTGATAAAAATTTCTCTTCCTTGGCGAAGTGCTATTTTTCCACACCTTCACCTTTCCTCACTTTTACCGTGAGAACAGTGAAAGTTCCAGAATCACTTGCCCACCCAGTTTTCTGTTCTGTTGGACCTGATTCGGATGTTGTGAGCGGTTTCTCCGAGGATAATTGTGACAGTTATATAGGTTTGAACAACTCTCAATGGCCTCCCTTGTGATCTGGCCAAAGAGAAAGAAAGGGAGGGACTAAACAAGGCAGGGGCCTGAACATCCCGCTCTTCATGAGGGATGGGACTCGTGTGCATGCAGGAAGTTGTAAACGTGGCCCGAGCTGAACTGCATGGAATCCCTTGCACTCAGTGGCCCCTCTGAGAACAGACCTACTGGGGGCTGTAGAATGCTCTCTGGCAGTGATAAGCTCTAATTAAAACCATGCTTTGTTGAAGTCTAATTCAAACTCTACCCTCATCTTCTTGGTTGAGTTGAGAAGCTGAATATCTTTATCTACAACCAATTCTCCCTCAGTAAAGAAAAAATTTTTCAATCCATTCAGCTGTGTGTTTTGCATATATATTCTTTTTTTTTTTTTTTAATCCTCACCGGAGGATATTTTTCCCTTGATTTTTAGAGAGGGAAAGACAGAGAGAAATACCGATGTGAGAGAAACACATTGATTGGTTGCCTCCTGCATTTGTCCTGACCAGGGCCAGGGATCAAATATGCAAGTAAGGTACTTGCCCTGGACTAGAATCAACCCCGGGACCCTTCAGTCCGCAGACCGATGCTCTATCCACTGAGCCAAATTGGCTCGGGCTGCATATATTCATTTTTGAGATTTCCGTCAACATGATCTATAGGAAATAGTTGTCTTTTGTTATTTCTAGCTGATACAGAAAGAACGGGAATGCAAACTAACAATACTATAAAAGTAGAATTTGCTGACTAGGTGCTCATTTTCATTATACTCCATGGTTCTATGGCAGCCACAGGAGCTGCTCTCTGTGCCCAACCATGAGAGCTCCCAGCACCTGGGTGAAGGCAGGGAAATGTCACACCTGGTCACCAAAGGCCTTGACTTGTGATCATTCCAAGTCCCAAAGATTCTTTTGGGATCCTAGTTTTGAGATAATTCGGTGATTGCTAGGAATGTACACCCAGGACAGAGGCAGATGAGTACATGAATTAGGTGCAACGTCCTTCCTGGGTAGAGCGCTGAGCTGAGACGTCTTATTCACTGCGGATCCTGCCAACAAGAGTTTGGTTCCTCACAGGGACACCTTTTCTCATCTACAGGACGTGGTGCTCTAGGAGCCTCAAGCTACTGAAAGGGGTCAGGGTCCTCCCAGAGGTGGGTTCCTTGCCTCTGAACCCTCAGATGCTAAACCTCTTCTTCTCCCTCCATTTCTCTGAGTGTTTTTCTTTTGCTCCTTCTGTCCTAGAAATGAAAGCCCTTATTTCACTTCTTTTTCTGCAACCTGAAAGTTAAATGACCCATCCGAAAGACCTCGTCAGACCCTTTCTATGACAGCCCCAATCTTTAGATACACAAAATATTATCTCAATTCCCTGAGGATGTGAAAGTATGCTTTTTTAAAATCACAAATTTCCTTCTAGTTAAATCACTCCCATATACTAAATAGATTAAAAAAAAAATTCTGGCAAAAGCAGCCAACAATTAAAGCTACAGTTGAACTTTAATGTCATAAGGCCTATGGTGCTCCATGGTTTTCTAATCCACACTTCAAGCGCAGAGGGAACCTCCTGGCCTACCTCCCTCTGTTCAGAATCTTGGGACAGGCAATTTGATCGCTTTTAAAAGTTTTTTTTATAAAGTACAAACTCTCTAAAGTGCTTACTATCCTGAAATAAAAATAAGTCTTCACTCATGCTCATGAGGAAAAAAATTCTTACTGAAACTGTCAGTGATTCTGAATTTTTGAAACACTTGAGTTGCTTTATGTTTCAAATGAGATAAAGACATTTACAAAATCCTATTCCAAACTGCATTTTTATAACAAACAAATTACCAGTGAGGATTTTCAGGAACGCTTATGAGAATCCAATTTAAATTAGTGAACCAGAGAGATAAAGGCCAGTGTAGTCATACAATGAACCACCACTGAAATTTATAATTTAATTAAGGAGTACAAGACTCTCTTATGAAATGGTCCTCTTCCTTTTCAATATAAGAATTCAAAAAAAAAAAAAAAGACCCCAAACATGGATTCATTGTTTGCTCAATAAAATGAGATTAGCTGATGAGTAAAACTCATTAAAAAGCTCTGTAAATGTGAGAGTGTGGTGAGTTGAGTTTTTATGGTTTTCCTCTAGTTTGTATTATTTCTGTTAATGAATAAATCAACTTTTTAGGAAGTAAGTCTTAATGAAAATGTTATAGAAAAGTCATATGCACTTTAGCTTTTGGCCTACACATATAGTACTGTAGTAGGATGATATCAAGCATTGTGATCTACCTAGGGTATAAGGGAATTTTGTTCTCCAGCCTGAAATCTGGGTCTAATAATAGACTCTTGGGTGGCTCAGTGGTTGAGCATTGACCTATGAACCAGGAGGTCAGGGTTCAATTCCCGGTCAGGGCACAATTCCCATTGCGGGCTCCATTCCCAGTAGGGGGCATACAGGAGGTAGCTGATCAGTGATTTTCTCTCATCATTGATGTTTCTATCTCTCTTTCCTTCTCCCTTCCTTTCTCTGAAATCAATAAAAATGCATTTAAAAAAATAGACTCCTATTGCCAGAGGTGACTCATTGGAGAGTGTTTATGGAACTCTGAGGAATGACACTTTTGAGTCACACACATCACAATTAATACCAGTATCTCTTTAGCCTGTAGTCTGCAAGTTGCATTGATTATTTTCTGCGATTGTGTATATCTATGCTTGTTAACTTTGCATGAATATATGAATATGCCTGATACACACACACACACACACACACACACACACACAGCTATAATAAATGCATATGTGAATGTAACTCTGAATCTTCTTTGAGACCATTCAGACTAATCACCTTGATTTCACAATATGCCAGTTCTAACCAGTGGACCGGAAGTCCTCGATCATCCCTCAGCATGGGGATCTGATTGTCCCTGAAGATCTGGGTCCCTTTTTTCTGTCCGTTTCTCCTGTAACCTGATGTTTAACTTCTGAACATTTTCCATCATGCCTTTAGAGAATCATGGTTGGTCATCACCAAGGACATCATATTCTACATCTATTCTTTGAGCACTTGCCTCATTTTCTTGGTGCAAATGAAACTTGGATCTCTCTTATTTGTTCATATACAAGGTGGGACAAATTACATTTATAGTTGTAAGTACATGAAACACAGAGTTTATGATTGCATCATTATGAATTATTGTATTATTTTCCATAGGAACAATTGTAAATCTACTTTTACTCCACGCTGTATATATTTTTTACCCTGAGTAGACAGAATGTAACCTTCATGAGGGCAGGCATTTTTATCTGTTCTGGTCACTGCTTTATCTCTCGTCCCCAACACAGGAACTGTAATGTAGTATTTGCTGGATTAATTATTTCATCTATGTTTTCACTCTTGTCTCTATTACAATTGTTGTTGAGATCTTACTTATTAAATGAAGACACAACTACACCCTGCTCAAATGAGAAGCCAAAAAGAAGGTAAGTGCCACCTTCCTAAGTTGACAGAAGGGAAAGATTGTAGGGGACGAGATATAAAATATAAATAGCTTATGGAGCAGATCTGTCAATAACCCAGAACTAAACAATCCAACTGCTTTAAAAAGAGGAGAAGAATTATTTATGCTTAAAAAATGCAAAGCGAACGTGCGTGTGGTGCGGTTGAGTCCTTTTGGTGCAGAGGCGAAGTAGCAATCAAGCACGGTTGCCTGGCAACGAAGCTGAGAAATCCATCCGAGTGGAGAAAGTTCAAGGCACTTTCACAGAGGGCAAAATGGTACTTCATTCAGAGTCAATTCTAATTAAACAAAGTAGAGCCATATGAAAATGTCGTACGCTTCCCCGCAGTTCCCGGAGGTGGTTGGTATATGTCGTTAGAAGAGTTTACAAAAGGGAAGAATACAGATGTCTTTTTAAGTGTCACTGTGTAGCATCCGTAGGAGCAATATGTACTTCCTATGCTTGAATTGACTGTTAAAGTTGTTGGAAGGTGTCAGAAACTCTACCCTATTCACTTAAAATCAACTGCTTCTTCCCTTGATTGATGAAGTCAAAAGGCATATGCCTTTGCTCTAGTTTCAAAGGACCATCAACACTATGGTGACTACCAGAGGGAAAGGGATAGGGGAGGCAGAAGAGGGTAAAGGGGAGGTAAATGGTGTTGGAAGAAGACTTGGCTTGGGGTCGTGGACACAATACAATATACAGTTGATGTATTATAGAACCATACACCTGAAACCTATATAATTTTACTAAACAATATCACCCAACAAATTCAACAAAAATGCAAAAAAATTTAAAAAGAAGGGCTGGGAGGAGGGGGGCAAAGGGAGGTATGGGAGATATCTGTAATATTATCAACAATAAAATTATATTTAATAAAGAGTGAGTTTTAAAGTTCCAGGCTACTAGATGTATTATTCATAAAGAGAGAAATCAACCAGTGATTAGAAAAATAAACTTAATAAATGTCCCCTATAATATATATCTATTAGAATGTCTTTTTTTTTTTTTAATCCCTTGTCTAGTTCATTATCTATTTCTGGTTTTGGAAACCATGGAACAATGAGTTCAAATAATTTACCAATTTGGGAGAAATCTTAAAGTAGGTTAAGAATTTTTATTATAATATGGGAATATTTTAGACTTGCAAAAATGCAAGGTAGAAGGAAGTTTAGGTTAAGAGAACAATGCGTAACATCTCCAATATGAAGTGACAGAAGGAACACTGAATATAGTATTGGGGCCAAGGTAAATGCGTATGAAAAGATATGCTGAAAAATATGCTGCAAATGCAGATTGTCACGAGAACAAAGAAAGATTATTATGACTGTGTAGTCTGCAGAGTTTGGATGTGATCCTATAGACTGGGAGAAAGTAATGAGAGTATTTGAACAAGGATGTTAAACAGTAAAATCTGTGCTTCAAAAAGATAAGTCTGTCAGATGAATAAATGTTAAGCTTCTCATGAGAGAGAGTGAAGGAAGGCAAAGCGATCAGTTAGGGAATTATCCTCAGACTCAGTTAGAATAATGAAGTGCAGGATGAAAAACATGGACATGGGAATAAAGGGAAATTAACCCCACTGTGCATGGCCCAGGCCGATTTCTTCTTGTTTCCTCGTCATAGAATGATGTTACATGGCTGGCTCCCTCCCAACACTCATGTTTTATTTCAAAGAGCATCCTGAAAACGGCCTTTACATACCAACCGCCTTCAGCAAACTTTCAGGAAATGATTGTGGAACAAATGGTGAAATCACAGGGACGGACGAATAAGGTCTCTTGAACTCAGGGAGCTTAGATCATAACAAACTGTGTACAATCTATTCGACAGAAAGGAATGGTTACCCCACATTTTCAAAGAGAAACTTTGGCAAGGTGAGGACCTCCGTGTGTGATATGTGCTTAGTTAAGATGGAAAGGATATTACATGTGTGAATAGAAGACGTGAGCAGAAAACGTGTTCCCATTGATGGCGACATGTTATACCGGAAAACACTGAGCCTCTCCAAAGACTTCAGCTAGGGATCCCCGCGTTCTGTTGATGAGTCCATGCAAAACCTCCATCCCTAACATGATGCCTCCTTTGTCTGTGACTCCCCAGGACAAGAAAAGTTCAGCTGATATCTACAGGGAATTTCATTTTATCCACCCAGTTATTAAAATTTTATTCTTCTGTGGTTTCTCCTTGGTGAGCATTCATGGGGAACACAACTATCTTTACACTCTGTGTCCATTCAGAGAAGTTTAGCACATACCTCTCCTCTAGACCTCCTTATTATCAACTAGAGGCCTGGTGCATGGAATTTGTGCACGGAGGGGGGTGTCCCTCAGCCCAGCCTGCACGCTCTCCAATCTGGGACCTGTCGAGGGATGTCTGACTGCCCGTTTAGGCCCGATCCCTCCAGTGGGATCGCTGCTGGCTTCCAACCGCTCGCCTGCCTGCCTGCCTGATTGCCCCTAACTGCTTCTGCCTGCCAACCTGATCACCCCATAACCACTCCCTGCCAGCCTGATTGATGCCTAACTGCTCCCCTGCTGGCCTGATTGCCCCTAACTGCCCTCCCCTGCTCGTCCAGTCACCCCTAACTGCCCTCCCCTGCCAGCCTGGTCACCCCCAACTGCCCTCCTGTGTAGGCCTGGTCTCCCCCCCCAACTGCTCTCCCCTGCTGGCCTGATCGCCCACAACTGCCCTCCCCTGCCGGCCATCTTGTGCCAGCCATCTTGTGTCCACATGGGGGTGGCCATCTTGTGTGTTGGAGTGATGGTCAATTTGCTTATTACTTCTTTATTAGATAGGATGTTCCCAATGTTTTCCTTTCAGATGTCTGACAACACTCACTATAAATCCATTTTATGATTATCTTTGTCTACGCAAACGGCACAGCAGGGCACACTCTTTAACTCTCTGCCTAGTCTTCTTTGGGGTGACCATGAGGAGGTGTATAATACCACAGTCAGCTACTTTCAAGTAGAGCTAGCTTAGGATCAGAAACAGCTGTCAACCAGACCTGATTTTTTTTTCTTCCTCAGTCAACCTTTTCCAGGTGAACATCTTATGAGTCCCCAGGTGCAGGTTCAGAGAGTGGAAGCAATGTAGCCTGCTTAGGGGTCATGGGCATCTGACCACCTGACCATGTAACTTACGTATACCTTCAGAATCTCTTTAAGCTCCATCTGATGATGGAATGATGCTGAGGATGCTGCCCAATCTCCTAGTTTATTGGATTAGACAGCGCACGGTTCATGCTTCGCATCTCAGGTCCCATAGTAACCTCTTGGCTCATAGTCAAGTTTTCAGCTTCAAGTCAGGCTCTGTAGCAAGCCAAGGGCTGTTTTATAAAAGGAGAATAGTTATTTCAGAGGATGGAACCACTTTGCTTCGAAACCCTCAAGGTGTGGAGTCCACTCCCCTCCAGAGTCCTGTCAATGGCTCTAAACAACACTTCCATCTGTGATGGAGAGGTGAAACACTGCTGTAGCTGCAGTGTCACATGAATCAAGCCATAGAACAGCTCCATGGGAGCCGAGATCTCTGGCAGAGATACTATTAGCTGAGTCCCCCCAAAAGGAGACTAGAAAGCAAGGGTGTTCATGCAGTTCACATAGTCACCCATATTCCTCCCCAGGGCACAGGTAAACATGAAAAAATGGTGAAACGTGTATCTGAAGAAGGAACTCATGAAGAATGTCCAGCACATTAAAAAATATTTAACGTATTCCATTTGTATTTCAGGACTGCGGTACATTTTTGGGGTTCATCACTGAACCAAGCCAAAAAAAACACCTCATCTTCATACATTTTTTCATTGAAGGAGATCAGAGTGTTTCTGGAATGTTGGACAAACGACCTGTCTAGACCTCCCTCTGTTGCCTTATATGTAAATTGGGAATAATAATAGTTCTTACTTCAAAGGGTGATTAGAGCATTAAAATAAGATTATGCATTTCCCACATGTCTGACAAAAGTACACATTTAGTATACTTTGGATATTAATATTGCTGATAATTTTAGAGGAATATTTTTTAAGTAGTAAAGATAACAAAAGAAGTTTGGATACTAGTAATAGAATATCAAGATTCTAACATGTCTAGCTGAGGATTTAGGCTTTTTTTATACTTATAATTAGTACCTAGTAAATATCCAAGAAATACTTAAGCTTAATTAGCAATACTTAAGCCAAATTAGGTGGTTGCACAAATAATCCTTTAGCAATTCATTCACTTTTGGAAATGATTCAAAGCCAGGAGAATTTTCAGTTTGTCACACTGGTGATTTGAAAATGATAAAATTAGCATGGTTCCTGCATTAGTGAAGGTGCTGAACTTGAGGGTTTTAAAAAATATTTTTATTATTGATTTCAGAGAGAGTAAGAGAGAGGGGGAGAGAGGGGGAGGGAAGAGAGAGAGAGAGAGAGAGAGAGAGAGAGAGAGAGAGAGAGAGAGAGAGAGGCATCAGTAATGAGAAAGGATCATTGACCAGCTTCCTCTTGCTCACCCCACACTGGGGACCAAGCCCACAACCCAGGCATGTGCCCTGACTGGGAATCGCACTGTGACCTCTTGGTTCATAGGTTGATGATCAACCGCTGAGCCATGCCAGCTGGGTGACCTGAGGCGTTTTTAGTCATCAAACGTCAGGCTGATGCAACAAGCTAGAAATACACGCAAGACCGAAAGAGTCTTCATGGTGGAGAGAAACACCCCCAGATTCTACCAATTGGAAGGCAGCTCTCATGCCACCCAAGTTCAGATCAGAAACTAAATCCACATGCATCTCACAGCACAGATCTCAGAGCATGCAGAATAATGAAAGGTGTCCCGAAGAGAAGGTCACACAGAGAAAGGCCATCTTATATAATAAAGAGCTAATATGCTCATTAGACCGAAGAGCAGAAGTTGTCCAGATGACCTTCTCGATGAAGCTGGGGTTGCAAGGGCATAGCCCCTTGCACGAATTTCGTGCGTAGGGCCTCTAGTTCTTATATAAAAATGAGAAGCGACCACTCTTCGGATGCAGGGTGGGTATTTCAGCTGTAGTTACTGGAAAGCAGAATGTCTAGCGAAGACAAGTCATAATCTAATTGCTTTTGTCTAGGGCAAGAGCGAATGTTACTGATGAAATAAGCCCGGGGGCGGAGGGGTGGGAAGAAAAGGCTCCAGAGGAAAATTCTGCCATGAAAGTGTGAATTTTGAGATATTTCTGATGAAGAGATTGAGATTTTTTTTTTTTTTTGCCACTGATATAAGATGAACTGAGCATTACAAAAATGTGGGAAGCTAAAAAAGACAGAGATAAAATGAAAGCACAGAATAGAAGAAAAAGTGCAGGATTATAGTTGCTATTTGGTTCAAGTTTCCCCCAATGCATTAGTGTTAGAAATAAAAGCTGATGTGTGAATAGGGCAGTGTCCACTTCTTACCCCAGATATATATGATGTCCCCAGTGTAGGTAAGTGGGTGTCAGGGACTTAGCATAGTTGTCGAATGCATTAAGGTGGAACAGAGTCGAATAATGTAGAGAACATTGAAATATCTTTCTTTGAAACTCAGAGCACTCTGTCACCCCAAAATGACCAAGAACTGCTTATACTAGCATTATTTGTATCTCAGAGTATATATTTAACATTAGTCAAATGCCAAAGGTTACTTAAATAATAGATATTTTTCATGAATGTAAAGGAAACTCTAATAAATGTTGTTGGTAAAACTTCTAAATCTGGCATTGAAAAAAAAATCACAATTAGATTACTAAAAGTTAGTTCTAAAGTTGTCCAGAATACCTCAAAAGTAAAAATGTCAATCAATCCATTTTGGTGTCAGTCAATCCGTTTGAACTCTTATTGACATCATTACAGGTCACTTCTGGTCCCAAAGCACCTAGGAGACCTTTAGGCGGACTCAGCTAAGTCTAGGTATTAACCCTATGCCAGGCTGAGTCCTCAATTTTCAAAGAATTCACGTCTTTAGAGCAAGAGTCATTAATGTCAAGTTATGATAGGAGATGAATCCTGATAGAAACACGGAGACTAATTGTATGGTTAATTTTTGAATAGTTCACTGATTTGTTCACAGAGGCAAGAGGCGTCGGTTGTATTTCCTTGACCAAGGGAGTGAGATGATGAACACCAATTGTGGAAAATTGCTCTGGGACCATAGCATGCTCTAGAAAGAGGACATACTAAATGTTAAAACAGTATATTTGGAATCAACAGTAGAGGGATTACGAGCGGGATATGATAAGAACTAGCCAGACTGGTGATAATAGGAGTGAAGAATAATGAGACAGTTTCAGATGTCTTGTAAGAGAGAATGAGTGGTTATTCGGTATTTTAAATTTGAAAGAGAAGAAAATATTCCAGATATGTTGATTTTGAGACAGTTATAGGCATGCTTCTGGAAACTTCAGTGTAGGGCCCAGAGAAGAGTCTAAGACCATGAAAATATATAAACACCATCAGAATAATGACTGAAGTGATGGAAAAAAGAATGAAAAATATTTGTGTCATTGGACAACATGGGGTTTTGGGTAGAGAGAACTGTTTGGAATAGAAGGTAATTTGTAAGTAAAAATGCAACTGGGAGTTTGAAAGACACTTTTAGAAATACGTTTTCATCATTTTAATGTACTCTGATTGCATTTAGGAGGGGTTATTTTACTTCCTTCAATATTTTTGAATTTCAATCCATAATTAGACATAAAATGATTTAAACTACCACCTCAGAGCTTAGTAACTCAATTGTAGTTTTTTAAAAGGTGGTAAAAAATTATGTGATGGAAAATATAGAAAGTTTTGTGTCTTTGATTTCAACTGTTTAAAAGTTCTTATTCATTTCTAAAAGAAGGTATAGGACTAAATATTTGATCATCTGTTTGCTTTTTCTAGAAAAACAAAATAATAATGTTAAAATATTGTTTAAAACATGTTCTACAATAAGCATACCTCCCACATATTGATACTATCTCATGTTTGTGTTTCAGATGCTTAATTCCTTTCTGTGATATTAAGAAACACTTCCCATTCTGAGAAAATAATTTAATGAAATTACTATTTTTAAGCATGGTCGAATTTAGTGTTCAAATGTCTGAAACTAATTATGCTAAATAAAATGATGGCCAACTTTAGTAATAAATGAATAGTGATTTCTTGTATTATTGCTTAGAATTGAATTGAGGCATAACGAAGGAAGTTATGCTGAAAAGAACTAATGATGATGACACCCAATACCAAATTGTATTTGTGCTTTTACTTTACATGTTATTTTTATAAAAAGGGATATGTCAAATATGTGAACAAAAATATATTTTTCATAATTGGAGAATTTAGCATTTTCAGTTGAAAACTTTCACTAAGCATTACCAAATGTGAAAAAAGGATAAATAGCATTACTGAAAATAATACAAATGAATAGTTATAATTATAGATATTGAGTTTGAAATTATAAAGAGTGTTTTTTTCTGTTAAAACAAATGCATGTCATTTTTGGTAATCATAAAATACACTGAGTGGCCAGATTGTTATGACCACCTGACCTTTGTAGGCAAATTAGCCGTCCACTGCATTGTATGGGATATGGAAGCCGAAGGCCTGTTTGAACACCTTTGCTGTCTGCAGTTACCAAGATAAAATGTCTCCAATTCGCACAGGAACACAAGGATTGGACAGTCGAGCACTGGAAAAAAGTCATGTGGTCCGATGAATCACGTTTCCAGTTGCATCATGCAGATGGCAGAGTGAGAATTTCGCGGAAACAGCATGAAAGCATGCACCCCACATGCATGAGTACAACCCTTCAAGCTGGTGGGGGCAGTGTTATGGTTTGGGGCATGTTTTCCTGGCATGATTTGGGCCCTTTAATTCATGTGGAACAATGTCTAAATAGCACAACATACCTAAATATCATTGCTGATCAAGTTCATCCTATCATGTTGATGGCGTATCCCAATGGAGATGGCTTCTTCCAACAAGACAATGCATCATGCCACGGTGCTCGTGCTGTGCAGGAGTGGTTTCAAGAACATGAGGGAGACGTTACCTTGCTTAGGTGGCCCCACAATCACCAGATCTCAATCCAATTGAGCATTTGTGGGACGAAGTTAAAACAGCCATCAGGCAGCTGGTTCCATAACCATCAAATCTCACAGAACTGGACAGTGCTATTCATCAGGCATGGTGTCAGATTCCTCGCATCACCTTTCAACATCTCATGGAGTCACTGCCAAGAAGAATGGCCGCAGTATTAAAGGCAAAAGGTGGCCCAACGAAGTACTGATGGGGTGGTCATAATAATCTGGCCACTCAGTGTATATGCACAGTATTTTTGAATGATTATGTGAATCATTCGTATTACAATACAAATTCTAAATCTACATAATATTAACAGTGACATGCTTTTGTTCAGAATAAATCTGCATGTACATTTCATGGAAGTCACTTACTAAAAAAAAGTATGTGGTAATTGTTACCAAAAGCAGGGAATACAAAAAAGGTTCAGAGTCGATTATTTGTATAAAAATGTTATGTACAAATAAAACACTTTAGATGGACACACACACGGAAATCTAAGCTAAAGTTTCTTGCACTGAAATTTAAATCAGTCCAGGTTTCCAACTTGAGAAAAAATTTATAGATTATGTAATATAAATAATACCAGGGTAAGATTTTTATTGTGTGTTTTTTTACTTCTGAAATATCTTTATAAATGAAATATATATAAAATTGGACGATGACACACAAAATGATATTATCTCAATAGTCTGATGTGATTGATGTCAAAACAACAGGACAGGTAAAATTTCCTTTTGGTTTGAGTTTCTTTGCAGGTGAATCTAGGTCACATTTGAATGAAAGCCAACATACTTCCTTTTTACTATTTTCTTCTTCTTCACGCAAACCCTTGTTCACTGCTGTTGGAGCTCAAACTGAAATGCATTCCCCACAATTCTCCCAGGACTCAGGTCCAGAGATTTGTTTGACATCTTTATTTTGGAGAAATGCATTCTTTTTTTGGTACCTTATTCCTACAAGTAACTAGGGGAAGTTGTTAACCAGAAACGTAGCACTGTCCACACTTGCCTTCCTTGGCAATTTGCCCTTTGAAAATACACAAACAACATCAATAACCAAAAAAACATTAAAACTGATTTTTAAAAAGTTCAAACTCAAAAAAATCTGGCTTATGGCTTTTGGTACAAAATGACTATATGATCACAGAAGAACTTGGCATATCTATTTTTATTTATTATGATGATTTTTCTTCAAGGAGTTCACCATTTCCTGTCTAACAACCTTCAGGCCAGATGGAGATCCCTATAACGAGTTAATTATGTCGATACTCTTTATCTTATTAAATCTTCAGCTGTTTAAAGCCAACTTGATCGAACTGATCAATATTTTAATGAAAATATCTGGGAACCACAAAAGTATTTAGCACACTTGACAGACCTGAAATAGAGAATTATGTCAGAGAAGATGTGGTCTGTTTGTTGGGCGGCCTGTTGGGTGTTGATGATGTGAAGTATGAATAGAGAGAAACCGTAATCAAAGGACAAAACTGGGCTATGCGCTAGAAGTCAGTCAAATGTCCGAGAGTCATTATATTTTGAAAATGTAATCCGGCTCTTATTGTGTTTATTTTCAAATTGAAAATATGATCCTCTATGCCTCCATGTTTACATCTATGTGCCAAGATTACTTTTCATCTTTTTCGGGGCAAATTCAAACATTTTTTTGAAATCAGTGCCTTTTTGTATTCCAGTGAAGTTTGGTACGTACTAGAACAGAAATTGTTCACTAATATTGTAGATTGAAATACTTTCACTTTTATTATTTTTAAAGCTGAAATAGGTAGTGTTTTATTGTCTTTTATAACTATCAATTAAGTATAAAGTTATAAAAAATATTCAAATTATAGACATTCTAGCAACTAATTCTTATTAAAGTGAAAAAATACAGATCATTTTGTTATGGAACACTTAAGAACCATCATATAACACGATTCCGGCTATATCTGATGGCTTTATTTCAATTGTGAAGAATATTTTTTAAAATAACAAAGGAAAAATATCCTATAAGTAAATTACATCTAGAAAACTTTTACTTTACAAAATTAATTTTCATTTGTAATGCTAACAGCAAGACACCCATGAAAAACACACATGGGGTCTAAATAAGACAAAGGAAAATCGTTTGGGCAAAAATAAAAAGGATCCCAAATCAATTATATAGAAAAGATTCCTTTATTAACTTGTGGTTGAGAATATGTTTGTATATTTTCAGAAAACAACTCCAAGACCATGTGGATTCCTGCAACAGAGAGGAATTGACAGGTGTGCTCCAACCAGGAAGACAAGAGGAAAAACAGTCCAGAGATGGAAGACGCTGACGACGCCTTGCCATGCGAGCAGTCAGCAGCTGTGCACCGCTACAGGTTACCTAGGACCAAACCAGAGAGGGTCGGACCTGCATTGCCACCATGTGCCCACCATCCAGATATCATTGTTGACATGTACACATAAGGAACTGTTTGACATTGAAACGGGGACTCAGAACTATTGAACATTGAAATTGGGACTCAAACATTTTTTGTTTGTTATTATATGTTTATTTCTAGTCTGTAGAGGCAAAATTTTTTTAAAGGAAAGAAATGGGGGGAAAATAGATACAGAGGCAGGGAAGCATTGAACAGACTGTCAAACTACAGTGGGAAGGCAGGGGAGGTTGGGTGAGGGGGGCTGCAAGAGATCAACCAAAGGACTTGTACACATGCATATAAGCATAACCAATGGACACAATACACTGGGGAGGGGGGCAGGCAGGTGAAGGCATGTACTGGGGGGTAGGAGAAGCCAGGGGGAGGTCAATGGGGGGAAAAAAAAGGAGACATATGTACTACTATTTGTAATACTTCAAACAATAAAAAAAAATCTGTGGGGAAAAATAAAAAACTATTGTAAGGACAGTCATATGATACCAAGTTTCTTTGTTCATTTTCCTTCCCTAAATCTAGTTTTTAAAAAGTAAAACTATGGGCGCTTGTGTTTTTAATATAATCTGGCACATTTATAATTGTGAGTCCACATAGTGGAAGGTGGAATTCAAATTAAAATGCTACATTTGAAAAGCACAAAGCACTGAAGAGGTGGAAGCAGTTATTTATTTTATAAATACTCTGATTTTTAATAAATCCTTGGGACAGCAGAGAAATAAGTGTGTATGTGTATGCATAATGCTTGTCTTCAAAACTGATATAATGCTCAATGTTGATTGCATGAACTGTTACTCATACTCATTAGGAAATCTACTAATTAGCCTACAACATCAATTGACAATATCTGCGTAGGTCCATTTCTGGGCTACTTATCAGTGTTATTGATGGATTTATCTATTCTTTTGCCAGTACCACACTGTCTCCATCACCGTAACTTTATATATAATGTTTTGAAATCAGGTAGTATCAACTTTGTGCTTTTGGCTGTTCTGCCTTTTGCCTTTTCATTTAAACTACAGAATCAGTTTGTCAATAGCCACAAAATAATTTGCTGGGATTTTGATTGGAAATGTGTTAAACCTATAGATCAATGTGGGAAGCACTGACATCTTGAGAATACTTAGCATTCCTAATCACCCACACAGAATATCTCTCCATTTAATTAAGTCTTTGATGTAAACCATCAGAATTTTGTTTTTCCTCAAGTAGATCTTGTACACATGTTGTTAGATGTATAACTAAAAATTTCCCTTTTTTGTGCTAATGTAAATGATAGTGTGCTTCTAATTTCAAACCCTAATTGCTCCTCGATATAGTATATAAGAAAGAAATTATATTTGCATTACCCTTGTATCCTACAACCTTGCTATAATTGCCTATTAGTTCCACTGCCCTTTATTTTAATTTTTTTCTTAGCAGACTATTTTAAATCCCTGAAAATATCATGTTCTCTCTAACTTGAGGGTATTCTCTCTTCTTTCCCTTTCTGACACTGTACTCATCTTTCACATCTTTGTTTGATGTTAACTTTGCAAGGATTTAGAGTTCTTTCCTATCCATGTAAAAAGAAGGTTAATGCAAATCCTCAATTTATATGCCTCTGTAACACTTTAAATTTTGCCTTCCTGGCAATTAACCATAGGCATAGTTATATGTCTGTCTTCTTTATCGGACTAAAACAGTTTAGAAGCTGGGAGTATGCTTATTCTATGCATTCCCACGTCCCCATTTCTTCTGTAATCGATCTTTACTACATATCTTTCACCACACCACACAGCACATCCTTCAGTCTCCCCACTGGAATAGTTTTGAAGCTACAGGGACACATTATTTTCTCCTTTTCCTTTGCTCTTTAGATTTTAAAAATTTCTTGCATTTCCAATTCATTATTGGAAGACATGTTATTTCACTTAATCACACGTACCAGCCTGCCTCTTTTCACTCTTCACAACCCTAGATTTTGCCAAGATCCAAAAGCCAGATGTAACGTTTCCAGGATATTGACCTTTGCTTCCTTTTTCCTCCTTGAAATGAAAGGCTTTCTGATTTCCAGCTCATGGAAGTGACATGATTAACACTGCCATATATGTTGTCACATCATGTGACAGACACTCTATCTAGTCATGGCATCTGGAGAATTAGTTCGTTCAATAGATATTTGGAATACATGAATAGTCATGGGATCACAGAGGATAAAACATTCCCCCCTCACAGCTGGAAAGAATAAAACATAAACAACAGTAAACCTCATCTGTGTGATGGACTTCCCTTCATCTAGAAAGTATTTTGGACCCGAGTACAAAACCGCCATAAAAGTGTGTCATGCTGACATTGGACAGATTCATTTCATTGTTGCTTTGGGATCTGGTTCTTTTCATCGTTTTATGGGGTAGATTTTAGTCTAGGTACGATATGAAAGTTAACATTCCAGTTTGAGAAACTAAGATAACTATGCTTTGTTTTTTTTTCTTTCTATTTTACTTAGAAAGTCCAAACCTAGAATCCTGTTAAACACTGGCTCTTTCTTTAATTCTACTAGCTATAGAAACGAGATATATAACATCCATAGAGACCAAAACAAAAACATAGGCCAGAATTCCATATATCTAACATATATCCCATATGAATGAACTCCTGTGTTCTTGCAAATGGTTATATGTGATATGATTTACCAAGCCTTTTTTAATTCTTTGTCCCTTTATATGTTAAATATTCACCACTGTGAATTTCAATGGTTCAATGCTTTCTATAACCTACATAAACTAACATTAAACAACAACAAAGGGTAAAGTCCTTTTATTCAAGGCACTGCAGACAGCAAAGGTAGAGAAAGATGAATTAATGTGGTGCATACTCTAACAGAGGCATGGTGTCATGGGGCAGGAGGGGACCTCCACCCTGTCCTGTGTAGTGGAGTCCAGAGCCAGGAATCGCCTCCAAAAGTGGTCAGCCAGGATGTGCTGAGTCCACACAGTCAGGCAAGTCTCCTTCCACCACCCATGCAACATGTTGTGCCAGGATTAAACCACAAAGGGACCTTGGTAAGTATTTCCAAGCATACAATTCCTAGCACTCATGTTACTGGGATTTGTCTGCGATGGCTTTGGGCTATCATATTTATCACACAAAGATTCACAGCACAGAAAGTTAGATTCAATTCGATTTAATTAAAAATTATTTGCTGCTGCATGCGCTATTTTCAAGAAGCATATTCTCATTATTTTAGGCGTCCAAAGGATGCAAGATGAGAATGAAATGCTTCGTGCTCTTACTAAAAATAAAACCCAACGGGAGAATTCCCTCTGGCTTACCTCAACTTAGTTATTCAGAGGAACGAGTGGTGAAATCATTGTAGCATATGGTTTCTCCTACTTAATTTACATGTAACCATTTAATTATTCTATAAGAATAGTATTGTTTGAGCATGTTTTCCATTAACAACGGAACTACTGTGAGGGCCGGAATCACTTTAGCCTGTGACACAAAATGACTGGCCTTTAATGTTTTACCATACAAACCAACTCAACCAAAATAATGGCTTTCTCACTAATTAAAAACAGAGCAGGTTATTTTCTGTAAGTGTGTCTAAAAAATTCTAATTGGACACTGGAAGTCTGCTCACATCTGTTTGAAGTTTTGCCAAATGTATCCAGATGAGGCATTACTTTAACCTTTCTTCTTACCCGTTTTCATGTCATCAAACACAATTATTCCCATATTCCCTGAATTTCTTTGTATGAAATGCACTTGTGATCACAATTTTATTTTTAAGATCTTGTTACTCAATTATCTTTAACTGCTCCTCTTTCTATGTTAATAAAACAAAAAATATTTAAATATTTTATATTTTCAGAATGAGAAACAATTTAAAATTTTCTTTTTAAAAAAGCTAGACTACTTCACAATTTGTTTTTGTTTACATGTAAAAAGTAAGCAAAAAGCATGCAAATAACTTGTTTATTTACTAAATTATTTAAGTTTAAATAGTATTTAGATAATAATAATGTGTTTATTTTATTTGCTTTGGTGTTTGAAATGTATTTCACATTAAATGACAAACCATTTGAATAGCAAAATATAAGAAATATTAAAAATAAAAACACCTGGTAATGATATAAAATGGTAAAGGAAGGAAAATATAGAATAATATTTACTTAAATCAATCTTTCATGTATATACATAAAATCAAATAAATGATGTTTTTGACAAACTGTGAAAGTGTTACATGAAATGACTTATGAAAAGATGATACAATCAAAACATGATCAATACTATTCCATATAATCTATTTAAAATACTAAATATATAGGAGCAGACATAAATATATTTCATATTTATATCTTTACATTTGTATATTCCTTTCAGATAGATATATTAGATAATCTTATTAACTGTAGATGTTTTTAAGTAGTTAGGGTTTGGTTAATCAATTTTTCTTTTTGGGTTTTCATGTGTTTCTAAATTACTATGATTAAATTTTTTTTTCTAAAATGAACATTTATTATTTTTATAACCTCAAAAAATCAACATCTTTCTTAACTTGATTTCCTCTTATTTCTTTGCATTGTATTTACCAAGTGTAAGGCGGGGCGGGGGGGGGAAGCTTCTAGAAAGACAAAGTTCAAATGTTTATCTTCTTTTTTTCTCAGAGTCTTCAAATATTTTGTTATGATTTCCAGGTGTTTGTTAGAGCACTTCTGACAGAAAAGTAGAGTGGTCGGTCAAATCCTTAAAATAACACGAGTCAGGCAACCTTAGTGAACTGTCTGGTCCTCTGATTCATCTCCAGCAGCAGCAATGTTTACTCAGTCCTATATAATAAAAGCCTAAGATGCTAACGCCTGATGTGCTAATGCCACTCAACCACTTGCTATGACGTGCACTGACCACCAGGAGAAGATGCTCCAACTGGTAGGTAAGGTTGCTGCTGGGGTCTGGTCAATCAGGACTGAGGGAGACAAGCAGGACACGTCCTGGAGCCCTCCCGTGGTCCCTCCTCGGCTGCCCAACCTCCCGTGTCCCTCCCCAGCCCTGATCCTGCACTGGTGGGTCCCTCAGCCTGGCCTGTGCCTCCTCGCAATCTGGGACCCGTTGGGGGATGTCAGAGAGCTGGTTTTGGCCCAATCCCACAGGCCAGACCAAGGGACACCACTGGTGCACGAATTCTTCCACTGGGCCTCTGGTTTTATATAAAAATAATCCATTGATTATTATCCAACATAAGAATGTACCTAGACCTAAATCAGCCCTGACTTCCACTATAATCCTTTGAAATTGAAGAAATGAATATGTGTCCAAGTTTCCTCTAGGGAGTGAGCCCACCATGAGTGTAGAATATTTTTTTAAATATGTTTTTATTGATTTCAGAGAGAAAGGGAGAGGGAGAGAGAGATAGCAACATCAATGATGAGAGAGAACCATTGTTATGCTACCTCTTGCACACCCCCTACTGGGGATTGAGTACCAACCTGGGCACATGCCCTGACCAGGAATCCAACTGTGACCTCCTGGTTCATAGGTTGATACTCAACCACTGAGCCATGCCGGCCGGGCTAGAACATTTTTCTACTTGTTTCTCATAATACTGCTCCTGAGGGTGGCTGGACATGGAAGAGACACTGAGATGCTACCTAGCTGCTGTCTGTGCTGGGAGCATAATGGAGCTCTTGACTCTGACCCAGGTTCCTGTTCCCGAGATAGTCTGTGCAAGGTGGTGACATCTCAGCCCTTTCATAGCCGCTAATAACATTTATTTAAATTTCATTTTCAATACTGAATTCCAATAGAGCCATTTGTTATGAGGGAGGCCATAAATATAAAATGGTCTATTTGCAATCTTTTCCTGGATGTTCTTAAAAGGTGTATTTTCTCCAACGGATAACCTTTTAAGCTGTGCTTACACACAGCTTTGTGACATATGAAAGCCCCAAAGATAAAGATTTATAAGGGGCATGTTGGGGACTTCTTAACTACAGGAGCATAAAAAGAAGTAGCATAATTTATGATGGCTCAAGCTCCATTTACACGTTGTAGTCTGGGCCTTAAATCCATGATCATTACATAGCTTTTGTTATTAATAGGAAGCCAAAAAATTAGTAATATTATGCTACCATCTTTCAAATGCTCTGGATTACTTTTAGGAGGGCTCCAATATCAAAACATCTTTGATTTATTTTGTAGGTAGAGCAGGATGGAAAATCCATCAAGAGCAAAGAGGATTTTTTTTTTTTACTACAAATATTAAAGTGAAATGCTTGATTTAAAAACAGCTGTAATCATGCCATAAATCCATGCCTCTGTAATATGCAAAGGTTATAGGCAGTTCTTCAGCAATGAGTACTAATGAGAGAAGGTACAGTGCTATAATTCTATTCTTTTAAAAACTGGAATGCTGATAGGATTAGGGCAGATCATACAGCTAGTAGAGACTGCTATGAATTCCTATTTCAAAGTTACAAATCTCATTTAACACTTCACTTCTTATATAACCAAGTTCTATTTTTATTTACATCTTAACACTGTTTTTCTAGCTTGCGCATTTCACACTCTGTGGTACCATGATAAATGCAAGTCATAATCGCTTCTAAAGGAACCAATGATCCAGGCGCTATTACAAACTTACTGTGTAAATCTCACGATAAAATATCCACTTGCATATCTTAATACTTGATAAATTGTGGGTCATTATGACTATCTAAGTACTTTTCCATGTGTCTCCACTTGTACCTTCTCCCCAACTGCATTCTGCATGAAGCCGCTGAACTACCTTTTAAAAATTTAAATTGGATTTGTCAACTCCAAGTTTGAAATGTTTTAAAAGTGTATTTTTATTGATTATATTGATTTCAGACAGGAAGGGAGAGGGAGAGAGAGAAACATCAGTGATGAGAGAGGATCATGGATTGGCTGTCTCCTGCAGGTCTCCCGCTGGGGATGAGCCTGCAACCAGGCATATGCCCTTATAGGGAATCAAACCATGACCAACCTTGAGGTTGATGCTCAATCACTGAGACACGCCTGCTTGGGCTGAACACTGTAGGAGCTTAGAAATTCTGTTAAATTAGTGAATATGCTGCTTGAATTTTCAAAAGAGTCTGAGATATTTAATTTAAAACAATGACCATGATTTTCCATTTTAAAAGAAATGGTGTGGAAGCAGGAGGTATGTAACCAGTAAACTATAATAACTATGTATGGTGCCAGTCGGGACTAGGCCTATCTGAGAGATTACTGCACAAGGTATTGGCATGTCTAATCACTTTGCTGTCTACCTGAAACTAATGTAATACTGAATATCAACCGTAATTGAAAAGAAATGATTAAAAACAGAAATGCCGTGAAGTAATCAACAAGATCAAAGGTCCAACAAAAAGTCAATCAATTACAAATGAAATTCAGAAAAAAATGAACTGTTTTTTTTTAACAAGATAAAGAATTATATCTTTGTTTCTGTAGAAATATCTGTAATTGTTGAACAAATGTAATATTACACGTTCAATTTCTCAAAATAAAATCTGCAACAAAAATAATTTCAATAGAATAAGGTCTTTTTCCAATTTGCCCATTTTTCTGAGACTTCCCTTCTTAGCTACATTCTCACCCATTGCATGTGGCTTCTCCTCGTTTTATTTGTTTATTGACTAATCCCTCAACTTGACAGTGAACTCTATATAGGATATTAGCATAGACTCTGGTTTATCACTGCTGGTGTGTGGCCAAGCATGGAAGTTACATATGAAAATTGTTCAATAAACGATCGTTAGACAAATAAACAAAGAAAGAGTGGTTGTAGGCCTGAAATACTTTGTACTCTATAGTCAATTATCATTGAATTCTTCACTTTATAAGACTGAGCACTAATTTCATAAATGTTGGACTGTGCAGAAGTGGTTTCTCCATCATGGAACATTATGGTTTTTCATATACATTTTTGAAGCACCCATAATATTGCCAACATTTTGGTAGCTATTTTGCAAAAACAATTAGTATGCTATTTCTTTGGTGGCAGGAATTCTCTTTCTTTATTGAATAAATTTGATATAGAACATTGAGTAAATTTCAAGGGTAGGACAGGTTACTTTGATATATTTATATATTGTGATATGATTGCTGTAACAATATTCATTACATTACCTAATTAGGCTATAATATTGTTCCTTTATATTTATTATGCGGTGCATCACATCTCTGTGGCTTATTTATGACTCATTGCAAGTTTGTACCCATAAATCACATCCATCTTACCCGTTACCCTGGTAGCTACCATTTACTCTCCATTTCTTGTGGGTTTGACTTAGATTTCACATATAAGTGATATCCCTACTGGTAGTTCTCTTTCTCTGTCTGACTCATCTCACTTAGCATATAAGCTCAAGGTTCATCCATGTTGTCACAAACAATAGGATAAATGGTAATCATTCTTCTGATCTTTGTTTTATCCCACAAAATGCCTATCATAGGACCTTATATTAATTAGAATCAGTTTATTAAAATAATTAGCAAGGTGAGCTCAACTATGGCAGAAACATTTTCAACAAAGAAAAAATAAGTGGTTTAGCCAAGTAATCCCATTTGTAAATGCTGTAATTTAGGACTTCATAGGATTCTAATGCACTCCATAGTAAATACAGAGAAACAATATTGTTTGAGGCCATTCAAGTGGCCAAGCTTCTGTAAAGAGTGTGTTGAACTGCAGTAAGAAATCAGGGTTGAGCACAGCTGGCGTGGCTCAAGTGGCTGAGCTCTGACCTATGAACCAGGAGGTCACGGTTCGATTCCTGGTCAGGGCACATGCCCAGATTGCAGGCTTAGCCCGCAGTAGGAGGCCTGCAGGAGGCAGCCAATCAGTGATTCTCTCTCATCACTGATGTTTCTATCTCTCTATCCCTCTTCCTTCCTCTCTGAAATCAATAAAAATATTTTCAAAAAAGAAATCAGGGTTGAATTTCAGTTCTGACAACTGCCTTCCTATATGTCTTCCCTGTGCGGAATCCCTTAAGGCAATGTTCCAATGGGGAAATGAAGATTTGCAGTTGCTTGTCTGGTTCTCAGAAATGATCTGATGCAACAGATCACCCCCAAATTGCAAATCTGAGCAGCAACAAATCCTGATCATGGATGGATGGGTCTCCATTCACTGAATTTGGTGAGAGCTGCAGCCTCCAGCTGGGAGCACAGGGCACTTCTCCCTCGCCAAGGCTTCTCCTCTGAGTTGAAGAAGAACTAGAGCATGGAATTAATTAAATTGGCTTGGATGAGGTTTAGATAATGGAAGTAGATGAAAATAAGAACCGGTATCATTCAAACCCGAAAATGATCAATGAACTCTTATCATTGAACTCTTCATTTATGAATGTGTGGGGATTTTAAATGTTCCCCAACATTCCAGAAGTACTGCAGACAAGGAGATTGGAACGTTCTCTGCAAAGGGCCAGATAATGGATGTTTGAGAGGTGTAGGCCGTATGGTTTCTTTTGAACTGCTCAACTCTGTCACAGCAAGAGAGTAGCCAGAGACAATATGTAAATGAGTGGCCATGACTGTGTTCCAATTAGGCTTTATGGACCAAAGCAGGCAGCTGACCGGATTCGACCTGTGGACGGCAGTTTGCTTCAGATGATAACTATCCTATTTACATACTTTCCAATGCTTTGATTTGGCTTGCTGAAAATAGTCCACAATTCAGAGATGCTTAATCACCCTGAACCAAGTTTGAACTACTGACATTCAACAGAAAGAGTAACATTTTTGTCCCAACATTGAGAGAGAAAAATATGATGGACAGTGAGGTCAGATGAGTATTATTAGCTGAGGACATATCTACCCCTACTGATAATGGTTTGAATAGTTACACTGAGAAACACCAAATGGCAACCTGTACTCTATGGGGTCATGAATTTGTCCTATCTGAAGCAGACATTCTGTATACATTGCACGTAGTTGAAAAGTTCTGGACACACTGATTAAAAGCATAAATTGAACTATTGCTGCCTCATACCTCTGGCACATAGTATGTTCTCTCCCTGGATTTTTCTTCTTTCACCCCTTTCCATGAAAGCAGTTATGCCAGGATAATGTTACCATTAAACTAGGAAATATGAGTTATAATCAAATGACAATAACATTGGCTTTTATATAATAGGCCAACTTCTTTCATTTATCATCCATCTCTTAGCCCTTCAGAAAGGACTTTCACAGCACCTTAGCCACATTACACCCTATGCTCATCCTCTATTCCATTATTTTATTGAATTGCATTTAGATCACTGTTACCTATGTAAAATTATTTTTTTCTTGCTTCCTGTCTCCCAACTAAAATGTAGGATCCCTGAGGAAGGATACTGTTTGTCTTATTTACAGTGTTTTTAATGACTGGCATGTGATTGATGTTAAAATAAAATTCTAAGCTCTCTGAAGAAAGCTGTCTTCAGTTTTTCTCTCGCCCACAACATCTATCAGAAAGGTAAGTAACTGCCTGGCCAGTGTAGCTCAGTGGTTGAGTGTGGACCTATGAACCAGGAGGTCACGGTTCCATTCCCAGTCAGGGGTATGGCCTTGATCCCCAGTGTAGGGCCTGCAGGAGGCAGATAATTCATGATTCTCTCTCATCATTGATGTTTCTATCTCTCTCTTCCTCTCCCTTCCTCTCTGAAATTAATAAAAACATACTTTGAAAAAGAGAAAAGTAAGTCATTTATTATGGAAGACCTAAACAATCTTTACTATGAACTGCTGAGAAATGGCTTGGGTAAGCAGCAACGACAACAAATATCCTTCATTTTCATAGGTGAGATGTCCTTTAAGATATTGGATTATTTCACGAGAAATCAACTGTTGCAATACACAGGCAACCTCACCGTCCAAGCTCTGGCACTTCTTTAAATTCATGTTAGTGCCCCAGCATCAATTCCCAGCTTCTCCCCATCCATTTGGAATAGCTAATAGAAAGGCAAATTGATTTTAGCTCGAGTGCCAATTCTCATGGATGGGTGGTGGCTGTTTAGAGCACTAAGGTGAGAGATACTCTGAAGCGACATCCGGGTTCTGGAGGGAGAGTGCCTGGAGGATTAGTGGTGGTGTTTGGGGAGAGAAGAAACAGGAGACGTGACATGCATGCCGCATATGTCCCGTCATTTAGTAGGAAGCAGGATGCATTATTCTAAAAGATTTTCCAAAAGCAAGCATATTACTACTGTTTAAATAACACTAGAGCTTTCCCTTTTACATGCAAATGGGTTTTGCTTTGTTCTTTCTATCTTCCTTTTTACTGTTAGAATACAGATGACTAATACGTTTCAGTCTTGCATTAGTTATTAATGTGAGTATCTCTTGCATGGTCAAGTTCTTAGACTCAGCCACAAATGGATTAAAAATGTAATGAACTATATATTTCAATTCTATTGTGTGTTAAATATTAAATAGTTATGTAATCGTTTCAATAAAAAATAAATGTTAGCTGATGAAATATTTACAACCTAGTAGAAAATATGAAAACAAAGTTGAATGAAAATGGCATTAATATCAGATAATGTCTGGACATTTTTGCTACCTCTACATTATTTATTGTGGATGGCCATGTTTATGTGGCCATCTGTTTAAAATCCAAAGTGCTGCATGTCATTAAGACACTAATTTACTCTCAGATGTAGAAAAATCAGAATGCATCCATCTTATGTTTCAACTATCTCTCTATACAAAAGCCTAAGTGTCTGTCCAACTGTCCAACCAGTAGCTATGATGATTACTGACCACCAGGGGGCAGACGCTCAATGCAGGAGCTGCCATGACACGAACTGGCCAGCACCATGGACCTGGCGCCGCCAAACCAACACGAGGCTTCCCCCAAGTGGGAAGCAGGCCCCGCCACCACCCCGGAGCAACACCCCACCAAATAGCAGTAGATGTTGCCAAGACCCCATGGTACAAAATGTGGCCCACAGCCCAGCCTAGCCCGGAAACAGTTGCTGTGCGCACCAGGCAAGGACGTCATGTAACAACGCTCAGTTTCCTCTCCATAGCAACTAGCCTTCTTGGAGTTTCTTCATCCCAGGAACACAGCTTGCTTTATAGCCAGGTGCAAACATTTTACACTTTAACCAAATATTTGTGAAGCATTTTCACGTGCCTCAGCTCATTTGATCCTCACTGAAGTTTTGGAGTAGGTAGATAGGAGATACGGCAGAATCCTATTTTCTTTTCATTAGCCAGAAAACAGAGATTTAGAAAGTTTAGAAACTTGACCTGACTGAAAAGAAGTAAGAAATGGTGGAGCTTGAAAATGACTTCAGGTTTTCTCACTGCACAGAATATAGTCAAACACTGCTACAGTTAAATATTTTACCCTTTGTTCTCCCTGCATGATCTATAATAATAACCTGCATCATGTTGATATTTACTGCTGTGTTGTTGACAATTACCTGAAAGAGAAGTTGGGGTGCTTCACTGGGCGGGAAAAAGTTTAGCTAAATCAGAAAGCAGGTCTAATTAAGCAAGTTTATTTTATATATATAAAAGGCCAAGTTGACTTGCATGTGCACGATACATATATAGCTCTTGCTGGCACCAATCGCACGCATGTGTTTTGATCTATCATTGTCAATTGTGAATTTGGTTGACACTTCCATTATAGAGAAAGAACAAATAGCGATATTAAAATATTTCTTCTAATTAGTTTCCTTTCAATGTGCACGAATCTGTACACTGGGACCCTAGTTTCTTTATATTAGAAGACCTGAAATAAAAATTTCTTTTAGGAGGCGTAAATTATATGTGATCATTGTGAGAGTTATCTTCAATTTTTTAAAAAAAATTCTGATTCCATTTACACTGCTTTATTTCCATGCACTGGGTGTGAAATCTCTGATCTGAAGTTTGGAGTCTATTAAATCCAAAACAGAGAGTGCAGTGAGATGACAAAGCAAAAGTTTTGTCTGGAAGATTTGGAAAATATACATTTAGGGTCATGAGACAACAAAAGATTGCTTGAACCCTCTGGCTGTGAGTTTTGAGTACGCGAATCGCCATTTGTGGATTAGAGGTGACCCCATAAACAGATCATTCCAACTCATGAATTTCACCACTAGATTGTTATCTAGTACTGAGGTTATAGATTTTAACTGCAAGATTAATTAAAAAAAAAAAACACACAAAAACGTAAGACCCATTCATTTCCCAGAAAACATAGCTAGCAAATACTGATGGGCCACCCCACACAATTCACCCGTGCGCGTGCGCATGTGCACACACACACACACACACAAACACACACACACAGCACATTTGTTCCACTTTGCCTTACTGGTGAATATTTTCTTGCAACTCATACCTCTCTGAATGCCAGAGTTTGTAAACCATTGAGGTTCTCTGAAATAGTCTTCATCCTATTTGCAGAGTTTAAAGTATCTAACATTTCTTTCATATGTCAGGCTGAAATGTAACTTCTTATAACTCCAAGTTCTACCTTTTGGGATCACAGAACACAAGTAGAATGCATCTTCTATGCAAAGGTTTGTCAGATATTTGAGGGAGCTACCATATTTCCTGCATGTTATTCCCTGGGTTGTACCCTCCAATTCCCTCGAGACTTTCTGATCCTTTATCACCATGGGCATGCTCCGTGAACACATAGTAATTATTTCCAGTGTCTCCCCCAAAATGTGGTGCTCATGGCATAAGTCGAATGTCAGGGGAAAATAGCCACCATGCAAATATATGTGGTCCAAAAAATGCACTGTCTCTCAATTGTGGTAAAAATCCAAAAGTAAGGAGCCTATTTATGGAACATAGCCTAAAGGGTACACCGTCCATACGCTCATTAAGTAACTCTGAAATCTATTTTTGAATTAAATTAGACAATTAGAAAATTCCCTGAAGGTTTCCTCCACTGCCTTGTGCTTCAACTGTAGCAGAATCGGAGTAAATCGAAGAAAATTAAAAGAAGCAGTCCTTGGAAATGTGACACTCTTGTTTCCCCCCTTATATTTGCAGTGAATATGTTATTATATCACTTCAGGTCCATTTAGACAATGCATCCCTCTTCCAATTTAGGGCACAAAATCTTGGAGCCATATTTTGGGTTCACCTCTTGGGAGAAACTCAAGTGTCATCCTACATGTTTTGGGTGCTAGAGTGAAACCAGGTTTAATCTCATTTTATGTTCTTGACTTCCTCCTTTATTTAAAATATTTATCTAACGCAGTTTTATTTTTTTAAAGAACAAACTGAGTAGTGAAAAAGAAAATAACACAGCCATGAACTGCTTACAGAGCAAGACACTGCACGAGGGGAAGTTACCTCCTTTATTCTTAAAAGACGATAAAACAGAGTAATTAGACGCATTTGGGTTCATAAGGCTAGAAGTCATATCCACCTACATCTCATTAAACAACATTGTTTGCCCACAAGTGAACATTTTGGGCTGTTGATAAATAGACACTTATTGAGTGCTGGGGGCAAAAAAAACTAAGACATGATGTGACACCTTCCCAAACATTATAGTCCAGTAGGGAGAGCCAGACATTCATAAGGTTACATGAGACAATGGCACAGGGACGTTGAGAAAGATTGGCTTTTTAAAGCTTATGAGAGGAAGGTGCTTTGAGGGATAAGTAGAAATGGGTTAGTTAAAGAGAGGAAAGGGGGAAAGCAAAGGGAATGTAATTTCTACCCAGGGGGTTAGTGTGAAAAGCAGAATGTAGCCCTGGCTGTGGAGCTCAATTGGTTAGAGCCTCATCCCATAGGCCAAGGCTGTGGGTTCCATCCCCGGTCAGGGCACAGACAAGAATCAGCCACTGAATCAATGAATGCATAAATAAGTGAAACAACAAGTCTCTCTCTCCCTCTCTCTCTCTCTCTCTCTCTCTCTCTCTCTCTGACATATTAACGCTGGCTGGCAAGCAGGCCATATCAGCTCTCAGAATCTATCTACTTCTACAAAAGGGCATTTTCACTCTGCCTATTATAATCTTCTGGGTTCCAGGCTCTTGTTTTGAAATCTGTACTTTTCCTGTAACACAAAATTGCTTCCCAATAGAAATCCTCTAATTTCTCACCCCCTGGGTAACTTAGCATTTATTTTCTTAATGGACATATTGCATCCAAAGTAATAATTGTGACACATCTAATTATAAAATTTCATGGCAAATACGCTCATCTGAAAAGATCCCTGTCAAGTCTCGCTAAGGGATTTCGAGGGTGTTTCCACTTGAGTACCATGTTTTAAAAGCGTCTCGGGGGGGGGGGGGGGTTGAATACTTTTAGAGTGGATAAGTAAGAAAACTATGTCCCCAATGCTTCCGAGGTTTTCTGCTGTATTTGGAAATATTTCTAGAGCTCCTTATAGTAAGATGTCGATTAATTTTCCAGGTCACTTAGACCTAAAAATATTACCAAAAAAAGCAAACACTGACCTTTCTAGGATTGAACACAAAAATTAAAAGTGTCCTTATTTTTTAGTCTTTTGCTTTTTGGAGCATCTCCAGGGAAGCTCCGGCTCTCTCCTGATTGAGTGGGTGAACCTGCTGCCCCCAAGACTATTTGTCTCTATGGATCTCTGCTCATTCATCCTCAAAGGCACCTTTCCTTTCAAAGCCTCACAAGCAGAGAAGTTTTTATACAGAAAGAGAATTAATCATGTATTTGTCATACTGCACAGAAAGTAAGTCGCTTGATACAATGGGGCAAACTGTTCGCTCTTAGTTAGCTCGCTGCAGAATAGAGTTGGTGGTGTCCATGTGCTTCTTAGGAGACAGGTAGGATTGATGGCCGATTTTCCATTTGCACAAACAGAGCACTCAACCCCAAAAACACATTTGAAAGCAACTCTAGTAAGAAGGCAATGTAACACATAGGAATATTTATTATATAGCTATCAGTAGCTCTAATGCATTTTCCTTGGGCCCAATCCTGAATTATTTAAAGGTTTAAGGTCATATTGGTGCTAATACTCGGATAGGTTATAATTTATTTTAAGGAATTGAAACTTTTAACTTAGATTTTCAGGACTTACTTAGTATTTTACTAGTTCATCAATTTTTTTTCATTTACCTAGGAAATGAACTTTCTAAAATTTAATTTTTTCTCCAATTTGAGCTACTAACCATATTGAAACTTATGTAAGCAAATGTACTCTCTTAAAACATGCCCCATGAGATGGCAGAGAAATTATCTGAAAGAGAGTTCAGTGAGCTATGCATCTCTTTACACAGTCTAAAGGTATAGGAAACATGGATTCCAGCCAAGAGAAGAAAAAGAGTAATGGGAAAATAAATTAATTTTAGAAGCTATAAAGAAATAAGTACCAGTAATTGGTAGATATAATATTGGAGTAATTTAGAAACACACATTTTAAACATTATTTTTAAATGAGAACTCCAGAGAAGCTCTCTGCCTCTATGCCTGGACGCTCCAAGACACAATTATCGTACAATCATTTTCGAACAACCTCATTCCCCTGGACTTCCAAAAGACGTTTGCATGGAAAATTGTGTGCTGTGTTTTTTTCAGGTTAAGGTATTGGAGCAAGTTCTATGTGGAATTATAATTCTCAAAAACTTAGTGTCTCTTTAAAAATACATATGTTTTTAATTGATTTCAGAAAGGAAGGGAAAGGGAGAGAGGGAGAGAGAAACATCAATGATGAGAGGGAATCATTGACTGGCTGCCTCCTGCACGACCCCCACTGGGGATGGAGCCCACAACCCAGGCATGTGTCCTGACCGGGAATTGAACCATGACCTCCTTCGTTCATAGGCCAATGCTCAACCATTGAGCCACACTGGCTGGGTGAGTCCCATTTTTCTTGATTCTCACCTAATAACATTTAGAATGAACTGTCTAGAGAGGAAGAAATGAAGTTGAAAGACAAGAAAGCCAACAGGTAGGCAGGGAGACAAGCAGGTATCAGAATATGGCTTTAAAAACAAAACTTTAGGAAAACAAATGTGCTGTGCTTCCATGATTGTTTTGTGGTACTTTCTGGAAACAAGGTACCTCGAATGCTGTTTTTCATCCTAGATTCCAGTACTGTCTGCCAGTTTCAGGGAAAAGAAATGACAAAGTTGCCATAGTGTGCTGGCAATCTGTTCACACTTTCCCAGGGAGAAGGCAGATTTCCTACTGTTTCCTTCTTCCCCTAGCTAGCTCATTCTAGAACAGTCTGTAAATAAGAGTAATGGTAACACGCCTATAAACACATTGTCTCTGTCTGACCTTTCTCCTCCTAGGGCCCCTATGTAGTTATTAGATAGCCAATCTAATGCACAATGGTTCATTTAGCAAACTATCAATGAATAACTCATGGCATAATATATTATGCTCTGGAAAGAACTCAGACTTCCAGAGATCTTCACATGCTTCTTATTAAAGTAATACTCAAGGTTTACAATCACAAGACAGATCACTATTGTTATTTATTTTGGAGGGTAGGGTTCCCTTTTTTCTGTTACACTGATAAAACGAATTTCCTAAATATCTCTGAAATGATTCCTTGGGGTGTGGCGAAGGTGTGCTGGTCTGTGCACGTAAAAGTCCAGTTCTGTGTGGGTGCTATATATTTCGTCTAATTGTTGAGTGTTTAATCTAATGCACAGGAAAGTTTATATTCTCATGTGATCCACTGACCCCCCAACAAATCCATAAGGTCATGGTCAGACTCTCAACTCTGAGTAACAAACAGCAGTGCAAGAAGCAGGCCTGTTGTTGTTTGTCTGTGTTTTTGAATCTGCAGGACACCAGCTATAACAGAAATGTTGTGATTGTTAGATTACTTGGTTTTGGTGCAACCATTTTCTGAGGGAATGACAAATTATGTTTTCTTAACAGCCTCAGAAAAAGTATCAGGCAACAGTGTGTTTCTAATTTCAAAGTGGTTGATTTTTACACTGTAAACATGGAAGAATTTTGTAGCATGGTGGGAGAAAATGACTTTTACTAAACTTGAAATTCTACCGAGATTGCTATTTCAAATAATCAGCTGCAGGGAAACTGTATGAGAATGGAAAAATTCATGCTGACTTGTTTTTAGAAGAGTTTTTAAAAATGCTTTTTTGAATTTTCAACTTATAAGAGGAAATTATTTTGAATATATGTCCTTGGGTGATAAGAGCTACCAACAAAAGCATGGTTCATAACACTGTTCCATTTCACTGACTTCAATATGTGAAAACAAACAAACAAAACACAGTTCTCTATTCCACGTCAGGTGGAATTCCTTCTTAAAAAAGACAGATTTTATAAGAAGAGCTTGGAACCCAGAAGATTATAATTTTTGCACCCTCTTTGTAAACATATTCTGGATACTTAGACAAGTCCAATTTATCTGATTATAGCATGTTCTGAATATAAAAAAAAAACTATTTAAGCATAGGATAATTAGTAAGTCATAATTAATTAATCACAATCAATATGTCCATTAGAGTTGAATGCTATGTCTTTCTTTAAGAAATATATTTTTATTGATTTCAGAGAGGAAGGGAGAGTTAGAGATAGAAACATCAATGATGAGAGAGAATCATTGATTAGCTGCCTCCTGCACACCTCACCCCGGGGATGGAGCTCACAACTGGGGCATGTACCCTGACCGGGAATCGAACTGTGACCTCCCGGTTCATAGGTCAACGCTCAACCATGGAGCCACACCAGCCGGGCTGAACGCTATATCTTTACACTGGAAGAAGCAGTGGCTATAATGAGAATGACACAAGCTTTGTAGTAAGATTGTTCTGGTTCCTAAACCCCATTTCTAACCTTAACTAGCTATTTGTGTCCTTAGGCCAGTTACCAGCAGCTTCCTCATCTTCAGAAGGAGTGATGCTACTTTACCTAGTAGGCTTGGAGTGAAGTTTCATGAAGTGATGCATGCAAATAGCATAGCAGAGTGCCTGCGGGTACAGCATGGCTCAATATGATACCTAACTAATATTACTTACTGTGCCAGTTAGCAAATTATTCAGCGAACATCTGCTTTGCAGCCAACACTGGATTAGCAATACAAAATCAATCCACAATAGCTTTTCGCTTCCTCTAGCTTTTATTTAAACCTTCCTCTCAGAAAATGTATTTAAGGCTTTTAATTTCTTTGACAAACATCTGCGCTCTTTTCATGTGAACAAAAGCCAGTTAGTCTATACTCGAATGACTTAAAACCGAAGAATTGCGGCTTCTGTCCTTATCCGTTATGCATTTAGAAATCTTAAATAAATGCCGCATTTATTTTGGGCTAGTCCACTGAGATATATGGCTACTTTATCACCTATGAAACCATCAAGGACTCAAGAGGAAAAGCAGAAGATTAGGATTAATAATTTATACTGGAAACTTGATTTACATGGTCCTACTATTTTTCTACTCAGTGAAACTCTCTCTATTTAAAGTCAATGCTAGCGAAGATGGATTCACTTAAAGTAATGCTGATTCATAAATACTTCAGTGAGCCAAAAGTATAATTTAATAGCAAGAGAAGTAGAGCTTTGAATGGAGCAAAGGAGAAAATTGTATTATTAAACTGCTTGCCAAGAAGGTATGTTCAAATGATTCACATTTCTTGGGACATTTACTCAGAAGTATCCCATATTTTTCAAAATCAGGTCAAGTTTGTTATTGCATTAATGCACTTTTGTGATTAATTTTACTAATGAAGAATATCCATTTTCACAAAGCATGTGCAAAAAAATTTATCACTTTTAGAGAGAAGGGATTTGCAAGGTCAATTGAGTTATTAAATAATACAGAGTGGGGGTGGAAAAATGGCGGCACAATAGACAGACGTGTACCGAGCCTTGTCCTGGAGCGGATAGAGAGAACAGCTGAGGGTCACACGGGAGTGTTAAGGGACAGCTATACTCCAGGAGAAGGTGGGGGACTGCTGGATGGGGGTCCCCTCACCGGGCAGCCCCCACTGCTGCTGGGTTCCTTCAAGGAGCCACTGGCTCAGACACGGAGACTGCGCCAACTTGAAGGGGAAAGTGGATATTATTGGAAACCTGAAAATCTACAACTGCAGCACCCACCGAACAGCTGCGAACCCCAGAGCATCGGTCCCCAATTGGCGCAAACACGTGGATTCAGAGGAGCTCTACACTCCACCACGGAAAGGTCAGATTTTCCTGGGATAAGGTGAGGTCTCTGGTCCTGGCAGGACAGAGAAAAGCATGCACTGGGGGAGCTGGAGGACTGAGGAAAGCCTGCACCTGTAAAAATCCATGGCTGTTGGGGCTGGTGTGATCCGTGAATGTGGAAGGGGGTCCTCAGAGCTGCTAACAGAGGGGATCTCTAAAAAGCAACCCATTTTGATCTGACGCAGAAGGACAGCCTAAAAATTTTGGGAGTTTGCCAGCTGCTTGGACACAAGAGGGAAAAGGGGATTGTGCAGGTATACACACAGACCCAGAGTTTGCACACTCGCGCTTTCTCCTCTTTGAATCCTTGCTTCTGATTACTGAGCCAATACATAGGATCACCCAGTTGGGGTCACCCTAGGGGACTGCAGGGGAAAGTTGTGTTTCTGGAACCTGGGGATCAGAGTGGGGTGTGACCATCAGAGAACCAGCTCTGGGGCAGCCCACTCCCACAAACCAGTATTGAGTGCCATGGGGAAAGCAGGATCTAAGCACAGGCTAGAAAGGACCTATAGACCCGGAAGTCAACCCAGAAACACTGCCACCCAGGGACTGAATCACAAATTGACTCCTGTGTAATCACAAATTAAGGAATAAAAGAAAGTAAGACACACCGCCTGCTTAAAAATCAGGACTGGCTTACAACACTGAGGAGCAGTGGAATGCAGGGAACTGCAATACTGTCCTGATTGGGAAACAGGTGTGCCAAACAGAAAAATAGAGTAAGTGAATGACCTTCACTACTGCACATTTTATTTTTATTATTTTTCTTTTTCATCTTTTACTTAAGAAACTATTTTTTTCTTTCTTCCTCACTTGATTTTACCTTTTTAATTATTATATTTTTATTTTCAATCAGTATTATTACTACGACTATTTTACCTTTATTTAAAAAAAAGTCATTTTATTTTCTGTTTATTTCACATTGAGATTAGTGTTCTATATTCTATTTTCATCTTTCCTTTAGCATCATTCTACTCTATCTCAACTCTACCTTTATGCCATCACTCACTTCCTAACTTTTGCCCTTTTGTTGTCCTGTTTCTCTTACCCTTTTCCTGCTTTAGATTTTCCCTATTCTTTCTTTTTAACCCCTATTAAAATTTCACCCTACTTATATATCTAATTTCCAATCCCCTGCTCCTGGTTTATACACACCCCTCTTCTCTGTCTTCACTATCCAAAAAATTGTTTTTCTCTCTGTCCTTTTGTTGTTGTTTGCTTGATTGTTGATTATATCGATTTTTATGCTTGTTTGTGGGATTGTTTTGCTTATTCTTTTTTGTTTTGTTTTGTTTTGGTTTTTGTTTGCTTTGTTTTTGTTTCTTTTGCTTCTGTTTTTCCTTGCCTCACTTGATATTAATTGTTGTTTGTAGTTGTATTCATCTCCAGGTACTTGTTGCTGGCATTTTCTGGGATTAGTGGTTATTCTATTGGAGTTTTCCTCCCATATATACAGTTTGTTCCCCATTTCTTTCTTATTCTCTTTCTTTTCTCTCTTACTTTTTTTTCTTTTTCCCAACTTCATTTTGGCACTCCTTTCTTTTATTTTCTTTTCTTCTTCTTCTTCTTCTTCTTTCTCTCCTATCCCCTAATTTGCCTTTCTCTGGTGGTCACCTTAATTTGGGATTATTAATATTGTGAATACATTTCTGTTCAGTGCATTGTGTGTGGTATCTGGTTGTGGTGTATTTTGTGCCTTTAATTCAGCGCAGGAGAGAGAGAACTACATAACCAGACACCTGGAGAAGAAAGACCATGGGGTGACAAAGAAACAGCCCGCATATGAAAGAAAAGCAGGCAGCACCAGAAAAGGAAGTAAAAGTAATGGAGGCAAGAAACGTGCCAGAGAAAGAATTCAGAGAAATGGTCATAAGGTGGCTGGAAAGAATGGAAGAAAAATTCGACAATATGAGTAAGAACCAAGAGGAAATGAAGAAGAACCAAGAAGAAATGAAAAATGACATTGCTGCTGTAAGAACTCAATAGAAAGCATCAAGAGTAGACTAGAAGAAGCAGAGGACCACATCAGTGAGCTAGAAGAAAAGGTAGGAAAAAATACCCAAGTACAGCAGCTTCTAGGAAAAAAGAATTAAAAAGCAGGAGGAGAGCCTAAGGCAACTTTGGGACAACACAAAACAAAACAACATCCACATAATAGGGGTGGCACAAGGAGAGGAAACTGAGCAAGGAATAGAAAACCTGTTTGAAGAAATAATGACAGACAACTTCCATGATATAGGGAAGGAAAAACCAACACAAATCTGCGAAGCTCACAGAGTCCCAAGCAAAATGAACCCCAAAAGACCGGTGCCAAGGCGCATTATAATTACATTGGCAAACACCAACGACAAAGTAAGAATCTTAAAGGCATCCAGAGAGAGACAGAAAGTTACCTACAAAGGAACCCCATCAGACTAGCAACTGATTTCTCAACAGAAACTCATCAGGCCAGAAGGGAATGGAATGAAATATACAAAGTCATGCAAAGGATAGGGTCTGAATCCAAGAATACTGTACCAAGCAAGGCTATCAATCAAAATTGAAGGTGAAATCAGAAGCTTCACATACAAAAAAGGACTAAGGGAATTTATTAGCACCAAACTAGCAATGCAAGAAATGCTAAAGAGTCTGCTATAAAAAAAAAGAAATAGGAAGCAAAAAAGGAGCACAGGGGTAAAGACTAAAAATGGCAACAAATAAGTACCTATCAATAATAAATTTAAATGTAAATGGATTAAATGCCCCTATCAAAAGACATATGGTAATGGATTGGATATGAAAACACGACCCATATATCTGTTGTCTACAAGAAACCCACCTCAGAAAAAAAGATGCACACAGACTGAGGGTGAAGGGATGGATAAAGGTTTTTCAGGAGAATGGAAATGAAAAAAAAAGCTGGGGTATCAATACTTATATGTGACAAATTAGATCTCAAAATGAAGAACATAACAAGAGATAAGGAAAGTCAGTTCATAATACTAAAGGGAGCAATCCAACATGAAGAAATAACTCTGGTAAACATATATGCACCCAATACAGGAGCACCCAAATACATAAAAAACTCCTGGAGGCTATCAAAGGAGAGATTGACAGCAATACAATCATAGTAGGAGACTTTAATACCCCACTACCACCATTGGAAAATCCTCTAAACAAAAAATCAGCAAAGAAACATCAATCCTAAATGACTCATTAGACCAGATGGAATTAATTAACATCGTCATCACATTTCACCCCAAAGCCACAGAATATACATTCCTCTCAAGTACACATGGGTCATTTTCAAAGATAGACCATAGGCAAAGTCTCTACACATGCAAGAATATATAAATCATATCAAGTATCTTCTCAGATCACAATGGCATAAAACTAGAAATCAAGTACAATAAAAACAATCCAAAAAAAATCAAACACATGGAGACTAAACAGCATGCTAATAAATAATGACTGGGTTACCAGAGAGATCAAGGAAGAAATAAAAAAATCATGGCAACAAATGACAATGAAAACACAACAATCAAAAATCTATGGGACACAACAAAAGCAGTCTTGAGAGGGAAGTTCATAGCTCTACAAGCATACTGCAAAAAACAAGAAACAATGGTAATAAATTACCTAACCCTACAACTCAAAGAGTTAGAAAGAGAGCAACAAGAAAAGCCCAGTGTAAGCAGAAGTAAGGAAATAATAAAGATCAGAGCAGAGATAAATGATGTAGGGACAAAAACAACAACAACAAAAAACAATACAAAAGATCAACAAAACCAAGAGCTGGTTCTTTGAAAGGATAAACAAGATCGATGAATCTCTAGCCAGGCTCACCAAGAAGCAAAGAGAGAGGACCCAAATAAACAAAATCAGAAATGAAAGAGGTGAAATAACAACAGACCCCACTGAAATACAAAGGATTGTTTAAAAAATACTATGAACAACTCTATTCCAACAAACTGGACAATCTGGAGGAAATGGACATATTTCTAGAAAAATATAATCTTCCAAAACTCCATCAGGAAGAATCTAACACATCTCAGTAGGCCAATACCTATGGAAGAAATTGAAGCAGTCATCAAAAAGCTTCCAGCAAACAAGAGCCCAGGGCCAGATGGCTTCACAGGAGAGTTTTACCAAACATTCAAGGAAGAACTAAAACCTATCCTCCTCAGACTATTCCAAAAAATTCAAGAGGTAGGAATACTTCCAAACTCCTTCTATGAAGCCAGCATCACCCTAATACCAAAACCAGAAAAGACAACACAATGAAAGAGAATTAGAGGCCAATATCCCTCATGAACAAAGATAACAAAATTCTAGCAAATTGGATCCAGCAGTACATCAGAAAGATCATATACCATGACCAAGTAGGATTTATCCCAGGAATGCAAACATGGTACAATATCCTCAAATCCATAAATATGATACATCACATAAACAAACTGAGAGATAAAAATTACATAGTCATATCAATTGATGCAGAAAAAGCATTCGACAAAATCCAACACCCTTTCTTGATAAAAATTCTCAACAAGGTGGGAATAGAAGGATCATACCTCAACATAATAAAAGCTATATATGATAAACCCACAGCTAGGATCACACTCAATGGGCTAAAACTAAATCCATTTCCCCTAAGAACAGGAACAAGACAGGGATGCCCACTCTCACCACTTCTGTTCGACATAGTACTGGAAGTATTGGCCTTTGCAATTAGAAAAGAAGAAGAAATAAAGGGCATCTAAATTGGAAAAGAAAAAGTAAAGCTGCCCTTATTTGCAGATGACATGATATTGCACATAAAAAACCCAAAAGACTCCATCAAAAAACTAATAGACTTAATAAATTAATTCGGCAATGTAGCAGGATACAAAATTAATGCCAAGAAATCTATGGCATTTCTATACACCAATAGTGAACTTACAGAAAGAGAGACTAAAAAAGCAATCCCATTTACCATCACACCAAAAAAATTAAGATACCTAGGAATAAACTTAACTATAGAAGTAAAAGACCTATACGCGGAAAACTATAGGACACTGAAAAAAGAGACAGAGGAAGACGTAAACAGATGGAAGAACATACCATGTTCATGGGTTGGGAGAATCAACATCATTAAAACGTCCATACCCAAAGCCATCTATAGATTCAATGCACTCCCCATGAAAATATCAATGGTATATTTCACAGACCTAGAAAGAACTCTCCAAAAATTCATCTGGAATAAAAAGACCCTGAATAGCCACAGCCATCCTAAGAAGGAAGAACAAAGTAGGTGGGATCTCAATGCCAGATTTCAAGCTGTATTACAAAGCCACTGTTCTCAAAACTGCTTGTTACTGGCACAAGAACAGACATATAGATGAATGGAACAGAATAGAGAACCCAGAAATCGACCCAAATCACTATGCTCAATTAATATTTGACAAAGGAGGCATGAACATACAATGGAGTCAAGACAGTCTCTTCAATAAATGGTGTTGGGAAAATTGGACAGATACATGCAAAAAAATGAAACTAGACCACCAACTTATACCATACACAAAAATAAACTCAAAATGGATACAGGACTTAAACATAAGATAAGGAACCATAAAAATACTAGAGGAATCCATCAGCAGAAAAATCTCTGTCATATGCAGAAGCAATTTCTTCACTGATACTGCTCCTAGGGCAATGGAAACTAAAGAGAAAATAAACAAATGGGACTACATCAAAATAAAAAGCTTTTGCACAGCAAAGGAGATCATCAATAAAACAACAAGAAGGCCCACTGTATGGGAGAACATATTTGCCAATGATATCAACGATAAGGGTTTAATCTCCAACATTTACAGGAAACTCATGCAGCTTAACAAAAAGAAGATCAAGAACCCAATCAAAAAATGGGCAACTGATCTAAATAGACACTTTTCAAAAGAACACAGAAGGAAGGCCAAGAGACATATGAAAGCCTGCTCAAAGTCACTAATCATCAGAGAGATGCAAATCAAAACAACAATGCGATACCATCTCACACCTGTCAGAATGGCTATTATCAACAAGTCAACAAATGACAAGTGCTGGCGAGGATGCGGAGAAAAAGGAACCCTCGTGCACTGCTGGTGGGAATGCAGACTGGTGCAGCCACTGTGGAGAACAGTATGGAGTTTCCTCAAAAAATGAAAATGGAACTCCATTTGACCCAGTGATCCCACTTCTAGGAACATATCCCAAGAAACTAGAAACACAATCAGAAAGGATATATGCACCCCTATGCTCATAGCAGCACAATTCACCATAGCTAAGATTTGGAAACAGCCTAAGTGCCCATCAGCTGATGAGTGGATTAAAAAACTGTGGTACATCTACACAATGGAATACTACGCTGCTGTAAAAAAGGACTTCTTACCATTTGCAACAACATGGATGGAAATGGAGAGCATTATGCTGAACGAAATAAGTGAGGCAGAGAAAGAGAAATATCACATGATCTCACTCATTTGTGGAATATAATGAACAACATAAACTGATGAACAAAAATAGATCCAAGACAGAGAAACATCAATCAGAACGTCAAACCTCAGGGAAGGTAGGGGGGGTGGGGTAAGGGGAAGAGATCAACCAAAGGACTTATATGCATGCATGTAAGCTTAATCAATGGACACAGACAACAGGGGGGTGGGGGCATGAATGGGAAGTGGGAGGTAATGGGAGAATAAGGACACATATGTAACACCTTAATCAATAAGGAAATAAAAAAAGAATGTTATATAAATGGAATAATATAATATGGAAAAAAATAAATAAAATAAATAATACAAAGTGGGTTCATTGTACTTTTTTTTTTCATTGTACTTTTTTAAGAAATGAAAACTGAAATATTATGCCAATAAGGAAAACAAAAGCATTTTAGTTTTTATCTGATTGTAAAATTTAGCAGCATAATGAACAGAAAAGTGGATTTAGCTAGGAATTTCAATTACAGTAAAAATATAGTCTACTATCTTAAAGATGTGATCAAATAGTCTAAGTTATTTATGGATGGCTAATGGGTGTCAGTACTCAGAGACTATAGTATCAATAGTTTATAATATGCTGTCAGTCATTTTATTCAGAGCTAGGTATGACTGTTAGCTTTAGATGGAATACTAAAAAGGTTAAAATAACATCAATTTTCCCACTTCAATAGTTGGACCTAGACACATATCAAATCAAAACTCATAAACAACATGTCCTGATCTTATCTCATAGATATAAAATGTGTTTTGCCAAAAGTAGTTAATAAAGGAGAGTTTAAGAAAAATTTTAGTTTCACATATACTTTCCAATTTCCCTTGCGGCGATTCTTAATTTTCATGATTGTGTCATTTATTCAGTAAGTATTTTTGGAACTTTTGCTGTTTTTAGAGAACTCTTCTTGGTGTTCGATTGCATAAAAGAGGAATTTACTTTTTTTTTTTTTTTTTTTTTTTACAGTTATAGGTCCTTTCTTTTTCTTCCCCAGAGTTAATGTAAAAACTAAGAGAAAAGTCACACACTGAATATAAATTCCTGGGAAAGAAAAGAGTAGCCATATGGTTTCTGTTCACCTGCATCTCAGAGAGGCAGCAGCAGAATGCCAGGTAATTAGAAGAGGAATCAGGGTCTATATCACTCCTTATTGCTCAGAACTCTTGGAAAGTGGAATCCAAAATTTTTTATCCGTTCCTTTTAAGGATGAAGTCGAGCGTTCATTTGGTGCATTGGATACCAGAATATTTCCTTTCCAAAGGTAAATCATAAATCAATTTATTTATAATCCAATCAACACAACTGACAATAGTAGCAACAAAAACAATTTTAAAACCCCCAAATGTTGAGAGATTCCAAAGATAACACTTGAATGAATAATTTGGTTCAAAATCCCAGCATTTACAGTCTCTTCACTACATGTAACACTTGTTAATTGAAGTTAGAGGTTCAAACTCTACTAGATACACATATACACTATAATATTTTACTTGAATATAAACATTCATGGTCTTTTGGCTATTGGTCTAAAGCAGTGGTCGGCAAACAGCGGCTCACGAGCCACATGCGGCTCGAGAGCCGCGGTTTGCCACTCTGTTGACTAATGAGTTTGCTGACCACTGGTCTAAAGAATCCTACATAAATGAGCTACTGTATTATGATTCAGTATTAATATGTTTTGTAAGATACTGACAGTTTAAAAACTTTATAAATATCTACAGAATAAAATATGTATTATGTAATTGAGAATTGTATTACAATTATGTTTGCAATAATCAGTCCCGACATTTATATTGAAAATTACAGAACCTTCATAAATAATCTCATTTGATCTTTCACCTTCTTTGTGAAGTATGTAGGGCAGGAAATAGCCTTAGAGTTTAAGTGGCTTGTCCAAGGTCCAAGTGTTAAGTGGTAGCAATAAATCCAGAAATCAGGTTTTTTGTATAAGGTCATTGCTCTTTCTACACTAATATTCTAATGGACCTGACACACACACAAAACTTCATTACTATAATACAATATTATGTAATACTAGAGGCCCAGTGCACAAAAATGTGTGCACTGGGTGGGGGGGGGGCTTTAGCCCAGCCTGCCCCTCTCATAGTCTGGGAGCCCTCAGGGGATGTCTGACTGATGGCTTAGGTCCACTCCCAATGGCTGGTGAGTGCCTCTGCAGGAGGTGACTGGACCAATCAATGGAGAGCACCTCCCCCAACACACTGCTGCTGCTGGCACTGCCAGCCGCTGTGGCTGCCAGCCCTTGGCCCTCGCTTCTTGTTGCTGGCCCCACCCCTGGGCCACTGGTGGGGGGGTGCGATCTGGGGCCAGACCAGCTGGGGGAGGGGCTGTGGGAGGTTGAGGCGCCGTGCAGCCTCTGCAGAGGCTCTGGGACCAAGGCGCCACAGCCTCTCCCTCCTTGCCTCTGTGAAAGGGGCCGTGCCCCTGGACTGGCCTGTGCCGCCTGCACTTGGCCCTCACAGCTGCGGCTTAAGGACATCTGGTCTAATTAGCATTTTACCCTTTTATTAGTATAGATAGCATGTCTCCCATATACATATATTTTTCTCAAGAAAATTATTTTTATTCCAGGAAATGGGACTAAGAAAACTAGAAAAATTAAATTTTGATTACTGTTAGTATTTTAATATTTAATTCCTCTTGCTCTACATAAGTAACATATATCTTGTTGTCTTTAATTAATTTTAAGGAAAACAGATTGTATTTAGTTGCAAAATAGTTCAAATGCTCTGAAAGAAATAATCCTGCTATACCGAGAATAAAATCTAGATCCAAATCTGGGTCAATTTCCTCCAGCCCTTTTCTCAGTCTCTGCAATATAGATAGACTGAGAATTTCCCAATTTTTTATTTTTAAACTTTTATTTTCCATATTATATTTTAACTGGACATATTTTTTGAAACATGGTGTGAAATACATGCCTGATTTCATTTTTGTACATGTCAATTGTCAGTTGCCTTAGAACTACTTGTTAAATAGCTCACTAATCATGAGCCACTCTATAGTGCACGCGCTCTCTCTCTCTCTCTCTCTCTAATATTTTGTTTCTGTATATGTTTGGTTTGTTCCCAGGCTTTCATGCTAACTCATTTTTTGAGGCAATGTCAAAACCACTAAAATAAATCTTGATATCTGTGACATTACTCACCTCCCCAACTTATTGCTTTTGAAAACAGATGCTCACCTTCTATTGGGAGTATGGACATCTGTAAGGGCTAACAGTGAGAGTAGAATAGAACAGGTAGCAACCAGGTGGATGGCATCATTCAGCTTCTGTGCATGAGACTCTGTTTCCCCATTTCTAAACCTGCTGGTTCATTTAGTCTAGAGTATTAGGCATCTTTTTCTTTAGCCTCTTTTTTTGCTTTTTGGTTAATCTTCACCAGAGTGTGTTTTTCCATTGATTTTTTAGAGAGAATGGAAATGAGGGGAAGAGACAGAGACAGAGACAGAGAGACAGAGACAGAGAGATAGAGAAGCATCGATGTGAGAGAGACACATTGATTGGTTGCCTCCCTCAAGTGCCCTGACAAGGGCCTGGGATCAAGCCTGCAACTGAGGAAGTGACCTTGACCAGAACCCAACCTTGGACCTTCAGTGCACAGGCCGACACTATCCATGGAGCCAAACCGCCTAAGGCTCTTCAGCCTCCTTTTTATGAGTATGGCTACACGCTTGATTCCTCTCCCCCCGCCCCCATTTCTTGTACACAAATATGTTTTCCTTCGTCTGTGTTTTTAGAGTGGGAAAGAGTATGGAAACTCAAGTGTTATTTTAAATGCCTATATTGCAGCTTTCCTTTCCAATTGCTGAAGGGCAAACAAAAAAGATGAGAAGAGAATGGGCGAAAGGTCCTTGGCAGAACAGAGTTTTAGAATAGCAGTCCTTTGTCTTTCTATATTTAATGCCTACGTTAATGAGCTTTTGTTATTCACTAAGACTGAATACTATGCCATGAACAAAAAGGGGGGGGGGGGGGCCTCAAAGCGGAACATAATGACCGTTTTCGTAAACAAGAACGGGTTGAAGAGATTGAATGGAAACTGAAAGCTGAGAACCATATGCGTTCACCCAAGAGTAGGTAAATCTTCAGTCCTCAAACAAACCACTCCTGTGCTTTTAAAATTCTTAACTAGTATGAAATGCCTCTTGGTACTGGAAGGCACTCATTGTCTTCACAACAGCAGCCTCAGGAAAACCTACGTTTGCATGCCTCCTGCCCTCTCACAACCAGAAATAATAGAATTTCTAGTGAATTTGCCCCCTTATTTCATAATACTAGAGAATTCTGGAGAGTTAGGTGGTTTTGAAATATTTACTTTTTTGTGAATGTCTGTAAATAGCTATTTGCTATGTGAAACAGGATAGAATAGGGATTCCACATTCTAAATTAAACATTTGCAAAATAATGTCACTAGAGGGCTTTCTAAAAAGTAGGCTTTGAGAATTATAAAATCTATGATTTTGGTGTTGTAAACTCCCTCATCAAAATGCCAGGCTCTTTATATTTACTTTTTCTAAACCTTATTTTAGCAATGCCATTTATTTGGAAAAATATTTACAGAGAATAAAGTTGTTTCATGTTTCCATTTAAAGTTTTGCTTCTTTTATTCCTTTGTCCTACCTCAGGTCATCTACTTCCTTACCGAATAGTCTTGCTCATGGGTCAGTTATGGGTTGCTAAGGTGTACTGCATGAAATATTTTAATAGGTTAAAAAAGGATCAGAAGTAGAACATTTCCTCATGTTTACTTGGTATGATACTGCATTTTTATTTTTCTGGAAAAGCTATACCATCCTAAAATAAAATCAAATACACAACTTAAAACTTAACTTTGTAAAATATATGCCTTTATATGTTATGTCCCTGTGTTAGATGATTTAGACAGAGTTCTGAAAATTTCAGAGTTGTAACGAGCTCCGCTGGACCAAAATTAAATTTCACAAATCTTTATGGAGCTTGTGTTTAAAGACCTTGCTCCTAACACATGAACTTGCCTCCCCTCTCCCCTGAAATTTCATTAAAGTAACATAAAGAAATAGAAAAAAATATAAACCAGTAGTAGCAGTGTCAGGATGAGGTCAGGAGGTCAGCAGTGGACAGAGGATTTGCAGATGTGGGGAACATGAAGTTCCAAAATTGTGTTGGTGAACGAAAGCAAAGAAACAGCGGAGGAAGCTGGGCAGAAAGGATGAAAGAAGAAAAGATTAGAGCTCAGAATGGATGGTTTAATAGACAGTTGCTTTTAAAAAATGGTCTTATTGATTTTAGAGAGAGAGGAAGGGACAGGGAAGGAGAGAAGAAACATCGGCTGGCTCCTGCATGCCCCCTGCTGGGGATCAAAGCCACAGCACTGACTGGGAATTGAACCGGGAACCTCTTGGTGCAGGGGATGATGCCCAACCAACTGAGCCACGCTGGCAGGAAAAGGTTGCTTTGTTTTAATACGCAGTTGATTCTCCAGCCTACGTGCATAGTGCAGTCAGTTCTGAGCTTACCCACCCACCAGGGGACATGTCAATGCTTCTGCCTAAGGAAGTGGAAGAGGACAGTAAAGAATGAGGGGTGTCAGAGAAGCCTGGGGGGCACCGGAATTCAGAAGACAGAGAGCCCTCCTGACCATTTTCATCTCTCTCCATGAAAATAACAAGAAGATTCTGAATGCTCACTCTGAAAAGAAGCAGGCCTGTAAGAGAAAAAGATCTCCATGGTCTCGGTTTGCAAAGGTATACGCGAAACAAGCATTGCATATTTTCCAGGTCATTATCAGCATGGGCAAAAGTTTTGTTTTTAAATGATAAGCAAAAGAAAGAAAGGATAAGAAGAAACAGAGAAAATGACTTAGCATGATATAGATATCCAAAGAGACAGATGTTGGGGGTGCTTGGAGGGGCAGTTGAGGGACTGAGCAAAAAGTTTCAGACTCATTGGAATCAAAGCGTCAAGACCTTCCTGTTTTGATCACTATGACACGAGTGTTTGGCCAAACGGTAAAATGTGAACGGTACTCTTGACTACAAGCAGCGTCATTTAGAAAAAGAGATAATAACAACGAAAGAATATCACTGACAGCTTCGGATTAATATTTAATTTGCACTTCAATCTCTCCCATTCCTAGCAGTTATTAGCCTTCTTCCCGCTGTCATCCCTTTTCATGTCCTCACTATTGCAAAGAAATACGGGGCTGAGGTAACCCTGGCCCACCAAGGCTGCAGTCTCCTTAACTGAGACAGCAATATGCAACAGCACACTGATGCTGGCACAGATTTTACTCGAATGATTTCACCTGGGAATAAGTCTCCGTGCCCAACCACTGATGCCAGTGTTCCTGAAATATAGGTAGTGACACAGCAACTATTATGAATTGGACCATCATCCTCCGCCAGGGTCCCAGAGAGGTAAAGGTTGGGGTGTTTCAAGGACATTTTTAGAGGGTTTCAATTTACCTGTGACAGGGGAATCACAGTGAAGAAACCAGGCATATGTACCTATAAGATGTGGAAGATGGACAAGCCATTCCATGATGCATTCAGCTCACAGTTCATTATGTCTTTATTTTTATTGTGTAAGAGAAGCATCACAATCAAGTGGTCACTAGCCTATCTATAGATTTCAGCATCTTCACAGCCACCAACACCAGTGACCACATTGGATACTGTACTTGACTATTCTAGTACCGTTCAATATGGAGCCAGCCTAACTGCAAGAATTATGAAGATTATATGAGGAGGCATTTCAAAACCACCTAACTTCCTTTTTGGCTCTTGATTTCTTATTATATCCTAGCAAGTATAATAACCCTATGATCTGTTTTCAATTGTGTCCATAACACAAGAATAATCATATCACACCTGATATCTGACAAATAGTGATGTCCTTGATTCTACCATCACAGTCTTATTAAATACCATTTATAGCAGGGGTCCTCAAACTACGGCCCGCAGGCCATATGCGGCCCACCAAGGACATTTATCTGGTCCGCTGTGTGCCACTGCCTGTCCTGCTTAGCAGCCGACTGGTCCCGGGCCCGCAGTGCGCATAGGAATTTGTTCATAGTTGTTTTTTTTTAAACTATAGTCCGGCCCTCCAACGGTCTGAGGGACAGTGAACTGGCCCCCTGTTTAAAAAGTTTGAGGACCCCTGATTTATAGTCATACTAGAGGCCCGGTGCACGAAATTTATACTCTCCAGGGGCGGAGGGCGCCTCAGCCCGGCCTACACCCTCTTGCAATCCAGGAGCCCTCAGACGATGTCAGACTGCCGCAGAGGTGGGAGAGGCTCCCCCCACCACCAATGTGCTTGCCAGCCGTGAGCCTTGGCTCAGGGCTTCTGGCTGAGCAGCGCTCCCCACTGTGGGAGTGCACTAACCACCAGGGGGCAGATCCTGCATTGAACATCTACCCCTCGGTGGCCAGTGCACGTCATAGCGACCAGTCGTTCCGCCGTTTGATCAATTTGCATATTAGCCTTTTATTATATAGGATAAATAGGTGAAAGGAATACTGGAACTTCTTTTGTAATTCTTTCCCATTGTTTTTCTTCTCAATGCTATGATCTGAGAAAATAAAACATCTCGAAGTATTAGCTTCAAATAATTTGCATTTGAAGCCATCAATTAATGCACAGAGAAGGAAGAAAAAAAAATACATGAATATTTTACATGATCAGTTTTTTTGGATAATTAGCTCACGTTAGCTACGTGATCAAAAATACCTTTGGTCTAAATTGTATGTCATTTTTCCTGAGACTGTACATTTTTTCTGTGGTATTATAACAGGGTATTTTGATTTTTTACGTGGTCATAGAAAAGAGAATCCTGCTTGTCTATGAATAAGGACTTAAATAAGTAATCTCCAACCCTCAGCTTCAACCGCCCGTTTGAAAGACTATCTGGGTCTTCTGGGGAGAGGCGCTTGCTTAACTGTCAGTGATTTAGAAAGAAAATAAATGCATTCATCCAACAGACAATTTTGAGAGTCGATATATATCAGCCACATTCTCCCTGAAGAAGACAGACTCGCCTCTTCACCCCCATGCATCTTACAATTTAGTGAAGGAGGAAAACAGGAACAGGTAGAAACATAAATACAATAATTACATTTTGTGATGCCTGCTACGAAGGGGCACTCAAGGATGAGATGGATGGTAGCAACACCTGAGACGCTTCTCTCCCCAGCTGAACAGCTGAGAGCTGAAGACCTGGACCCCTTGTGGAGGGGGCGATGGAGGAGCTGCACGGACTAAAGGAAGAAAGAAGGCCAGAGACACAGTCAGCCACACCACGGCCTCCCCCAAAAACTGGAGGCAGAGTCAGCGCCAGGAGTTCTAATCAGAGCAACAATTGGCAATGTTCACTTTTGGATTATGATGTGCCAGGCATTGGGTAAAGCCTTTTTTTTTCTTTCATATATACATTTTTTTTATTGATTAACGTATTACATATATGTCCCTTTCCCCTCCACTGCCCTCCCCACCCCACTCCCGTACATGCCCTCACCCCCTGAAGCCTTTTAATTCTCATACTGACTCTACAGGGAAGGTGTTTTTTAAAAATATATATATTTTTATTGATTTCAGAGAGGAAGGGAGTGGGGGAGAGAAATAGAAACATAAATGATGAGAGAGAATCATTGATTGGCTGCCTCCTGCACACCCCCTACTGGGGATTGAGCCAGCAACCTGGGCCTGTGCCCTGACCTAGAATTGAACCGTGACCTCCTGGTTCATAGGTTGAGGCTCAACCACTGAGCCACACTGGCCAGGCCAGAGAAGATTTTTTGGTGTGTTTTCTTTTTTAAGAATAAAGTTACCCATTTATTCAAATTTATCTAAACATCATGCCTACATAATGAATCTCAAAAGAAATTTTACATAAGTGATTATGTAACAAATTAATCTTTGATATTAAAATGGACATCTTAGCTAGAAAACTAAATATTACATTTCTGTCTCAGTGTCTACCCCATTCTGAAGAAGGGGGCTAGAAGGCTCAGGGAGGTCAAGGACTAGCTCAAGGTTACCCCGTGAGCAGGGGAACCGGCTTTGTACGAGGCCAGTGCATACATTATGTCTCACCAAGTAAGAGTATTTCTGTATCGTTAGCTTCTCCTGGGCACTTGCTTAATAACAAGGATCATGCTAAATCCTTGGAAATACATATTTAAGGAGAAACTTTGAAACGATACACGCCTAGAAACAAAACCTCATTTCGCAGATTGGGGAAGTGAGACCTGGGAAGGGTCAGCGTGCTTTTCGAGGTTACCCGGACAATGAGAAGCACAGCGGGGATTTGAGTTCACTCCCTTTCAGGAGACTGCTTGCTCCACAGGCACAAGAGGAAAGACCGCATTTTGCATTTTGCTTCTTTACCTAACAAACGCGCATTTCGAGGGACAAGGCTTCGGGCCTGGGACACCGCAGTGGGTCCAGAAAATGCTATTTCAGCCTCGTTTCCCTCTTTCAGAAAACTGTCCACTTTCATTTCTCTTGTTTAGGGAAGACTCTTCTCCTTTGTTTTGCAGCCCGCATGGCAGGACATGACCATTCCCTCCAACCCTGGAACCAGCTAACTCTCATCATTGATGTTTCTATTTCTCTCACCCTCTCCCTGCCTCTCTGAAATCAATAACCATATATTCTTCTAAAAAGTGTTTGAAATAAAGTATTTATAGTATTAGTCCATGGAATCTAAGCTGTAAGGTAGGAAGTAAGACCGGAAGAGAAGAAAGGAAAGCCACAGGTTATACATACGAAGAGTTGATTGATTTGGTCATTGCTGAAGCAATGAATTGTCAAGGCTTCAGAGTAAGAGCAAGACAGTGAGACGCAGAGTTCCTTAGGAGGAGGTCACAGGAAATCAAGTCAAGAAATAAGAATGTCAGAAGATACACCAGCATCCTCCCACATTCTGGTGAGTGCTCCCCATGGCAATGGCTCACGCACAAGCCACTGAGCTCACACAATGTGACTTGGTCCTAGCCCAAAGGGCCAGAGATAGCTATGCCCGATGTAATTTAGGTTAATTAGTTTATTTCCCAAGATTCTCAGCTCATCCCAATCCAATTGCATCTAACGCCTTGAAAGAGGAGCTGAGAACTTTTGAGCTGCCCCTGGGCATTTCACTACCCAGGTGGTGCTGATAATAAAAGACACTTTTTTTTTTAAGATGCGAAGAATGAAACACACCATTCCCACAGAGAGAAGAGAAATAAAATGCCAAGAGTATTTTATTCTGGTGAATTTCTGTTCTTGGATTTCATATGGTAATAACCTTATAATGAATTGAACTTTTAATTAAACTTGCATCTAATAGAGTCTGAACTGCTATGCAGATCACTCTTTCTAAGAGGCACTGAAGTTAAATAAGATTGTGACATGAAAATAAATGAGGAAAATATTCTCTTGATGATTGCTTCAGCTGCCTTCGCTTACCATTTGTGATGCTTTTTTACTTTGTATGCTTGAAGCAAGTTGCGTGCCCCTCCCACTACGATTTTCACCAGCAGGTCCATGTATCATGGAAATAAGTATTGAATCATGTCTCTCTTATTTGTGAAATATGAAGGCGATAGCTTAAATTGGCATGATAATGTCTTGAAATATGTTTCTATCACGTAGATTCCTTTCTAGAAAGAAGTCAAAATCCACAGTTGAGTTTGTTCATTAGTTTGTTCTTTTGGTTCAAGTGTTTTACTTATTCTCTTCCAGAGGCCTGCAATGTGCTAATAACTCATCTATTGTTCAGACTCTAACGACAAAGGAATTAGTACACAGGGAACTAAGTGAGACAATTAGAGCAGGTGTACTCCCAGAAGGACCTAATAAAAGTATTACATATTTCTCTAGTATCGGAAATTATTTAAAAAGGAAAAGGAATTCGAGCTGAGGTGGGTGGATGATCTGCTTGTAATGAGATGACCCGTGAAACAAATTGGTATGTGTTAACCCCGAGGCAGTATGCATGCTTAGTTATCCATTCGAATAATTACAGTTGAAAAGATTCACACATAAAAGTGTTACATGATATTCTTTCCCCCAAGGCAATAATTCTCTTAGTAAATAGAAAAAGCAATTTTCAAGAGAAATTGCCTGTGAGCAATGACACATAGAATGCGTGTTTTGACTATATTAATATTATACACGATGACTGACTAATCTATTAATTACCAAATTTACATATTAAACTTAAAGTCTTGTATGTATTTTTCAAAAGGTTATATGTGGGTGCCTTGGAACCTAAAAAGAAAAGTTTGTGTAGAAAACTAGAACATAATCTTGGAAGGCATAGTCTTTGAGAAGTCAAAGAAAAGAGTCAAATGGACAACTTATTTCTGATATATATATATATATATATATATATATATATATATATATATATTATTGATGTCAGAGAGGGATGGAGAGAGAAACATCACTGATGAGAGAGAGAGAGAATCATTAATCAGCTGCTTCCTGAACACCCCCTACTGGGGATCAAGCCTACAAATGGGTATGTGCCCAGACTGGGAATCAAACCGTGACCTCCTGGTTCACAGGTTTACGCTCAACCACTGAGCCATGACAGCTGCGCTGAGCAATAGCTTCTCTCTGATGAGGAATTAGGAATCAACATCAAGTTATTCAACTTAGTTTCAGCCATTTTTTTTAGCAACTAGCAAACACAAAAGGATTCTTCATGAGAATAAGCCAACATTTCTCACTTACTAGTTCTCTCTACTTCACTTCTTAACCTAATTACAAGGCCATTAACATTCAAAATAAGCAGTTTATTTACTCATTGATGTATATTCCACACACCTCTTAAAACTCACATTAAAAATTATGTTTTATATTTATTAAAAAATTAAAATTTTAATTGTGTAAAAGCATTGCCAATTGGAATATGAACTAGATAAAAATACTGATCTTGATTTCCTTAAAAATAACCCTATAATATATTAAGGACCACCTAATGAACAGATTATAAATGCTCTATTAATATAGTAAGATACGTGTAATTAAAAGTAAGTCATTTGGACTTTCTTAGGAAAAGAGGCCCCTAACGTGGTGAGCTATAACTGTTTACTGCTTTCAAATACCGAAGAGTCTAAGTTTCTTATAATCAACTCCACTTTTAACCAAAGAACCTTGTCCAAATATAATTACTTGGAATTTGAAATCACATTAAAGATGAGAAGAAAGGGGAATTAATGCAACTCTAGTTCAAAAGCATGGCCACACTTCAGCACCTCTCTACTGATATCTAATTACTTTCTGCTGGAGGATCAAGGACAAACTGAACTCCACCTTTTCTGTGGCCTCAGCCTGCGGCACGTGCCAGGTAGATTCGTTCTGCGCGGCACCCAAACTCAGGTCTTCTATTCAAACATGAAAACACGAGGTTTTAATGAGATGGATGTGTTATGATGAAAATGTAAAAGGCAAAGGCATTTCAGTCAGCTTTTAGTCCATGTTACAATAACTTCCCATTAGAAACTCACAGAAAAATAGCAGTCTCAGGATTCTTGCCCTTCACGCAGATGGGGAAAATGTATGTTGAAACTTTAATTTAGTCTGTCTTGTCTTTCTTATAATGTAGTTTGCTAGTTACACACAAGCATAAGGTGAAAGTGAATAATCATCTTCGCTGCCATCAGCCCTGACTTAACACACACACACACAGACACACACACACACACACACACACACTCAAGACTGTTTTTTTTGTTTTGTTTTGTTTTTTGTTTTTTACCTTAGTATACCTTTTGGAGACTGACGGAGATTGGAAAGTCTTGCCTTTCATGTTTCAGATCAAAACAATTTGGAGAAAAGAAGTATTTGCCCTCTAGATACCTGGATTTACAAGGTCAAGGTTAAATCCATAAACATTAGATTAAAAATACCTGACGTTGCTATTTTCCTTTAAGATAAACATCATTTCTGGATGGGAAAGGAAGAGTCAAATATAGGCAAAAAGAGATAAAAGAGGATGGAGTGGTTTTCTTAAAGAAACGTTTTAGAGACATTTTAGGTTCACAGCGAAATTCAGAGGGTGATAGACAGCGTTCCCAGAGGTTCCTTAGCCCTACACGTGCACAACTTTCATCATTAGCCACATCCCCTCCAACGGCTAATGTTATTAAAAGGGGGCTTGAGGGCTCAGGGAGATGTGGTCTGATTGTTATAATTCATGAACCTACACTGACACATCATAATCACCCAGAGTCAAAAGTTTAGATTAGAGCTCAGTCTAATACATTCTGTGGGCGTGGACAAATATATGATGACATGTATCCAGTAAAATGGTACCACAAAGAATATTTTCACTGCCCCAAAGGTCATCTAAGCTCTACCGATGACTTACCCTTCTTGTCCCGTTCCCCCCATCCCCAACCTATGGCAACCACTGATTTATTAACTGTCACCTGAGCTTTCTGTCTTCTCCGCAATGCCACATAGTTGGAATCACAGGGCAGGTAGACTTCTGAGATTAGCTTCTTTTACTTAGTCATACACATTTGAAATGATGAAGCTTCAATCTTTAATCTTGAGGAATTTGCTTTGTGGGAAAGACACAATGGGGAAAAAAAAAAGAGAGACAAAAAAAAAATGCCCTAGCTGGTTTGGCTCAGTGAATAGAGCGTCAACCTGCAGACTGAAAGGCCCCAGGTTCAATTCCAGTCAAGTGCACATGCCCGGGTTGCAGGCTTGATCCCCAGTAGGGGACATACAGGAGGCAGCCGATCAGTGACTCCCTCTCATCATTGATGTTTCTATCTCTCTCTCTGTCTCCCTTCCTCTCTGCAATCAATAAAAATATATATTTTTTAAAATAGACAAAAAAATCAACAAGAAGAGACAAAGGGAGAAAATAAAGTTATATAATTTACTGGAAGGTGATAAGGGCTACGTAGGAAAACACATTAGAAAGGGAGACAGGACCATCAAACTGGTGGGGGCCCTCGGTGCAATTTTAAATAGGTTACTGAATGAAGATGTCACTGTCAAGTTAAGTTTTGAAAAAAGATGTCCATGATGTAAAGGAACGAGTCACTTACAAGAGACGGTTATTGGTGAAGAAGAAATGAGCATAGAATTCCCATTGTAAAGAAATGCCTGACTATTAAACCTCAAGGAAGCCAATGTAAACTGAGTAAGGGTGGGTGGGTGTGGCTGGGGGGCGGTGAGTGGGAGAAAAACATCAAAAAGGGAACTGGGGAATAAATCATAGTGGGCTCTGCAGACGACTTTAAGACTTACGATTATTTTGAATGAGATAAGAGTAGTGGACGGCTTTGGTCAGAGGAGTAGGATGTGATTTCATGTGCATCTTTTTAAAAAAAGTGTATTTTCATTGATTTCAGAGAGGAAGGGAGAGGGAGAGAGAGTTAGAAACATCAATGATGAGAGAGAATCAGCGATCGGCTGCCTCCTGCATGTGCTCACAACCCCGGCAGGTGCCCTGGATAGAAATCAAACCTGGGATCCTTCAGTCCACAGGCCAAGGCTCTACCCACTGAGCCAAACCAGCAAGGGCTCAAGTACATCTTTCAAGGAAGATGCTGGCAGCTGGCTGAGGACCAGTATTAGGAGGAGGCAAAAGCAGATAGATGGATGGATAGATGGATTGAGTTGCTAGAATCCAAAGATTATGCTAGTTTGGACCATTTTCAGCCCTCTGGCTTTGACTAAGTGGCTCAATCAGATAACAGAACTCCTGAAATGATGAATTTAATAATAGACCATTTCCAAATAAATTCTGATACATACTCCCTATAGATTATTTCACCCACCTTAGGAAATTACATGACATTTTGTTGTATTTCCAGGGTGTGACTTGCTATTCCTTAATCTAGTATTTGTGACTGTCATGGTTTTCTTATGCTTATAAAAGTAAAGTAATTGTGTGATCATATGGACATTTAAATTTATTAACCTGTTTTCAACATACTGTTTCAAACAAAAGTTAAAAATATTTGTGTGAATTATAGATGTGGAATTAAAATTTTTATGAGAAAAAAATATATATATATATTGTCTCTTGGTTCTTCCTAAATCTTTGGTCACTAAGTATTGTGGTCAAATAACATAGCAATTGTGAGAGTGTTTTTTAATAATCAGTCTCTGTCTGACCTTTTCCAAATTTCCCCAAGGTAGTGTGTTCATCTTTTTCTAAATTAAGTTTTCCGATGTTGCATCCTTAATTATGAGTAGAATTTGAATTTCTTATTTCTTGTAATACCTCTGCTATTTTCATCTGATATAGCACACTTGGTGGTGTGCAATGATCCAGAGCTACTTAAAAATAAAGAAGTATAGTAATTCAGATGTAATAATGAGAGATTACAGTAGCTTAAAATAGATTTGATAGAGACATGTTGCAAAAATCAAATCATTACTGTTCACTATGCATGCTCCCTTGAAAAATAGAAAGGAAAATAGAATTTAGAGTCTGATGCAATCACTCAATTTCTTTTAGGCAACTTATTTTTACATAAGACCATGTTACATGTCTCTAGTACATACTTGTATCCATCTTCGGAGTCCTGACAGCATGTTCAATCCACTGTGATGAGAGGGTGCTCTGATACCAATCAACTCTTCCTTCCCCAGCACCCTCAGTATCCAGCTCCTTTAGTACAGACTGGCGATGCTCTGCACCTTTGTATATAGTCTCTTCCTCCCCTTAGCAGTCTAGAACGCCTCAGAATGGATTATGTTCTGACTTGGCTCTATCTATTGGTCTAGCGGCTAGGGAGAGGGGCGGAGTAGATTCCTGGGGTGCATATGTTTTCTCACAAAGCAAAAACATTTCATAAAGATATGAGACAAAAAAATTTTAAAATTTGTTGTTCAATGTTTAAACATCAAAGGCATTTTAAAGTGACATTTTGGCAGATAAAACAAATAAATATCTTCAATTAAAGCGTGTAGATTTTTACATTTCTCATTTTATATATGCATTTATGCATTATAAAAATATTAATTGGGTTGTTTTGCATATTGAAATTACTCTTTGAATGAAGACTATTACATAATGTTAATGTCATGGGGGACTATAAAAATAATAGGATTTAAAGACATGTTATTTTACCTTGTGTACATTTAATTATTTTCTAAACAGCCAGTGAAGCTACTCACTGCAGACTACTCTACATTTCAGGAATAAATAAATAAAAATCATTGGCTTATAAAAACATTCCTTTGAATTTTTTTTTCCAGAGCCCCAAACTCCATCAGTGTGTCTTACAGAACATGCCAAGCTGTGTCACAGGTGCTAATGTGGAGCTAGTGAACAGAAGGCTTGAGGCTGAACCTGTGGCCAAGCCCAAACCCTCAAGGATGAAGAGGCCCTTCTTACGAATTGAAGCTCATTTTAACCTTTTCAATTCCAGACCAAGGTACTAGATAAAATCTTTTCCCCTCCTTTGGCCTGGTATGAGCTTAGCCTTCATGCCTTGCAGCAAATGCTTAATTCTATGCTTTCTGTTCTTGTCTTTTTTTTTCTTCACTTAATCTTAGTAAGGGATTGCTCTCTGCTCCTAGTTCACAAGTATAGGCTTTAGATTTCTTCTTCTTCCTCCTTTCTTCTCCACCCCCCAAAAAACAGAGTAGCTAATCCTATATTTAAGGAGTAAAATATATTCAGAGGACTGATACTATTCAACTTAAAGACTTATACAAAGATAGGGTAGAGACAGTGTGATAATGATGAAAGAATAAGTGGTAAGATCAAAGGAATAAATCCAGAAATGGACCACATAAATATAGTCAACTGATCTTTGTCCAAGGAGCAAAGACAAAACAACAAATACAGTTTTTTTAATAAATGACGTGGAAACAACTGAATATCCACCCAGGAATCTAGACACAAACCTTACTCCCTTCACAAAAATGAACACAAAATGGATCGCAGAAAGAATGTAAAATGCAAAACTATGAAGCTCCACATAAGCTATACATGCCTTTAAGAAATTGATATAAATAAGTAAGATAATTCCTTTTCTAACCTGCTGATTCCAGCTCAGAGTTGTTGCTCAGGGTGCAAGCCGGGACCCTACCCTGAAGGGGGTGGCCATCCATCACAGGCCATAGTCATGCACATCTTCACTCACACTGGGACATTGTGGACAAGCCAGTTCACCTCATGGGCACATCTCTGGGATGTGGGAGGAGACTGGGCACCTGGAGAAACCCTCCCAGGCATGGGAAGAACATGCAGACTCCATACAGATGGTTGCCCCCACTGGGGACCCATTTCCCCCCCATCAGAGTTATAATGAAATAACATTTTTTTGAATAACTGTGGACAGTGCACACATAGTTGCACATCTATGAAACACTTGCGATTGGAATAACATGTAAGTGAAACTGGTCATCTTGATAAGGTGATACATTAAATTCTAAAGTATATTTTCTTCAATGATAACACTGAACTTTTAATACCTTAAAAGATTACTTCATAGCGGTATCTGGAAATATAATCATGGTGTTTGTTAAACTAGGTGATAAATATAGGAAAACGATTCAAGTGAATACATTTTGTGATATTTCACAGATTATGCATATTAAGTTTTTGTCATAACAGTTTTGGAATAAATGAGTGACAAACTAATGTGCTCCTTACCTTCTAGTTGAGAAACAAAGACATAAGTAAAATAAACAATATATTTAGATTTTTAAAAGCTTAACATGTCTCCTGCTTTTATGCCATGCTATTACTATTTGTTTAAAAAGCATACATATGAAATAATATTTGGTGCCAGGCATGATTTTCATACATGTCTATTAAGCTTGCCACAATCAACAGAAAATTACTTAAGAAATAAAACTGACACCTATATATGGAATAATTTTTTTTAAATTTTAAAATACATATTTTATAGAGAATAATTAAATATAAAAGAGTATATTTGAGCTGTGGAGATTTCATACTATTTTGATTAACTATCCCGATCACATAAAATAAAGAAAACATTTTTATTTGAGCAATAGCCTTCCCGTAGTAGTGTTAGCCTACTCAGTACATTAACATTTTTCCATTCAATTGAAAATAATTCAAAGCCAAGGAAAGCAGAAACCCTGGCAGGTTTCAATTGCCTTAACACTGAGGACATAGATAAGCTAATCTACCCAAATGAAATATTTTTCTCTGTGAAGATTACATCTCAATGCCTCAGTGCACCTCCAGATAAGATAGCTCATTTTGTTTTCTGACAATGCCATGCTTAATGTCCATTTCTCAACTTTGTTAATAACAACCCCAAACAAAACACTCCCCTTTCAAATGCATTCCAGAGATAAGCCTGACGATTCTCAGAGTGAAAGATATTCTGCAAGTGATCCTAACAATTTAAAGGCCCACCATTCATAGACTCACACATGTGGCCATTGAACCTTTCATTTGTGACAACAGTCACATTTCTTACCTCCGTCTCTGGCATGTCACCGACGGGGTGGATGGCCCGTCTGCAGGGGTCGCTGTGCGAACCTGGGCAGGTTTTCTAATCTTTTCTTTTGGTCATCTCTGAAATGAGAAGAATATTGTCATTAGGTTTTGTTTTGTTTTGTTTTTGTGTGTGTGTGTGTGTGTGTTTGGTGGTGAACTGATCTTTCCTTTTGGTCATCTCTGAAATGAGAAGAATATTGTCATTAGTTTTTGTTTTGTTTTGTTTTTTTTTTTGTGTGTGTGTGTGTGTGTGTGTGTGTGTGTGTGAGTTTTTGATGAGCCGATACACATAACACACTGAGAATTCTGCAAGACATGTAATAAAACTTTAATGACTACTATTATTTTTGTTAATAAAGATCTTTTGCCATCTCCCTACATTCTCCCAAACTGTGTGACTTATATTCTTTTCAATACTATTTTTACACCTTCTTCTTATTACAAAATGGCTATTAGTTTCACATGTGGTCTTGGCTTTCTGCAGGTCCTAATTCTGAAAGTTTGTCCTCAGGAAAAATGCATCCCCATGACCGGTATAGGGATAGGTGGTGTGTATCTCTGGGGGTTGGCTGGGAATGAATATTCACAATACACAGAATAAAGGTGTACCTTCCTCTCTCTTTAGAGAACAGTCTGTGGCTTTAAAGAAAAAACAACAACCAAAACAGTGTATTGCCTTGGCCAGGTAGCTCAGTTAGTTAGAGCATCATCCCGACACACCAAGGTTGTGGGTTCGATTCCTATTCGGGGAACATACTAGAATTAACCAATGAATGCATCAATAAGTGGAACAACAAATCTGTTTATCTCTCCTCCGTTCTCTCTCTCTTTCCCTCCCCTTTCACCTTCCCTCCCTCCCTCTCTCTCAAATCAATAAAAATTGGGATACATAAACAAATTGGGACACACACACACACACACACACACACACATTGTGAAGCAGATTTGGGCTAACAATTGTGCCAATGAAACTTGAAACTGGTTCACTTTTTCTAGTAGATTTTAAAAAAGAAGCCCAAAATTACGTATATTCCTCTTTACTTATTCAAGAATAATCTTAAAACATTTGCATCTCTTTGCTCCTTACTTAATTATTTAAAACTGATTTTCTATGTATCCCAGATTGTTCTAGCATTTTAACCAGAAATGCTAATTATCCCAAAAACTGGCACTCCCTTCACAGAGATTTCTCAGTCTTCCCAGCTCTTCAAGATTTCTCGTTCTTTCTTCAAAGCTTGGATATGTTTTCTCCGATTGTTTCAATGAGCCTGCTGTCGCATATGTTTTTGCCATTCTTATGTCTCTGGCATGGAAGAGGGCCCGTTTCACACTATTCTGTCCTCATTCTTGCAAAGTCTCTTTCTCTCCCATGTTTTCCCACTGGATTGCCTCTCACGTCTTTACTTTGAAATGAAATTAACGTAAAGCACATTTATCTTGAATGTTGCACATTTTAAGTCTATTTTTTGAAATTCAGTTTTAAAATAGATAAAACAAGCCCAGCTCAGTGGTTGAGCGTGGACCCAGGAACCAAGAGGCTGCAGGTTCGATTCCCCAGCAGGGCACATGCCCGGGTTGTGGGCTTGATCCCCTGTGGGGGGCGTGAAGGAGGCAGCCGATTGATGATGTTTCTCTATCACTGATGTTTCTATTCCTCTATCCCTCTCCCTTCCTTTCTCTCTAAAATAAATAAATAAAACCATATTTACAAGTAAAATAAATAAAACACTGAAATATGAGCTGAAAGGTAGTATTTGTATTCTGCCCCCTGTACACTAGATTGAAATGCTCTGTTAAAGGACCTGTTCCTACGACAGTGGTTATCCACTGACCCCGGTCATCTAACATTCCCTAACTTACATGCTAGTACATTAAAATTTCATCTAATCAAATGTAAAGCAAATAAAAATTCATAATTTTTAAATGTAGGAGCTGCCATCCTTGAAGGATGGGAATATATTGCAAAGTTTAGTTTGGAAATTAGATAACCCAAAGTTGAGAAATGATTCTGAAATATGGAGAACCAGTGTCCTGATGTGTGTAATAGGTTGTCTCTTCATGTGTGTAATTGCTTGGACTGGGGTCAGTGGGAGAGGGAAGATAAAGGCCCAGGAAAGAGACATGGGCCACATTTACATACACCCTATTTGCACTCATCTTCCTTTGGAAGCAGAACTTGCTGAATTAGTTTTTAAAAAATTTCAGAGGAAAAGGACATGAGTAGCAAATACACAAAAATATAATTAAAATATCGGAAAATAAAGTAGGTTACTTTATTTATTTTTAAGTATATTTTTTATTGATTTAAGAGCGAGAACAAGAACGGGGAGAGAGAGGGAGAAACATCAATGATGACAGAGAATCACGGGTCGGCTGCCTCCTGCACACCCCCCACTGGGGATCGAACCATAATCTCCTGGTTCATAGGTCGACGCTCAAGCACTGAGCCACGCTGGCTGTGCTAAGATAGGTTACTGTAAAGTAATCAGTTGGATACACCTACGTGTCTCATATACTTTAAATAGTTTACAGTCCTTGTGGCCCTGAAGTTTCATAAGTAAACCTGTCATTCATAACCTCTCGCCCTGGTAAAGAATCCGTTTCATGCCCCTGAGAGCTGGAGGACCTTGTGCAGGCCTTGTGGGTTCTGAGAGGGTGGGACATCTCCCCTTTGGTTAATGTTCAGTTACCCTTTTCATAGTTTCCCAACTTGCTCCCATTTTTTAGTTGAGAACTAATTTTTTGGTTGCCTTTTTTTTTTTTAAATGATCTATTTCCTCACATTCCCAACTCCCATTTATATTTAAAATATAGTCACTTCTACTAGATGATTAATCCTCAAAAGATGCTACTTTAATCAGGTTGGCATATTGAGATTATGAATGAAAACAGCAAAAAAAATGAGCTCTGGTAGCCACCTGAGATTTAAACACGGGGATTAATTTTGACTTCGTGGACACAAGACAAATGTCCCTGCTGTCCTCTCCACCTGCAGAAATGCAGCTCAAACCCTTTTGTCAGGTAGGAGGTCTGAAGAAAACTGGTGACCCCGTAAAATAATTGTGCAATTAATCACTGCAGAAATCACTGTTGAAATCCCAAAGAACTAGTTATGACATGCACATTAATACCAAATGAGTTCATCATGATTAATATTGTGACAATAAATACCAGAGGAACTTAATAATGATCAGCTATTATTTTAAAGCCCTGTAACACAATTCAAATATTTTCCCTTGAAATGTAAGCACTTTTAATGCACAGACAACATACAAATTTCCATAGCTGTATTGTTGTTCAACTTAGCTTAATACTTTTTAAGCACTTTTATTTCAGAAATAATTATTACTAGAGAATATCGGTTCTTGCCATTTCCTTTCAGTGGGAAGTGATTAAGGCATTGATACTGAACATTTTAATTATTTGGAACTTATTCTTACCAGGGCTAAAAGATGAACCGAGGCATATTAATAGCACCATTTTCATGATCTTTTATCTAAATCGATAAACACATATTTTTCCTAATTCATTAAGCACAACTTTTTGTTGTTGTTGAGGGAGAGTACCTAGTGTGTAGGATAGAACTCAACTTATTGTCTGTTATTGATTGATTAATTTTTTTTTAAGATTTTTAAAAAATATATTTTATTGATTTTTTTACAGAAAGGAAGGGAGAGGGATAGAGAGTTAGAAACATCATTGATCAGCTGCCTCCTGCACATACTGGGGATGTGCCCGCAACCAAGGTACATGCCCTTGACTGGAATCGAACCTGGGACCTTTCAGTCCATAGGCCAACGCTCTATCCACTGAGCCAAACCGGTCAGGGCTGATTGATTTATTTTTGAAAGTATTACATATGTCCCCTTTCCCCCCCATATTGACTCCTTCTAGCCCCAGGCCTTTACCACCCTATTGTCTGTGTCTATGGGTTATGCATATAGGCATATAAGGTCTTTGATCTCTTCCCACACACCCACCCTCTCCCCACACCCCCTCTGAGGTCCCACAGTCTGTTCTATGCCTCCTGTGTCTCTGGACCTATTTTGTTCACCAGTTTATTTTGTTCATTAGTTTCCACATATTGCCTTTTAAATTATTCTTTCTGTTACATGAGGGAAGCAGGATGATTTTAGGGTTTTCAAACTAAAACTAAGTTCTGCCTATATCGTTACACAGAACCCTAACTCAGAAAAGACTTAGCCCAGAAAAAGACTTCTCAATATCTGAATCTAAAACTTCTGCTAAACAGCCCTTGAATCGGTATATCATTAAATCCAGGTTATAACCCAAAACTTATATAACAAATTATTCTCTATAGATGCAAATCCTCTTTTTACCTGTTTATTATTATTGGTCAGAAAATTCTATTAGTAATTGCATTTTCCCTAATGAATATCTGCTCTCTTAATTCCATATACTGAAATGCTGTTTTAAAATATTTATTTCATTATTCATTAGAGCACTTAAACTTATTTCTGTTTATTGTATTCTGCCTGTGCTCATCGATGGATGAAAATATTCTCAGAAAATATGTCTTTGGATGAATAAAGAATGGTTTTTCATAAACAGCCTTTGTCACCTTAATAAATGCAAATTGTAAAAATTGCTAGAATGGAAAGCTTGTTAAAGATCACCCCATTTTAGATTTCATTAACATTGCAATAGAGGTATAACAGCGTTCGAAATCAATCTAGGCCAAGTCATTACTCTTCAAATACAAGACTTTCTAGAAATATTTATGACCATAATAACTACATTGTTTTCAGAGTAATGAATTTTATAGGTTAGGAAAACATCATTTAGAGATATTTAAATATTGCTGTAAAAGCACTTAGCTATAAGAGTGGACATCTAAAAAGACAGAGCGGTCTACTGGAAGATCTATCTTAACGAAACATATGTTTGGCATACAAAAAGTAATTGTATTAGAAGTTTTCTTTCTCCTTAATCAAGCTGACTTCATTAGACCATCAATTTTGTCAATAAACTCTGCATGTGTATTGTAGTAGCATGTCTAGCCTTCATAAATAATTATGTTACGGCCATCTCTCTTGCTAGCCAATTAAATTTATTAACAGAGTAAGATATTATTTCACTGAAAATAAGAATATGAACACATGAGAGTTACATTTTAGTTACATTCTTTCCAAAATAGAAGTGATAAACCACAAATTATAATTATTAAGTTGGGGAGGGGTTACAGAAATTCAGTGCTACAAGAAGCCAATAGTAAAGCTTGGGTGATAAGTGACAAATATTTACAGGGGAAAAAATCAAATAACTTTAAAAGGCAAAAGCACATTTAAGCACATATTTAAGTAAATATGAGTATGAAATGCCCACATATGTAGTAATGGTCTCAGGACATATATCTCAGTTTATTTCCTTCTAAATTTTTTATATTTTTGCAATATGTCAATGCTGATGTGGAAATATCAGTAGAATTATCTTCGATACAAAGAAAAAACTTTAATACTAAGGTGTTTAAAAATGCAAAAAGCATTTTGAAAGAACCAGGTAGCTACTCTATTTTAAGGCGAATGTAGTTTGTATAGGTATCAATTAAGGATGCTAAGATCATGGATTATTTTCCATTTAATTGCAATTACCTAATTTTCATGGACATGCATCTCAATTTTATTTGTGTGATGTTTGTACTAGTTATCTACTACTGCCTAACAAAGTACTCCCAACATCTAGTGGCTTAGAACAACAAATCCGACGATTTCCAAGTTTCTGTAGGTCGGGCATCTGGGTAAGGATTAGCTGAGAGTTCTCACAGGCTGAAATCATGGTGTAGCTCAGGGTTGGGCCTCCCAGGAAGGCTGACTTGGGAAATGGTGTGCCTCCCGGACCGTTCACACCATTGTGGACAGGATCCAATTTACCGAGTGTTGTTGGATTGCGGGCTTTGCCATCTTCAACGGGGCTGGGCTGTTGGCTGAACTCAGTTCATGACCATGATAGCCTCTCCGTTGGGGAACTCAGCAACTCGGAGCAAATACAAGAAAAGAGCCAGCTGCCTGGCGGGCATGACTCAGTGGTTGAGCATCAACATATGAACCAGGAGGTCAGGGTTCAATTCCTGGTCAGCGCACCTGCCTGTGTTGCGGGCTCAATCCCCAGTAGGGGGCGCACAGGAGAGCCAGATCATCATCACTGATGTTTCTCTCTCTCCCTCTCCCTTCCTCTCTGAAATCAGTAAAAATCTATTTTAAGAAATAAAAAAAAGCCAGCGATACAGGTTGCAAGCAAGATGGATGTCAGTCTCTTATAATCTAATCTCAAAGCTGGTTTGCTCCCACTTTTGCTTTTTTCTTTTCCTTAGAAATAAGGTTCTAGGTCCAGGCCACAGTCAGTGGGAGGGGATTACACAAGGGCCTGAAGGTCCAGGAGCAGGGATCCTTGGGAGTTATCTTAAAACATTGCTCATCACACAACTGATTAAAAAACAGACAAAACATTCTTCTTGAAATTAAGCATATTTGTTTGCCAGTCTTTATACTTTTCCATTAACTTATTACTGATTCCTGATAGAATCTTTTTATGTTTATGTTTCTATGTTCACACCTTTTCAATATTTTTATTAAGATTTCCTAAACTACATATTTCTTTTCAATATTGCAGCCTTGACCAGGTGAGTCATTTGCAGTAGTGTGCTGGTAAATGCTTAACAATGAACTCCCTGAAAATAATGTATGAGTTTATTATATTTTTCATATGGATACAAAAGATATATGGGACACAATTTACAAATAATAATAAAAATACAGTGCCCTCTTGTAATTCCATATAGCCAATTGATTTTCACAGAATGCTTTGTATTGATTTTTGCTGACTCCTGTATCTGTAGCAAACTTATGTTTGCAATTCCACCATGATTTGAAAAAAATGAAAGGACAAATAAACACAAAGATATTGCTCATATTATCGATAAATGAGGACACTTTTGACATGAATATTAATATTAAGCTTATTTAGCAACTAACATGAGTGAAATGAAAATGTATCTTGGAAATCCCTCATTAGTCATTCATATGAATGGGTTCTTTGCTGAATCAAATGATAGTGTTTGATTAATAAAAGAATATTTACTCGTGTGTGTGTATGCATGTGTGTGTATTAGTCATATGGCAATGACTATAGATCTGGCAACTTTCTAAGTTCAATGTGCATGACTAACATGTTCCCATCCCTTTCTTAAGACTAGCCTATCAGCAAAACAGTGAAGCAAGTCCTTTTGTCCAGTGCTTGTCAAATTCCCTGGTGTAAATATTCCCACCATGGCTGAAGTCCATCTGCCAACAGAATGTTACTAAATGAATATAATTTAATTTTAAATAGTGGTGGTATTTTAAAAAAAATGTAAACAATCTCTGAAAATTTAAATGTATTGGTTATTGACACCACTTCTTTATTTATATATATATATATATATATATATATATATATATATATATATATATGTGTGTGTGTGTGTGTGTGTGTGTGTATACACACACACACACACACACACATACACACACACACACATATATATATGGCTCTCAATAGGCTGCTTTCATTTTTGCTCATAACATTTTCTCCCAAAATTAGCAGTAAATATCCAATATCGTTAAGAGTAAGAATTGTCAGTGTTTTTTTTAAATTAAAACACTGACAATTATTTATTTAGACAAAATGGGTGAATATAAATGTTTGCTGCAATTATTCTCAGGCAAACTGCCATGAAAACATGAAGAAGGCAGAGATTATGAACATATACTAACTCTGCTCACCCTCACATTGGCCCTAGGTTTCTCATTTGTAAAATGGAGAGCAAAAGAACATGCATGCGTAGCTCACGGACAGGGACAACAGTGTGGTGATGGCCAGAGGGGGATGCGGGGACATCTGTAATATTGTCAACAATAATTTTTTAAGATGCCAGTTCAAATAAGCAAAACACAACCAGCGGTGTGGTGGCTGCCAGAGGGAAGGGGGTGGGGGGAGAAGGAGGGCCTGATTCACGGTGACAGGAGAAGATCTGACTTTGGGTGGTGGGCACATGGTACAGCATACAGATCTTACAACACAGAAACCCACACATGAAACCTGTATGTTCATGTTGACCAATGTCACACAATAAATTTAATAAAAAACAATAATTAGAAAATTTTTTTTTATCTTATGTGGTTGTTGACATGCATGAATTAACCAAGTCAAGTACTCACAGTGAGATGAGAGATCAGGAATCAGAAAGCAAGAAATGTCGAGCAATATGAGCCAGTGACATTTTGAGAGAGAACCCTGTGCTATTGTGAAGCATGATTTTTTAATGCTCCAACTCCTGGAACAACTTTCTGCCTCTCTCCCTCTCTCTCCCACCCTCAGGACAGAGCCATGTGATAGAGTTGGTGGAGAGATTATTCCACCTGAAGTTGAGAACGTGAAACCAGGGCTGAGGAACAGACTGATGTACAACAGTACCTCACAAGGAAGTACAATATTTTACAGCACTCCAGTTTAAAACACTTGGGACAGGCGGTTTCTTCAACGTACAGAAATGAGCTCCACACATATTCGTGGAATTTAATATTCCTTCCCTAAAGCAAAATAACCCTGCCACTGTAAAATAAGCAATCTGCTTCTATACTGCAATGGCAATATAGATCTATATCCTGAAATATATTGCCTATGTAACTCACAATATACAGCTCTAGTAAATCAGCTCTAATTCCAAATTTATATGAAATAAACTTCAACTTGTCAATGCTAAAACGTTCTGTGAGCATCAAATAAAATACAACTGTAAAATTTACATCTTATCATTTTCCATGTAGTAGAGGAAAACGTATTATGCTTAGTACTTTGTATTAAGAGAGGCAGAAATAAGTTCCAGAAAAGCTGCATTTGGAGCCCCTATCACACAGTGCGTAAAGATTAGAGCTCTCATTAAAACTGGTGTTTCTAATAATTCCAAAAAGTTCTTTGGTTTATCTCTTCTTGTCCCACCAACCCCACATTGAAGTATGTCAGTCAGTTTCATGCTTCCCTGCTTCAGGTCTTATTTTGTTGGATCAATTCATTTTGTTCATTAGATGTCACAAATAAGTGAGAGCATGTGATGTTTGTCTTTCTAAGATTGGCTTATTTCATTTCGCTTAGTATTTTGGTTTAAAATTTTCTTTGTTTGTATGTAGAGCTGTTGACTTTTGGTGAGCAGTGGTATGCTAACCATGGCATTAATTCCCATTCCAAAGTTATATCATTCACCAGAAATCAATGACCTAATAAGTATGATCATTAAGAACTCATTCCTAATCTTAGGGAAGTTGAAATGCATGCTTTATTTTCAGGTAAGAACAAGATTATCAAGTGATTAGGCTAGCATATCCTATAGAATAAAAGGTTAATATGCAAATAGACCAAACAGCAGAACAACTGAACAACCAATCAAAGCATAATATGCTAATGATATGATAAGGCTGCTCCACCGCTCGCTATGACGTACACAGGCCACCAGGGGGCAGATGCTCCAACCACTAGGTTAGCTTGCTGCTGGGGTCCAGCTGATGGGAACTGAGCGTGATGGGCCAGACATGCCCTCCTATGATCCCTCCCCAGGCCTGATCATGCACCAGCAGGATCCCTCAGCCTAGCCTGTGCTCTCTTGCAATCCAGGACCCCTTGGGGTATGTCAGAGAGCCAGTTTCAGCCCGATCCCGCAGGCCAGTTCCCTTGGGAGGGAGCCAGATGTAGGGCTCATGGCTGGTGAGCTCTGCTTTGGCAGCGCAAGGCTCTCCCAATCTATCGGGACTTGCTTGGGCACGAGCCTGTGACAAGCACAGTGGGGCCTGGATGAACAGGAGCGGCAGGTAGGAGCTGCAGGCGGCGTTGGACTGTGGGTTTCGGCCCAAATCCTGCAGGTCGCCCAGAGGGATCCCACCCATGTACAAATCTGGGCACCGGGCCTCTAGTCTATATATATAAAAAACCAGCGACCTGAATGCCGGCCAACCTCCCACTGTCTCCTCCTCCTGACAGACCCAGCCCCGATCCACCCAGATCGGGGCTGGCCAGACCCCACCAGTGCATGAATTCGTGCACTGGGCCTCTTGTTTAAGGTATAAATTATATGACAAACGGAAAAGATTGCTGACAGCACACTTCACGGTGAGTTAAGGTACCCATGGTACAAACCCATAATCAATGGCCTACCCATTTTCCTTTGTCCAGTTGTGAAATGCATGGTACCCACCAATTTGAAAAGCCACACAATATGAATGTATGTTTTATTGGAGATAACTTCTGTTGCTTAATTTTAGACTTAGAAGAAAATAACCATGATCTTTAGTAGGGAATAAAAAAGATGCCATTGCCCTACCTGGTTTGGCTCAGTGGATAGAACATTGGCCTGCAGACTGAAGGGTCCCAGGTTCAATATCAGTCAAGGGCACATGCTTGAGTTGCAGGCTCAGTCCTCAGCAAGGGGCATGCAGGAGGCAGCCAATCAATGATTCTCTCTCATCATTGATGTTTCTAATGTTTCTAACTCTCTCTCTCCCTCTCCCTTCCTCTCTGAAATCAATAAAAAAAATATATATATATATTTTAAAAGATGCCATTTACATGTAATAGACTTAATGCAATATTGTATTAGAAATGCCCATTTTAAATAATGGAAGTTTCTAATAATTCAAAATTGCCATTGTGTGAACTCTGAAACATTAAAAACTTTGTATGTCTCTTATTAGAAACTAGAGGCCTGGTGCACAAAATTCATGCATGGGGGGGGGGGGGTCTCTCAGCCCTGCCTGCAACTACGCCAGTGTCCTGAATCCAGGCCTCTGGCCAGAGGCCCTACCTCCGCACGGCCGGGGCACGGGACACTGGGCCCTGGCCCCTCCCTCCACATAGCCGGGGCATGGAACGCTGGGCTCGTGTCGCCTGGGTGACGCTGCCAGCATCCCCCCGCCCCACGCTGCTATGGGTGCCACCATCTTTGTTGCGGAGTGACAGTTAATTTGCATATTACTACTTTTATTATATAGGATTCTATGATAAAGGTCAGTATTTTGGAGAATAAAAGGTTCATCTAAAATACCAAGATCAAAGGGGAACATGGACATCTGTAATAATTTTAATAATAAAGATAAAATTAAAAAAAATAAAAGGATATCATTAAATAATAGAAAAAACAAACAAAAACCAAGTTCTCTGGAGAAGGAGATACCTGAAATAGGAGACATATTTCAGCTCTAGCTGTTACGGCTCAGTGGATAGAGTGTTGGCCTCCAGACTAAAGGGTCCTGGGTTTGATTCCTGGTCAGGACAAATGCCTGGGTTGTGGGTTCAATCTCCAGTAGGGGGCATTGCAGGAGGCACCTATCAATGATTCTTTCGCATCATTGATGCTTCTATTTCTCTCTCCCTCCCCCTTCCTCTCTAAAATCAATAAAAATAAAATTTTTAAAAAATGAAAAGTATTTCATATGTGTTTTTAATTATCACATTTTACATATTAAATTTGCCAGTTTAATTATCAATATGGATACTAGGATTACTGATACTTTGCAGTGTTCAATTAATTCTAAATTTAATGTCTATGAAGAGGCCAGTGCTCCTTTTCATCTAACTTATATGGAAACAGAACCCAAAATAGCACCTTTAGAAAAGTTATTCATCATACTGATTTAGACTATTATGCAAGATAAAGTATATTTAAGCATAAGAAATTTCTGCCGTACTAGAATATATTTAATGTTAAGTCAAATTTAATAGATTTGCTCAGTCCAAATTAACCTTGAAGTGGCTAGATGTAATTCTTCAATGAAGAGTATGGGATAAGTTTCACAGCCACTCAAAACCACAAGTTACGATCCTGAAAAAGATGGCGGCATAGGTAAGCACCTAAACCGCTGCCTTGCACAACAATTTCAAAACTACAACTAAAAGGCAAAACGAACACCATCCAGAACCACAGGAAAGCTGGCTGAGTGGACATTCTACAACTAGAAGGAAAGAGAAAAGCTCACGGAGAATTGGAGGAATGGCAAAGGGTTGAGGTACGGCAAAGGCTGTTTGTGCGTGCAGAGAGGAAGGGCGGCTGAGAGCCCGGCTGACTTTCCCCGGCGGGAGGGGAAAGAAGCCCCCGACTGCACTGAACCCCAGTTCCAGGTGAAACCCCGTGGACCCAGGCTCATACAGGGGGAGTCTGGACTGTCAGGTAGAGAGAAAGGCACTTGGAGACTTGGATACCGGGGGGAGGGCGTCTGGAGGTTCGCACGCCAGCGTGCACAAAGACTGAGGAGGCTGCCATTGGCTCTCCCTAGCAGAAGTTAGTAGGAAGCTCCTGACTGCACTGAACCCCAGTTCTGACTGCACTGAACCCCAGTTCCAGGCGAACCCCTGGGGACCCACGCTCTTGTGGGGGGTGGGGAGACGGGAATCTGGACTCTCGGGAGGAGGCTCAGGAGCCGGGGAAGGCAGAGCGTGCCCACACACAAAGGCAGGGCTGAAGGAAAGCCAAGACTGTCTGCTCCGCCCTGAGACTCCACCCCATCCTAGCTGAACACAGAGGCTTTTGCAATTTGGCAAGTCTAATCCTATAAGGCTATCTCCAGCACTGAACTTCTCCCAGTGTAGACACAGCTGATCCTCACAGCCAACTGGCCTGGAGGTCAATTCCTCCCAGTGATACCAACAACAATCAAGACTTAACTACAACAAGTCCACAAAGGGGTGCACCAAGAGTGTCCACCTCAGGTAACTGGGAGGCCGACCCACTGGGCCATATAGGAAACCTAGCACACAAAGCTACCCTACCTACTCAGGGAAGCAGTGAAAATGCGGCGACAAAGAAACAGATCACAAACGAAAGAAATGGAGGAAAACAAACGACTGGATATAGAATTCAAAACCATGGTTATAAGGCTTTTCAAGAATATCCTAGAAAAGGCCGATAAATATAATGAGACCCTCAAATATATGAAAAAGGACCAACTAGAAATTAAACATACACTGACTGAAATAAAAAAATATTATACAGAGACCCAACAACAGACTAGAGGAACTCAAGAGTCAAGTCAAAGAATTGAAATACAAAGAAACAAAAAACACTCAATTGAAAAAGCAAAAAGAAAAAAAATCCAAAAAGTTGAAGATAGTGTAAGAAGCCTCTGGGACAACTTCAAGTGTACCAACATCAGAATTATGGGGGTGCCAGAAGAAGAGAGAGAGCAAGATACTGAAAACCTATTTGAAGAAATAATGACTGAAAACTTCCCCACCTGGTGAAGGAAATAGACTTACAAGTCCAGGAAGCACACAGAACCCCAAACAAAAGGAATCCAAAGAGGACCACACCAAGACACATCATAATTAAAATGCCAAGAGCAAAAGACAAAGAGAGAATATTAAAAGCAGCAAGAGAAAAACAGTTAATTACCTACCAGGGAGCACCCATACAATTGTCAGCTGATTTTTCAACAGAAACTATGCAGGCCAGACAGGAGTGGCAAGAAATCTACAAAGTGATGAATAGCAAGAACCTACAACCAAGATTATTCTACCCAGCAAAGCTATCATTCAGAATTGAAGGGCAGATAAAGAGCTTCACAGATAAGAAAAAGCTAAAGGAGTTCATCACCATCAAACCAGTATTATATGAAATGCTGAAAGGTATTCTTTAAAAGAGGAAGAAGAAGGAAAAGGTAAAGATAAAAATTATGAACAACAAATACGTATCTATCAACAAGCGAACCTAAAAATCAAGTGAATTAAAAATCTGAGGAACAGAATAAACTGGTGAATATAATAGAATCAGGGGCATAGAAAAGGAGTGGGCTGATAATTCTCGGGGGGGAAGGGGTATAGGGGGTGCAGGAAGAGACTGGACAAAAATCGTACACCTATGGATGAGGACAGTGTGAGGGAGGTAAGGGCAGAAGGTGGGGTGGGAACCGGGTGGAGGGGAGCTATGGGGGGAAAAAGGAGAAACAATTGTAATAATCTGACTAAAGATTTATTTAAAAAATTAATTAAAAATATAAATTAAAAAAAAACCCACAAGTTACGAAATTAAGGGGTCAAGGATTTAATTAAATTAATATTGGAGGGCATGTGTGGCAGTTATTACCTAGTGTATCTTAATAAATCAGTAATCTATTCCTTATATATACACACACACAAAAGCCATTTGGCCTTTAAAATAAAATATACAAAACCAATGTTTATTTCAACAAAATTCTTTGTTTTTAAATTTTGTTGCAGCAGTTCTTTTTTTCCCAGAGGAAAAAGTATTGAGAGACAATTTGATATGATTATACTTAATCTTATGAATATTAATTTTCTAGAACTCCTTCTACAAATTTTACATATATCATAAATAGCTACTTCACGGCCATAAAATACCTTTAAAAGAGTCTCTTCATTTCCCTTTTATTACTTCAATTCTAACTACTGATCTTCCTGGTATACTTGTCTGGTACAGCAAACTATTGCACAGGCTGCTTAAGAATTTTTAAGTATTGCTCATAATTAGGCCTATTTGCTTAAACTGATATTGCACAAGCATCTTCAAAGTGTTATAAAGTTTGAAAAATGACAGGAAAATGAAATAGCTTTTTATGATGGAATATCTGCATTATGGCATATAACTACAGGTTATTATGATTATTGAAAATTTACCTTTTAAAATTGTACTATGTTGAGATCTTAAACTAAACCAGAAAGGAGAATATTATTTCTTTTCTAGCATGAGTAAAGCAAATAACTCAGCATTTTCATCAGGAGGAAAATTCAGTTGTTCAATCAAGTTTCTACCTTAATTGTAAGACAATTGACTTTGTACATTTGGGATAGATTAGTACTCCTTCTTTGCTTGTTAAAAATACATGTAATGCTGCATAACAGAATTATGGTAGAAACACAGATGTAGTGTAAGTTGAAATTTTGTAAAGCATAGATCATACACGAAAACCAAAGTTAAAAATGAAATCTTGAAAGAAGACATATGAAAGTGATACGTTGCATAAAGATAAATATGAAAGTTGTCTGACTTTCCAGAGAAGCAATGAAGTTGGAGAAAACAATGGAATTGCATCGGGAAACACATGAGAAAACACACACGTTCACACAAAACTGTCAACTCAACCACTTATCTAACCAGTGAAATTCTCAAAATAATGAGGATGAAATACATACATTTTCAGGTAAATGAAAGTTGAGAGAACTAAGTACATGGTAATAGTATGTTTCCTTTACTCCTTATTTTTTTGGTCATTATTATTACACTAGAGGCCCAGTGCATGAATTCATGCACTGCTGGGGTCCCTCGACCTGGCCTGTGGGGATCGAACCAAAACTAGCTCTCCAACATCCCCCAAGGGGGCCCCGATTGCAAGAGGGTGGTTCTTGGGTGACACATCCTGGAATCAGGCTCACTCCTCTCTTCTCCCAATATTATGTCACTTTCTCTCTGTATCTGTCTCACTTCATTCATCTCACTTTACCCTAAGTTTGGTGGTAACTGATGACTTGTGGGCCTTTAGCTACAAAATGCCATTATTTAGCAAACAGGATTTACTTAGTCTGGAATCTAGTCAACCTAGGGCAGGACTCTGCTCAATGTCAGGCTCCCACCCAAGGCCTTCCACCCCGGCAGAGTTCTGTGGCAGCAGGAACCTCCTTCTTCCCACCTGAACTGCTCCTTCCCTCCCTGGAGGCTGCCCTCTGGCACTACTGTCCGCCTGGAAGGAGGGAAGCCGTGGCCAGTTTCCCAGCCGAGAGTGGTAGGAGGAAAATTCCCTGCCTCCACTGGAAATCCATATTAAGTGGATGGGCCAGTGCAGGCACCAGATATTGGGGCCACAGCCAGTAGGTCCTGCACATCTCCTCATTTAGCTAATTGAGTAGAAAAGTTTCTGTAAGGCCAGACCCATGACCTCTGCAATGGGCTAGAGGCCCGGTGGGGAGCCAGACCCAAAGTGGGGAGCCAATGGGCTAGAGGCCCAGTGCACAGATTTGTGCACCGGTGGGGTCCCTCAGCCTGGCCTGCAGGGATCAGGCCAAAGCCAGCTCTCCGACATCCCCTGAGGAGTCTCAGATTGCGAGAGGGCAGTTCTCAGGTGACACACCCCTGAATCGGGCTCCCTCCTCTCTAGTTCCAAGTGCATCACTAGAGAACTGTAGCTGCCAAGTCACCGCAGCTGAGCAGCTCCTGCATGGAGCGTCTGCCCTCTGGTGATCAGTGCATGCCATAGCTACCAGTCGGAGGGTTGAACAGTGGGCCAGTCAGCTGGTCCCTTAGGCTTTTATATATATACTGCAGGCCCGGTGCACAAAGTTCATGCACGGGCGGGGGATGTCCCACAACCCAGTCTGCACCCTCTCCAATCTGGGACATCCCTCTCACAATCCAGGAATGCTGGCTCCCAAGTGCTCGCCGCCTGCCTCTGTCTGATTACCCCTAACTGCTTCTGCCTACCAGCCTGATCACCCCCTACCACTCCCCTGCCAACGTGATTGATGCCTAACTGCTCCCTGGCTGGCCCGATTGCCCCTAACTGCCCTCTCCTGCTGACCTGGTCACCCCTAACTGCCCTCCCCTGCCGGCCTGGTCACCGCCAACTGCCCTCCCCTGCTGGCCTGGTTGCCCCCAACTGCCCTCCCCTGCCAGCCTGATTGACCACAACTACCCTCCCCTGCCGGCCATCTTGTGGCAGCCATCTTTGACCACATGGGGGTGGTCATCTTGTGTAAGGTTGTGAAGGTCAATTTGCATATTACCTCTTTATTATATAGATGTTTTACATTTACATCTACTATTTCCTCATGATGTAATGTTAATAGTCAGAAGTCCTGATCTGATATTATTTTTCACATTTACTGACATACTTAATTTCTATTCTTTCCTATGGATCTAAGTTAAATCTGGTGACATATTTCTTCAGTCTGAAAAACTTCCTTTACTATGTTTTGTAGTTCAGGTCTGTATGTGATGAATTATCTTATAAAGTTTAGTGTTTAATGCTTTGTATTTAATACCACCACAACAAATTTAGAAGAGGCATGGAGACAAAAGTAGTACAGTAAACGCTTGAAGTTATATTGAACTTCTATAAAAGTCCTTTGAATGTGTAATAGCAAAATACAAGTCTTGACTTGGAGTGATTTATCTCCCATTTCCCCAGGGGGTTGGCCCTAAGTGTCTGACCACAAAGTGTTCCTCCAATTGACATTTATTAGAAAAAGCTACCCAGTTCAATATCCCTTAAACTCTCATCCCATCCCTGCTGTCCAGAAATCTAGTGTCAGTAAATAAGACAGTGTAGGAAATTACAAGGCAATACCAAGGGCCTTGAGACAGTAGCTACTGCAAAAGTCGTAAGAAGAGTTCATGAGGTACATAATGAAACTATTTCCTACAAATCTGCACTTTGCCCATTTCTACACATTATATTTTATTTCCAAACAATCAAATATCCATTCAACATATCCAATTAAATATCTAGATAATCAAATCTATTCAAGTAATCAAAGTGATTATCTGGGGTTTTTTGTTTGTTTGTTTTGCTTTCTTCTTGTTTTTGTTGCTTTTTAAAGTTTCTCTATTGACAGAAAAATCCCTGGTTTAAATTTTACAGAGAATTACAACACTTCCAGGCATTGTCTGTTTATATAGCAAATTTGGTGCCTTGTTCTTTGAACCACGGATTAGTCATTGGCTCTTATTTGTTATTTTTGGAATTATTTATTATAAAGTAAAACTGACATTTGTTATCATTTGTTAACATTCAATTAAAGTTAACTTATGAAATGGGCCCATTTGTTATGGAAGAACATTCTACTGATGGAGAATAAGAGAAGATTCTACCTAGAACAAGGAGAAGATCAATATTAGAAAAATAAAACAGGTTCATATGTATGTACCCCTGTTTAGAAACCCCCTAATTAATATAGATCTTTGTAAACTCCAGTACATTTTTACCATTAACTTATGATTAAAGATAATGATAAAAATGTACTGGGGTTTTTAAGTAATTTTAATTGCATTTATTTTTACAAAAGTAAGTAATGCCTAACGACTCTATATTTCAGTATTTTCACCCTAGTTTTTTTGTTTGGATTTATGGTAGTAAACATCCAGTTTTTTAAAAAGTAGGCCTTTAATTAAATTAACCCTTTTTTTAATTTAGTGGAATTATTGCACATTGAATAACCATTTAGTTAATTTGTTTGTAAATCTATTAATTTTGCACTTAGAGATGTTTTCCAGGGCACAAGTGCACTTTTAATCAATGAGATAATTATGTAAGATCTTTGTTTTATTTTCCCGGTTTAACAGTAAACATCAGTGATGTTTTTCTATCACAAACATTCTTACATCCATCACATTTCTCTAGGGCTATCAATCAATGTATTGCTATTTGCTTCTAAAATATAGAACTTTAAAAGCCATTTCATTCAAAGGTATACTAATAAATATTTAACTAAAATTAAGTACCGATTACATTTCAAGGCCTCACAAAATTATTTTAAAGGTAAATTGCTTGGGAAACTTTAACATTACACAATAAATACTTTTCTCAATTTCTAAAACCTACATACAAAATTAAAATGTTGAACTTTAAGTATAAGAGCTTCAGTTAATCATAGATTATTTTTATAAAGAAAAACGATATGTTACTGTTTCAAAAGAAATGTATTTGTGTTTAGCAATATATTTAAAAATCTACCTACCTATATTTGGATGTTTAGACTATACATATTTATCTATGCATGTATCTACATATCAATTTGTTACTCTGCCTAACTGTTTATCTGTCTTATCTACCTGGTTTCTATGTTCTCATCTACAATGCCATAATCCAATTACTTAACTCAACATAATGTTCTCCAGATTTTGCTTAACAATGCCAAAGCAATGTATTAAGAAGTCATGTTTTAGTCATCCAGACATTTGATCTAAGACTACTGTTTGCCTATGTTTAATTGCTAATAAAATATCTGAATATAATAGTGTGTACCCTGTAGTTATAGATTCATTTGCTTGTTAAAAATGCAGCGGAGATGGTAATAGTAAAGCATCACACTCCAGTGACAGGCAATCCTGCCTTTGAATTCAGGCGTTTGGAAACAAGTTTCAGTAAAATATTCATGATTTCATGGCACCCTCCCCATCTTTCTTAGCATGAGAAAATAACACGTACACTTTATCTCTGCTGATTATTAAGGAATGTTCTCTGTATCATCTAATATTTATGCTCTCTGCAAAGCAAGCAAGCACAGGACGTTGATAGTTTAAATAACCTCATCTCGCCTTAAGGTGGTCAGTGCACGTCATCTAAGGCCCACGCATCTTACCCCTCTGTTCAATGGTTAGAGGACTGGAATATGAAGACACGTCACTGGACCCTCTTAGGGACCTTTATTTAACTGGCTGTGTCCAAGGCCCTTGAAATAGTCTCCAGAATCTCAGAGATGGAGGTGCAAGCCATCTCTCAGTGGGAAAGTGGGTGCAACTGGGGGTCAGAGTTCCATCAGAAAACGCTTCAATGTTGGATCTATCTGCTCCGTGGCTTTGTGTTTCCGGAATATGTTCTTTCTGCCATATGGTTCAGTTGATCACATTGAGCTTAATTTCCTGTGTGTGTGTGTGTGTGTGTGTATGTGTGTGCTTTTTCCCTCAGGAATAACACAATGTTGGCAGGAAGGTTTATATTAACAAACCAAGGCAACAGAACCGCAAACAGGTTTTGAACTCAATGCGACAGTACCTGCCTCCCATCAGGTCTCTCGGTGGTGGCGGTAGGCCATTCCACATCCCGGTGGCAGGGCGCGTCCGAGGGCCATTGAACACGGCTAATTTGGCTAATGCATCACAATTACGGAAACACCTGTGCTAAACATCCTTGTCCTATTTCCATGAAAATGAGTAGTGTTCAATAACCCTAACATATCTCATTTCCTGCTGATTCAGATTTCCTCTGACCACTTTCCTGTGACGTTTCTTCCACAATAACATCGCAGGTTTTTGAAAAGCCAAAATTTAGTTTCTTGCCATTCATATGTTTCAGAAATTTCCTCTTCATTTTTTTAAACAAGAAAGCACTGCATTTTGAAGCTATAATCATACACACACACACACACACACACACACACATATATATATACTATTGTGTCTGTTTGCCTACAGATATAATTCCTTTAAGCCCATCCAACCCGCATAGCTGTTAAATTTCACATGTAGAAATTTAAGTAACACCCAACTACTATATATTTCAGTGTTTTCCCGCTAGATATATTTAAAAGCCTACATATGTGGATGTTTAACCTATATCTATCTACCCATGGATGCATCTATATATCTGCTTGTCTATCTGTTTACCTGTCTTATGTAACCTGGTTTCTATGTTCTCATCCACGATGCCATGATCCAATTATTTCATTTAGCATAATGTCATCCACTCGCTGCAGAGGAAAAAATGGCTTTTGAAGCTGTTTGGGGTCTAAAGGTTATCTGAGAGCCAAACATAAAGCAGCCAACCTCATTCGAAATCAATTGATAAAAAAAAAAATCTATCAATAAAGCTCTTTCGAACTAGACTTTTCCCTTACATTTTTGATCTGCAAGAGTCGTAACAGAGACTGGGGGAGCCTTTGCTGAGCACAGTGACAGAAAACATTTCATTTCATTTATTCTGTGCGAGAAATTCAGTTTAACCTGCTGATGGCGAGATGTCAAAAAATAAGCAGATGTTGACTGAATATTTTATTTGCGCTGCTGATAAAAATAACATTATGGTGACAGGGAGTGGTGCTCTCTGCCCGCCGCTCTCTCTTTTCTCTATCATTATTTTTGCGAAGTCATGCTTCCAATGCATCCTCCCCTAGCAATTTCCCTCGTAGGTGCCGTTCAATATATGCCTATTAGAGGCTGGGTGCATGACATTCGTGCACAGGGAGGAGGGGCTCAGCTGGCCTGTGCCCTCTCGCAGCCTGGGAGCCCTTGGTGGCAGATATCCTCTAAGGGGTCCTTAGCGCTGCCTGGAGGTGGGAGAGGCTCCCACCACCACCGCTGCGCTTGCCAGCCATGAGCCCGGCTTGTGGCTGAGCGGTGCTCCCCCTGTGGGAGCGCACTGACCACCAGGGGGCAGTTCCTGCATTGAGTGTCTTCCCCCTGGTGGTCAGTGCACGTCATAGCGACCCGGTCATTCCACTGTTGGGTCAATTTGCATATTAGGGTTTTATTATATAGGATAAACACAACTCCAATTGTAGGGCTTTTTGTAATTGATTTTGAAAAACAAACAAGGAGGGATCATTGCCCGTTTATCTTCCCAAACATAATAATTCTAAGCGGCCTGATTTTGACAATTCCTTTTATATTTTATCTTTCAGCAATTTCCAGGAAAAGAGACCATTAGACTGACATGCATATGGAATACTACTGCTTAGCCAAAGGACTCTGAAAGGCAAAAGAGAAATATCTGGATAATATATCAGGTGTATTTATTTTAGTGAAAATAGATAATCATAAAATGCCACTCAACAAGAAGTCTGCTTAAATCTTACCAGTTAGTATTGATTAGGGTATAAACCCATGTAAACAAACCCATGCACATTTGTTTGCCATCAAGATCATGCAAGTTAAACACTTCGATTGCAATGACTTTCATAGGCATAGCATTTTCTAATAAAGATAGCGTGATTTTGGAAATGATCTCAACCAACCTTCCCATATCTGTTCTTCCCAGTCTTCCCTAACTCAATAAACGGTAAGTCCATCCTCCCAGTATCTCAGCCTAATGCCTATGAGTCATTCTTAATATCTCTAAACTTCTCATATCCGGATAGTCTCCTTTAGTAAATCATATCTATATCTATATCTATATCTATATCTATATCTATATGTATATCTATATCTATCTATATATAGATAGATAGATATAGATATACATATAGATATATGTATCTATATATAGATAGATAGATATAGATATACATATAGATATAGATATCTATCTATCTATGTATATATAGATAGATATCTATATCTATATCTATCTATCTATAGATATAGATATATATATAGATAGATAGATAGATATAGATATATATCTCATATATATAAGAGATATATATATATCTATATATATATGAGATATATATATCACTTATATATATATCAATGAATATTTGACTACATCTCACCACCCACCAATGTTCAGTGTTACCATCCTGAACCCAACTTCATTATCTCCCCCTGGATTATCATCTTCTACTGGAGATCATTGCTTCTATTCATGTCTTGATCAGTCTACTCTTAAGAGGCAACCAGAGTGACTGCTTTTACATCCTGGAAACCTATTATAATCTACTATGAAGTACATAGTAGGTATACAGTTATTGTGTACAATAAATAAGCGTGCATAAAATGAGCAAATCAATGAAACTATCAGATTTAAAAGGCAGTGATGCATATATTAAGAACGTGGCTTAGAGTGAGAAGCTGTACTCGATTTGCATGCAGAATATACCACGAACAGGAAAGTGAGGTGGACAAAGCTAGATTATCCATTTGGAAACTCAGTTTCTTCTTTGGTGAAAAAAAGGGTCTTAAAGTAAATGTTGGATAGCAATGCCTAAGTTAAATGAGTTCAGATGTAAGAATGTATGTAGTACACTGTACAGCCTCATGGGTGGTAAATAACATATATGTTTTCATGTTTCTTGTTTTTCTCTACTTTAGGTGCATTATCAAGTCTGTGGGATAATGGTTCTTTGAGCTTCCTGTGCTTGTGTGATCTTTAATAGTGTGATTCTCAAGACATCTTGTAGCCGAGAAGAAGTAATGAATGTTGACCTTGGACGCTGATCAGGAGGAGACTCCTGCTGAGGAAGCCAGAGGCGTGGATCAAGCATTAGCTCCAGAGAACACGGGTGGGTAGCTTGGAGCTTCGAGGTCAGAGCAAGAAGAATGTGCAGTATCATGCAGAAATTCTCGTTCACATCTAAACTGGGCAGCCAACATTTTGCAGAGATTACAGGAAGGAAGCAAAGCCTTCTGTCTACTCTATTGATAAAGATTTATTTCTTAATGTGAATTTGACAAATTCATTAAAAAAAAGACTAATGGGTTCCTGAAATTAGCCAGGGCTCTATCTAAATCAAGACCCAGTTATTGATTTAGATAAGACACTGAAAGACACTGTGAGACTTCCAGTGGATGGTGAGTAGGTACTAGGACAAGAATTCAGCTAATGCGGAAAACGTGGTTCCCTTAGCTACGTTAACCCAGGGTTATTGTTTCCCAGTGGTTCATTTTTCACGTGTAAAGAATTTTTATGTTTATATTTTTTATGTGTAAATCTATAGAGGCATGGCACTGGCTTCCTCTTATGATTCCCATCCATATGTTTGAGGGTGAATTGCAATTGTTCTCCAAATTGCCAAATGCAGCAGTGACAGCACTGAGCCATGTCCTCTTCCTGAAGCCTTCTCAGGAAGGCTCTTGGTATTGATCAGAAGAACTATTGCTGTTAGCACCAGGCCACTGTCCATGCTCACATTCTGCTGACTGGAAACCCCATCGGACAGGCCCATTTCACTCTGGTTTCAAGCCGTTTATGTAGAATGCCGAAATCCTTCCCCCTGCCATTTCCCAAATGCTCTTAGAGAGTCACTGCCCTACATACGCACATATTGTTTCAAAGTAAATCATTCCTTTAGTTAAGTGTTTTATATAAAGTTATTTATTTAGTTATTTAATATATATCTTTATTGGTTTCAGAGAGGAAGGGAGAAGGAGAGAGAGAGATAGAAAAGTCAATGATGAGAGGGAATCATGGATCAGCTGCCTCCTGCATGCCCCCTACTGGGGGTTGAGCCTGCAACCCAGGCATGTGCCCTTGACCAGAATCGAACCCGGGAGCCTTCACGGGCTGAGGCTCTAGCCACTGAGCCAAACCAGCTAGGGCTATGTAAAGTTATTGATCTTAATAGTTTGATGCCATTTTAAAAAAAACTTATCTCCATTATGCTGTAAGTAAATCATATGGACAAAGTAAATTAAATGAAGTGGGAAAATCAATTATTTTTCACCTACATGGTTAGTTCCAGGCTTGGAGGCATCTTGAGATTTTTTTGAGATCTGACCAAATAAAGAATTCATATCTATTTTTGTTGCTAATGGTATCTTATAGTTTATATTACTGAGTATGTGGGTTTTTTTTCCTCCTTTTAATGTAGAAAATCCCCGGTTCAACAAACCTCAAATACAGGAAAATATGAAAAGATCACCAGTGACTAAGAAATGTAAAGGTACCTCATTTTGCAAGCAACAAGATCTTGTGTTCACCTCAGTTAATACACTGCAGCCCTATTTTTCCATTGCTGTGGTTATCGTAATATTACCTTTTAACCAGAATTACTGAAAAGCTCCTTATGCACAGCTTGCTTCGAAAGCCTTTTTAAAGCTTCCGCTGTTGAAACTATTCCGCAAATACGTTAGCTGAGGCAATTTGGAAAGAAAGCAAGTGAAAACCAGCACTGCTTTAGGTTTTTTTTTTTAAAAAAGGAAACACATAAAACAAACAGGTCCTCCAAGCACACAAGTAAATTAAGCTCTATGGATACTGGGCGTTTGCATTCATCTACTGAAAATTATGTGTTCTCAAATGGATGTGACCAGATCATTATGTGGCGTAATAGTTTTGGCTGTGATTTATAGTTAAGCAAAGGCTCCCCAATGGCCGTATGTTTACAGGCAGTTATAGCTAGCTATAGTTACAAAGCTTTACCATGAAACAAGTATAAGAACACCACAGTCACACTTGTATTTCATTTTAGAAAACAAAGGAAATACTTCAAAACGTTTGTTTGTTTGTTGATTAAACTGTTTAATCCAGGATCTGGTTTCCCATACATTTAGGAGCTATCACAAAAGGAGAATTTTACTCCCTGTGCTGTGTTCAGAATGAATGATTCCCTTGGGCTCCCCTACATAATCTCTCCATCTAAAAGCCTTAACTCCAATACACCTGCAGGTCCTTTGGCCATGAATGGTAACATTCACAGGGGTGGGGGATTAAGACACAAATATCGTGAGGTGGGACATTACTTCTTCTGCCACATAGAGCCGTAACGAAGTGAGCATTTTGACACACGTAGTTATTTTCTTTAATGCAAATATTTAATAAATGTTATTCTGCATGGGGTGGGATAAATCAGCCACGTTATGGAAGTTAAACCTTTCGTGCACCTCCCTCCTTAAAGCGGGAAGCCCAACTGCTTGGAGACAGGGAGGAAAATAAAAAGGGAAGGAAAAAAACAACACCACCAAAACATATCATCCTACCCGCAACCACGGATGTTGGCCTAATGTATGTAATGCTGTCTGTCATTCAAGCATCTTTAGTAAGTGCATTAGAAACTGGGAACTCTTTTCAATTTTCAGTCAAAATGAAGGTCTAAATCACCAAGTCCAAGAATTTAGATATCTATATTTGCAGTCATTGATTCCACTGTTTATTTACCCTACATCACATTTTATTCTCACATTTTATTCATTTTATTAAACACGCATTTTATTCTCCATTCTCATATGGGTAGGGCATTGATAACACGTGCATTTGTCTAACAGCAAGTAGGAGGAGTAGCTTTTGATAGCCTCTTAATCCAATTTGGCATTTCTCGTAAGCCTAAGTGTCTAGACGAGTGCTTGCCCATACACGTTTTCCGATGCTGGAAATGTTCCTTCTCCGTGCTATGAAATAGGTGCTAACCACTCCCCAGGACATAGCTTCTGAGAGCTCCAAATGTGGCTAGTGTGACTGAGCAACCGAATTTCCAATTTTACATCCCTGTAATCCATTTCAATTTCAATGTAAACAGCCACATGTGACTAGTGGCTACTGTACTGAACAGCACATCTAGGCTCAGGTCACTGTTATCTAGATAAACCAAACAACTTACAGAAGCTTCCCAACTGCTCTTTTTTTTTTTTTTTTTTAAGCAATGTCAAAGGGTGGGCGCTGCAACTTTCTCTCTCTAAACTTTGAGTTGCCCTAATATATGAGTGTGTGTGTGTGTAATATATTTTTAATATATATATATTTTTTAATTCAGAGAGGAAGGGAGAGGGAGAGAGAGACAGAAATATGAAGGATGAGAGAGAATCATTGATACGCAGCCTCACTGGGCCTGTGCCCTAACTGGGAATTGAACCATGACCTCCTGGTGCATATGTGGATTCTCAACCACTGAGCCACACTGGCCAGGCATAGCATATATCTTAGCAGAGAAGAGTGTTAAAAAACATCACAGGACACTAACAGCAAAAACACAGTAATTTAAGTTTTCCTTAAAGTCTTTGATATGGTTCAATAAATAATGTTGTGCTTTCAGTATAATCTCTGTACCTTGATTTTGTTCTCTGTAATATGTAGGAAGACCTCCTTCATATTATTTTGAATTAGCCAACCAAAGTACCTCATGCATCATATCATACCATGCTTTACAAAGCATGAAGCCAGATAATGAGGTGGTGAAACGCACGAGCTTCGAGGTCAAACCAGTCGGGGCTCAATGATAGTTCTGCCATTTCATAATTGTATTACATTGCACACGCTCTTTAACCAGTCCAAGTTTCAGATTCGTCATCCGGAAAATATCGGTGATAGTGCCTATCATCAGGGATGTGTGTGCAGATTGAGTGAGACAATGTTGATAAAGCCCTGGGCACAGGGAGCAGAGAGGTTGGCAAAACGCTATAGCTCAAAGGAGAAGCCGCCTGTGTGCAAAGGCCATTGTGGTTGCCAGGTAACTACTATAAACACAAGTTCTTTCTCCCAGGGTATTTTCCAATGCCGTTTCCAAGTCCGCAGACACATCTCCCCACCTAGGAGTGAAGAACAATTCTAGTGTGGCCTTGTTTTAATTATAAGACAACCACAACACACAACAGTGGTGGGTGTCAGAATTGGATGGCTTCCGGAGGCACTGAGGCATTCATCTGTACTTAAAGAAAAAGAAGAAAAAAAAAATATATATATGTATGTATGTATGTATGTATATTGATTTCAGAGAGGAAAGGAGAAGGAGAGAGAGATAGAAACATTAGTGATGAGAATTATTGATTGGCCGCCACTGGCACACTCCCTACTGGGGATCGAGCCCATAACCCGGGCATGTGCCCTTGACTGGAATTGAACCGGGGATCCTTCAATCCACAGGGAAGCACTATCTACTGAGCCAAACCGGCTAGGCCCATCTGTACATTTAATCAACCAAAGGTTCCAAGTTGCCTTGGGCCCTGAGAGTAAGGAGGGTAGTGTGTTGATCCCAGACATTATGACTAGTGACCTGGCATCATAACTACTCTCTTGGCCTGTGTTTTGACCAAATTTGACATGGCAAGGCTCGTAAATGAGTAAACTTTTGGGGAACACTATGCTCACAACGAATTAAGTGGCTAAGTCACTTGGTATTTGGGGGCTGCCAGGGAGATACACATTCTCAGATAACTCTAATTTTTTGAGAGTTGAATCTAAAGGATATATAGAAAAGTAAAAGAGCAGAAAATGTTCTCAGTTGGAACAGTTTTAATCACTCCTTAGCCACACATAAAACACAGGAAACGTGAAGGTTGTTGAAAAAAAGACAGAATTTGAGCAAACCTCCAGACACCTTAGCGTTCAAAAGGAAGTTGACTCAGCTCTAAACCCCTTTGTTAGCACTTAATTTCTCTCTCCATCAATGCCATGCGCTCTAATCCCATTCTCCATTACATGTGATAAATTAATGACCTGCACACCGTCAATGAAGTGGATGCATCCCTTCAGTATGGCATAACACAAGTGATTAATACAACTTATGGTGACACAGTGGACCCAATTTTACAAACTGAAATTCAAATATACTTATGTAGATTATTTTCCTTATAATAGTCTTTGCAGAGTAGAAATTAAGGGTATATTCTATCTTTGAAAAGAATATTCAGCCTGGCTGGTGTGGCTCAGTGATTGAGTGTTGACCTATGAACTAGGAGGTCATGGTTTGATGCTAGTCACCTGGGATGCAGGATCGATCCCCAGTAGGGGGTGTGCAGGAGGCAGCTGATCAGTGATTCTCTCTCATTGTTGATGTTTCTGTCTCTCTCTCCCTCTCGCTTCTTCTCTGAAATCAATTAAAAATATTAAAAATAGAATATTCACAGTAAGTTTTAATTGTGGGAATGCTCATGTAATTAAGTTAGGTATTTTAGTCTTTTGAGACAGCTTAAAACAAAAAAGAAAAACAAACTGTGTTCATTAAAATATATTGCCTTACATAAAAAATATTTTGACTATACTGCCGCTAGTAATCAGGATATATGCTAACTAATTATATATTATTTTTAAAGATTTATAAATAAAAATTAAATATTTCCAACGTGTAGCTTGTAAAATGTGAAAAAATAAAATAAAAGGAAAAGGCCACAGCTTTGCTCTTGCTGTCCCTTTCATACCCTACATTTATAGCTAATTTTCATGAGTTATAAAGTTCTGGATTGCACATCCCCCCACCCAAAACACCTCCCAGCTTTTAAAAGAGCTTAACAATTTATTATAGCAATTTAGCAAAAGGACTACTGCTTTCTGTCAGAATTTACTGGCATCTTTGCTCACAAATTGGACGTAAAATATGTCAATGTGACCCTTGTCAGTATCCTTGAGGCGTGACATTGATTGCACATTTCCTTCCTCTGATTTTATGGGTACGTTTGCTACATCAGAGCAACCTGGGACACCTTTAAATTTCTATAATAAAATTTTTGTATTTGCAGAATACAGATCCCTATGAGAAAAACAATAGCGGGACACAAAATGGAAAACGCTGAATCAAGACAAGCTGGCTAACCTGGTAAATGACAATCAATATTAACCTAGATTTAACAATCACATCTGGCAGTAATCCGAGCAATTTACAGTCAGAGTACACGCCAGAAGTTGTGAGATGGGATTCTCAACTCCAAGTAACTTGTGTGCTATCCAGCTCTGGCTGAGTCCACAGGTCTCTAACTGAATCCCCCAGGAATCACAGCAAAGTTTTCCTTCATCCCACCGGGCTCACTTTTTTTTTCACATGCCGAGGTGCGGACCCAGTGGGAAATAAGACCTAAGACCACCAACACCTCAATAGCTTGCTCATAACATTATAAATTAAATTACTTTTCCAAATAATGTAAACATCCGTGCCCCCCTTTCTGTGCCGTCATTTGCATGATCCTTATAAGACTTAGAAGGAGAGAAGGCGGACGTTGCTTCCACTTAACAGGCTCCTGTGCCATTAGCATAAATAATCTTCAGGATCTACATGCCCATGAAACCTGCCTACCAGGAACTCCGTGCTCTCAAAATATCCGGGCAAATAAACTGTATCTGATAGAATGGAAAGCGACATTTTTAAAGGAATGAGGAACTCAGCCCTTCATATTTTTTTTGAAAGCATCCTTTTTTAGTGATTTACGATTTTTTTAAAAATCGATTTCTTTTATTGACTTTAGAGAGGAAGGGAGAGGGAGAGAGAGAGATAGAAACATCAATGATGAGAGAGAATCATTGATTGGCTGCCTCCTGCACGCCCCCTCACTGGGGATGGAGCCCACACCCTGGGTATGTGTCCTTGGCTAGAATCGAAGCCAGGGCCCTTCAGTCCACAGGCTGACACTCTTATCCATTGAGCCAAACCAGCTAGGGTGTGATTTACTATTTTTATCTGAATAGTTTTAAATAGACTTTACTAAAATGAGTGTTACACTATATTTCTTCTGTAACTTCTTTGTGTAGCCTAATGTTAGAGATAAAAGGCCTAAACTAATATGGAGGCAATTTAATTAAATTTGTGAGAAGAATGGTAGCTTTGTCTCAAGGAAGACTTTATGCAATAGAAAAAGGTATCAGTACATATGTACATGCACATCAAAATTTATATATACGTATATGTATATATGTATACATGTATACGGTGGTGGATTTTGAAACTTATTTCTCTATGAGACCGATCTTATTTAAAATTAGAAATTAGTTTTAAATGTATCAAATTGTAAACCGTATAGAGTGATAATGAAGTCGGGTATGTTACAAAAGCCACAAGCCTGTATCACCTGATGAGCCAATTATTCTGTTTTGAGTGTAGCATTAGTTATTTTTCAGACTGACACTGGGATTCTCACTGAGTAAGACACCTTTTAAACAGAAGGCAGGCCCATGCCGGGCAGCGGCACACACACTGTGCTGGTTCTCAGACCGTGAGGCCCTGTCCACTCTACACGGGATGATTTTTCTCACGGCAACGTAGCTTCTCCAGAGTAAGAGAAAGAAATTGTTCTTCTAATCCGATAAAGTCAGAAGAATAACAATAAAGGCAATATTTTAAATACTAATCAAGAAAGTCAAGATATAATTTTAGAATTGTGAGGTCCAGCAAGTGGCCGACCAGGAGAGGCATATCTGACAATATCACTCCGTCAGAAAAGGCTCAAAACAAGGAACATGTTTTTACTGCGTCACTTTTGCATAATGGAGCTTACCCTGACTATAAAGTTCATATATTTTAAAATACACATATTTTTACTGATTTCAGAGAGGAAGGGACAGGAAGAGAGAGACACACACATCAATGATGAGAGAGAATCCTTGACCATCTGCCTCCTGCACGCCCCACACTGGGGATTGAGCCTGAAACATAGGCATGTGCCCTGACCGGGAACAAACCCATGACCTCCTGTTTCATAGGTCGACACTCAATCACCGAGCCACACCAGCTGAGCTAAAGTTCATAATTTTCCAAGTTGGGTGCCTTACAATATGAAGGAAAAATAAATTCATATTGCCTTTTATTTCTTCCACTTATACTATTTCTTCCATCAAAATAGTTTAATAAGAGTGATGTAAATTATAGCATTATAGGAAATACATTATTATTACCACAAAAATTTTGTATAAATCTCAGGTAGGTTTCCTTAAATTTCAGGGTAGTCACCATTTTCCATGCTGGTAAATGGTTAGCAATAGGCATCCTATATAATAAAAGCCTAATATGCTAATTGCCCCTCCAAACATTCATTTGATTGTTCAACCAGTTGCTATGACATGCATTGACCACCAGGGGGTAGACACTCCGACTGGCAGGTTAACTTGCTGCTGGGATCCCGCCGATGGGGACTGGGTGAGATGGGTCAGAACGCCCTGGAGCCGTCCCGTGGTCCCTCCCTGTCCCGATCATACACTGGTGGGGTCCCTCTGCCTGGCTTGCATCCTCTTGTAATCTAGGACCCCTCAGGGGATGTCAAAGAGCCGGTTTTGGCCCGATCCCCACAGGCCAGGCCGAGGGTCCACACTGCTGCACAAATCCGTGCACCGGGCCTCTAGTGTACTCTAACAGTCAAAATGTTGACAATTCTAAATTTACTAAAATCCTCACGATAGTTCTTAAGAGATGATTACAGCTATCTTCATTAAAAATAAATAAACAGAATTTTTAAAAAGTTTATGTAGCTTGCTAAATGCCATAAATTGCTGGTTGTAATATTAGTAGTTAAATTCATCCATCTAGATAAAATTTTAAACTACACTGAAATGACAGGTCCATTTTAAGGAATACATTTTTACTCTCTTACTGATGCTCTGTGGGCAGTATTTATTTCCTCTGGAAGTGATACATGATGAAAAACACCAATATGTGGGTAATTAGCTTAATTTCTTAAAGAAATTAATGAGGCCACAAGCTCATTATGTATAGATCACTAGCCTTTGAGTACCAACAGTAATATTTTTCATAAGTCACATAGTTCTATTTGAAAAACAAGTATATGAACTAGAAAAAATAATTTCCACTTGAATTAATGAGCATCAGCAGAAGTAATGAAAAAGTCACATTTATAATTAAATTCAAGAAATATAATGGTTAAAATATGTGAGAACAAATAATGCATCCCCATCTTTGCTAAATAAAAAATTTGCTTCTAAATCTGAATTAGAAGCAAAAATACTGAAGGATAATAATGTACTTAAACAGGAACTGAAAATAAAAGGATATTTTGGGTACTACATGTTAAGAATAGGGCTTATTATTCGCCCCAAAAGGGGCGAATTCATTGCTCTCTACACTACCGAATGCCCTATAGAAATGACAGGACCATAACCTGGGTAATTAGAAAGGTTAATTAGAAAGGTTAATTTTACCTACCAGTCTGTTTTCCCTATCACACTTAAGGGTCAACTCCCAGCAATATTGTAAAATTGTGGCAAATATGAAAAGCATGGTAAGGTAAAAATGCAGTCATCTAAACATTATTATTTAAATAATTTAGTATCATTTCACTTGCTTTTGCCTATTTAACATGTAAATGAATTTCTCATCTTCTTTTCTGAAACCCACATAAGGTTAATACATTGTAAGAGGACTGTTTCCTTTAATAAATAAGACTATCTGGAAGCTAATTTCAAAAGAAATATAAATTATTTTAAGTTAATACCTACAAATATTTTGTTTATTAACTTTTTAAAATGTCAAAGATTTAAAATTAATTTTACATGATCAACAATTTTTTTCTTACTTATTTCCATCTTAATTCTAAAGGTACAATTAGCAATGTTAACAGCATATATAACTGGATTAAAGTATTAGAATACTAGAGGCCCCTGCAAGAGTAGGCCTTCCTTCCCCCGGCTGCCGGCACAGGCTTCCCTCTGGCCCCGGGACCCAGGCTTCCCTCGAAGCCCTGGCTTCGCTCAGAAGGTCATCCGGAAGGATGTCCAGAAGGACGTTCAGTCTAATTAGCATATTATGCTTTTATTATTATAGAAGACAGGAATTGGGAAAAAAGGAAGAAACACTTAGCATGTGCAAAATAACAAAAGCTACTGAGAATGTGTAAAGTATATACTCAACTGCAGTCTAATTCCTGTCATAAATAATGTCCCTTCTCATTAAAACACAAACTGTTCATGGAAAAAAAATGCATGTTATATTACAGAATAATTAACATAATTTTTCTCCCTGAGTACCTACTTGAGCCTGGAAATTTTATCGGCTCTCTTTTTATGCCCATATGCCCTCAATAATTTCTTTTATAGCCCTTCCCCCCTAAAATTATTTCCCTTAGGGAAGTAGAGGTGGTTATATCCTGTGTATCATTAAATATCAAACATTCAGTGCAGTGAAAGTTACATTAGAATGTAGTCGAAGTCTCAAAAACATTAGAGATGAAGAAAAATGGCTTCAATATGTTTTTCATGAGGTGATATCACTACCAGCTTTTATTTTAATATGCTGATGAGAGTGCCTCTGTCTTCTCGCTATAATAAAACTCACTGTGGCAAAGCCACACATACATTTAAAAAATTAAAAATACAAAACTCACAAAGCAGAGCAATGTTCCTGAACTCGATTCATGGACAAGAACATGTGCAGTCTATTGTGCAACTTCCACTCTGGCCAGTTCTGGGAGTGAGCGTCGCACTTCCTTTATGTGTTTGCAGCAGGAAATTTCTTTCCAGGAAATGATGGTAAAACCTTGTAGAGCAACATATCAACAGAGCATCAGAATGGCAGTTACAGCTAAACCGCAGCGGCTGCCAATGGCAGAGACACGTTTACATCAGCTGTTACAATGTCTTCCTTGCAGTATTGTGTTTGCCTCCCAACTTCACCATCTGCTTCCTGCTTTCAGTTCATTCCTGGCTCCTACAACTTTATGATATGCATTTAATGTTTAGCACATAATCCTGAGCATGGTTTCCTGACAGCTCTTTTCACCGTCTCTTCCCATGCAAGTCTTTCAACATTCAATATCTCTATGTAATGTGTGCGGCAGAACCGTGACACAAGGAGCAAGAAAGGAATGAAGCCATTAGAATCCGGATACACCATTGTGAGAATAATGTCTGTGGAAGGACTGTGATCATAGTAGAACTAAGATCTATCGTACGTAAGTGATGAAGAACAATGCCAGAGGGTTCACCAACATAGATGTCTGGAAGTCAGCTTCACGTTTCTTCGTCTCCTCATCAATTCTGTTAGCAGGGTTGATCCTCATATCCTCGGAATGTTTTTAAAATATATTTTATTGATTTTTTACAGAGAGGAAGGGAGAGGGATAGAGAGTTAGAAACATCAATGTGAGAGAAACATCGATCAGCTGCCTCCTGCACACCCTCTACTGGGGATGTGCCTGCAACCAAGGTACATGCCCTTGACCGGAATCGAACCTTGGATCCTTCAGTCCACAGGCCGACACTCTATCCACTGAGCCAAACCAGTTAGGGCATCCTCGGAATTTAAAAAAAAAAATATCAGTTGTCTTTACTTGTTCAAGTTTTATTACTTGGTGTAAACTCAAGTAGAATGCTACTTGGTCAAAGGCACATTTATTTAAAAAGAAAATAAATGTTAATGATTAAAAATTTGATTATGAACCCAGTAAACCCTCCCCAATATCTCTAGAGTAAGTTAAAATCACTTCTTTTTAATTCTATTACCTTCTATTTATTGCACATTTCACATTGTTCCACACATTATTTAGGCAGGGTGTGTGTATGTGTGTGAGTTTTTCCCTAGAATATGCTGCCTTTAAGAGAAAGTATGTGTTGGACTGATATACACACAGATACGTACACACGTACACATGTGTGCGCACACACACACACACACACACACATTCAAAATGTAGTTACCATTCTAGCTATGTCATATCTCACATTCTAACTTATGCCTCTTGATGATTTTAAGTCACACAGGTTTCTTTATTGACCTTTTATTTTATTTTTTTATTTTTTTCACTTTCTTAGAGCACTAAGAGATGCACATTTTGAAAATTTAATCATCTAACTGCAGGCACTCATTAACAATTTCAAGGTACTATGAGTACTATGTAATACTACCATCGCCTTGGTAACAGGGTTGCACGCCATTACTACTTTTATTGCACTTACTTAGGCTAGGAGGCATTATGCCAATGAGTAGGATTTGGAGACATTAAAGTACTCTTGCATATTCAGAGAGCCGGGAGCCTAGGGCAGAGATATGAATCATAAGAGCATTGAAGAAATAACAAGAGATGGTAACTATGAAGTAAAGGAAGAGAAAATCACAGTGCTCAGTGTCACAAAAGAAAGAAGGGTCATCATATAAGTCAGGGGTGGGGAACATTCCGCCCGTGGGCCATACAAGGCCTATGGCATCATTTGGTCTGGCCCTGCCAAGGCATTAGGAGTGAGTGAATTGAAAGTTTGACCAAATAGAGCAGGCTAATGTTTAAGCTGATAATTTTGTATGGCCAGTGAGCGATGTTATAAATATCCCAATGGCCCTTGGCAGGAAAAAGGTTCCCCATCCCTGATTTGAGTGGAAGAGAATTCTCAGACATAGGATGTATTGATGAAAGCCAAGCAAGATGACGCTTTGAATGTCTCTTTCAAATGAACGTCACGGAAGTCATTTGGGACTTCAAGGGAGACTCCTCAATGGGTTGGTGGAATTGTATTCCTGATGGCAGTGTGTTGTATAACAAACAAGAAATAAGAAAAAGGAAAGAATATGATTACACAAAAAGCCGTGTAAGAAATTGTTCTGTAAAGAAGGCAGAGAATGTGTTAATAAAGAGGTACATTTTGTTGTTTTGTCTGTAAACCAAGATGTCAGTATCTAAGTCAGAATGGAAAGGTTTAAAGGTTCAGGGATTAAAACTGCTATCAGTTCATGAATTTTAATTTTCTCTGTGAAGTAGGAGTGTAGGTCAGAAACTAAGGGCAAAGATAAAGTGATGGGATTAAATATTCGGATGGTGGAGAGGTTTTGAAAAAGTCCCTTTGGAAATGTAAAGAGGATGATGACTGGGAAAAGAGAAACACTGTGGACCAGTATTGAGAGCCGAGTAGGGCTCTGCCCAGGTGTGTGATGCTCTCTGGCTATGCTGATGACCCTGGATCCAGTTTGAGAGGACAATCCATTATTGTTGGGAACATGGGGACTATAAAGGTCATTTCTATTGCTTAGAACATAAGGCATAAAGATAGCACTCATGGTCACTTAATCCCTTATCATTGTCCCTAATGCAATTTTGCACTTGAATGATCTTGAGAGAATAGCTGTTCTTTCCACTAGAGTATGATGCTTTCCTAATGAACACCTGCACGGGATATAATAAATGATTCATCGAATGGCCCACACCAGAAATCAAATTCTGATCTATGGGAACTATTTCACAATCAACCAACCTCTACTAAAATATGCATTGTTGCCCGTCTTATGGAACTAAAATAAAATGAAAAGAGAAACTGATTTTTTATTTTTTTTTTAGTGAGTAGAACTAAACATGATTATACAATATAAGGAATACACATGCTAATTTTAGCATGTCCCGTCCATGGTTGCCATGGTGATCTGAGGTAAAACTGGATATCTCTGGAGGACAGGATCCCTTGTGGCCCTCTCCCATTTCCCTGCTCAACAAACTTGGTGCAGTTTTCTCCAAAGACACATTCCTGGGGCTTCCTGTTCTGCATCTTCTCAGATCCTCTGAGATAACACTTTTGAATGTATATTTAATTGTTTAAAGTACATTTTTTATTGATTTCAGAGAGGAAGGGAGCGGTGAAGAGAGATAGAGACATCAATGAGGAGAGAGAATCAGTGATTGGCTGCCTCCTGCATGCCCCCTACTGGGGATCGAGCCTGCAACTCAGGCATGTGCCCTGACCAGGAATTGAACTGTGACCTCCTGGTTCTTGGTCAACAGTCAACCCCTGAGGAACACTGGCTGGGCATAAATTTATATTTAATTTTGAGGAGTCATATATATATAGTATATAGTATATTAGCAAATTTCAAAACATAGCACCATGAAGGTATCATTAAAAACGTTGTAAATGTAATTCTACCAAAGGCCTTCTCAAACATCCTTCCTAAGGAACACCCGCAGAACACAAGTCATTCATATATATAATAATTCACAAATAGTCGTGTTTTGTGAACTAGCAGCAAAGCTAAAGCTAATAATCATATAAACATTTTATTTATAATTCAAATAGGTTTTCTATTTAACAAAATCGATATGAAAAGAAGAAACAATACCTGTGCATTAAGGTGGACATACTTAAAAATAGCAGTAATTATCATCATATTTTAGAGAATTTAAGAGCTTCACTGATATGGTTATTAATGGAAAGTGCTGCTTGTTGGTCTTAATTTCACTGAGATATTTAATGCAAATTGCCCTATTTTTTTGAAAGACTATTTACATTTGTAAAGGATTTTTTTACTTAATGTGCTATAAGCAACAAGCTGTTTTCTGGCCTCTATTCATTTATTATATGCTTTACAGATTTTAAAACTGGCCAAGGGACTGTAGGTTAAGAAATTGGAGTGTTTGAAACATATTCCAAGTGAGATAAGTGTAAAAGGGTAAAAATCTGATTAAGGAAGACAAAATAAACAGTATAATATTACGTTAAGGTGCTTTAGCGCTTTCCAATATGAGTCCAATTTTATAAAATTTGCATTTTTAGACTGGATAGTACAGGCAAAGTTTCCATGACCCTCACTGTCTAGTTGCCATAGACAGTGTTAGCTTTTCAGAATTACAGTATTTCTTTATTTTCACCCAATTCACTATGTGAGACGCAAACTAAATTTATATCCATTCCCAGCTCTCTGTGTACTCATTATTCCCTTCTCAAATGCCTCACTCAATATGCTCAGTTTGCCTTTGAGGCTATAAGGTTTCCAATAAACTTGCATTATATTTTCTTTCTATGCATATCTTTATTTTGTATTCCTAATTGACTATTATAAAAAAAAATAACCTCCTGCTATTTTATCTCTGTTTCTGGAAATTAGATTATTTTGAGAAGATTTTCATAACCCCTTAAATGGAGTGTACAAGGCTGAAGAGCAGTTATATCAGTGAATTGTAGGCAGGAAAACAAGCAGAGTCTATAGAGAGAGATGAAAGTGTGTAGACACTGGGCAGAGGTTTTATATGACAAGATTCTTTTACATTGCATTACCCCCTAGTAGAATAACTGGCACATGGGAATGTTCAAACTTATTTGTTGAGCCCATCTGGCATGGCTCAGTGGTTGACAACTGACCTATGAACCAGGAGGTCACAGTTTTATTCCCCATCTGGCCACATGCCCGGGTTGCAGGCTCCATCGCCAGTGGGGGGCGTGCAGGAGGCAGCTGATCATGATTCTCTCTCATCACTGATGTTTCTCTCTCTCTCCCCCTCTCCCTTCTTCTCTGAAATCAATACAAATATATTTTAAAAATTATTTGTTTAACAAATAACTTGGGAGAACAGAATTTACATTTCAAGTATGGGAGATTTCCAAGCTGTATCTGGAAAGCTAAGCAAGGAATCAATTTTCAGAGACCTGGAGACTCTGTATATTACATGACAACTTTTTGTTTTCATCTGTTGAGAGTGATGGACTATTAATGGTGGTCCATATGACAGAAAAAAAGAGAGAGAGAAAAAAAAAATACAACTGGATAGATGACCAAGTTTAAAGAAAAAAAACCCAGGTTAAAAAGAAAACAAAATGGAAGTAGCTTATGAAATAGAGACAAAACCAAGAACATAGTCCAGAAATGGGAGAAAGAGAGAGTGGATCAAGAAGAAAGTAGTCATGGGACTGCTGTTTTGTTGAGGCAGATCTCATGGGCTTGATGTGAGTTTGGTACGATGTTCTCTGACCACATTCTGAGGGGACAAGAGAAGCATGGATGGGTCAAGAAGTGAGTGGGGATTTATTTGCACTGACAATGGCATAAATATTCAGAAAGTATCTATAATAAACACATGTAGCAACTATTGGAAAGTATTTGATGCTTTTAAATAGAGGAGAAACCGGAATGAAAATTATTTATATACTAGAGGCCCGGTGCACCAATTCGTGCACCAGTAGGGTCCCTAGTCCAAGCCTGCACCCTCTCACAATCTGGGACCCCTCAGGGGATGCTGGACTGCCAGTTTTGGCCCAATCCCCTCAGGCCAGGCCGAGGGACTCCACTGGTGCACTGAACCTCTAGAACGCATATAAGATCTTTGGTTAATCTTTTCCCACCCTCCCCCCTGCCCCTTTCCCTCTGCGATTCATCAGTCTGTTCCATGTTTCCATGTCTGTGGGTTGAGCATTTGCCCCCTGGTGTTCATTGTGCGTCACAGCTACTGGTCAAACAGTCAAAAGGTTGCTTAGGCTTTTATACAGATGATTTTGCTGGGGACAGCAAGTGTAGAGGAAAAAACATTGGTAGGGAAAGTAATTTGGAAGTCATGGTAGCTGTTCAGACCTGAGAAAAGAGAATCAAAACTGGAGAGCAAATAGAGAGAATGAAAAGAAACTCATTGATGATCAAGATTTCACTTTGACCCGAGTCATTCATATCCTTTTTTGGCCCTAATTTTATTATGAACATTTCAAGCTCAATGCATAGAAACCAGGCTTATCCATGTAGTTGTGGGCAGTGCTAAGCACACCTTCTATGCTCAATGAATGTCAAACCATTATATCACTGAAGGAGGACATGTGATCAGGTGGATTCTACTTAAGAGGAAACTGAAGCATTTGTAATCCCAGGAATTAACTCTCTTTTGAAAAATTTCCCAATTGTTTCCCACTTTTCTTGTTAGGAAAATTGCAGCTTCATTTGTCAAGTATATGCTCAAAGCCAGGAAGCCACTGTGTCAGAGCTAGGAAGGCACAAAGAGGTCTCTAAAATCAATCCAGAAAATTAAACATATAAAGTGCCTTTCACAGTTTTATGGACTAGTGAGTAACGCACTCATAAGTGTAGACAGATGTTGAATTACATAGGCATTTAGAGTAGAAACAATAACACTTTTGTATGGAGTGCTTAAAAATGGGTTTTTGGAATAAGCAAGATTGAAGCCAGCTAGAGCTTGAAGGGTAGGGTAGAATTTAGAGAGGGGAAAAATGTGGGGAGAAAAGCAGTTTTATATTAAAGGGTAATGGTGTGATAAAAGAGCGGTACTGGAAAATGCAGTGCAAGATTTATGTATAAAACAGCATAGTTTCACTGAAGTACATTCTCTATGTGGGAGAATAATGGGAAGAAGGTACTTTCTAATGCCTAGAATTCAAGGTTGAACTATTTTGTATTTTCTTTGGCTCTCAGGATTCATGGAATATTTTGAAGGGAAAAACTCTAAGAAAAAAGTGATTTTAGGGAAAAATGAGGTTGGTAGATAAGTTCAGGATGGATGGGAAGGGGATAAAGAAGAGATATATGTATTTATTTTAATGCCTGAATTCAAAAAAGTAATTTTAATTTAAAATAATTTATCTTAGTCTTATATGTAAATATTTTGGACTATATAGTATAGTAAATATAGGATATTTATACTCTATTTCAACTTGTTTATTTCAATTCATTTATGCACTTTGACACAATATATCAGATTTATCATAAACCTTTTTTAATGAGCATAAGAAAACACATAATATTTAATTTAAAAGTTAAAAAATAATTATATTCAGCTTTCCAATGTGATATTTCTAGTTAGAACTTACTGGAATTAGAACTTAGTCCTAATTCCTGTAAAGAATGTACTTATTCTTCTTATTTAGACTATAAAGTATAGTTGATAATTTATTCAGCCCCTCATTTGGGAACTATCCATTGCTCATTAACTGCCATGGCATACTAATGTTCTAGACCCACCTCTATGACAGTTCAATAACCAAAATTCGGTCTTTATATGTGTGCTCGTGTCTTCCCTGCTCCCCAGGAGACACTGTCTCCTGTCCCCACGTGTTCTGCACCCTGCAAGGCTGACCTCAGAGGCTGCAACACTATTTCCCATGAGCCTTTGGGTTCCAGCTCAGTTCAGCCAATAGGAGGCAGCAGCAAGAATTTGGGGGCGGAGAAGGCATCTGACACTGTAGGTGGCTATTAAAATCAATGGCAGAGCAGCTATTCAGTTCTTGGGTGGTTTTACTTTGTGTTTAATTTCTTCCTCAAGGTTTATTATTGCCTGTGCTGCCTTCTGTACAGCCACGTTTTCAGTCCATGTCAGCTTCGCTGGAGCATGTCCGTTCCACCTGAGAGGATGCTGATTTTGATTTATGGCCCACGCTCCCACTCCTAGTGATGGGGAAAATTAGCGTAGGCAAGATGGATATTTTCTCAGCGGGAGAGGCCTGTTTTGCATACATTTCTGTCCCATCTTTACACAAGAAGTCTCAGCAGAAGTTGCTTTAATTTTTATAAAGAGAGAAAAGGCTCAGGACCTTATTACAATTCAGCCCTGAAACTGGTAGAAGTTATTTTAAAAGCACTCTCCTCTACAATTTCACTTCACTTTTAGCAGCCTATACTGTATGATGTGCCACAGATGTGAGGACTATACTAGTATTCTCATGGTTCTGAACATGATGAAATGATAACTATGTAAGCTATTTGCAACAATCTTGGACATATAATTATACATATACTATATTATATTATATAATTATACATATTTATTTCCTATAATTATTAACAGAGCAAAACCCCTAATATTCAAGTAATATGTATTACACAAAGTATTTCTCTAAATGTAGCTCAATTAAAGGTAAAATTAATACAGAAAATGGCAAATCCTATATCTGGAAATTCAAAACACACAGACACTAATTAATGGGTCAAAGAAGAAATCATAACATGAATAAAAATCTACTTAGAACTAGTGGAAAAAGGAATCACTACATCTAAATAAAAAAAGCTGGATGGCACACTGACAGTGTTAAATAAAAAGAAATTTGTAGCATTAAATCCTCATATTAGAAAAGAGAATAACAGAAAAAATAAAGTCACTAAATGCAAAACTCAAATGCTTGCAAAATGCATCTGAGACTAAATCCATGTAAAAGTAAGAGATCCCCTGTAGATACACCCATGTTTTCAGACTAACTCTATTGCAGTTTTGGGCTATTTCCCCTCCTCCTTTCATCCACTTGGTTTCTTCTTTACTTCTGATAGCTAGCCTGCACTTAATCACTTAATCTGGTCCCTCTCTCTCTCTCTCTCTCTCCCCCCCTCCCCAAGTTAACTGCAGAATCTACAGTAACCACAATAAACTTAATCTATCTCATTTAGGATTTTATAAACATGGTTTACTTTGAATAGCATCTATGCTCTATTGCTGAGAATCATTTATCCCCAAGTCTACAACATCCTTGTACATCACTGGAAAAAATATCAATCAAGTTTGCTAAATAACTATTTGGCCTGCTGCATGCAGATAAGAACTTTTTCTCCGGGATGCCATTAAAACAGTAATCAATAGTCTCTGCGTAAATGATGCCTGTAGGTCTGCATACACCAAATTTAATGATAGCTCAGCCTATGTTTTTCCATTTTGCTAAAAATAATTTTCAGGAAAGTCAAGTGAAACTGTCATCATGTTTCCCTAAGCAGTGGTTACCAAACTCATTAGTCAACAGAGCCAAATATCAACAGGACAACAATGGAAATGTCTTTGGAGAGCCACATTTTTTAAACTTAAACTTCTTATAACGCCACTTCTTCAAAATAGACTCGCCCAGGCCGTGGTATTTTGTGGAAGAGCCACACTCCAGGGGCCAAAGAGCCGCATGTGGCTCCCGAGCCGCGGTTTGCCGACCACTGCCCTAAAGTGATAGTGTGAGAGTAAACTCAACCAGAAAGAAAAGATCAGATTGTACGTCTTAGCAAAGTCATCCTCCCATCTTGAAGTGGCCCCTTATCCTTCGTCACAAGCCACTGAAGAATCATTTTCTGTGTGTCTTTAAATGCAGCAAGCTTTGTGCTTAACTTACCAAAAGTCTAACTTTTAAAGATTCTGAACGTTCCAATTTTAAACTCGTGAAAGGGTAGTGACTAGCTCACATTTTGACACTTTGTTGAAACTAGCACGTTTAAGTAAATTTGACAAGCACTTCCAACTCATTTATTATAACTGTTCAATCCAACAGCAGGCCTGGTGAGAAAAGTGCCAGATGTCAACACCCTTCATTTATTTTCAGAACAATAAACACAGTTTTGAGAACAGTCATAAATAGAGCAGACAAAGACATTTAAGAAAATATAAGTTTTGGAGCATTGGTTGGTTTCAAACATATCTTAACTTTCCTGTTAGATTGTTTTTTCCTCCTCCGGGAACTTACATATTAAGAGCAGCCACAATGATCTTTGTGGACTCATCGTGGTTTATGGGGAATTGTGGTGAGAAATTTATCTTTAATGGAGATTTGATCTTAACATTTGATTTGGAAGAGGACTAACTTTAGGCAAGGTAGCATACTATTTTTCAAAGAAAATGAATTAATTAGGATTAACTAATTTCATTGAGTGAATTAAATCCTCTCTAGACATTTTTAAAAATCTCAATATCCCCGATATACAACTATTATTTCCTATTTTCTCCCTTCTGCTATTCTTTCTTTCATTTCTATCTCATCTCCTTCAGTTTGTGAGTTGAGTGTCTGCATTTAAGTATTGGAGGCCTTATTATCCCAACTTGATATATTAGGTGGATAAGAGATAACATGTATTAAAGTACTGTTATTATTAATGATTTTGAGAGAGAGAGAGGAAGGGAAAGGGAGAGAGTGAGAGAAACATCTATGTGAGAACAATCATTGATTGGCTGCCTCCTGCACGCCCCCCACTGGTGACCAAGCCAGGAAGTAGGCCGGGTGCCCTGACTGGGAATCCAAGCAGCAGCTGAGGGGTGCATGGGACAATGTCCAACCAACTGAGCCACACCAGCCAGGGTGAAACAACCAATTTTTATCGGTACAAAGTCACACAGTAACTTTGTGATACCTACCTACACGATCCACCTGTTGGGACTCAGGGATTTAGAAAGTCCATTTAAGAAGCAGTTGTATAAACTTGCGTTCCAATTTGATTACATCCCATGGAAATTCTGACTTAAATTCTAAACTAAAAGGAAAATACTTTTATCTTTTTCTGTGCTATGTGGTTTATCAAATCAATAAACAAAAAAATATGCAGGCTGTAGAAATTTCAATAGATTAAAGAACATAATACTTTTTTAAACATTTTGAGTGTAAATCAGTATTTTGGAAGCCAGTACTTAAAAAAAATAGACTTTATAAAAATTTGCATTAATTTTTCATGTGAAATTGACAACCACCATATTTTATCTTTCAAAGATATTTGAATTGAATCTGAATATAACTGTGAAACAAAGGATTTTGACTGTAAATGAGAACTTTGTAGTCTTATAAGCATGAGTGGGTTTGATTTAAAAATATATTTCATAGGATACTTTTTAATGTATTTATTTTTATTTATATTAGGATTATGAGCCACCACTTATAAATCTAATTTTTAAATTTTACCATGTAAGAAGATAAATTAAAGTTAATGTCCCTCTTTACTATTTAAGAATCATAATTTTTGGTTGTATGAAAAAAACGCATAGCTGCACTTATAGGTGATAGTTAAAATCCATACCTGGGAGAAAGAGTTGGGAAACAAATATATAGGGTTTCCCCAAAATGTTTACATTTTATCTACATAAATTAAGCAACTTAATTATGCCAACACATCTATTAATATGTAGGTTAGTTATATTATTTTTATTAATTATATACATTAACGTTCCAATTACCTTTGGAATTTCCCTATTTGGGATTTTTTGACTAGATATGTCATTTAATCTGAAATTTCTTTTTAAAGTAAGAATTCAAGATTTTTTACGCTACTTTGTTTCAACCAAGTTAGCAGGATTGGAACTATTGAAAGATATTGGTATCTCTGAGGGTCAGTTACTTCACATAATAATACACGATTTACTCACAGGTCATTAAGAAGTTTGCATTAAATCATGTGAGTGAAATGGCTAACACATACTGTTATTTTTAGTAAAGTTATCATGTTTACCTAGTTCAACATTTTCATGGGCATTATGCCATTAATGAAAGCTACACACTTTAGTGTTTTAATGAAACAATTTTACTGCATTTAAAATACTGTTACCTAAACTGTTTTTTTAATCTTCCCTAAATATTACTGCAATATGAATTCATGTGGTTGATGTGTAAAAAATGGTAAGCAGTTCTAGTTGAATACATTTCCTACAAATGTCCATCTCCTACCACTGATGCTCAATCATGCAAGAAAAACATCTCACACCAATCAAACTGCAGATGTACCAATAATGAAAAACAAAACTGTGTGGTGAGTTTTGAATACCTCTTTAATTTGACAGCAGTTACCTGACGAGAGATGAAACAGAAATCGCTGCTGCGTTGAAACTGACATTGAAGCGACATACCCTTGGCAACCCCCCATTGGCACTAGCTCTACCGTGTCACTGTAAATCACCGGGCTGGGATCAACTGTCAAGACCCCAAGGGACACTGTTGTCTATAATATCACACAGAAGTAATGAGAGGAAAAGATTTCCCACTAGGACATGCGTCATTTTTAAGCATTCAGCTAACAAAGCTTGAACTAAATCGGGCAAGAAGTAGACTGTGGAAATTACACAGACACTGTACATCAGCAAAATGCCTTGGCAGGAAGTGGCTGGACCAGCAGAAGTGCAATCACTGTCTTATTTATTTGCCACTCTTGGGAACACTAATATGAAAGTGACTAATACAGTGTAATAGTTCCCAGAACCAATTAATTAATCATAGCCTGCCATTAATAGACATGTTCCTTGGGGGGGAATATTTCATGCTCGGGGAAATTAAACCATTTTCTTGTGATAAAGTTTTCCCCGTCAAAAGTACTTTAAATTTATAGTCTCCCACTGTTAACAAGGTGGGGATTTCCTAAAAAAAAGGTTTTTATTTTCATTTGGTCTAAGACAGTGGTCGGCAAACTCATTAGTCAACAGAGCCAAATATCAACAGTACAATGATTGAAATTTCTTTTGAGAGCCAAATTTTTTAAACTTAAACTTCTTCTAATGCCACTTCTTCAAAATAGACTCGCCCAGGCTGTGGATTTTGTGGAAGAGCCACACTCAAGGAGCCAAAGAGCCGCATGTGGCTCGCAAGCCGCAGTTTGCCGACCACGGGTCTAAGGTGACTTCTGAAGGAAAATTAACGTAAGGGTTCAGGTGGAGTGGAATCAGAGAAAGGTTCTTCATGTCTTTTTCTTGCACTTAGTATTAATTCAAGATATTCAATGCATTAATCCAATTTTTTAAGAAACAAATTGTGACTTAATTCAACTTTCTTTTAAAACCTAGTTCAATACCTGGTTTTCATTTAAAATAAATGGAATGAAGGTTCAGTCACTTAGTTAAAAAGTTTGAAGTTTAGTTAGCTGGTTTATACATTTTTTCCCCTTATTACAAAAATGTTAGTCACTTACTTCTCCCTTAAGTGAATGAACCAAACTTACACACGTGTCTTAAAATCTTGCAGCCACAGTTAATGTTTTTCAAGAGTTTGGCTTTGTCCACATTATTTCGAAGTCCAATTGTTTTACTGATGGTAGCATTAATTATCCAGAAAAAGTGTGTAAAGTAACCCTAGCCAGTTTGGCTCAGTGGATAGAGCGTTGGCCCATGGACTGAAGGGTCCTGGGTTCAATTCTGGTCAAGGGCTGTGTGGTTGCAGGTTCCTGGGGTGTGTGCAGGAAGCAACCAATCTATGTGTCTCTCTCACATCGATGTTTCTCTCTGTCTCTCCCTCTCCCTTCCTCTCTCTCTAAAAATCAATGGAAAAAATGTCCTCAGGTGAGGATTAACAACAACAACCAAAAAGTGTGTAATGTACTCTGAATTTATTTGTTTTGTTTTCTCCTTCCAGGTACGTGTGTTCTTATGATACAATTTTTCACTATCCCCAGCACCAAACATCACCTACCTAAATAGTGCCCCATATGATCAGTCTCCATCATTCTTGCAATAAACAGGGTGTGATCAACAATGTAGCTAAAAATGCGTTAAATGCAAGGTTCTCAGGCTTCCCTTCCCACCAAAGTGCCATTCCCATGTTGCTCTGCTCTGGATGTTATAGACAGCTTTATCAAGTCAGCACTCAATAGCCTGGCCCGGGTCCCTTTTCTCCTGAGGTTGTTCTCATATTTCTTTCCCACTAGCATCCCAGAGAATACACCAGCCTTCTGGATCATATTTTAGCATGATTTATCTGCCAAGGTGCTTTTAGCTAGTACATTAACTGGCAGAAGATTCCCGGGACTATTTATAGCCACGCTTACTGGTTAGTACACGGGGTTATGACAAGCAGGGTTCCCTGTTGAGGCTCAAGCAGGTTCTGTAGATGCTTTAGGTTTATTTTTTTATTTTTTAAAATATATTTTATTGATTTTTTACAGAGAGGAAGGAAGAGGGACAGAGAGTTAGAAACACTGATGAGAGAGAAACATTGATCAGTTGCCTCCTGCACACCCCCTACTAGGAATGTGCCTGCAACCAAGGTACATGCCCTTGACTGGAATCGAATCTGGGACCCTTCAGTACATAGACTGACGCTCTATCCACCGAGCCAAACCAGTTAAGGCTAGGTTTATTTTTAATCAATGCTTAGTCTACACATGTGACTAATATTCTGCAAGGTTTTATGATGTTCAAAGGAAGTGCAACTAGCTGAGCTAATAGCAAAATTTACTGATTTCTGAAAATGCTTACATTCAGGCTTTAGAACAAATGTTTCTTTTAGAAAATAGAGTAGATATTGCATACGCAGGGTTATGAGACATTTTTAAAGCTGCAATGTCTTTTAAGAATAAAATTATATTCTAGCCCATGTGGCTCAGTGATTGAATGTCAACCTATGAATCAGGAGGTCATAGTTGGATTCCTAATATTTCAGGCTTGATCGCCAGTAGGGGGCATGCAAGAGGCAGCCAATCGAGGATTCTCTCTCATCAATGACATTTCTATCTTTCCCTCTCCCTTCTTCTCTGAAATCAGTAAAAATATATTGAAAATAATAAAATATAAACAAAGGTCATTGATTTCTGAACTTCAATTTTCTATTTTTTGGTAGGTGGTCCATGAAATAATATCAATGATCTTATTCCAATGGCATTTCAAAATATGTTTGTTATATTAAAAATATCACTCTAACTGCCCAAGAGGATTTAATTTTAAGTCATCATACACTTTTTCATTGAGATCAATTTTGCACTCTCATAATCAAAAGAACAGCTTTGAAAGAAAAAATTCAGAATCATCTATCTTTGTTGCAGTGTCAGGTACTAATCTTGGTTGTGGCGTTAGAGAGTAAATACAATAGTAAACTCCCCCCTAGTCTCATGGAATTTATATTCCAGTAAATGAGAGACAGCAACCAATATGTGTGCAAAATACATACTATGCCAGATGGATCTAAGGAGGAAAATCAGCAGAGAAGGGTAATTGGGAGAGCTTAGAGGGTGAGTTGAAACTTTTAGTTATGTAGTAAAGTAAGGCACCACTTTGAGAACATCTGAGCAAAATGATGAAGGTAAATCGATGAGATAAGTAACTGTTTACAGAAAGAACCTTCCATTCATAGAAAATTAGTAGAAGGCAAGGAGTCTGCCATGTCTGAAAAACAAAGCAGAACTTGGAATGAAACAAATGATGGGGAAACCTTAAAAGTGAAGACAGTGAGGGAGAATCCAAGATGGTGGCATAGGTAAACACCTAAACTGCTGCCTCGCACAACAATTTCAAAACTACAACTAAAAGACAAAACGTCTATCACCCAGAACCACAGGAAAGCTGGCTGAGTGGAAGTTCTACAAGTAGAAGGAAAGAGAAAAGACCATTGAGATGTGCACAAGTGCTGAAAAGCTGAGGTACGGAGGCGAGTGATTCGGGCTGGCGGCAGGCGTTGCTTTTTTCAACCCAAAGGGAGACAAGCCCCCAATTACTCTGAAATACAGTTTCTGGGGAGATGCAGGGGACCCAAACTCCTACAGGGAGAAGCTGGACTGTCTGCCATCGGGTAGGAAAGTGAGGGGGGCTTGCTTGCAGAGCTGCGCGCAAGAATAATTATTTACTGCGCTGGGGCACGGGAAGCAGTTGGAGACACAGAGCCGGCTAACTAGCAGCCATCACTGTTTGCCACGCCCTAGCCTAGTGATGCCCTGAGATCCCGCCCCACACAACCTACAAACCCACCCAAGCTCCAAGCAGCAGCTTTAGCATAAGAAAGGCCTGCCCTATCGCAGCTTAACCTAGCAAACTTGCAGCCTGGGTCAGACACTCCAAAACCTCCAAACCCCAAGCAAAGAGGAGAAAACTGTAGCTCTTGCTGTAGCTCCTGCTGGGTGGCCTCAGACAGTAGCTGACCTGCACCCCATTGAAGATCCACAAGCCAGTATACCTAGTGGTCAGTGTGAGAAATCAGATTTCAACTCCTCACATCCATAAGTGACACATTCAAGAGGCAGACTCAGCGAGCACCAAAGTCCCACTGAAACAAGTCCTGCACCATAAGCGTTTCTCCAGCACAGCAGTTCTTCCATTATAGACACAGCGAGTCCTCACAGCCGATTGGCCTGGAGGTCAATTCCTCCCAGCGTACCAACAGCAATTAAGGCTTAACTACACCAAGACTTTGCACTCAGCCCACAAAGGGGTGTACCAAGAGCGTCCACATCAGGTGATTGGGGAGGCTGAGCTACTGCCCTCCAATAGGTCACCTACCACACAAAGCTACTCCATCAACACAGGGAAGCAGCCAAAATGCGGAGACAAAGAAACATGTCACAAATGAAAGAAATGGAGGAAAGCAAACTACTGGACGACATAGACTTCAGAACCACATTTATAAGGTTACTCAAGAATCTTCTAAAAACCGCCGAGAAACTTGATAACACTTCTGAGGAGCTTAGTGAGACCTTCAAGGACCTTCATGAGAATGCCAAAAAAAATGGAAAAGGACCAGTCAGAAATGAAGCATACACTGTCTAAAATAAAGAATATACAGAAACTCAACTGTAGATCAATGTACCCCAAGAATGAAACCAAAGATCTGAAATATGAGGAAACAACAAACACCCAACCAGAAAAACAAAAAGAAAAAAGAATCCAAAATATGAAGATAGTGTAATGAGCCTCTGGGACAACTTTAAGCGTACCAACATCCGAATTTTTGGGGTGCCAGAAGAAGAGAGAGAGCAAGATACTGAAAACCTATTAGAAGAAATAATGACAGAAAACTTTCCCTACCTGGTGAAAGAAATAGACTTACAGGTCCGGGAAGCACAGAGAACCCCATACAAGAGGAATCCAAAGAGGACCACACCAAGCCACATCATAATTAAAATGCCAAGGGCAAAAGACAAAGAGAGAATCTTGAAAGCGGCAAGAGAAAAAATGGTTAGTTACCTACAAGGGAGTACCCATACGACTGTCAGCTGATTTCTCAGCAGAAACTATGCAGGCCAGATGGGATTGGCAAGAAATATTCAAAGTGATGAACAGCAAGAACCTACAACCAAGAATACTCTACCCAGCAAAGCTATCATTCAGAGTTGAAGGTCAGATAAAGAGCTTCACAAACAAGAAAAAGCTAAAGGAGTTCATCACCACCAAACCAGGATTACATGAAATGCTGAAGGGTATTCTTTAAGAAGAGGAAGAAGAAGAAAAAGATAAAGATAAAAATTATGAATAACAAAATGACATCAAATACATACCTACCAACAAGTGAATCTAAAAATCAAGTAAATAAAAAATCTGAAGAACAGAATGGACTGGTGAATATAATAGAATCAGGGACATAAAAAGGGAATGGACTGACGATTCTCAGAGGAAAGCAGCTGTGAGTGGTGCGGAAAGAGATTGGACAAAAATCTTACTCCTATGGATGAAGACAGTGGCAGGGGGTAAGGGCATGGGGTAGGGTGGGGTGGGGAATCAGGTGGAGGGGAGCTATAGGGGGAAAACAAAAAGAGGAACACCTGTAATCTGAACAATAAAGATTTATTTAAAAAATAAATAAATAAAAGTGAAGACAGTGAGGCAATGGGTTGCAGACTATTTTGAGATTGTAGAGGGGCTTCAGGTCATTGTAAAGATCTTGGATTTCACTTTGAGGGAAGTGAAGACCAACTGGCAAGGGCAACTATGTTGAAGTTGCATAAGATCTAGTAGTTTCAGTGGTTGGCCATCAACTTGAATTTGCGTGAAGAAGATAGAAGGGTGCTTGTTTTTGCTGTGCTACCAAATCAGGTGCGCTTATCTTTCATTGCATGGTTTTGTATCTAGCAAAAAAATTCAATGCACATTGGAGGTTTGGGAGCTAGTCGATGTTTATAGTCATTGTTTCCATCACTGAAATGCTATCATATCTTAACCAAAGTATATAAGACATTTTGCTTCACATAAAACAACATACAGTAATCAACTTTTGGGTTACCAAGTCTACCAACATGCCACCCTATCTTTGGAAAAAGTAAGGACTTACGCACTTTTTGAAAGGAGTCTAAATTTTGGTATAATTATTTAAGACGAGTGATGAGAAATTAAACAACTGAAATTCCTCCAATCAGTAACTATACGGCTATCAATCCAGAGAGCTGAGAGGAAGATACTGTTGAATGGTTGACTGATTTGCTGGTCACAATACTTCTTCAGCTTTTTCACTTTTCTCTCTAAAGACCCTGTTCCAGTGACTGACCCACGGAGTTCCCGCGGAGAGCTGGCCTTTCTGTGCCCTCAGATATTCTGCCAAATTCATGCAACCTTAGCTTGAGTTGGTCTATTTCCCAGAAAAGAAGAGAAAATATCAAACTGTACTTTTTTTTTTTTTATCATCTATGAACTTGAATGATAGCAAAGCGAGAAAAATAACTTCCCAAGGCACAAATTGACATCGAATAGGAAAAAAAAAAAAAAAAGAAAGAAAGAAAAGCCAATTAGTATAAAACTCTATCTGGGGGAAAAAAATGAAAAGCCTAATTTAGCCAACTTCAAAAGATGTTCTGCAACAGGTTTCTAATTAATCCCGGCAAACTTCTCATTAGCGGGTTCCGATTTCAGTTCAGGGAGAGGTAGCACAGCCTATTTAACTACAGGAATGATTTTGGTTGAAAGTCCAAGATGGAATTTTCTGCAAGAATTTTGTTGTTACTCCTGTAATTGCTAAATGGCAAGCTGTCAGTTAATCATACTTACTAAAACAATATTTAACAATGTAATGACTTTTTCTTTACAATTCAAGCTCTGGTAAAATATTAATGATGTATTATACTATGCATTAATTCTATTAAATACTTCTTTGGGGGAAAAAAAAAGTAAAACTTACATAACTAATCCCAGCTATTGATAAGAAGTTCTTTATTTTCTCAAAATGTAACAGCATTGGGGTTTACAAATTTTATCCCATGGCTCAAGGTGCTGTAATAAACTGAGCACAGAACGTAGGCCTAGTCTTACACTGAGACAGAATGATTAGAATAAAAATAATAAGTGACTTCTGTAGATTTTTATACAGATGTTTGAATATTTTTTAAAAAATACATAAGGTTCTGTAGTCATCGAGTCAGTAACATCTGTAACTTGCTCCAGTTTCACAGATACTAGGATGAGAAAAGTACTATAAAATATTTCCTTTCATTTGCAAAGAAATAAATCTAAGAATGTCATTCATTTTAGGAACATTTTGTTTCTATTCATGCACAAGACATAGCTATATAGTATAATATAGGAGTTCGCAATCATATTTTAAATCCTATGTAAAATGATATAACCAACTGATACTCAAAGAGGTAGACCAATATAACATTTGTAGACTAGACATAACATCATTTATATCAGAAAGAATTTTAATAAAACCTTAACATAAAAATAGAAGCAAAGTGCATGCACTGCATGGATCTCATCATTAAATTAGTATAAGAAAGTTTTGGATTGATTTTTCAACTTTAGGTGCATATTCTTACAGAATATGATTCATTTCTTTTGCAGTCACTCTCGCCCTAATTCAGTCAGTGCATGATCTCATTAGTGTGCATCATTGATGTATACGGCCGCCTTCCCCGGGCACTATGACAAAGCGGGGTCTCCTGGTATTCTATAATACTGCTTTTTCTTGGGAGACCCCACTCATTTATTTCTATTACTGCTTTCTCCACCAACTGCTCACTGTGGCTACTCAGAGCTACTGTTCTCCCAAGATGGCATCTATGAGATTCTCCAAAAGCATCTGAACTGAATAATATCTAGAACCGTTTAACAAATGCACCAAAGAATATTAAATTGAGACCACACAATCTATTACACTTAAAGATTCTAGTGTCCTTGATATTTAATAATACCAAAACTAAAAACAATATCCTCACATATAATAACTGATTTCTGAAAGACAGCAAAGGAATATGCATTATACATTGATTTTCATTTAAATGAATTATAAGCACAGGTTTGGCAGAAAAAAAAAACAATAGGTTAATATTTAATATCAATAAGTGCTTCAAATATAAACAAGGTTTGAAAGATAAACCACCAGAGAAATTTGAAATCTGTGTTTCACAAATGTAGTCTCATTACATATATTTAACTACAATGTGTTACTGGGCAACTCAGAAATATGATGTCAAATTCTCTTAATTCAAGATTACATACCTGATTAAATTTTCCTGAAGTTTTTTTTACATTTTGTTTTAGTTTAAAGATTTTTTTTCCTACCTGGGGGGGGTTGGGGGGCAGAGTGAATCTGTTAAAATTTTTGGATAACTATTCTATTGTATGACAATATATCTGCACGTTTCACAGGATCAAGTTAACTAAAGTTAATAAATGAGACCTCCAAAATTTAAATCATACACAGAATTAGTGTGCTTTTCATTCATACAGGGTGTTAAATAAGGAAAATTCCATAAATGAGATTAGATACCGAGCTTTTCCTAGACCAAAGTTTCAGGACTACAGATACTATTCCCCTAAATTAAAATTAAAATATTATATTCTGGCCCTGACAGGTTTGGCTCAGTGGATAGAGCATCGGCCTGTGGACTGAAGGGTCCCAGGTTTGATTCTGATCAAGGGCATGTACCTTGGTTGCAGGCACATCCCTGGAGGGGGGTGTGCAGGAGGCAGCTGGTCGATGTTTCTCTGTCATCGATGTTTCTAACTCTCTATCCCTCTCCCTTCCTCTCTGTAAAAAATAAATAAATAATATATATATATATTTTTTAAAAAAACGGAAAGAATTGTTATGGAATTGTGCACCTGAAACCTGTATAATTAAAAAAAAATGTTATATTCTGTTATCTTTCACATGACTAAACCTTTTGTAAACTATGCTAAAACACAAATATCAACACATTTAAAATAATTGTGATGTCATTTAGCTAGGTCTGTAGTATTTTTATGGAATATGCTATTTTTGTTTTGACTTATTTTACCTATTAAAAGAAATTATGGGAATATAAATCAGAAGAGGGTTTCAAATTGGAGGTATTGCACTGATTGTGATCCTTTGGGCAAGTTACTTAATCTTTCTGAGCCTGTTCTCACACCGACTTAAGTGGTAACATGTAGTAACACTGCTATTCAAATTGAAAAACTCGGTAGAGATGTTAGACAAACTATTATTTCAAACACAGTAGGTATTTGCATTTGCACACCAATTGCCATATGTGTTACTGGGCAACTAATGCAAATATGAATCATGTTTGACCATTAAATAATATTTTTAAAGATCATCATTCTCTCTAGTCCTCTTATACAGACAACACGATTATGCATGGAGGCCCGCTTTTCCAGGCTTATGGGCAGGGGACTAAAGTCCTGAAGCTCTTGCTTCATCTCACCCACTACTGTCTGTGGAAACAGTTCTATTCTCTCTTCCTGGAATATCTGGCCTGAGGAAGGTTATAGAAAATTTAAAAAGCAGCCACTTCAGGGAAGCTGATCTGGCACGTTAGACTCTTAAAACATAGCCGTGCACTTTAGGCCACAATATATTTGCTTTCCTCCTTTTAAAAATATAACGTCAACAATATAATCCATGGTGCTCTATTTTATACTGAAGATGAAATACTATCAAATGGAATTCAAACTGCTTTGCGTGTATTTTTTTAATGTCAAGGTGGTTCAGAATGTCATGCTATTGCTAGTAGCAAATGGAGTATAGACTTCTATTTTAATATTCTAAAAGAAGAAGAAATGGTTTCATGCCCCGGTCACTTCAGGGACCAAGTACAATATGTGATCTCATTTGCTTCTTGAAGAGAATGGGAGTTTATTAGTCTGCATGAATGTAAAAGCAGAGGATAGTGGGATATGACAACATCGTTCTATGGCTATGGCTGTGAAAAATTTTTAAAAAGCTCCTTGAAGATATTAAAATGGTTGATTTCAATATCTTGTCTTACTTTGGCAAGTAGTTTATATGGAAACAATACATGTTAGGAAATTTAAAGTGATTTGCAATTTTTAACCCAATATGCACTTTGCAGAAAGGGATCCTACGTTTTGTTGTGCTGTTTTGGGGATATGTTTTCTACCTCTAAGTTGATTTCAGATGGCTTTCCTTAGGAATTCATTAGAAAGAAAAGGGGCCAGTGGAGCAACCCAGAGAGAGCCTTAGTTAGGTATGTGGTCAAGTTTTATTTCTTTTCACTCGTTCTGATTATCTCACAATGACAGCGGCATTATGAAACGTGGTGCTGAGTTGACCTTGAGGTGAGTCATGTCGATGGTATAATTTACACCAAGTAGAAGGCTGTAATCAATTTTAAGTTATTCCAATGAAACGATGCATTTTTATGGGTGGATAGAAAAATCTTGATTCTTTTCAGAAAAGAGTACCATTATAATAGTATGTGGTTTTACAAGAGTATTAGCAAATCAGTATTGCAGTAAGACCTAGTAAATATAATTTATTTAATTATCTGGTAATCATAATTAAATATAATTAGCTATTGTTCCTAGACATCATAAAATAGTATTTTACCATCCTAGTAAGTACAAAATTATTAGTGGTGATTTATTATTGGATCAGTTATCTTAATCCTCTCAAATATAATATTTTTTAAAGGTGAAAGTTTGTCTTGAACTCAGAAAGTGTAAGAAAAATCCCTTTAAAGAAACAAAGCTCAAACAATGTGAAAGCAATGCGTCATGAATAGATTAGTAATAATGAAAAATAAATAAATGCATTTGGTGGAAAATAGAAGGCTTTCCCATTTATATAACATTGGTCACCTATTCTAATCACATTTATTCTTTTTGGTTGTTTTTTTTTTTAATCATCACCACAAATCTCTGAAGGTCACATGTAATTCTAGTAATCATATGACTTCACATAGAAAATAGCAATACTTTGCTCCTAATTTTATACTTCTTCCCCTTTAAGAACAAAGTAAGCTAAATATTTTGAGAAACATGTCTTGTAATTCTTTATAAATTTTGGTAGGCCTAATGTACATAAAAAGTGACACAAATAATTTTAAGTCAATAGGAACTAGCTGCTTATAAGAGTTTATGGGCACATTTGTGTATTCTGTGTCATGTTCATTTTAAAGAAGTGTTATCCTTCAAAACACCCTGTAAATAGCTTAAGCCACTTACTGCTTCCATTTCCTTTGATAAAACACCAACAAAACCATAGAAATCCTTCAAGTCTTCCTATAATGTGTAGAAACTATATAAATGAATAAACAAAATGAATAAATATACAAACCCAAACAAAACACCAACATCTTTTAGTGAAAGAGTAAGGCAATGAAAACTGTTGGATGTGGGATGTAAAGAAAAAAATGTTTATTAAAACCAACTATGTATTTGGTATGTCACAAGGCATTCTATTATTTAACCAATAAAATATTCAGGTGAATATCTATTTTATTCGATTTAAAGATCAATGAGTGAAGAACATCAGATAAATTTCAAGTGTCTCAGGCATCAAAGAGAGGATTATACTCATAGCTATATCACTAAAAACTTCTATTTGAAAGTTAAGCACAGTAATAATTGGGAATTAACACTCCATCTAAACGGAACTGGTTCTACATATTGAGTTTCATTTTTCCAAGTTAAATAGACAATATTTTTACTTAAATGCAATTGCAAAACAAATCAAAACGGGGCTGCATTGGAAATGGTTAAATGAAATGTATATATTTTTTCCAGCAAACTCTGATAGTCAATGGTTAAAGTGAATAAACTGATATTTGTCATAGAAACCTTATGCTTTCCTGGCTCCGTGGAGACATTATTTTTCCAAACATGGCTGCTCTTGATTTATTTTAAGAGAGAAGATGCATATAGGCCTGCTCTCAATGTAATGCCTAACATTTGGTTGCACTTTTCATAACTGTCAGTTCCAATAGTTTTTTCCCAAGAGAAGCAAAGGATGATAGCAGTTCAATAGCCTATGAAGGTGCTGGACCCTGGAATCTAGAGCATTGTTAAAAATAGGTTTTTATTGATTTCAGACCAAAAAGGAGAGGGAGAGAGAGATAGAGACATCAATGATGCGAGAGTATCATTGATCAGCTGTCTTTTGCATGCCCCACAGTGGGAATAGAGCCGGCAACCTGGGCATGTGCCCTGACCTGGAATTGAGCCGTGACCTCCTGGTTCACAGGTTGATGCTCAACCACTGAGCCTTGCTGGCTGGGTCTAAACTTAGTAAATCGGACACTGAGCATCTTCAAAGGAAAGCAAATGTTCCCAAATCTGAGCTATTGTTGAATTCCCATAGGTGGGTCAGGGGCCTTTGCTTCATAAAATTCAATAGCTGATGGGTCAGAAATTTAGTATTTTGCCGGAAACCAATTCTAGCATGTAATAATTATAAGAGTTCCATCAAAAGGTTGATGGGACTTGGTGGACTCAACAATGGCTGAGCCACATATGTAGTTTACCTGTTGGAAAGGGCTAAACGGTACTTCCCCCAAACCTGAATAGGATTGTTAACCGCCAGACAGCTCGGGACATTTTATTGCCTCCTGTTGGCCAAACACCTGAACAGCTCTAGGCTCTTCCCCAAACTGACAATGCCTCTGTGCCTTACCCTTTGAAGTGTATTATCTCCACCTTGCCTTAGGACAAATTGTGTTAATAAAAGCAGGGTTCCTGAGTAGAGGAAGGAGTCTTCAGTTCCTCTAGTTGAAGATCCTCTGACCCCCAATGCCTTTCAATATTATCTTTTGTCCTTGGACTCCTTCTTGAATGTTGTATGCATCAGTCCCTTTCTCCAGAATGCTGAACCCTTTGTAAGGCTGGGCAAAGAACCCCGGCAGTATTTCCTTCACAGTAATATGGAATGGAATGTAGTTATGCACGACTTGGATTAAACAAGCAATAGAATTTTCATAAGCATTATCCCCCCCCCTCATTTTATGTACTAGTTACAACTATGTTACAGAATTATGTCACAATTCATCTCCTAGTGAGATATTCGTAAGCATTAATAGAAGAGAAAAATTAGAATGTGTGTTTTATTGACCACCAAGGAATCTTGGTGAGAATGTGACACTTTTTTGTTGATCTTGGGACTCTGTGATGATTAAAGTGGCCAGGACATTCCTATAAAAGTCCAAAGCCCCAGGGAAGTGTTATCTGAGGAAATAAGGCAGTTCATGACCTAGATAAAAGAATCCAACTCCCTAAAGTTTAATATATTTAGAGAGATTAATACTTTTTGGAGTACAGAGAATTAATCCTTGAATATATTATTAAAACTTAATTCCAAGTCAGAAAATACCATTTCCAAGGAGACGGAAGGTATTCGCTAACACACACTTGATACAAAGAAAATGAAAACATAAAATAAAATGCTGCTTTTAACTACCCTCATCAAGTGAAAACAGGGCTCACTATTTCAATTACAGTCTTCAAGCACATATTGACTTCTGCATCATAGCCTGCATACGATTCAAGTTCATCTCAAAAATTAAATAATAAATAATAATGGGACTGTAGCTATATCAAATAGCGTAATCAGCATATGAAATCTTCACATAAAACCAGCAAGGTGAGGGCATTAATTCTAGCTCTGCCTTCAGTTTATACGTTGCTCTTGATTAAAAAGACAAAACTACTGTGTGTGTGTGTGTGTGTGTGTGTGTGTGTGTGTGTGCCTGCATTTACCATATGGGAGGAAACAGCAAAGAAACCATTTTAAATGAAGAGTAATAGAAGGAAACTGAATAGAAGCTCAAAAGAGGTTGTCAAATTCTGGCTGGTTATTCTTAGAGAAACCACATGATAGAATTAATGCAAAAGAGAGTTAGATTTTAATTTTCAATGAAAATGAAATTAGTTATTTTTACCCATAGTAACAGTTGTCTAGTTTTTTTCCTTCTAATTTTTAAAAAGACTTCTGTTTTTCTTATTTTAAAAGCTATATTAGATAATCCATATTAAAATTCTTTTTTTAAATATTTTTATTGATTTCAGAGAGGAAGGGAGAGGGAGAGAGAGAGAGAAACATCAATGATGAGAGAGAATCATTGATCAGCTGTGTCCTGCATGCCCCACATTGGGGATTGAGCCCACAACCAAAGCATATTCCCTGACCGGGAATCTAACTGTGACCTCCTGGTTCATAGTTCGATGCTCAACCACTGAGCCATGCTGGCTGGACATAAAATTATTTCTTAATAGCACAGGTCTCATCACCAATCTTCCCCAGAATTAGTCCAATTTAGTGAGTGAGCTGCCCACATTCATAGCATGGTTTTTGAACTTTTCCTCCTTTCTTCTTGCTGTTTTAAATTTGCATTTGTACAATTAATGTCAGTGAAAAAAAGTTCATTTGAAAAGTCTTATGCAAACAACAGGTCCTCCAAAGAGAGAGATGCGCAATCGCTGCTGTGATGATTTTAATCTTCCAAAGAAAGCATTTAATTTGCATCCTTTATTATCAGCTAGTATGAAAACTGATATTCCACACTGAAAATTGTGCATAGGAAATGGGACGGCATAGTTCTGACCCAGCTCAGACATATTGAAGCCGTGGGAGGAAACAGACATGAATAGTGGAGCCTGGATTCCTAGACAACCCCATGGCTTCATTACCAGAATCACACGGGCAGATCTGCCTTCGGAGTTTCTCATACATTAAGTAGCATAAACACACTGCATGGTTCATTTAGCCCCTAATTTTTCACTTGGATAAATTATCTAGATGTTCCAAGTCACATGCATTAATCCTGGGGAAAAATAGCAGTTTGTTTCAGGGGGAAAAAAGGATTCAGTTTCAGATGCTATATCCAACTGGCTTATTATTCTACAGGACCTCAAAATATTCCAATGATCAATAGGCTTGAAAGCCAGACCAGCAGCAAATTAATAGTGTGAAGACCAAAAGAAACTACCCTGGCTGGTTTGGCTCGGTGGATAGAGCACTGGTCTTTAGACTGAAGGGTCCCAGGTTTAACTCTGGTCAAGGGCATGTACCAAGGTTGCAGGCACATCCCCGGCCCGTTAGAGAGCGTGAGGGAGGCAACCAATGGATGTGTCTCTCTCACATTGATATTTCTCTATCTGTCTCTCCCCCTCCCTTTCACTCTCTCTGAAAATCAATGGAAAAAATATCCTAGGGCGGGCTTAACAAGAACAAACAAAAACAAAAAAGAAAAAAAGAGACTCAAGCCAACTAGATCTGAGTGATGTCACACCCTTTTGCAGATTAAACAGAGAGCCGTCCTATGTCCTATGTCCTATTTCTCCCCCCATATTCTTCCTCCTATCACCCTGTCTGTGCTCAGCGTCCCGTTTCCCACACCTCCCATCATCCTATTAATCCACAACAGGCAAGTACAGCATAACTTGTGAACAACTGCCTGTTTTGCAAGATGTTGTTGAAATCCCTTATTGTAACTGTGCTGGCTACATCGGTTTTTATTTTTCCTGCTTGTGCTCCCTGGGCTGCTAGAGCATTTTGTGGATACCTCTGATAAACAATTCATGGCTAAAGTTACTTATTCATATATATATTTTATATACAAAAACAGAAAAATATTTCATATATTCTAATAGGTATAATATATTAAATAAATAATCTGGAATATTTGTAAAAATAGAACATTTTGGAGGAAATTAATTGAACCAATATATCTAATAAGTCAAGTGAAAAAAAAGTTCATGAAAGTATGTTATCATAAATACATCTTTTGGTTATCTAGATACTTGCAAAGGTGCTTTTAAATGATATAACTTGTATAGTTGTTGGCACAGGACGTTAGTGATGTTATTAGGTGGTATAAATCTCTCTCCAGATTGATTTACATAGAAAGATAGAGATAATAATGGATGTTTACATATATATGTTTACAAAAACATATGTTGTATAGAGTGGGGAGATGGTGGGTTATTTCCTACTGATTTCTCTCTAATCTGATCTACAACTCTGATGGCCAAGACCTGACTGAGACCAGTAACAAATGCTTGTCATGGTGTAGCCTAACTATCATGAAGTCCTTAGATAAGTGAAACATCAAACAGAGCACGTTACTGAGAAACTCATTGTTTTATATGCTGTAATCTTTTCCAATGGCTTTTTAAAAAAATCTTTTGTGTGTCTTATGATTAGCACATGTTCTTAATTTTAATGTATCAAATCAATAAATGTGTTTTAAGAAATAGATTTTATATCCTGCATTTACAAACCAAGAAATCATGGAGGTATTCTCTGTATGTTCTTCTAGAACCATCTTAACTTAAAGTCTACAATTCATCTGAAATTTACTGTTGCATATGGTGTGAGGTTGGGGTCTGTTTTAATTTTTTTCATACACGTATCAAATTGAGATATGTATTTAAAGATCATTACTTTCTTATATCTTCGGTGACACTTGGGTTATAATTCCAGTGTCCACATAATTATAGGTCTATTTCTGGAATTATAGGGCTGTCAATTCAACCCAAAATATCAGAAATTATTTGATTGAAAGTTCACTCCCTTCCAGGGCCTATCCACCTCCACTTTACTTTTTTTAAGGTGACAATTCTTCAGATCTTTAGATTCTCAAATAACATTGAGTACAGTTCACCAAACTTTGATAATTAAGCACTGATTGTTATTGTGTGGGAGTTATCAGGCAACATTTTTATATTTACATAGAAAGTTTTCATACTAGCTGATAATAAAGAAGACAAATTACATAAAGGAAGAATATGGGGAGAGAAATAGGACAGCTCTCTGATTAATCTACAAAATATGTAAATTTATATATATACACCTTCCCAAACATCTAAAGAAGACACCACTCTACTGGTAATACATGCATCCTCAAACTCTAGGTAAGTTATTTTTACAGATGAGAGTTTGGATCAGAGTATGTCAACTATTGTTTGCTTTAACCAAAAATCAATAAATAAGCATATAGTTTGGGGCAATGAAAAATATACACTCACATACCTAAAATGAGAGAATAACAAAAACAACCTTACAAAGACATCCCATCACATGACATGATCAATGCATGGTTGTTACCAGAATCAAAGCAATTTGCACACAGATAAAAAGTTATATTTCCAGAAAAAGAGTAGAAGTTATCTTCCTAATGGACTCACTGCATTCCAAATTGAGCCTGATTTTCAGTTCAGAAAAGACAAGGTATGAATGCTGAAAACTTCATTAATGTTTTGTCAATTTCTTATGCTTCAAGCAATTTCACTTTAGCTTTTATATGTCTAAAAAGCAGAGGTTACTGATTTTATACAGTATTAAGTTAAAATAAAGTTCCAGGTATATTTCCAAAGCCCTCTCATTTCTACATATGTGAATGATGTGAGGCTTTATACATTGTGAATTACTTAATCTAATTCATTGAATTTGTGAGAAACTGTCTTACCATTAATTAAAAATACATACTTTTTCAGAATCATGTTACCTTCAAAAGTTCGATTAATTTAACTTTGGTTCAGAGTAAATGACTATCCATTATTTTTTGACATTAAATAATTATATCTTATTGAAATATTAATATGGATCCTACTTACATTATAATTAATTGTCAGTTATATAAATATTAATTATAAGGAAATTATTTTGATTTGTCTTGTCAAGTTAATAACTTTAACCCAATGAAAAATGTGGGTGGCTATTATATACAAAGTCCTATGTAAGTACCTGGGAGGAAACCTCGTGAACTGATCACTTTAGATGATGATCTTAGAACATGAAGTCCATGGCTTTCATTTTTTCATCTTCCATTTGCTCTTACTGAGTGAGGGGGCTTCATATTCCAGCTAGAACCTCTTCCAAGCAAGGTTTCCAGGTGGCTCTTGGAGCAGAGTCCTTCCTGTCTAGTCAATGCATGTAACATGACCAAAACAATCAATTGTTGTTGGGTACAAGTGATAGTGGAAGCCAGGCATATAATGATCTACGTTATGTACTAACAAGCCATTTGATGAGATTTCATTGGCATCTCATGCATCCTGTATGACTTTAGAAGAAGAGGTTGGAGCATGGGCCTTTCGTTGTATCTATTTATTGGTAGCTCTAGAAGCAGAGGTAAAAGGGAATAAAGAGATTCCAGAAGACTGGAATGTTGTAAGATTGGAAAAGTCAACTGTTACAGAGCTACAACAATTCTGAGTTTGACAGAGAAAGACTTTTAGCAACTGAATTCCAAGTAAGCATGTCAACTGTTTATACTGCTCTAGGGGCCCAGCGCACAAAATTCATGCACTCGGACGTGGGGGTCCCTCAGCCCGGCCTGCACCCTCTTGCAATCTGGGAGTCCTTGGGGGATGTCTGAGTGACGGCTTAGGCCTAGGCCTGAGCTGTCAGTTGGACATCCTTAGTCCTTAGTGCTGCAGCAGAGGTGGGAGAGGCTCCTGCCACCACTGCTGCGCTCCCCAGCTGTGATCCTGGCTTCTGGCTGAGTGGCGCTTCCCCTGTGGGAGTGCATTGATCACCAAGCAGCTCCTGTGTTGAATGTCTGCCCCCTGGTGGTCAGTGCGGGTCATGGCGACCAGTAGTTCAGCAGTTTGGTCAATTTGCATATAGGCCTTTTATTATATAGGATTAGATAAATATCAGAATAAAGGTGGCACTAAGCAAACTATTTCTTTTGTCTCAGGGCAAAGATTAGATGAGTGGCATGCCTCAACTCAAAAGACAATGTCTGCAATGGAGTTCCCTTTAAGTACAAAGAGAAAGGTATAAGAGTGATCAGGCAAATGATTACAGTCGATATGAAAATTATCTCAAGTAAACAGTGGGATGATTACTGGACTATAGGACAGAAAAGAAGCCAATGGAACAAAAACAGAATTGTTGTTGAGAATATTGTCCTATTTAAAAATTAAAACAAAGAAACAAACAAACAAAAATGACTTGGAGCCTGAACAAAAAAACTCTGTGATTGTTTAAGACTTGGTATTACCCTTGATGCAGTAACACAGAGCTCTGAATGGCTAAAATTAAAGAGGCTGGCAACATCCATGTTATTGGGGAACTGGCATCAATAAACCTCACACAATATTGGCTGGAATGTACATTGGTGCACCCTCTTTGAAAAAAAAAAAAGTGCTACACACACACACACACACACAGACCTGAATTCTTAAAACAAATATTTCACTTTAATCCCTAAAGCCATTTTTTTTTAATTCACAAAGGCATAAAAGTGCTGCTGAGTCATAGTGAATTTTATGTGAACCTGAGAAGATAACTTCCAATTCATATTTTAAACAGCTAAATTAAACTGGTGGCATGGCTATTTTTTAAGTGAAATGGAGACAGCACTGTTCTTGCCAGTTTGTAATTCTTTCTATTCCAGTGGCTCATGCACAACTGTGTGTATGTGTGTGTACATGTGTGTTTGTACCTTGTGGCCAAGAATTTAATATGTATGTTTTCAGGTCTCCTGGAAATTTATAGATAAAATCAAACCCTGATATTTTTAATAGTTCATTTTAATACTAAGTTTATATAAAGCAATTTTCACAACCTACACTGAGTGGCCAGATTATTATGATCTCTGAATGCATAATAATCTGGCCACTCAGTGTATATCCTATATAATAAAAGGCTAATATTGTCCTCTTGACCAGGAGTTCGACCAGCAGGCAGGCTGGCCGGACCCCACCCATGCATGAATTCATGCACAGGGCCTCTAATATATATCTATGTGTACACACACACACACACACACACACACACACATTGAGTGGCCAGATTATTATGCGTTCAGAGATCATAATAATCTGGCCACTCAGTGTATATACCATAGTATATAGAATAGTACAGTAGCGTAGAGTAGAGTAGAGCAGAGTACAGTAGGGTAGAGTATATCTGTGTCCTCTAACTGAATTCTACCTGATATACTCTTTTAACTGGAGTATTTCAGGTATCCCTCCAGTATTCAGTATTCAGTCAGGACAACAGCAGGCCATTACAAGACTTTGCCACAGTCCAGCCTATTCCATTCATGGGCAAAACCCAGCCACTAACAGGGAACTCTGATAGGTTCTTGTCTCTGGTAAAGCTAATACTACCTATCTAGATACACTTGGTGCACAACAGAGAAAATGCTATAAAATACACCCAGGTGAAATGGCATTCTGTATAATAATATTCTGCATCCCATTATGCAGCTTCAAAATTAATATTCTCATTATTTAGAAGAAAATCCAACGTTCAATAAAAAAGTTGGGTGATCAATTTCTAGCTTATAATCAGTAAATTAGTGAGTCTGCTGAAAGATTTCCATCACACATAGCAAGCAAAAAAACAAAACAAAAAACACACACACACACAAAGCTCTTTATTTCAGAGAGTGCAAATTCATCCTTCAAGTCTAAGGTCAAGTTCAAGTCTGCTGTGATGTCAGCCTTGCATCCCTTAGGTAGACTTCAATGATAATCTCTAATCAATGATTATATTCATTTTCACTTGTGTTTATTGGCTTTGCCATTGACTGTCAATATCCTCCTAATGAGGGCTCTGGCTTTTCATCTCCTTAGTTCAAAGGGCCTAACATAGTGCCTGGGACTCAGGAAGGACTCAAAAACGAATAGTGGATGCACAGGAGATAGCTATCTCAGGTTATCAGGTCACAAGAATACTCTTTTCTGACCCAAGAGCAGTATTTCTGGTGTGGTGAGAGCAGTGGTTACAACACCCCTCAGAGACAGGATGATGTTAATCAGTTTTATGGTAGCCAGACCAGTAATTACCGTCCAAGAAATCCTTCCAAAATCTTCTAACCATAGGGCATGTGATGACCTTTTGTGTTGCACATGCTCTTCTTTTGAAATATCGTTTATTCCAGTTAATATTCTGCTCATGTTTCTACACACCCACCTTCTCCTTTAACAAAGATGGAAAAGAATGTACTTTCTCCCAGGATCAACTTCTGAAGTTTTAACTTTGAAATAGTAACTCTTACATTTACCTACAGAGGACTTCTAGGTAAGTATAAGATGATTTTTTTTTCTTTTGTTTCTTTTCCCTGGTACCTTCCTTTCCCATTAGTTTATATCATCCCATTTCATCGGACTACAACCACATTTTAAAAATCAAATGTGTTCTATGTATTTTGTTTGTAATTTCTCAGTGATTCAAGAACCACAATATTTTTAGCACAGTCTTCCGGTCACATCTCACCATGCTATTCTTCACCTGGCTGCACATTCCATATGATATATATTCTTATTTTCTTCCTGTTAACTTCTGCTTGAAGTTAAGGATCATACAGTTCAGTTTGATTTCTGTACCCTGTTTTCTCTGCCTTTCTCTAAGGCTGTTGATGCTGAGAAATTGTCAGATTCCTTTCTATCACTTAACAATATTTTTCTGCCCCGGTCTCCTTTTATTTATTTTTACTTATTTTTTTAAAGATATATATTTTATTGATTTCAGAGAAGAAGCGGGGGGGAGGGGAGAGAGAGAAAGAGAGAGAGAGAGAGAAACATCAACGATGAGTGAGAATAATCAATTAGCTGCCTCCTGCATGGTCCCCTGCCCCCCATACTGGGTATTGAGCCTGCAACCCAGGCATGTGGCCTGACTGGGAATCGAACCCTGATCTCCTAGCTCATAGGTCAACGTTCTACCACTGAGCCACGCCAGCTGGGCCTCAGTCTCCTTCATTCATCCTCCTGTCATTGGTGGTTGTGTTATTGATCTTGTTTCTCCTATTTCTTCACCTACTGGTAAACTTAATCTTTTAATATCCATCTACCAACATACATTTTAAGGCATTTTCCCATTAGAAATCTGTATTATATGGATATATTCCTCTCCCGTACATTCCCCTTTAGACCCATTCTTCTTAATAATAAATAAAGAAAACATTTTCTTGCACAACATGAAATATGTTTGCTATGAAGCAAAGTATAATATTGAATGCCTGGGGTTTTCTTAGGAGGAAGGAAAGGAAGTAGAGAATCTTAAAAGTAAGACAAGGATGGAATTAAAGAGTAGCAAGTCAATAGGAAATCTATCAGAGATGTTCAAATGAAAAATTTTTTGCAAGTGATAATCATCTTCATGGGATCATTTCTTTTAAATGGAAATGATTTTCTGCACAGTGCTGAATGCTTTATTTTTATTGCTTTTGTTTGATAAAAGAGAGGGGGAAAAACTTTCCTTAGAAAACTTTGCAGCAACTTATAAGAAAATAGGGTTTGTTTTAACCCTTGAAGAGAGCATTAAGCTCCCTATTATTTTTTTAAAATATATTTTACTGATTTTTTTACAGAGAGGAAGGGAGAGGGATAAAGAGTTAGAAACATCGATCAGAGAGAAACATCCATCAGCTGCCTCCTGCACACTCCCTACTGGGGATGTGCCCACAACCGAGGTATATGCCCTTGACCTGAATCGAACCTGGGACCCTTGAGTCCACAGGCTGATGTTTTAGCCACTGAGCCAAACTGGTTAGGGAGCTCCCTATTATTTAAAGTTATCTCATCAAAATAGTAACATTATCTTTGTCAATTGAATTGAAGAATATAATAATTATTAAATTATATATCAACAGTAACTTCAAAAGAAATTTTATGGAAATTCTGTCTTATGTTTATCATCTCAAACCACGTACATTCAGAATTTTTTCATACTAATGCAATGGTGCCTTCAAATTATGTATATTAGTAAGTCTATACTTTTATACCTTTGATATAAAATCCTCAACTTCTTTATCAAATGAATATTTACTAGAGTTTCAATTACTAGAAAGCCAGCAAAAAAAAAACATTGACATATGTCCATAATTTTTAAATTAAAATCCAAGGTTTTTCTATTATGAAATAAAGCAAACAAGTCCTTACTTAATTTCATTCAAATCCGCTTTGGCTTTTGTGCGAATAGGATGAAATTAAATTATATTGTGTTGTGATATGTTAAATCCTGGGGTAGGTGTTTTCTTATTACCTCTTACAATTCTCTCGCTAACTTTAGGAAGCAATATAATAACGCCCATTTTGAACGGGAAAACCAGTTCTGAGAGTTTAAGTAACGTATCCAGGTTCCTGTAACGAAGTAGACACTCTCCGTTCAAAACCAGGAAGGCTGTCCTTCAAAGCCAAGTTCTTCCCTCCCTGCAGCACCAATGGTTTGTGTTTGTTCCCAGAGTGTCATTATACTTCCAAACTATTCCTGGTGATCTTCCTATGTACTGTTTTGAGCAAATAAGCAATTAATAAAAGCTGTACTAGCATTTCCCAAAGTATGTACCTTCTGCTTTGATGTAACATCGAATTTCCTTAAAATGAACTCCCCTGATTTAATGTCCTCATATTTACTAGGAAATAAAGGTAGTGCCTCACCTAACTCGCCATACCCTTTTCAGGATCACATTACATTTATATATGTTGACCTTGGAGTGCCATGATACACCTCTCTCCTCCCTGCTTCTGAGCAAATTCAGAACTCAGACCTAAAAGGTGAGCACTAAAACAAAGATTCCATCTTTTAGGACTGGGCTGAAGATCAGAGATTGGAATCGAAGCCAACAAAAAGACCTGCTCCTGTATCTGGATGTTAGCACCAGCTAGGGAACTGAGGAGAGCCGGTAAGGGACCGAAATGTATGAACACGGAGCCTTGCAGTCTTGTCTCACTCTCTGACACAGAGACGCAAGGATTGGCTACATAGAGATGTGGCGTTTGGCCGGCCTCCAGAGGTAGAGCATTAGCCCAGTCATTTATGGGGCAGAGAAAAAGAATGCGACTCTTTCTGCACCAAATGAGACGATGCCATAAATCCGGGCCAGGCACTGTGGTGGATCTGGCGAATTCTTTCCCACTATCAATCCTCTTCTTATGGAATTAAAAAAAAAATCAAGCTGAGAAATGGCTACGACGCTGACGCCTCTGCTTCAGCAACTTGACAATGTGACAAGGTGGGACCAACAGCATAGGGACAGAAGCTGTGACTGATTTGGGGTTTTGTCCTCATACTCCCCCTCCCTTCAAGCCACTCCACACATAGGCTGGAGGCAGAAGTAAGGCATCTTTGATGCGAAGCCTAAGGATGGAGAGGAAGGAGTCTGGGAACCACATGCTTTGAATATCGGCCCTGGATCATCAGCCCCATGTTCAGGGTAATATAATTTGTCATGTTAAAAGCAGGCTATTTTGGAGGTTCTTGTTATAGCAGCTCAGTACATATACTAACATATGGAAGAACAATGAATCTTGCTCTAATATCTCAATCAGGTAAGTCACCTATTCTCCCGTGAGCAAGAGTCATTGATATAACACCTTTCCCAAAGACAAAAGTCCTACCATTTAGGATGGATTTTATATTTAAGTAACAGGACATTTATCAGCTTGGGATTAAGAGGGCTAATGAATAGCAGCACTTTCTTCTGCCTGAATTCTGAGGCAATGGGTAGAAATAGGCAGACAAGCGCATGGTTAACACAGTATTGTCAGAAGACCAGGTCTTTCTGCTCTGGAACATCAGAATCAGATAGATTGGTCCAGCTACAGGGGGCCATGTGAAACAACATGTCTCCTTGGAGAAAATCATGTTTCCTGTGGACAAGTATTTCCTAAGACAATTATGATGGAGTGGGCTGCTCGGGTATCCAAGTCTTTGTTCCAGTTACACCAGTCCTGCAAGTGAGGCCTCCTTCCCCAGAGATGAGTGAGCTACAGAATCAAAGGAGACCAGGCCCGTTATACTATAACTCTCCTTACAGCTAGAAATATGACATGCCCAGAATGATAACCCAAGATTCTAAAAGGATTCCAATATTCCAAAGCTCTTTTTCTTTCGGCCGATACCCTCGAAGCATTAAGCCTGTGGCCAGATAGAAATGTTGCATGCTGGAGAAGCTGAGGAGTCTTTTTAAGATTCTTTTGAGGTCTTCACATTCATCTGAACTAACTCCTCAAGGAGTATGGATGGACAAGATAGATTGTGTCTCTATAGGGTGGGAAAACACATGAAATGATGTGTTTATTATATTGACGTCATGAATGCTTAGTTCAAGTCTGAAAAATCTAGTTGCCATTTCATTTCTCCTCTCGGATGATATCTACCTTTGTTTTCAAATAGGTTGCCATGGCGGTTCGGCTGTGAGAATAGAAGTCAGCATGAGAACAATGATTCTAAGCAGGAGCTGTGGTGGTTTTGGACTGTCAACTTGGCTAAGGGAGAATTATGTTTCCCAGAATTCCTTTCCCTCTATGAATCCAAGGCAGAATTGGCCAAGAGAGAAATATATCGATGAGATTAGAGAGAAGCAGCATGCTTATTCTCTACAGGTTCTGGAGGCAGAGAGAGAGACAGATGCAGGTACAGCCAGTGGGCTGGAGCTTCCCTCAATCTGGTTGGAGAAAAATGCAAAGTGCTGTCAAGTTCACGCTCATCCTCACTTCCCCATTCTGCCTTATGTGTAACTCTCCTTCCGGGTGACCAATATCATGCTGTGGCATCAGATTTACAGAAAGTAAATATGGAAAATTTTTGATTACTCATCTCTGCCTTCTTCACATAGAAGAGAGTTGAATATTGAAGAAATATATGTAAAGGTTCAGAGCTTACAAAGTGATGACATTCTGATGAAAGTCTTAATGAAGTCATGGCAAATCAAATATTATTTTCTTAGCATTATGACTCTGTAATAGCATTAGCTATTGTTTAAGAAAATAAAATAATTTTTATAAAGAACAATAATGTATGCAAAGAGAACTTTAGCTCTGACAGTAAAGTACTGGGAAGTCATCATTGCCATCCTCACAAGAAAAAATATGAACACATTGAAAATCAATGAATTTTTTCTTGATCCATCAGAGAAGCGAGGTCACAGGATAAATGGCAGAAAGACAAAGACAAAAAGAAAATCTTGAAAAATGCCAGAGAGAAAGGACCTTATTTATCAGAAAACATAAAAAATAATTACACTGAACTCTTCCTCTGAAACCAGGCAGACAAGAGCAGACTAAAATCTGTGAAGTGTTGAGAAAATATGCCACCAACATAACATGTTATGCTAAGTTAAATTATCCTTCCAATGTCAAGGAGAAATAAAATGTTCTCAGATAAACAAAAAAGTAAAACAAGATCTTTTACTTTTTTATGCTTAATAATAATGGCCTAATACATAACTGTTTGTTCAAAAAGTAATAGGAACAACATACTGGGTGATCTTGGTATATGAATAAAAGTGAAATAAATGACAATGGAGATACAGGGATAGGAGGGGGAAATTGGGGATACTCTATTATAAGGTACCTATAGAATCTAGCAAGTGGTATAGCAACTATTAAAAAATCTAAAAGAAATGTAACATGTTAAGAAAGAGGAGAAAATAAGGTTAAAATTGCTCAGTTAAAACCTGGGAAGGCAGAAAAAGAGAGGGAGATAATGTAGTCTCTTTGGGGGAATCAAACCAGTATGAACCATAAACTTGCTTTAAAAATGTTTCTGTTGTGATTTAATTTTGAACAAATAATGACTTTAATTCAGTCAATAATTTTATTATTATTATGAGGCAACACCTATTAAAAATTCAGGAAAGGGAGCCCAGCTAGCATGGCTCAGTGGTTGAGCATCGACCTATGAACCAGAAAGTCACAGTTCGATTCCCGGTCAGGGCACATGCCCAGGTTGTGGGATTGATCCCCAGTATAGGGCGCGCAGGAGGCAGCCAATCAATGATTGCCTATCACCATTGATGTTTCTATTTCTCTCTCCCTCTCCCTTTCTTTCTGAAATCAATAAAAATATATTTTTAAAAACTTTAAAAATAATTCAGGAAGTAGAGACTTACTGCTAAATAATTGTCATAGACAGTAAGTGCCTTATTTCTGAAGAACGTGTACTGATTTGGGAAGCTTTTAAAGTCATGATTCTGGATGAAAGTATCCAAACTGACTTGGTTAGACTTTTTAAGAAGGAAAAGAAAAAATGCTTTAAAATAAAAGTGTAGAGGAGAAACAAAGGCAGTAGAAATATAAGGGGTTGTTCATTGCAAAGTGAAAAACCATTTTGCTCAGATTACATCGAATTATGAAGGGTCTTTTAAACCTTGCTTAACTATGCTAAGACATTTCAGCTCCTTGGGATAGTAAATTTTGACATATTGATTTTGCAGGGGAGAGCATGTTAACAGCACTTTACAGTACACGTAAAAATCAATATTTTACAATAATGATGCTTCCTTATACTGGAAAGAAGATAAAATGTGAGCTATGGGAAAATTCCAGTTTGGAGATAAGTGAACCCTCTTCTCAAGGAAGTGGGGTTACGGGGCGGGGGGAGCAGTCCCCACAGAGATGAATCTCAGTGAATGGACCAGAAAGCAGGACACTTTTCTTCCTAAGACCACGAGTTGGAGTTTATATATATGGATATGTGGGTGAGTGTCAGTCTTAGGGAGGCATAGACAAATAAAAACAGAAACACATATTAAGAATGAATTGAAGGCATGAGGACAAAAAAAACGATGTTTGACTTAGTAGAATAAGATAGAGAAAGAAAATTGGGGAGTATTTCAAGAAGTAACCATTGACCTACATTTGAGTAGGAAGAATTGGTTAGGATTTTACTTCTAACTTCAGAATGATTACATACCGTGACGAGCAGGGTACTCCTTCCAAGCTTTGCCACTGCTCACAATTAAGTGGTTACCATTATTCATAAAACAACAAGGTGACACCTAAATAGCATTTAAATGAATATCGTCCAATGTTCATAGAAACCAATATATTTTATTGTACTTACTGTTATGGCATTTTGCTTTGCTATGATCAATCCTCTTTACTGGGTATGTAGTATGCATGCCTATTGATAAATAGAAAATTGTGTAAGAATTAAAGTATTTCAAGAGTGTTACTCAGCATTCTCAAGTCAACATGAATATTCAATACAAATATTGACTAAAAAATTACTGTTATAGAGTTCATGTCAGAATATTATCCTATAGCCAACAAGAGAGAAATCTGTATGCTAGATGCTCAACTTTATAATTTTTCAAGCAACTCTGGAGTGAATATATTTATGTTGTACAAAAATAATTCCATGGAATAAAGATTTACCAGCATTTTGGGATTTTGCTTGTCTAATTAATGGATGTTGCATAGTTTTGCAATTTAATATTTCATTGTCTAAAAGATTTGTTTAAATGGCATTGTTTAGTCTATTGAATTGAGCCAGATAGCTTAATGATGTTTACATAGTCCTCCAAAATCAATGAAATTCCTAAGACAGAATGCAATTAAACAAAAATGCATTAAGGATGTTATTCCTATATTCATTACTTCTATAGCTATAAAAACTCTCTTCATTTAAAAGGCTTGCAAATAAAAGTTACTTAGAGTATAACATATTTTTCCAAATTCTAGGCCAAATAAAGAAACAGTATTAAATGTAGGAATTACACGAGACTAATAACACTTATTAAACCAAATATATAATGTCCCAGAAAGCAATGAGACTTGTTGAACATGACAGAGCAGGTTGAAAACAGAGATCTGATTTTAACAACTGTTTTCTACCCATTGTGCCATTCTATCATGAGATTATAGCCCTAGAGAGAAAGACAAAAACAACATCATTGTGAGATTTATAAAAAAAAGAAAAAAAGAATATAGGTGAAGATACAGAGAAATGCTGACACTGAGAATAAACAACTTAACAATAGTTAAATAGTTTTGTAGGCCTAATTATTTCAGTAAAAGAGAAGTCAAGCTAATCTAAAACAGAGCTTGTAGAAAGTGAAATGCAAGTCACAACCGGTATCATGTCAGCGGTAGAGAAATGGAAGTGAAGGACAATTATGCCAGCACTGAGTCCTTCGTAACTAAGATTCCACAACCTACATGCAAACAGAAAACAAACTGAAACTGACTAGTTTTCTTTTACAGATTTAATTACATGTGAACAAAACGGAGTCTAGAGTCGCCATGGAAGATCAAGTGAACCTACAAAGATACCAGTGGACTAACTGACGGCTGAGGCTATGTGACTTGTTGTTTATGTAAAAGTGTGACACAGTTCCTATAAAAATAAGATTATATGAGAAATGATAGACACTAATAGCCGGAATTAGAAATTAGAAACCTAAGATACTGTACACATATGTTGTTCAGCCATGAAGAAGGACATCCTGCCATTTGTGACAGGATGGACAGACCTTGAGGGCATTACATTGAGACAAGTCAGACAGAGAAAGACAGTGTATGGTATCACTCACATGAGGGATCTAAAAAAGCCAAACTCATAAAAACGAAGTAAAATGGTGGTTGCCAGAGACTGGGGAATGAGGTAGGAGCAGTGAGAGTGAACATATTTTGAATGTATACATTGAAGTCACCAGCATTAATACCAGGTGTTTTACAAAAAATACTGTGCACCAGCTGCTTGAATCTTCAAGAAAGATTAGAAATTGCATCCATTTGCCTTATGTTTGAGAGAGGTGACAGGCAAATATTATCACTTTCAAAAGAGAAAGGATAGATGATCAATAGTAGCTGACTGAGTACTTGCAATCAATAATGGACAGCAGAGAAAATTCTCCTTCTGTTTATAAACCCACATACATGGAGGAGAAAGAGAAATAGCAGGGTTCGCTGAAGAGAGTTCAACCCCAATTTCATAGGGTATGGGGGCGGGGAATCCTTTTTGGGATGTGTGTTGGAGACAGAATAATTTCTTCAGTAAATAATGAAATCAAAGAGCAATGAGGTAAATAGAAAAAAAAAACAACCCAAGGATGCATTGGCTCAAGCAAAGACATTTCAAACACATGAGTAATTCATAGGACAGACACTGTCTAGGCTCATTAAAGCAAGTGGGAAAACACAAATGAGAAATGGTCCTTTCAGCGTTTCGCAAAACCTGACACACTCCCAGTCAGTTGCACACTCCATAAATGGTTGATGAGGAGGCTGAAATTGGAATGTGTGTGCAAGCATGTGAATATGATTCTTCCTTTGGAAACTATTTTTATATGTTTTTATTGATTTTAGAGAGAGAGGAAGTGAGGATAGAAAGATAGAAACATCGATGAGAGAGAGACATGGACTGGCTGCCTCCTACACACCCCTACTGGAGACCAAGCCCACAACCCAGGCATGTGCCCTGACTGGGAATGGAACTGGGGACCTCTTGGTTGATGTGTTGAACTCAACCACGGAGCCCCACCAAATGAGTTGCAAACTATTTTTCATGTAAGTTAATGACTGTTCATATTTTCATTATCAACTTTATCTCTTTTTCATGTAAATTTAGAAGTCGGAGCAAGCCCTCTACAAGCTCCTGGCTTTTCATTTCTCTGCCTTCCGGACCCATCTGACTGGTCTGAACCTTTCCTCACCTTGCAGAACCAGAACGGCATCCCGTGTAAGATGTGCTTCACCAGCCCTTAAGGTCATGTTGCTGTCTATGGACAATGTGATTTTACATGCCAAGGACTCAGATGAGAAGAGGAAAGACAGAATGGTAGGATAATTATTTTTCCCTTTTTTTCCTACAGTGTAGAGTATTATTTACTTTTTATATTCTAAACTAATGGCACTGATTACAAAATTAGAGCCAGCAGGCATGGCTCAGTGGTTGAGGATCAACCTATGAAGCAGGAAGTCATGGTTCAGTCCCAGTCAAGGTGCATGCCCGGGTTGCGAGCTTGATCCCCAATAGGGGGTGTGCAGGAGGCAGCCTATTGATGATCCTCTCTCATCATTGATGTTTCTCTCTCTCTCTCCCTCTCCATTCCAATCTGAAATCGATAAAAAATATATTTTAAAAAACTAGATATCAAACTTCCATGGTCCTTGCCTAATTTTGGATATCTTCAGAGGATTTTTTTTTCCATTCACTGATGAACAACTGAAGTGATTATTTCTCAAAGGGAACGTATGCATCCAACTAACGTGTGCATTTAAAAAGGACACAGGCATCTCTCCAGTCATTGTCACCATCCTTCAGTTATCAACTTAACTGCCCTCCGTGACGTGTGTCGTCTGCTTCACTGCCGCGAGGAGCATGAAGGCCGCAAAGCCACCCCGGCCAGCACTCCTGCTTATTCTCCCTGTGACTCAGCAAGAAGTAGCCAGGAGTCGCGTCACACAGAGGTCCGAGCATCCATCGGACACAAACTGTTCTTTCGCGATGTGCTTTCCTGATGGCAAAAACACCGAATGTGAACTGATCTCTTTTGGTCTGTTTGGTATATAGATATTCTAGCAAACGCAGGAGCCCTGGGAGGTTCATAATAGAATGTATCATTCTCATAGTAGGGAATGTCTCTCTCCTTCCTCCCTAATGTTTATTCCTTGGCTGTTTTGCTCAGTAATTGTTAGCCAGCCATTCCACTTCGTGTGGAGAGGCACTTACATATATGAGGAAAAGGGGGAGTGAAAATTATTATTCAGTTAAACCTCTAAAGATGACTTATTTTTTACCAAATTAATTTTTCTCAGAGCATCCTCTGTCTTCCTTATTTCCACCTAAATTGGAAGCAGTATAGTATGTGATCATATATATAAATAAACGCCCTTCCTTATTATTACCAAATTCTAAAAATGATGGAATGCTTATTTGAACAGCTTCCACCTATGAAAGGTTTGTTATTGAAAATCCACCTAAAAAAATACGTCTTGTGGAACGTGTTATGTATTTTATATAGTTTAAATTATTTTTTTCTTCCAGTTGGCTTCTATCGTTTATGTCTTGTAATGCTGATTTTCTATTTTGTTATCACACTTGATCAAATACTAAATTATATGTTCCTGGAAGGAATGGGCTCCAGTGTCTTCATTTTTTCTCTTATGTGTGTGTTTTCAGTGCCAAGCATGGGACCTGACATTCAGTAAGAATTCATTAAGTATTTGTGTCTTTAGTGTTAAGACATATTTTAGTTTTGAATCACCTGAGCATTTTGCATGAGCTAGTAGATATTTAGACGACCATAGTATACTTACTAAGCAAGTTGATATTGTCTATATTGGCAGGAAGGCTGGTTTAGATAGACACGTGTATCTGCATATCAAAGCAAAGTCACACACTGCCACACCTACTAACATAAAGTTTGCAATTGTCTATAACTCTAAAGGAACTATGTAGGTTGTTTTGTTTATTTATCTATTTATCTATTTATGTTTTATTTATCTTTATTGTTGAGAGTATTACAGATGCCTCTCACTTTCCCGCCATTGTCCTCCTCCACCTCATTCCCACCCCTCCCCAGGCCTTCACCACACTATTGTCTGTGTCCCTGGGCTATGAACGTAAGTCCTTTGGTATTTTATAAAGCTAAAAGATGGTTAAAGATCATGAGAAGGCATCTCTAAATAAAATAAAGAGGAATACAGTAAGTTAAAAAAAAGGTCATAGGAAGAGACTTTAGAATTTTTTGTTTCCAAGCTTTTATGGGATGAAAGTATACCCATAAGACCTGATATCTCTCCTTCAAGTGTATGAATTCATAAAATTAAAGTATACTAGTAAAATCAGAACCTTTGACTATCTCACACGGTCAGTTTCTTTTATAAAATATAGTGATAACAGCAAGATCTCCCAGGATTACTTTGGGATATATGCATATATACACACACATATTTATTAATATGTCATATTATATAGTGATGGAAGGTATCAGATATTAATGGCCCACAAAAAGAAAAAAAATAATTTAACTCCAAGGACAAGCGTTTCCTGTTTGGGGGTGAAAGGTAGTCTTCTTATTGTTTCCAAGAACAGTTTCTTCTGCCATGATAGAAGCTGGGCTCTGAGAGGTCAGGAAAAGGTCAGCAGTGCCCTTGAAATGGTCCTTGAATGTCCTCATGGTGCAAAAAGAACCTGCCCAGAACTTGTGGAGGTTCCCAAGACATGGTGGCCTTTGTCTTCTATATTACCTTGGTAATCTAGGGAGCTCTTGAAAACAACGTGAGCTCCTGAATATTGTAACAATATTTGCGTATCATGCCTATACGATTTAATGGTGCAATTCTAGGCTCTTCTTAAGGGGCTTTCCCTTTATGGCCTATATAGTTTTAAAATGACAATGACAATTATGCCCCCCTTGCTAATTGTAACGATGTCCAATCATATAGTCATTACTCATAATTATTTGTTTTTAAAATAAATCTTGAGATACTTGGAATAATAACTATTTTTTTATTTCTATACAAATCAATTTTAATACCCAGTGGTTTTATATGCTGCTTAGGAACATTATGAATATGTATTTTTCCTAAGACTTACCTGACCATGCATTTGAGATGACATCACATAAAAATTTGATTTACATAGATACTTAAGTTGATTTCCTAAACGTAATTAGGAATGATTTTTATGATGATCTTTTAAGAGGTTGTTGCATTTAAAAATATTTCTCATGGTATTACCAGACAGAGATTTAATGTTCAAGTGCTTGGAAAAAATGTCATCAACAGCTTCCAGACATTAAGCTAAACTATGTACTTTATTATCACAGCAGTGGGAGGACTGTCCCGGTATCGGTGGCTCCACATTTTATCTCTTGCATTTTCCCTTTTGCTCAGCATGCCCAAATGATACTCCTTCTACTATGGAGTATTACAGCAGGGAACGTCAAGAAATTCGTTTTTAACACTTTAATGGCCCAAGTTGCATGAAGACAAATAATTTTATTATGATTGGGAAAGTATAATTTTCTTATGAAAGATTAGAAACATTTTTAAAAGAGATCAGAACTGATGATTCCACAGCCTAATTCTATCTAATCTCTAAAAATATATAAAACTATTCTAGATACAAGAATATGAAAGTTCCACAACTTACTTGTGATATTAGCGAGCTATCTTAATTAACCAAACTTGAAGATAATTTAAAAAAACATAACTATAGACTCATATGACTTATAAGTATGTATATAAAAATTATAAGTAAATATAGCAAAAAGGACCTTATTTTAAAAGACACAAATAATAATAAGAATTGTCATGGAGCATTTTTAATTGTGGCCTTGAATTAATTATGCTGCCCTCTCTCAGATTGAAGAGAGAATATAACAAAGGTTTCTCATTGGCAGATTATGTGGAAGAGATGTATAGGCCACTGACATAAGATGAAGTCTGGGGAACATACAGGCAACTGATTCCCTGACATGTTCTTACACTCTACCCAACGTGTGTGTGTGTGTGTGTGTGTGTGTGTGTGTGTGTGTGTGTGTGTGTGTATGTACAAGCAATTCCAGAGAATTTGCAGAAAATAAATGAGCTTCAATAAAATGTCTCTTTGGCATTACAGCCTTACTCCTTCCATCCCCCTTATTAACTTTATTCTCTTGGTATTGATTGGTTAGGATATAAAAGAATTGTATCCGCCAGAGGGTTTAACAAAAAACAAATTAAATTGGGAGAGCAAAGGCCCAACTTTCAAAGTTCTGAGTTTTGTTTTAAATAGTGCACTAGATTGCAAATGAAAGCATCAGTGTAGTTGAATTTCAAAAGACTCTAAGAGACTGCTGAATTCTTAAAAATAGCGTCTTACATCATTCAAGACATTATTTGGATGGCTTCTTGGGACTCTGTATCGCTGATCACATTGGGTAAAGGTTTATCAAGTTCTTGACAGTTTCAAAGAACCAGCTATTGGTTTAAGAGCTTGAACCCCAAGAAGGATTCAGCATGCCATTGCTGACTTTTTAGATGAATGGGGGCAACATTCAAGAATGAGAGAACAGCCACAAATAGCTGAGAGTAAGTCCTTGTCAATAGCCTACAAGGGGTCCCAGAGTTGAAAGGAACAGAATTCCGTCAGTAAGAGGCATAAGCTCTGAAGAGGACCCTGAAGCTCCAGATGAGTAATCAGTGGACTGACACCCCGATTTGACTTATGAGACCCTGAGCCGAGAATCCAGGAAAACCAACCTTGTGATACCAGACTTCTGACTCACAGTACTGGAGGTGGGGGTCATAAATGGGTGATGTTTTAAGCCACTAAATTACGGCAATTCGTTATGCAGCAATATAAAATGAAAAGAAAGATGAGGCAGCCTGCCTGGCATGGCTCAGTGGTTGAGCATTGGACCTATGGACCAAGGAAGTCACAGTTCGATTCCCGGTCAGGGCACATGCCTGGGTTGTGGGCTCGATCCCCAGTAGAGGCCATGCAGGAGACAGCTAATCTATGATTCTCTCCCATCATTGACCTGTCTATCTCTCTATCTTCCTTACTCTCTGAAATCAATAAAAATATATTTTTTAAATAAAGAAAGACAATGTAAAGCCACAGTAACCAAGATAGTGTGATATTGGTTTAAGGACAGACATATACCTCAAGGAAACAGAGAAGACAGTCTAGCCATGTAAGAAAATGTTTATATATACAAATCAACAGTCAAATAACTTTCTAAACCAGTGCCCAAACAAGTCAACCAGTACAGGAAAATCTGTTCAAGAAATGACACTGGGAACAATTTGATATCTGTATGTTGAATTAATAACTTGACCCATACATAATTCCTTACTCAAAACCAATTAGGGGTGACTGAAAGATTTAAACATACAACTAAAATAATAAAGCTCCTCAGAGAAAAGAAAGGGCAATTTCTTTGTGCCTCAGGATGGGCAAAGATTTCTCAGTGAGGATATCGAAAGCCGAACCCAGATGGCTTATCAAATCCTCTCATTACCAAGGGTATAGCTATTCCAATGGACCCGCCCTTCACTCAGGTTCATCAAACATAGCTTCATAGTTCACAGAATTTTTTTTTTCTGAACTCCACTGTCACACATATTTTTCTCTTAAAAAGGTCCCCGCATGAAACATGTAAACAAAAAATGTTCAACCAGACTGTGTGAGCCACCAACAGCAGTAACAACACTGGATAGGCTATATTTCTGCCAAAGCAAAATATGAAAATGTGAGCACCTGTTTCCCGGCATCTTCCAGATGCAGACATTAGAGATTATAGCCTTCAGAGCATCAGGCTCATGTTAAAATGCTCTCTCTATGGAGCTTAATAAAATACATGAATGAAGTAGCATGAAAAATCACTTTATATTAATGCTTCCAAGAACGTCTGGAAACCACCTATTAGTCTGGGTTGGCAGGCATTTCTCCGAGAGGATCATGATATTTCTTTTCTTTTTCTGATACTTTATAACATCCAGGAGTCTAGCTTTGGCTTCATGGTGCTTTAGTTAGTAGCTAGCCAAAGTTAAATGAACACATGTCTTTTCAAACACATATCCTGGGCGATTTTTTAACCAGATTCTGACTTCATTAAAGAATATATAATTAGGGAGGAAGAGTATATATTAGAATATATTAAAATCAAACCCTGCTCCTTTTTGCTCTGTGACATCGGTGTAGTGACCTCATCAGTAAAAGAATGCCAAGTTTTCAGGGTTTTTTTGTGGATTAGAAAGACTCCTGTCCACGCTTGTTTTAAATCTGTGAGAAGGACCCCTATGGGTTGAGGCTCTTATGGTTTCCTGCTACTGATAGGAAACTACTTTCAGTTTGAATACATCTATTAATGTTCTTTTTGTAGGACATAATCCATTAGATGGAAACAAGAAATACATATAAAAGTAATGAGATGAAAAGTCCTTTGAAGATGAGCAATTTTCATAAAGCTGTTTTTAAGAAGGATGCAGCTTTTTGCAATTATATTTAATTTCAGTGGAGGTGAGTCAAACTATGCTCCTCCCAAGATTAATATGAAGTGCATCCTTGAGCATTTTTAATCAAGGAATCCTAAACGACCTTAGAGCAAAAACAAAGTTTAGCTAGAAATTTTGCTACACATCAGCATTTTTTTTCAAGTTTGGAAATGCTGAGTATACAAATGCCGTTCATGAACAGTCAGAGACTCTTTTGGGTCTAGATAGAGCAGTCTCAGCCTACGCATGGACAGATGCTTTAGGAACTCAGTAACTTACTGAGTTTCATGAAAGACTTAACAGCTCAAAAGATTGGGAAGTGGTTTGGTTACAGTGAATAAACATTACATACATTTTTATAAATATCTTACAAATCCAAGCAGTATGTTTGTGTTAAATACCATCAAGGCCACCTAAAGACGTACTATATTTGGGCAGGTTTGCATGGATACCTTTATGTAAGTCAGATATATGTTCTCTCCAGAATAAAAGATTGCACAGGAACATGGATAAACGACAATCACCTGTAAGAAGGATTTACATTATTGTAGATCCTACATTTAGAGCATATAATGTCTAAATCCTGGTTTAACAAGTCTGCATGATATGTATTAGAGATTTGATTGCACTAAACCATGTTTTTTAATGTATTTTCATTGATTTCAGAGAAGAGAGAGAGAAACATCAATGATGAGAGAGAACCACTGGTCAGCTGCCTCCTGCACACCCCCTACTGGGACTGAGCCTGCAACCCAGGCATGTGCCCTGACCCAGAATTGAACCATGACCTCCTGATGCATAGGTTGATGCCCAACTACTGAGCCAAAACCAGCTGGACAGAACTCTGTTTTCTAGAAATATGAAATGTTTTGGATTAGAAGGTGAGATGGGGAAAAGTCCATTTTGGACAAGTCTGGAATAAGCAGCGTGGCCTTTAATTTGGTCATTTGAATTAAGGTTTAAGAAACATAAGTATAAATCATATAAAAATATCTATATACTTATTCATCTCAAGATTTAGCTTCATCGAAGAGAAATGAACTGGATATCACATTTTGGCAACATTTTCTAAATTGGCATATTATATGAATATTAAATTTGACATTCTCATAAAAGCTTGCATTTTTATTTATAACATGTCACTTCCTGATTGCTTTTTTAATACTTTGCCTCCATAATAATTCCTTTGCCCTGACAGATTTTACAGATGAAGTATAAAAACCTTTCAAAAGATTGTTTTTTTCCTTTACTTAGCAAGGTGTTTGTAACTGGACCACCAGGCTGCAAAGTCCTGGACTTCAGAGAAATCTTAACTCCTGGAATATATAAAGAAAATGCTCTAGACCTTCAAAAAATGCACTGTATTAGATTGATCTTTAGATGTATAATTGATTCCCGGTGTTCTCATATTGCTTTCTCTTATACTAGGAAGATAAAAGATTATAAAATTGAAAAATCATCTAATGAAGTACCCCACAATATCTCTCAACATTTCAAGATAGTTCATTCTACCTTTTCTCATTGATTGATATGAGGTAGCTTAACCTTAACATTGGTTATAGTGAGTAGTTTACCTTTTTTTTTCCAGCAGCTAAATTTATTAGAGAGTTTTTATATTGTGCCTCTATGATCTCCTCAGTTAAACTCATTGGTCTTTAGTACAGCCTTTGGAGCAGCATCATCCTCCCGTGTTTGAAAAGAGAAAAATAGTTGAAGACAGCAAACATGCTTTCCTGTGTGTGTGTGTGTGTGTGTGTGTGTGTATGCTCACGTGTGTTTTACAAGGTTAAGGAACAGTGATAGCTCTTTTTGTGTGCTATGACCATATGCTTTCTCTTAAACAGATATATCCACATGGCTCTTTATAGCACTCTCTCAGTAGCCCATGAGTTTAATGTAAATCTGTTCTTTTTATTAATGTCATAAATGGGGGAAAAGAGAATGTACAAAAATTCAGGAGAAAAGCAGTCACTTAAAATCACCACATGACTTAAGTATGAAAAATGGGTTAATTGCCTTAGGAATAGATTTTACTTGATTTCAAGTAGGATAACTTTGGTAACTCGGATACAAATAGTTTAAAATTATGAAAATAGACGTACAGGAAAATGCTCTATGAATGAAAACAGTAAACATGTAGAAAAATTGTCCTTTTTGATATGTAAAAGCTATGTAGTCATGCAAAGGTGCACTAACATAAAGATTTAAGAATCAAAGATGTGCCCTAACTTGTTTGGCTCAGTGGATAGAGCGTCAGCCTGTGGACTGAAGGGTCCCAGGTTCGATTCCGGTCAAGGGCATGTACCTTGGTTGCAGGCACATCCCCAGTGCGTGGTGTGCAAGAGGCAGCTGATCGATGTTTCTCTCTCATAAATGTTTCTAACTCTCTATCCCTCTCCCTTCCTCTCTGTAAAAATCAATAAAATATATTTTTTTAAAAATTTTTTTAAATAAAAAAAGAATCAAATATGTGTCTTTTAGGAACTTTTACAAAGCCAATTGACAAGACTGTGTGAAGTAAGCTGAACAAGGAAGGAGATGAATGTAAGAAAGGAGAATTCCATGGATCAGAGTTGCCTCCACCTACCCTTTTAATAAGTGCCCTTCCATTAATTTTCTGTGCCTGTGAGATTATCATAGTCTGCACAGGAAGGAGGCATCCGTTATCTCTGGGAACTCCTCTTCTTCAAGTTCACCAAAGACAAGGAGTCCTAATAAGTCATCTTCTTTTGTAATTTGCAGATGTGCAGATTTTAAGTCACCATAGTCTTAATAGAGGCGATTTCAAATTGAGGTTTATTTCGTGACAGGCCCACCTAGAAGTTATCTCCCAGTGAAATTTCCTCAGCTATCCTCTCCTGGAAATGCACACCCTCTCTCCGTGGTGGCTCGAATGCGTTTTCATTAAAGGGCACTTAGGTCAGCTTGGGAAATTGCTTTGATAATTGCCAAAATATTTGACCACTTAACATCCCTTGATGAAATTACACTAATCGCATTTCTCAGTGCCTCTGCTCTGTCACTGTCCCAATTAGGCGCTACTCTGCCATCTTTCGCTGAGACCGAAGTGAAAATGGAACTTCACAGGCAGCAGAGCATCCATCCTTTCTTCCAATAAGTACCATTTAAGAGCTTAGGAAGGGATGTAAGAGAAACATGAATTCTCATCTGACAATCACAGGCGGTCTGAAACTGTCTTTCCTTTTCTCAGCATTCCTAGCCAATTTAGAAACAAGGAGGAAAACAAGCATACAGGAAAAAAAAAAATCTGTTTTGGAATAGGAAGATTTTGGTGTAAAGCAGACTTGCACACATCCCCAGTGATATTGGGCAATTTCGCTAACTTCATATATTCCCGGCTTCCGTGTCTGTAAGATGGAGTTCAAAGTCTACGTTAGAAAAGTGTTTTGAATATGAAAATGAGATCTGGCCCTCAAGGATGGCTCAATTAGGTCAGCTTTCTCGACATCCCCAGCCCTTCTAAGCACGCTAACCCCATCTTGGTATAACATATGACCAGTTTTTTTATTAATACTCTTCCCAAGTTATGAAATGATATTTTGCCTTACAAAGCTGAATTTGCCAGTAGGCATCTATCCTCATGAGAAAAACACTAACATAATTCCAGTGCCTAGCATACAGAAGACTGTCAATCATGTTTCCTTAGTAGCTGGAAATATATGAAGAAAGTAATTAGAATTATGAGAAAAAATATATAAGCAAAATCATTATAAAATTATGATGAATAAGCAGAGTTTATTAGAATCTTAAGATCACCACATGAATGTATTTGGTAGCGACAATTATTTGATAAAGTAAGATATGAGATGTATTATTTTAATAGTGAGTATTAACAATTTAGAGATATTTTACTTAAAAAATATCCTTAAAATATCCCAAAATTTAATATATGTTTACTATGTTGGGGATTATGATTAATATCATTCCTGTTCTAAATGAACAATACTTTATACATTTTTAACAAACCATTTGTGATTATTTTATCCTAAAGAATGAGAAAAAGTTAACATCATTATCATTCTGATCAGATAGCTTTTGACAGAGGTTATATTATGATTTTCTTCCTTTGGGAAGGAAAAGCAGTATTAAATCAGGAACATGTTTTGTTTTAAAATATACCATAGTAATAGGGAGGGTACGGGTGGATGTAGGTGGGCAAAGGGGGAGGGGAATGTGAAATAGTGTCAACAATGAAAAATAAAGTCAAAGAAGAAAATTAAAATAACCCACATGTCTTAATTAGATATATTACTCTTTTTACCTTTATTAATATTTAACATCATAATATTTTAAAATTAAAATCAGGATCTACCTATCTATCTATACATATTTATTTGTTTATTATACAGTAGATCAGAAATAGTTTCCTACAGGCCAATAGGACTTGGCTAAAAGAATGTTTGTTTCCTCATAATTACCCAACTCTGTCTGCATGAGACTGATGAAGGACTTGAGCTGGGAATTTAGCTTCTCATCTTATGGTTAGAACTTTGGGGGGAAAATACTAAAGTATTTGATGGAAACCTGCTTCAGCTGCATCAGCATTCGTGAAGAGGGAACCATCACCCGCAGATGTTGCTCTAAAGGGCAGGAGGGAACTCAGGGAGGATGTTGAAAACCAGTGGGCTCCTCCTGATGTGCAATGGAATCATTTGGGAGCTTTAACATGATCACCATGTCATCACCTGTTAACAGTGGCGATTTCATTGTTCTGGAAGTGGGAGGGACATCCCTATTTTTTGAAGAGCTTATCAAGCAACTTCAGTGGGCAGATCAGGCGGAGAACCATTGTCTTGGAGGAAGCAAGACAGAACTCTGAGAGACTGACGGAGACCACTTATTTTCAGATGCGGTTTTGACTGACCCCACTGTCACCCAGAGAGCAATAGCCAAGGACTTGAGGTCGGATGTGCGATGAATAGTTGCTGTGCAGGTTTTATTCTCTAGATGTACATATTTGACTACCTGTCCCTCCCTCACTCTTTTCTAAACTGCTTTACGCATTTGCATTGTATTGGTAGACTAAACTGAGTTTGAAATAGCTACTTTGTATTTTTATATATGTCAAAAATCAATACATAAATTAATTAATGATGATATAACGATATTATATCTATGTGAATATGCAATGGCAATTATTTGCAACTAAAAGTATTATGTTTGTTATCAATGGCAAAGGAACAAAAATAGAGACTTTAGATAGGGTAGTATATCACAATAGATAGTCTTTTAATCTATAATAATAAAAATATAATATGCTAATTAGACCAGACAGCTGGATGGCCTTCCAGATGACCTTCCGGATGAAGCTGGGGCTGCAAGGGCCGAGGCAAGCCGCCAGGGTTGCGAGGGCTGAGCCCCTTGCATGAATTTCATGCACCGTGCCTCTAGTTTCTAAATAAAGAACATGGCCCGGCTGTCCTGGCTCAATGGTTGAGCATTGACCCATGACCCAGAAGGTCAAGGTTTGATTCCTGGCCCAGACACATACCTAGTTGCTAACTCAATTCCCAGTAGGGGGTGTGCAGGAGGCAGAAGATCAATGATTCTTTCTCATCATTGATGTTTCTCTCTCTCCCACTTCCCTTCCTCTTTGAAATCAATAAAAATATATTTTAAGAAAAGAACATGAATAATATACATTTTATATATAAATATTTTAAAGCTCTACATTTGAAGTTTTTCAGACAAAGCTTGCCACAAATAAATTGTATTTTCAAACATTCACACAGCACACAAATCACTAGATTAATTTCCTTTCTTCAATTAGCAAGTTATCAGACTGAAGCTTTTGCAGTAACAATTATAACTCCCCACAACATGATGTGTTAGGCCTTCATATATGTTATCAACATCCGTTAATTACCAGCAGGCTATTTTCATACCTACTGTCATTATAACAGTAAATCATGTCACAGTCTGTTCCAGCTCTACAAGATTGTTGGTTCCTAATTATTGTTTGAGCAACTTAGCTGGAAAGTAATTAAGGAAACAAAAATAAGAAAGAGTCACTAAAGACTTCGAGGACATTGGGAAATGTGGAAGGATATCGGGGAGATATGAAAAGTCAGGGTTTGATCAGAAGAAAGTAAACAAAAAGTAGAGACAATTGGATCTGAAGTATAACGAAACGATAGGATGGCCATTAGAAAGATCTAGGAAATAGAATTACTCAAACTTTGTAGCTATCTGTTTATTAATTACAAAGGAGCCCCTTGCACGAATTTCATGCATTGTGCCTCTAGTTTCTAAATAAAGAACATGGACTGGTCAGGGAGATGCTTATGTTATTTCAAGTTTCTAATTGGTGAAATTGAATGGATAATAATGTGCCTGTAACATTCAGTAATATTATTCCATTCCATATTATTAGGTAGAATGTGTTGAATTGTCATTAACCCATATAATAGCTCATGAATATAAAAACCAAGACCTATATAGGATGGATCATAGACAAAGCTAGGTACTCATTGAGCTAATTAAGAACAACAACAAAACAGCTGAAATGGCAGCAGGGAAATATAGCATCTCAGCGCAGAAATAGCCTTAGTATAATTCAGCATAGGGTTATAATATGTGCTTTTATTGTAACACTAGAGGCCCGATGCATGGAATTCATGCGAGAGTAGGCCTATCTTCCCCTGGCTGCCGGCACCGGCTTCCCTCTGGCACCCAGGTCCCGGGCTTCCCTTGCAATCCGGCTTCATCAGGAAGGTCGTCTGGTCTAATTAGCATATTATGCTTTTATTATTAAAGGTAAAACATGGTTAATTGACATTGTAGTTAAAGGACTTTTCTAAAGACTTAGCTGTGAGATGAAGTTAAAAGAGTAGAAAGTAAGTTTGGAGAGAACTAAACCCTCGGGAGTCTTCTCCAAAAACAGAGACCTTTGGTGAAGATTCAAAAAATCTGGGTGAAATAAAAGAACATTGAAAAAGATAATGAAAGAAAACTTTTCAATCACAAAGTTTTACTTGGGTAATAAAAGAAGTACATTTGACATTTTCTTGGCTAAAACTTTGATAAGCAGTAGGTGTTTCTGTGGAAACCTATTTACAGCAAAGCTGTATATTTGGGAAAAAATAGGAACAAGATGTTCTTATTAGATCTCTTCTCCTTTCTTAATATTTCTATAATAAAAAGTTATTGGTGATTCATATAAAATAGATTTATTTCATCCTTTAATTATATTTTAAGCAGTTCAGTAATAAATGCACATAAGATAAATGTATACACATAAGAAATATTATAAAATGCAACAAAAGGAGTTCAAAATTTAATCTATGTTATTTCCCAATATCTTGGTAAATAGAAAACTGTTTCACACAGATAGTTGGTGTTATATTTTTATTTAACTCTAGTTTAATGCTTATTTATTTTACACAGCTATATCTATATAGAATTGAATGTGCAGGCTGTTAGGTATAAAATTCAATGTGTCTTGACTAATTTAAACAAGCCTGCAACCAAAGATATATTCAACATAGAGCACTTATACCTCCCTTCAGAAAGTTTTCCCATACCCCTTCCAAGTTATTTTCTATCGCTCCGAGGCCAACTCTGTTCTCATTTCTATTAGATCTTGCTTACCCATCAACTTGACAGTAAGGAGAATGATGAAGCACAAACTCTTTATATGTCAGTACTTTCACCCTCAATATAATGCCCTGTAAAATAATCAATGTTGTCTGAAGTAGTAGGTTGTGTAACATATGAAAACTATGTTTATCCCCTCAATTGTGGCAGATACTAGTATTCCTTTTTATTTTGCAATTTCCTAAGTCTCTTTTTTAGTATATAGAGTGTTGGAATTTTCTAGTGATTTTACTGCATCTACTGAGAAGAGGAGAAGATTTTCTCTGTCTAAATTAAAAAAGTGACTTTCACTGATTGACTAAATTTTGAATTACTGAATGAAATCTGTATATCTGGTACAAATCATAGTTGGTTATGTTGTAGAGTTGACATTTGAATAATGAAGATATTAGCGGTGCCAACCCCCATGCAGTCAAAAATCTGCATATACTTTTGACTTCCTGAAAACATAGTTGTCCCTTAGTGTCCATAGAGTATTGGTTCCAGGAATACTCAAATCCATGGAGACTCAAATTCCTTATAGAAAATGGCACAGATCAACTCAGTCGGTCATATGCATCCACAGACTCCCAAGGATGAATAGAAAACCAGTAAAGAGAGTAGGTATTTATTTTTAAGAATCCATGTATAAGTGGACCCTCACAGTTCAAACCTGTGTTTGAAGGGTCAAGTGTATTATGCTGAATTCTAGCAAATATACATGAAGAAGTAATTTCTATTCTACATAAACTATTCAAGAAATTAGAAAAGGATGGACTATTTTCTACTTCATTCTACAATGACAACATCCTTCTGATACCAAAATTGTGTTGCTTGAACGCAAGTTTGGGGGCATTTTGTGAAAGCAAAACTAGGGAACCACGCTAATTAATTCACTCTACTTTTTATTTCTCATTCAGGGATCTCAACCATGTTATGTGTGTGCTACATCTTATGACCCCAATTTCCCTTAACCAAGTCAGAAATGTGGCTGGTATTTAATAACATCTGGGATTTGTATTTTGAGGAATACAACCACCCTGCTAGGGGATGCCACAGATGTGTATGACTCCGGATACATTTGCATATTTTACTTGAATATTTTATTGCCTTTTGAAGAAAATGTTAGAATTATATAGTCTGGAGAACCTATATTATGTGTCCAACATAAATTCTGTTGTTACGTGAATTATTTATAACAGAAACAAAGAAACTTTATTGGCAAAGCAGAGAAGCTATGTAAAGTAAGTAAATTCACAGGAAGCCAGCAAGTTTTTCTCTAATTATCATTTTTGGTGGTGAAGTACTTCCTCTCTACAGCAAAACCAGTCATTTTCTCAGTGGTTTTATGTAACAAATTTCTTAATCATTGAAATATGTGGATATAGAATGGAGATTTTCTTTTACTCTCCAATGGAGTACACTTACTACACTTTTTTATTATTCTAATATCATTTAACATGACGTCTCAGATGAAACTAATCCCCAGTATATGCTCTGAAAAGAAAGGAAACCTCACCTTATCTTATTCAAGCACACTGCCATATTTTTAGGGATCACTGCCAAAGTCATGGATGGTTCCTTTTCACATTGTATGTCATAGCCCCATCTCTCCGCTAGGAGACCGTTCTCCCTGTGCCTGGTATTTTTACACATCTAGGCTCTGACCATCTTAACTGCTAGAGACAGTGTCTCCATGTGGACGAGTGAACAGATTTGTTTATATGTGAGATGTTCCAGGCCAGGGCTCCTTTATTCTTCCGGAGGAGGTTGGCTTATATTCCAGGGCATTCCTTCCTTATGGGCAAAGTGTGTGCACGTTTGTCAGAAGTCTTCGGTAAGGTAGGAGGTCCCTAAGCTGAGTATTCCTCATTGGCGAAACCATTGGTGGGCTTAGCATCCCCCTAAGGTGCACTCTGTATTATCCTTAGGGCGACTGGGGGACAAGAGAATCTAATGTGAACATGAAGTTCATATTCTCTATCGGTTGGGGAGTTAGCTCATTTGGAAAGTAGAGCATAGAGACAGGCAGATCTTATCAAGACAATATGTCTGTAATTGTCCATCAATTTGGAATTGAACTGAGAAATCTCAAACACATTTTATATGATTGAAGAGGTCAATATTATTAAACAGCCAGTCACAGCAATAATAAAATATCTTGGAGATACAATGTACCTCCTAATATCTATAAAATTTTTGTTAATTAAAAAAATAAGAATTATTCACTGAGTTTCTGTTGTGTTTTGGGGTATTTTTCTTTACACAGAAATGATACATACATTGTAATACTATGTCTAAAAGTAAAACTTGAACTGGAGGGAAACTATGACATTAAAAAGATATACTATGCATTATTATTACTGATCGATTTCTAGACTGTGACACATTCTAGATTACTACACAGTGTTACCTGTAGATTGCTTTTGGGGGGCATGAAACATTAGCTATGTCAACTTAAATCATCACATGGGAACCTTAATTTGGTTTCAGAATTCATTCTATTGAAAGTGTTTCGAACATGCTCCTTTTCTGCAAAAGAAACCAAACTGCAATTAAAATTCCACATTGATGCGCAGTGTCACGGAGGCCAAGCAGCTTTCCTGCCTTTTTGCACAAGCTGCATGATAGGACTTTTCTTCTTCACTCTGAACTGTAAGCCTTGCTTTTATTCCCACAGTGATGGCTTTACTCTAATTATGGGGGAAGTAAATGGATTCGGAATTATAATTGCATAATTTTGTGAAAGTAGGACACTGGTAATCCTTCAGCTAAAGGAGGAAGAAATGGGAAACAGACATTCTGAGGAGGAAAACAGGTCTTGTGATGCTAAGAAAAGCTTTGCAGGCCAACTACAAACACAAAACAACAACAAAAACAGCATCCAAATGGGTGGTGTTGATTAGGGCAGTATGTTGCCTTCCACTGTTCAGCTCCCAGTACTACTCGTGGAGCTGATTCTCACAAGGCAAGTTGCTCTCTGAAGGAGAAAGGGACCATGGGCCAAGGTTCTAAAGATGCAGGTGATCTTTAGAAGCTGGAAAGTGTTGGAGAAACACTGATGGACAAATAAGACTCCAGTGAAGAGTAGCCAACCCCTAACAGCGAAGACCTTTTGCAAGAGGTGCTATCTGTTTGAGAGAAAAGAGGGATCCGCACTCGGAAAGAGATCCATGATGCACAGAAGTCTCAGATATCTATCATCTGAGGTGACCACTCCAAAGCCGGTGAAGCACAAAGAATTTTTATTGTGTATTTTATTGCTACACCATAAGAGGGCGTTCCATTTCACTTGTGGTGAGGTTCAGAGAGGGTCAATGTTTCCCAGCTCTATTAAGACGTAGGCTATGGCAGCACTGTGCCTTCGCGGCCTGGCTGATGTAACTTCACTTGGTGCCTAGCTTAGGGTCATGGTCTTGGAGCGGCCTTCCTACAGATCATGGCCCAAATTCCAATTTATTAATGTTTGATGACTTCGGCTGAAGAAGTAACATCTATTTATTGGTCAATTTATCATAATTTTAATGAAACGATAATTGTTCTTTGTTGCAGAACAACAGTTTGTGAATACCTAACCTTCATTACTATTTCCTTGACTAACACGATAGGGGATACTCTTCTTAAGTTGGGAGAATATGATTTTGATTTAGGAGTTATTAAGTTTGAGATACACACAAGTAGAGGTGTTAAGGGGGCATTTATATACAGGAGTTTGAATTTTAATGAAGAAATTAACATAAATGTGGCTTTTAAGCCCAGAAGATATTATGAATCACTAAAAACGCCTTGCTAGCATAGAAGCCCTGGCCCATTCAAACTCACACATGCGGAGACCAAAATAAATCAGCAAAGAGGAACACAGAAATCGAGAACATCCAACTCAGCATCAGAAGAACTAAGAAATAAACAAAGGAGAGGGGTTGTAAGAGACCAACCGAAGGACTTGTACGCATGCATGTAAGCACAACCAATGGATACAAGACACTGGGGCGGGGGGGGGAGGGCGGGCAGGTGAAGGCATGGACTGGGGGGTAGGGGAGGTCGGGGGAAGGTCAATGGGGGAGAAAAAAAGGAGACATATGTACTACTATTTGTAATACTTAAAACAATAAATAAAAAGAAAAAAAGAAATAAACAAAGGAGTGCAGAGAGAGGAAACTGTTTTCCATAGGAAGAGAATTAAGGTTGAGTATTGTCTATTGGAAACAGCAACCCGGAGGTAAAAGTTAACATTGAAGAACATCTGTTTGGTTGAAAGCTGTGTTTACCTGGATTGAGGGGGAAAATGGCAAAGAGGAATTGAAACAACAGACATACTCTTATTTTGAGACACCTACAGGAATGAGAAATACTGCTGACAAAAAATGAGATCTACAGCAGAAAAGGAAGAAGTGGTCCTAACTAACATTCCTCATTAGAAATTAGCAAAAGAATGAAGAATGCAAACACAGGCGCATCTAGCAAGGTAAGCGTGGTGGCAGGGGTATCGGGAAATCTCGTCATTGCTTCTTCCCAAATAAATAGAAGGAACTGAATGTCGTGATGAGAAGATGTTTCAAATTTCAAGAGCGAGGAGATGGTCTCTAATAAATGGATTCACCCTTAACGGAGACTATTCTTTCACTTGAACTTAGGGTCACCAAAGAACAAAAATGTTTGGAATCCTGCTCCGGCTGGATCTTGCTTTGGATGAAAAGGAAACCAAGGCAATAAGCCTACTTATTTGTGTTTGATTTATTGGGATATTAGTGCTTGAGTATTGAAAATACTTACAAAACAAGAGCCATCTAAGGAGAGGAACTGGTATGAGCAAGTGTCCTGTACAGCAGAGAGCATATTCAGTTAAAGAACTGAATTTTATTCAGATAATCCAGCATCACTAGAAGGCATGCATAGCAAGAACGTGGTGTGGGGCGAGACAGCGATGGAGTTCTGGGGCCTGAACCCTGGAAATCAGGTGAAAGGAAGCAGCCCTGATTGCGAGCACTAAAGATAGGCATTCGAGCATTTCACAGCCAGGAGCTGATCAATGCCCAGCGAACAGGTTAGTGAAAACGGGAGATGCCTGTACACTACTGAGAGGTCACTTATCTGTCAATCAGGTGACAGACAGAGCTAATCCGCAAAGCACATGGGTGAGAGCGAATGGTCTGAAGAGAGATTAATAAGGAGGGAATGTCGGGAATCAGTGAGGACTTCAAGTGGAGAGTGAAAGAAGAGGAAATATCAAGGGTATGTTCCTAAAACAAATTAGATGGTGCCCCATAAGTGTTGGAAATGTTATTTCTGTACAATTAGACGCTCACATTTCTGTAATGAGAAGCATGATATATTTTGCTAGAAATTAAAAGCATTCTCAATTATCCCTAAAAAAGTATATAACTGTTTGTAAATATATGGTTAAGAGATACGTGGCAGGGTTTGGTGCCCAGGGGCATGAGAATCATCTACCAGAACTGTCTTCCCATTTATTACTAAGGTCCCTGTCATTCCAAGAGCAAACCTTCTAATGAACTCATACTGCTATGGATCTAAATCTACAGGATAATGCCCACTAGTAAAAGAAAGGACAATAAATACTTTGGATGAATCAGAACCCTCAGAAATCATTTTTATAACCAAAAAAATCTTGCCTGGCCAGCATGGCTCAGTGGTTGAGAGTCAACCTATGAACCAGGAGGTCACATTTCAATTCCCAGACAGGGCACATGCCCAGGTTGCTGGCTCAATCCCCAGTAGAGGGTACCCAGGAGGCAACCGATCAATGATTCTTTCTCATCATTGATCTCTCTCTCTCTTTCTCTCTCTCTCTGTCCTTCCCTCCCTCCCTCTCCTTTCCTCTCTCTCTGCAAACCTGGGCATGTGCCTTGACCAGGAATTGAACTGTGACCTCCTGGTTCAAAGGTCGATGCTCAACCACTGAGCCACACCAGCTGAGCTCTAGTGGTATTTTTGGTTGAACATTCTACAATGAACTGGGCAGCTTCACACACACATACACACAGTCTCACCTGGATCAGATGTCAACAGTGCCGAGGTTAAAAGCTCCAGTATTAAAAGTGCTACACGGCTGTAAAACATCTAGACTTAATGGACATGCTTTATACTAAGATGTCTACTGTCCGCAATTTCCTTTAGCAACACAACCTCTTGGTGTGATGCATTTTAGGTTGCTCACAGTACGTGTAATGTACTAGTTCACTTCTGAGACTAAACCACACTGTTAATTGGATTTCGTTGACCAGCCTGTACTTTAATCATCTGCACATTTAATAACTGAATCAAAGGTTTGACAACTTTATGTTGTGGGAAGGTGCTTCTAATTCCAGGTGTCAAATTGTAAATGGTTTTATGTGCTATTTTTCTCCCATGTTGATATATTTTCATCTTGGATCATTACTTTCCACAACCACAACACATCTTGGCTTCTTCATGCATCCCTAATGAAGACAATTAAAATCCTTGGTATACATTATATGGATGAGATCTCTTTTTAATTGTTCATTGTTTGCTTTCATAGTGATCAGTTATATTCAATGAGCCTTAACATTAAAGAGCAGCTTGACGCTCCATTTTTAATTTATAAATTCAGGGGATCCTGACTATTATTAAAGGTTCAATCAAAGAGTTGGAATCTACTGAACCAAATAAACTGATGATCAAAAACAAACCCAGAATCATGGAAGCATGAACAGACTGTTGAACCTCAGAGGGAAGGCAGGGAAGAGTGTGTGGGAAGAGATCAACCAATGAACTTGTGTGCATATATGCATAACCCGTGGACACAGACAGTGGGGCAGGAAGGGCCGGGGGTGGGGCGGGGCGGGAGTGGGCTGGAAGAGGTTAATGGGCTAAAAAGGAGGACCTATGTAATATTTTCAACAACAAAGATTTTTAAAAAACTTGAAAGAATGGTGATATTCAATAAAGAGTATTATAAAGAAAAGAATATTTCAAATAACTTCAGAGAAAACTTCCCAAATTAAAAGGGTCTTCTTTGGTCTCAGAACGTATGACAAGGAACCCAATAAAAATTTATTATGTTCTATTTTTCTAAAATAAATTATCTGACATCTTTTAAGATTTTATGTTTCCTAAATAACACAAGTTGCTGAAATGCCTCCATGGAATAATCATTTAAACCTACATCAACTGCCGTAGCCAGTTTGGCTCACTGGATAGAGCATTGGCCTGTAGATTGAAGGGTCCGGGTTTGATTCTGGTCAAGGGCACATCCCTGGGTTGTGGGCTTGATCCCCAGGAGGGGGCACGCAGGAGGCAGCCAATGAATGATTCTCTTTCATGATTCAGTTTCTATCTCTCCCTCTCCTTTCCTCTATGAAATCAATAAAAATATATGTAGAAGAAAATAAAAAGATAAACCTACATCAGTTGAGTATAAGAGAAGAAACAGTACAAGTGAGATAATAATGAACAACTGACCCTGACCTCAATATTAACATTGGTAAAGAGCAGTGAGGAATGTGGCAGCTAAAACAGTATGACAATTGAGAACAGAGGGTCAAGTGCTGCTAAGTGGTGACAGATCTGACATTTCAGAAAAACAACTTATCCAGATATCTACCTAGACTCTCTTGATTTTATATGTTGACCATTAAATACCCAGCAAATTGAAACTGTAAGGTCAAACAAAACATATCAACTATCTGCATTTGGCCAAGACATTTTCTTTTTCTTTCTTCCTTTTGTTTTAATAGATGTTCAGACTGGTGCTCAATTTAGAAGACAAGTCCAAAATATTAAATTTTATATTTATCTCTGTATATAAGAAAGGGATTCAGCTTTGCTAATTGTGGTAGTTAATTTTAGGTCAAGTTGGCTGGACCACAGTGCTCAGATATTTAGTCAAATATTATTTTGAGGGCTTTTGGATAAGATTAAAATTAAATTGGTGTTCTTTGAGTAAAACAGACTGCCCTCCATAATGTGCGTGGGCCTCGTCCAATCAGTTGATGGTCTTAAAAGGCCAAAGACAAATCTCCTGGGAGCAAGAAGGAATTCTGCCAGGAGATGGCTTTTGGATTGATAATGAGGCTAAGTCCTGAGTGAATGTGGTCCAGATGGGGGGATTCTCTTTTTTGGCCCAGACCCCATACCTGTCAAATGGAAGCATCATGTTGAGAACACTGGGGCCCTGATTATTCTTGACCCAGCTCCTGAAGGCCCCACACCAGGAGAAGCAATGAGAAAGGACCTCAGATAGCCCCTCTCCCCATTACATATTATCTTTTGGGCAGATAATCATAAGGAAATTACACACGCAAAAAAAATGATTATCCATCTAATAAAAGAGTAACATGCTAATTGACCTTACCTTCCCAATGCCCACCAGCCAATTAGGAGTGAGTATGCAAATTAACCCTACAAAGATGGTGGGTTAATTTGCATATGTGGGCGCCAAGCGGCCCAAGGCGGGGCGGGGCGAGATGCTTGTGTCCTCACCATGGCAACGACGCAGGCATTCCGTACCACCCCAGCCACTCCTGGCCTCTGGGCAGCATGGGGGGAAGGCAGAAAGTCGGCTTCAGGAAAGAGCGAAGGCGGTGCCAGCAGCCAGGGGAAGGAAGGCCCATTCTTGTACAAACCTTTGTGTATCGGGCCTCTAGTACCTTCTAAGCCTTCTAAGTGTTCTAGTAATCCTATGGTAACTGTAATCTCATAATAGCCTTTCGCGCAAGATCGGGAGGTCAGCCAACTCATTCATGTCAGGTCGAGGAACCAATTTTTATCCCAAAATTTTCTAAGCCTGAGCAAGTTTTAGTTTCAGTTGTTTAGTTTAGGGGTGTGCAAGTTTATGACTTTCACACATATTGAATGCTTTAAACTCAATTTATTTTAGAAGAACAGTATACACATTCACTTTCACATGACCAACACTGCCAGACTCATTATTCTGTCATTATGATATATGGATCTTGCATCTCGGTCTTATTGGATGTTTCTTTTTACCTAATCAGAATCTGATGATAATTAATATGGTATCTAGATGTCTCATCTGCCTGCAGATGAGGGACTGAATACATACAGTTGATTTCATTCTTCAGAACATGTGGTTAATTTATCATTTTGGCACAAACATTCAAACTTTTTAAAATTTGTTATTGTGATGATTGGTGCCATTAATTGGACCTTCATATTTTTGTTAGATCTATTAATATGTATCTGGTAAATTTTATTTGACACACAAATATGTATTAGAAACCATCTGCCAAAAATACATAATCACCTATGTATATTTTACTTCCTTACTCATTTTCACAAATACTAAACATAGGCCATCACATTTGCTTTTATTTGGTATGAAATTACCATTTGATATTCTTGTGTTACACCTTTGAGTTTTTTGCACATTATTCTGACTTAAGGTCAGAATAGACCTTAAATGTTTTTTAACTAGATGTAGCTACTTCTACAATAATGAATTTCAATTGCTTTCTTTCTTTCTCATAAACAGAATTTGGGACATGAGTAGATATTTCTATCTACACATCCTGTTTTTTGCAAACTAAAATGGTGGACTAATCCCTAGCCAGTCTGGCTCAGTGGATAGAGTGTCAGCCTTGGACTAAAGGGGCCCAGGTTCAATTCTGGCCAAGGGCACAGAACTTGGTTGCAGGTGCCATCCCTGGCCCTGGTCCTGGTGCCTCTGGGAGGCAACCAATCAATGTGTCTCTCTCACATCTATGATTCTCTCTCTCTCTCTCTCTCTCTCTCTGTCTCTCCTCCTCCCTTCCACTCTATTATAATAGTTAAGATGAAATGGTTTAATAAACTCCATAAATATGTCTAGTGTGCAAACAAAAGAGAAACATGATGGGATATACTCTGAAGCCAAAGGTCATATGACATGGTAATATGTACTAGTACATGATATTGATAGAAGGTGTGGTCCAAGGAAAAGAGACAGCAAAGGAACCACGAGGGGAAATTTAGCAGGAAGTTAGCAGATTGGCAGAACTTTAAAATATATACTCCAGAAAATATAGGTGAAGGTTATGGTATAGTTATGCCATGTACCAATTAAATGTCATCTGAAATGATGCAAAGTGTACCCACTTGTAGACTTTTAGAAATAATAGGTTGATATAATCTGTAGAGTTAGTTATCGTGTCAAGAGTTTAATAGAATGTTTTATTTTTTTCATGTCAATTTCAATCATTATATTAAATTAGGACTCTTCAATTATATCTATAGATAGTTCTTGAATAAAGATGAATAGATTATAAATTATCTGCCAGAATTGACTTCAAATAATCATTCAGTTAAGTCTGTTTGGTAACATGCTTTAATTCCTATTATCTTTGTTTGTAGGATAGTTTTTAATATTTCTCCTTTGTTACCATTTAGTACTTCACTATTTACATTTTATCTAACCTCTCTCAGAAATAATTTATTACAGATGGCCTTTGTATGGATGGATATTTAAAACTGAGCATCTGTGATTGGTAAATATCAGAAAGCAGAAATCCTGAAGGAACTCAGAACGGTTTTCTCACTAGTAGTCTACTCTTCACTGCCAACAGAGACCAATTTTTACACACAGTTGTATCAGATGATGTGACATTTAAACAGCACACAATAATGCACATTGTCAACTCCTAAGTTAAATATCAGGAGGATTAATGTAAAATTCGGTCCATCTCAAACATTTGTAATTACAATTGTTAGTGCCTTAATAAAACAAAACATAATTACAAGTGATTTCATTTTTACGTTGTCATTTAATGTAGGCCAGCCCCAATTGATTTACGTCTGTCCTAGAAAATGTATACTAGTAAATAAAAATATCTATGTAGTATGTGCCTTTCAAATTTAATCACATATACATTTTATATTTATTGTGATAAAACTATACACCCATACACACTCCCCAGTGGAGATGATCAACATGGATATGTACAACCTCTTACATTTTTCCTTATCATCACTCCTATCATCATTGAAGACGTAAACACCCACAACCCAGGTGTATGCCCTTCAGTGTGTGGGCTGCTGTTCTAACCACTGGGCCACAGAGACCCGGGCTCCAACTTTGCATTGTTTCTCCTCACTCAACCATTAAACCTGAGTTGATCCCACCAAAGACCCGCAGCCCCGTTCAAACACTGCTGACAGGAGTGAGAAGATAAGAATTTATCAACATGAACGCTCCTTCTCATAGTCTGTAGTTCTACACTTAGAATCCTGGCTTATTTGCATCCCTCCAGGTACAAATTATTTAAATTTCTTCAGTGTATTAAAGTTTTCCTAGCTTGCATCATCCTTTGTAAATGGGCTTCACAAAAGCTATTCATTTAAATGTTAATTAACATTTCCAACTACTTTGGTTAGAAATATATTTCTCCAGAATTTGCTTACACATCTATTAAAATGGAAAGGTTTTTAATGAATGAATTAGCAGGTATACTTAGCATGAAGAAAACTAAGAAGCGAGATAGCTACAACACTTCATCAGTTACACCCCACAGGAAAAAAAAAAGTAAGAAAATTGGTGTATTATTTAACTTACTCATGAAATTAGCATAGGCTTATATATTCTAGCACTGAAACAAAATATTTCCTGGGACAACTTAAATTTGAAATCCAACTTAGAGTGGAAGCACTGCTATTATTTGAATAACTTATTCTGGAGACTAGAAGATGAATTATTTCTATAATCTTTCATAAAAGGTAGAAAAGTTTGAAGAGAAAAATTTAAGTTGACAGGAAATCTTATACTTTACTGTTTCTTTAATATTCAGTGACTGTTTTATCAAAAATTAGAAATGCAATCCTAGTTCAGAGCATTCCTTACTTACTGAAATTGGGAAGGAGTAGATATCAATGCCTGAACAATTCATTCAAAATATGAGAACAGTTAAGATCCGTTAGAGTGAGTCAGAGACAAACACAGGTCAAGAATTCAGAATTTTTTTGGCCTAGCCAAGTTTTCTTTCCCTATAAATAGCTTCTAAAACTAAAAAACAAACAAACAAACAAAAAAAACAACTAAAAACAAAAAACACCCCCCCCCCAAAAAAAAAAACACCAAGAAAAAATAGAATGGATATATAGGGTGCCCCAAAAATGTATACACATTTTGAATCATTATTAATTCCAATGGGTTAAATCTCAAAAGAAAGAAACATTAATTGAGGTATCAAAAAAGAGTGTGTATACATTTTTGGGGACACCCTGCACTTGTTTTTTCAAACAATATAAAGTATATATGAAGAAACTAATATAATGCGTACATGTGAAACCTCCCAGTTTACCAAAACAACACTGTTTGACTCTATATACCATCATTCAAGTTAGAATCTTTGTGTAATCAATACTAGAATTAAGATCAGCAGCATATTTAGCTTCCTCAAAATCTAATGTTGACATTAATAAACAAGATGGATACTGCAGTAGCATCCATACCACCTGTGAATAATATCACCTGTGAATTTCCTTCTAAGATCACTTTTTTTCCAGTTGTAACCTTTAAAAAATTGTCTAATTTCAAGCTTACTCAATAATTACAGATTTTCAAACCTGATACAATTCATTGACAAAAACTTTGCACAAGGCCTTTGTGTATTGACAAGCATTTGTATGTTGAGGTGAAGATACTGTGCATAACTGATAAAACAGCAGCTTCTCATAGTATCTTAAAATGAGTGAACCTACTTGTTGAAATTAATCCTCACCCGAGGATATTTCTTCCATTGATTTTTAAAGAAAGTGGAAGGATGGGTAGAGACAGAGAGAAACATCCATGTGAGAAAGACACATCAATTGGTTGCCTTCCACACGTGCTCTGGCCGGGGCCAAAGTCTACAACCCAAGGACATGCCCTTGACCAGAATTGAACACTTGACCCGTTAGTCTAGGGGCCAATGCTCTAACCACTAAGCACCGGCCAGAGTGAGTGAACCTATTTTTATATGGTGATATGCATCTGTTTCTGTAGTTTATGGTGTGTATTTCCTGCTGAACTAAAGATACGAATGTTCACAAATTAAAAATTAGTAGAAGGCAGATTTCCCCCCCCCACTGCTTTTGGATAAGATTCTGACAATAAACAGTGGGAGGGAAATCCATCTCATTCCCAATTATAAATAAAATACAAGCATTCTTTCCATCTAGTGTTTAAAAAATAAGACAGTACATGAATTATAGCAGGATAAAAACAATTATAAAATTGAGTTTCAATGAAATTGTATGGTTTATTTACTTTTTAAATATTTTGTAGAGTGTTCCAATGGAAACACAAAGAGATCCTTGAAAACAATAGGCTCAAATGCATGGATGGGGAAAAACATATCATGCCTTCTAGTTGTTTGCTAAAACTTATTGGACTAAAAGATCCAACTAAATTATCAATTTTATTTCAAATAACCAGTTAACTCAGGTACTTATTCCACTTTCTATTCAGTATGATTGAAATGATCTTTTAAAGGTAGAATTGCTTTGAAAAGACATACAGACCAAGTCTCATGCTGATAAAAAATAAGAGCTAGCCGTGGCAGGTCTGGTCCAGTTGGTTGAGCATGCCCTGTGCGCCCAAAGGTTGTCGGTTTGATTCCCAGTCAGGGCACATGCCCAGGTTGTGGGTTTGGTCCCCAGTCAGGGTGAGTATGAGAGGCAACCTATTGATGTTTCTCTCTCACATCCATGTTTCTCTCTCTCCCCCCTTCCTCACTCTCTAAAAAAACAAAAAAACAAAATAAACCTCACATATTTTAATTAATAAATAAAAGCTAAACATAAGCCCTGAACTCATACATGAAATATAACTATATAAAGTCATAATGTGAGTCCTAGGGTAAATTGTACTTTAATCTTAGGTCATATTTGATTGTATAGGTCTATGTAGATGACTGTGATATAAGTATATCAAGAATAACTTACTTCAAATAATTATTTATTTACACTATTTCAAGGTGAAGGGAGGGAAGTACATGCTTGGCACACATGTGACATTTACCACTAGACAGTATTACTGATTTAATTTCTCAGAAAAATCTAGATTATGGATGCTGTACATTAGACTTCACGATTGGGGAAAGTTGGTGAAAAATACTGGCTCTCAATTCAGAAGTCCTAGATTTGCATACTAACCCAACTCTAAGTTTGACCACAATCACAAGATGTGTGATGAGAGAAAATCATGTCTTTGTAAGAAGTAGAACTTCATACAGGACTTTGTATTCCAATGATTCTGGACCTTCTCTTCAGATACTTTAAAAGAAAGAGTAGTATAATCAGGATTGTGTTTTAGAGAGATCCTTCTAGTTATAGTGAAGTAAAGGATTGAAGAAGACAATAGATTGCTGAGCTTATTTGCTAGGAAACAACTCAATATTTAAAATGAAGAAGATGGAAGCCTAGCTAATTCAGGGTGATAAGGACAGAGCAGTGGGTGGGTTAGAATAAAATTAGAGATGTAAAATCAATATTTATGATAGCAGACATTTGTGTACTATTTTAAGATGAGGAAATGGACACAAAGGGAGCTTAAGTAACTTTTCCAAGGCCATACAGCTAAGGACAGATCTGTAATTTGAACCTAAATAGTTAGCTCAAAAGTCTACGTTATTAACCTTATTTCTTATAAAGAATAATAAATGCACATGATAAGTAAAGAACAGAGAGATAAGGAATGATCTCCATATTTCAGGTTTCGGTAATTGAGGGTATTGTGATGATATCAATGAAAAATTGACTATGTGTAGAAGGAGAGAACAGTTTGTCAGTAAGTAAACAAAATAACTACAGCACACTGACCTCATTCCAGGCATGATTTTAGGGTCTCAGTTTCATGATGCTTCTTTCTAGAACTTAAGATGAAATAATAGTTTCCAACTGGGGCACACCCATTCTCATGTCAGGGGGGAAAATAGAAGTAACTTAGTCACATAAAGGCCCTTACAGAATATGCTCAAATTTAATTTGTCAAAGAAAGTGACCTAGTCTAGACTAATACAAGATGAGAGGATTTTTCCTCCCACATTGAGAGGCACTAGGGTAAAATCCTGTAAAAATAGGTCTGACAGAGAGAAGGGAAATTTTAACAAAAACATAGTCAACAATATAGAGGTAAGAGAATTCTTCTCTATTGCAACAGCAAGGGTGAAATGAAAATGTCTCAAGACTGGAATGAACTGCTATGTTCGTGGTGTAAGGAGAAAATGAGTTTAGTTGATTCACACTGAGTTTGAGACAGCTTTGTAGGAAGCTCATACTTGAAGCAGACAGTTAGATATACGGTTCTGATAATTAGAAATAATATTTAAGGGTAGGGAATATAGTTTCAAAAAAGGGTCAGGGATGAAAGGGAAGTAAATAAAGTTATTCATGAAGAAAGGACTGTGGTTTCAAGGGTGGTGAGAGGTAACTGGCGATAACGTTTTCAGTTGGATACTAATTTAAAAAATGACATTTCCCCTTAAAAGTGCATCATGCGTGCTTTACTTTTTAGTATGACTGGACCATAATTTATGTTGTGTATATCATTAAGAACTAGAGGCCCTGTGCTCGAAATCGTGCAAAGGTAGGGTTCCTAGGCCTGGCCAGTGATCAGGGCCGATCGGGGCCTTCCAGCTGCTGGCCGGGGCCTCCCTTCCCTGGCTGCCAGCTGCCGGCCAGGGTCTCCCTTCATTCAGCACCACCCCCTGGTGGTCAGTGAATGTCACAGCTAGTGGTTGAATTCCCGGTTTCCTGGTCACACTCCCAAGGGGACATTTTGCATGTTAGTCTTTTATATGTATAGATACTATACATGGAATCCATTTTCTATGTTTATTTTCTTCATTTCAGTCATCTGACACTGGTATTATAGTGCATCAATAATCCTTTTTTGACCCATCTAATTGACCCTACTGATGTGCAGTGAGCTAAATAATGACACAACCAAAATTAACAATGTGTCTAAAACAAGAATAAATCTGCTCTCCGTGGGGATCCATGGTTTCTCCAAGAAATAAAGCACCTGCAATTTAGTAATATATATGTAACCAACGGGGGGAGTTTAATAAAGTTTGGTATTTTAAACTTGCATTATATTTAGCAGCAACAGATTGAGCTGTGTGGTTGCTTCAAGCACTTTTAATGGAGTACGAACAGAAGGCTGAAAACAGTGGAGGTGAGCATGAGAATGAGATCAGCCAAAGAACATTTATGCATAGCCTGTGGACACAGGCAACAGTGTGGTGAAGGCCAGGGCAGGGGGGATCAGGGGCTGAGTGGAGGGAGGCAACGTGGGGAGGGGCTGGGGGACATTTGTAATACTGTCAACAATATTTTAAAACATGTATATAGTCCTGAGGGGCGGTGGTATTATTAATTTTTAAAATATGCCTTTTTTTTCTAGACATGATCAAATTTAAAAGACTGTAATACCCCCCTGACTGTCCAACACCCTTCCCCCAAAAGTAGCAGGGATGTCATGGAGCATTCTCTAAAGATGAATTGGACATGACATAGGGTATAAAGCACAAGTGAAAAGGTTAGCCAGAGAGAATCACGTGTATTTATACCCGTATTTATTCCTATATTATCTGATGTTTCGTTCCCAGATGCTGACTGAGGTCCAGAGATACACCACTCTTCAGCAACAGGGATGAGTTCCTATCCCAGGCGCTTCTGACTCTGAGTCTCATGTCCTTACTTAAAACCCTGGATGAGGTTAGGAAGCTGTCCCATCAATGCTTTTAAGTAAAGTACAGGAAAGGAGAGGAGTTCGTTGTGGATGGAAGAGTGTAAGTGGGTGGTGGCACCGTTAGTGCCTGTCAGGTCAGTTCTCAGAAGTGCTCAGCATCCTTCCTGGAACTGAGAGATGAGGAGACAGGTGGTCCAGGGTTGATGAGTGGGAAGTGGGTGCTTCGGAATGACGATGCTAGGAGCTTTTTGGGTAGGACTGAAGTGCACTATTTTTTTATCAGTGAAGTTAAAGCAGAGGTAGAGCAGGAATAAAGGTGTAAGAAAGAGTAACGAGAGGACATGTTGTAATTAAGCTTGAACTAAAGGGCTCATGATTCCAAGATTTCCTGAGGGCCACTTGAAATCATTTGTGCAACCAAGTACAACATAGAAATATGCGTTACTAATTACTTGTATGTGTAGAACTTTTGGAGATAAAGGTGTTTTTTAAACATTTAGATGATATTAATATTTAAGAAAGGACGTGAAAAGGAGAATGAAGCCGTGCATGCATGTGTGAAAGGTGGGCTATTTTTATTCACAGTTGCCACAGATTCTCTCCCACCTGCATGTTCTTAGGCATGTCTGATTCACATGCTTAATAGTATCACACCGGCATCCTATTTGCAGAGATTAACTGAAGCTAACATTTAAAGAGTATGAGATTAAAACACACACACACACACACACACACACACACACACACACACACACACACAACTAACCAACTTTCCTTCCCAACAATATTACACAGATTGAACATTCCTGAGTAAAACGGTTCTTTCTTTCAGCCATAATTGGATTCTCTCCATTTTTCTGCTTTGTGAATTCCCACTCAACCTTCAAAACCAAATTTATATTTCTTTATCTATAAAAAAATCCCTGTGCATTCCCAAACACTAAATTTAATGCATCTCAAAGATGGGTTTTTACCTTGGCTATCCACTACCTTGTAGAAATGTGGATTTTTTTGTGTGTCTGCCCATCTTCTACCAATGACAGCAAGCACTATTTCTTGTCTGTCATTTTAAAAGAAATAACAATTATTTTTTAGCATTGATTTGTTTTTATTTTGTAGATAAAAACTATCCTTTTGGTTAATTAGAGATTTTTTAAAATATATTTTTATTGATTTCAGAGAGGAAGGAAGAGGGAGAGAGAGAAATATCAATGATGAGAGAGAATCACTGACCAGCTGCCTCCTGCACACCCCCAACTGGTGATCAAGCCTGCAACCTGGGTGTGTGCTCTGACTGGAAATGGATCTGTGACCTCCTGGTTCAGAGGTCAACACTCAAACACGAGCCAAACCGGCAAGGCTAGAGATTTCTTATAAAATAATTTATATTTATTTCCCTATCAAGAGAGATCTATCCATATAGTTAAGGGCACTGTGTACTAGTACTATTATAAATAATGCTACAATAAATATTCCCATGCATATTTCAATATCAAATTATGAATATATTTCTGGAAAAGACAACTGGATTCGTTAATGAATCATGAAAAATGTTTTTATGATTCTCGTTTTTCTGATGAGGAATCAAGGTTTAGAGAAGTTAAATATCTTGCCCAAAGTCGCTCATTGAAAGGGGTAGAGGCCCAGTATTCAAAGACATATTTAAAATCCCAGTTTTACTCAATTTGTGATCCAGCATAAACCTGATGCTACTTCTCTTGTATTTCCTGATAGTATCTTAAGTAAGAGACCAAGGACATATCACTAATGGAATAAATCAAGTAAACAAATCGCCAATTTTGGTATCTCATGAAATACAGAGAAAAATTTCTCCCATAAACACACACACACACACACACACACACACACACAGTGGACTTTACATAAACTGAAGAGTGGACTTTAATATTTTCTTAACAATGGAACAATGATTTGACTTTAAACGAGCTATAACTCAGTGTCCATAAAACTGCTTCTTTGTAAAACGGGAGGGTCATCTCCACTTCACGGTAGTAGCAGTAGCCACATAGACTTACAGAGAGCACCCTTTGCGGAAAGCACAGCTCTGAGCACCGTCTGTTTTGTTATCACAGTATTCCTATTAGATGAATAGACTGTCCTTCCTTTCCTTTCCTTCCTGCCTCCCTCCTGCCCTCTTTCCCTCTCTCCCTTCTTTTCTTTCATGTTTTTCTTGATCAAGAATGTGAAAGTGTGCCCTAACCCGTCTGGCTCAGTGGATAGAGCGTGAGCCTGCGGACTGAAGGGTCCCAGGTTCGATTCCGGTCAAGGGCAGGTACCTGGGTTGCGGGCACATCCCCAGTAGGGAGTGTGCAGGAGGCAGCTGGTGGGTGTTTCTCTCTCATCGATGTTTCTAACTCTCTCTCTCCCCCTTCCTCTCTGTAAAAAATCAATAAAATATATATTTTTAAAGAGAACGTGAAAGTGGGAGGCATGGAGAAATTAAGGGATGTATTGAAAGCCTCACAGATAGCAAGTGGTAGCAGAAGCACCTGAACATAGGCATTTGGCTTCAGAGTCTGTCCCTTCAACCATACAGCAGAAGACCTTATACTCTGCTTTATGTTAAGGACACAATTCCAAGGTCCCGTTGTCTCTGTAAATGTCTTTCAAACCAACATGAAAGGAGAAAATTTTCAGTGTTTCTCAAGAAAATATCTTTTTCACATGTGTACCTGCTCCCTTGCTGATTTTATCAAGATACATCCGGAACTGGAACTTTTGGAGTCAATGGACATTGATAAACCAGTTTTTAATAATTCCATATAGTTTACTTTGACTGGGAACATTCCAGTATAATTGCCATACAAAAATGCACATTAGAAAATGAGAAATATTCATGAGGTATGAAAATCAATGTAATAAAAAATATATAGAAGTGCATGATATGATTTTATTGTGTTTAATTTAAGCATGGAGCTGAGCATAGCCACCTGCATACCACAAAAAGTTATCACAGGATAATTTGCAAAACATATCAAAATATATTAAAAAACACATTGTCAGAATAAAACCTTGTAAATTTACTGCTCTCGTCTTCAAAATCCTATGTTTTATAGAATGTATAAAATTATGTACACATGAACAGATGATCATTATATCAAGATTTTACTGTAGAGCAGAAATTAGGCTCCATTCAAGGTTTTATGACAAACAATGTTGTACCTTTACAAGCTCAGGGCATGCTGGGAAAAAACCTGCAGAAAGACAGTGGAGTGCCTATTATATCTGCAATGATTATGATGGTAACTAGGCTGTTATCCTTGAGATCATTACCAGCATTTTAATTCCCTGAAAACATAAGCAGATTGCAGAGTGTTGTCTTGAATCTGAAAGAACAGAATTAGAAGCAGAGAGTACATTTCAAAGGCTGAAGAAGGTAGGGTCAGGAAGATATAGTAATGCATAGAGGTCGTAGCGATTTCACAAGGCACAGTGAAGGTTTATTCAGTGACAAGTGATTGTCCTTCATCAACAGTGGGGTCCCTTCAGATCTCATTGCATCCTACCTGCCCAAAATTCCCTTTGGAGGAGAAAGGCAATATTGAGTTAAAAAGTTTTATGGCCCTGCCAGCCTGGCTCAGTGGTTGATCAGTCAACCTATGAAACAGGAGGTCACAGTTTGATTCCTGGTCGGGGCACATGCCTGGGTTGTGGGCTCGATCCCCAGTAGGGGGCGTGCAGGAGGCTGCTGATCAATGGTTCTCTCTCATCACTGATGTTTCTCTCTCTCCCTCTCCCTTCATCTCTGAAATCAATAAAAATATATCTAAAAAAACAGTTCCATGAAAATCAAATCTGTATAAAAGAGGCATTATGAAATGTTTTCCTTTCCTGTCTGAGTAAATGAAGATAAATGCTGTAGGAGGACTCTCTTCATTGGCATCCTTACTGAACTTTTGCTCATGAGATATTTTTTTAACTAATTTTATTAGGGAAAAATCAATGGGTGGGTGTTCCACTTTTGGCAAATGAGTTGACTTGGAAAAAAAACATTGATAGTTTTATATTCTTCTTAATGGAAATGCTTATATTTCTCATTGTTTCCCAGACAGATACATTTTAAACTTCTGCCTACGATAGTAGTGAAAATTCTTATAAAGACTGATGAACTTTCTGAATATTTAACTGAAAATCAATTGTCTCTTTAGACTCAATACAATTGCATGAGGCAAAGGAATTTAAACATACATAGATCACCACTGTTGAAAGTTTTACAAAATCCCACTAACCTGATTTTACCTAAGCAACAGAAACAATAAAAAGCCCCAAAATGCTGTTTTAAAATATATTACATTGTGAAACATAATTAGAATTAAAATTTTCAAATAATTTAAGTCTTTTTTGTTGTTGTTGCTTCCATTAGCTTTTTGACTACCTTTATGTTCTTCCAGGGGACTAGCTATTCTGCATATATGCAAGCACAAGGTTAATTATTTGTTTTTCAAGTGTGCACATAGTGGCAGAGCAAATAGTAACAGGAAATGAGAAAGTTGTCAAATTTGGCATCTACAGATTTGAGTTTGAAATTTACATCTACTTTTTAACAGCTTTTTATGATATTTTGTGTATGAGTTTTAGATTATTCCCCTGTAACTCAGAGATAATGTCTTACCTCTCTGAGTTATTGGGACATAAAATTATATGATATATAAAGTAGAAACACAGCTCAGCATTCATTTTTAAAGTATTTATTGATTCTCAACCAAGAGTTAGGCAGTACACTAACTACGCTGCAAAAAACTCAAGGAACTCACAGACAATTCTACATAAAATATCAACCTTTCTCTGCTCCTTTTTATACTTTTACTTGTAGGAGAATTTGCTGATATAATTGTTTGGAGTCCAGACTACTACCTAAGCTAAAATCAGTTACTTTTCTTTCTTTTGGTGTTGCTGAATCTGTAGGCTGATTCTTCTTTCCCTACTCCTAACATATGCTCTCTCTCCCTTTCATCTTTTCATTTCCTTTCACCTTTATTCCAACCCCCTCTCCCCCACCCCCCCCACCCACACACACACAAACTTGACTTTGCTGCTTGCCCCACCTTCAGCATCCAGCAATGATATACATTGCTTCCACATTGAGGCCTAGGTGTGTAGCAGTTACCAAATACAGTGTCCCTGGTTACCTGGAACTTGCATCCCTTTTGAATTATTTGTCCAGATTGCTTTAGCAGTCATGATCTTTGGGGGCTTGAGTTTTATAGAGAGTTGTCTAGAAGCATCAAATAGACTGTGGAACCTCAGAGGAAAGGCAGGGGGAGGGTAGGTGGATAGGAAGAGATCAACCAATGAACTTGTATACATATAAGCATAACCCATGCACACATACAATAGGATGGTGAAGGCCCATCAAAATAACAAAGGACAAAGCACAAAACTCAATAGAAACACTCACCACCAAACATCATCTGCAAATGTTGCAATCTTTTTAGGAAACACACTGTTGATACTCTGTAAGAACTTTAAAATATTTTCATAAACTTTAAAGCATCATTTACTATTCCATGACTCCAAAAATGAGGAACCTGATTACTAAGATATATGATACCTATTTATACACTGTCATCACAAACTTAACCTTTATGTCTTTAAATTAGAAACACAAAATATTCAGCAACAGGTACATATTCAAATCCTGTTAGTATGCAACCATTAAAAGTAATGTTTTGCAAAGTGTTTTTAAAAAATTAAAAAATGCAAATGAAATGATTTTAAAGTAAAGTGCCAGGTACTTATTAATTTATACATGTGACTTGATTAATCTTTTGAAAATGCATGCACACAATCTTTAACTCAATTACCTATGTTAATAAGTGTACTGAAATCACTATGTTAAAAAGTGAATCAATTACATGTTTGTTTATATTGCCACCTGCCCTTGTATTTTTATATGGCTGTGTTTTACATTTCTAATTATACACACTCTTTAATGAATTCACAAGGAAATCATTTATTAAGCACTGTCAGTACACTTGGGAGATGAAAAATGTTACACATTTTTGTGCACAGTGGCTACACTGTCTTTTGCTCTGTCGCTATATTTTTTTCCTGTTACGTTATTTTATATTAGTTTTTTCAAACATGTACTACTACTGGGATAGCCCACATTTTTCTAATCATTCCCCACTATAAATAATGTTCCAGTGAACACCTGTGTACATGTATCTCTATAGGTAATTAAGCATACTTCAAACAGATCACTTCCCAGAACTGAAATTGCTTATCCAAAGTCAATGAACATATTAAAATATGATCATTACTTCCAAACTGCCCTAGGACATGCTGTTCAATGCATACTTCCATTAATTTTATATAACAGGGCCCGTCCCAGTTTGCCCACACCAACACTACAATTGGACACCATCAACTCACTTTGTCTTTCGCTATCTGACAGGTAATTCCAGCATCGCATTGCTATTTCCGACCTCAATTTTCTGATTGCTGTGATTCAAACTATTCTGTCATATTTATATGTTTTTTATTCTTGAAATTCTACTTCTAAACTCAATCACTACAAAGCTGAAATAGAATATCCAAGGGCAAAGAATTTGTTTTATTTAAAACTAGAGGCCCAGTGCATGGAATTCATACATTCTGTGTGTGTGTGTTGGGGGGGGGGGTTCTCTCAGCCCATCCTGCACCCTCTCCAATCTGGGACATCCCTCTCACAATCCAGGACTGCTGGCTCCCAACCACCCGCCTGCCTGCCAGCCTGATCATCCCTGAACCACTCCCCTGCCCGCCTGACTGACACCTAACTGCTCCCCTGCCAGCCCAATTGTCCCCAACTGCCCTCCCCTGCTGGCCATCTTGTGGTGGCCATCTTTGACCACATGGGGCAACCACCTTGTGCAATGGAGTGAGGGTCAATTTGCATATTACCTCTTTATTATATCAGGACAACAGAGTGTCTCTCTCACAAGAGCAGGACAGTGTGGCTAGAATCACATGCATCAATTTCTCCCACGACAAAACAAATGCCTTCTGGACAACAGTCATTCAGTTTGAATTGACTTTTTTGTTTTACCCGCTACATATGGTCCATTTTTCTTTTTTTAATGTTGTCTCTTTTTCAATTGCACCTAGGAGTCATTTTAATATAGATAATTGAATTGCAGCTAATTCTCCACCTGGTGTTCCAGATTGGCTACTTTCTGCTGCTGACTGGAGGCTGATATTTTTCATTTATATTACTTGATCATTTTACTCACTGTCACATCTCTAACAGTATGTGACATTTACAAAGCATGTCCTGTGAACATAGTTTAAAATTCCCCAAGTATAACTCCTTTTTCAATCACTCACAAGTCTTACAAAATCCGTTATAAGATCCATATTTTACATTAAGTTATAATTTACTTGTGAAGTATAATCTTAAAACAACTTTACAAGTACAAAGATGTTTGGAAAGTATCATGGGGTCTATTATGTTTAGTGTATTATTTTAATAAACAGAATATATTGTTTGCACAGCAAACCTTGATAAATTGGGTTATCTTTAATCATTTAGGAATCCTGACATTATCCTACCAGAAAAGCCAAAGCTGAACATGTTATATATATATTTATGCTAAACTGTTCTGCATAAATCATCATTTTTAATATTCAAATAGTGAATCATATTTTAAAGTACTTTGACTTGATTTTATCCTATTGGGTAAATAAAGGATCTTACCTTTCAGTGAAAGATTACTTTGAGCCAGAGACAAGGTTAATTTATCATCAGTTAGGACTTTCAATAAATTGGAATTAGATACTCTTCAAAATCTCAAAATTGTGCTAACCATATTTCCATGTTAAGGCTTCTATGAGGGCTAAATGAGATAATTCATTAAAAAATAAATTCAACATATGTTTATTATTTCATCACTTGTTTTATTATTCCCATTTCGGGGTTTACAAATCAAGTCTCACAGAGGTTTCAATTACTTGTCAAATTAACAGCTTTTAGAATCATCCAAAACCTATGTTCGTCGTCCTAAAAATTACCCTGTAAAACATGTCATGGATTATGGACAGGAGGCATCATCTGAACCAATCTGGATACTGAACAACAGAGAAATCTGAGTCACCGTGGTCTTAATGGATTAGCCCAATGGCAGGTGACTAGGTGTTCACCAGGACACAAATACTGATGACAACCTAGTGCTGTATTTTGAGAGGTCATGATACTTCAGATACAAAAAGGATTATTTGATAGCAGCTGAGTACATAGAGTTTTACCCAAATGAATTATATTTTAAAAATAAAGGGAAAATGAATAAAATATTGAGAAGTGTAATCAATTTTGTTTTGCTCAGATTTAATTTAGGGGAAACATTACATCTCACATCTATTTGAAAATGTATACATAAAAGTGTCTACTTTAAAAAGTAAATTAAATATAACCCAGAAATTTATTTTAATAAGAAAATGGCTTTGGTTGGGGCACATGCCTGGGTTGTGGGCTCGATCCCCAGTATGGGTGTGCAGGAGGCAGCCAATCAATGATTCTCTCTCATCATTGATGTTTCTCTCTCTCCCTCTCACTTCCTCTCTGAATCAATAAAAATATTTTTTTAAAAAAAGAAAATGGCTTTAAAAAATAAAAGGTTTCTTACAATACATTAGCTAATGAAATCATGTAACTATAATTTAATGTACTGACAATAACAGCTAATGGTTTTGAATAAAAATTATTAATTTAGTGAATGCCATATGCAAAATGCATGCCCATATATGCATTATATAATTACTGATTACATTTCTTTTCTAATCTCATCCTAAATAAGATGCAAAATGTCATCTTCCATTTAAACATATATAATTAAACTCTTAATACATCTATGGAAAAGTATTTCCCTTTGTCAGTCATTTGTGCTATAATTTGATAATAATAATGACATATTTTACCCAGACATACTTGAATTTCTGAGTCCCCATATATTCATTATTTGTCCTCTTGAAGTTTGCTTTTTTAAACTATAATAATTATTTAATGTAGTAATTTCATTAAAATTTTTCTCCTTGTTACTAATGGATCAATGGTCTTAATTATTAATGCTTTTTCATTTAATATTTTGTTAAAAGCCTTAATTATGTGATCCCTTTGACTAACATTAGTTCATTAGCAATGCATATGATTCATTCTTCCATGGGAAAAAGAGATGAGATGACAGCTAATCAATGTTACACTTTGTCCTTAAGTTGTTCAACTGTCAAGGATAAAACATGTCAATCAGTGAGAATAAAAGCACCATCATTTGTAATTAACTTGGCCAAAAGTCACAAGAGCCCATTAGCTCCCAAATAGTAAAGCGAAGTAAGAATTTGCACCAGGCATCTATTTTGTTCATCCGTTTATTTTGTTCATTAGATTTCACATACAGAGTTTAATTTCATCGCCCTACATTTTGCTTTACTTAACATAAAGAAATATTGAGTTAATTCTACATCTCAGACCTACCTATTGATTTTTATACAAGCATTGCCTTGTCCTTGACTTAGTCGTCAAGAGATGTTTAGTCTTTAATTATATTCATAGATTAAAAAACATACCATTTAATTCATGGAATGATGTGAATTAGAATGGTCATAAAGCTTTCAGATTAGAAAACAATGACACTCACTGCTTGTATGGCCTCAGGTAAATTAGTTTTCTAGAACTCAGTCTTTGCACTTCTCCCATGATGGAAACTAACTCAAAATCCAATGGTTGTTTAGGAGGAGAAATGTGATGTGTACATGAAAACATCTAACAAGTGCTATTTTGAGGAAATATAAATGTTAGAGTGGATGAATACTTTTACAAGATTAAAATTTTAGTATAGCTATTGATATTAAATGAAAGGTGTTGCATAGGTAACTTTAACCCACCTTTTCCATAAGGTGGGTTAACGAAAAGAACCAAGAAACCAAAGAGATAAAACTGTACGTTTTATATTACAAGTTTTGCATAAAACAACATGCACCCCAGGGACATGGAGGTTTCAATAAATAATGAAATAGCAGGCCACTTTTCTTCTGGAAGGTAAACCAAATCCTGTATAATAAAAGCCCAGTGACCAAACGGCGGAATGACCAACCAGTCGCTATGATGCACACTGACCACCAGGGGGCAGACGCTCAATGCAGGAGCCGCTGCCTGGTGGTCAGTGCACTACCACAGTGGGAGCACAGGATGAGTGCTGCTCCCGCTGTGAACCTCGGAGCCAACAGGGAGGAACCCGGGCTGTGATCATCGCCTCCTTGCCCCAGGCTCCTCCTCCTCACTTCCTGCTGCCTCTTCCGGATGCCCGCAGGCCACGCAGCAATGCCATCGGGCTTGCAGAGCTGACCCCTGAGGGTTTGTGGCCGCTGTGAGACTGAGGCCTACTTGGCCGCCTCTCAGTGCTATTGTCCCTGGGCCCAGCCCCAACCAGGTCCCCTGGAGAGGCGAGTGCTCCAGCTCCACGGAAGATGCCAGACCAGGGAGCAGTTGCTCGAGAGCAGGTCCACAGCCATGTGGGTGACCTGGATGAGCGGGCTCCCTCAGCGGGCTGATCCCTGCAGGCCACACCCCCACCAGTGCACGAATCCTGTGCACTGGTCTTCTAGTCCTTTATAAATCCCATGAATATAGTGACCGGAAATCGATGCTGCTTTATATACTTTAAATGGGATGGATTTTTTATATTACTCTTGTTTAAGTTTTTGTTGTTCTCTTCATCACGTATACATTTAAGTGACTTTCTTTTTTAAAACATTTTATTGACTAAATGATTTTCTTAATACTTATAAGCATTTCAAAGTAGACACATTAATCTATCATGGGAATATAAACTTTTTCAAATGGAACTTCTTGAAGTAACTCAATGAGCCATTTGCAACTTTGAAACACATAATTCATCATGTCAAATGCCAGTCCCTCATTCCCCTGTGAGCCTGCAGTCCAAGGTTAAGGATGTGAGGTTTTAAGTATCATTGCCGGAAATTACAGACATAGCCAGGTCCTCTCCAGCTCTGCTTCTAGACAGCCAGCACATCTGGTTCTTGTCACAAGGCAATTTTCAGTCACCACTGGAGCCTTTAGGATGGAAAGCTGGTGGCCTGGAGGTTAGGCAGTGTGGCAACATCTGTACTTGTTCACAAAGATCGCTGAGTAATTTTGAATTAACTCAACATGCTCTAACTTCAGAGAAATTTTCACCTGGGGGTCAAGGAGGCAACCATTAAAAGTTAATAAAAAGAAATAACCTGCCCTAGCTGGTTTGAACTGAAGGGTCCCAGGTTTGATTCCAGCCAAGGGCATGTACCTTGGTTGCAGGCACATCTCCAGTAGGGGGTGTGCAGGAGGCAGCTGATCGATGTTTCTCTCTCATCGGTGTTTCCAACTCTCTATCCCTCTCCCTTCCTCTCTGTAAAAAATCAATAAAAAATATATTTAAAAAAAAAGAAATAACCTACCAGTTATTGGGGAAGACTGAGAAAGCATATATTCTTGATACAGATAAAATAGTGTGTTATACCCATGAAGGAAAAAAAAAAAAAAGATCAAGAGAGGAACTGCTATTTGTGCTACAGCAGAAATTGTATAACATTACACGGATGTCATAGAATATTTGTTTTTTTCTCTGCTTCCCGAAATCAACTTGCAGGAATTTTCTGTCTCTAGTGACTCAGCCAGGTCTGCAGTTCGGAGCATAGCTGAGCTCATCTGAAAGGTGACTAGAGTTACTGTTTCCGGGACATTTCCCCTTCCTCTTCCCGAACCCCTGGATTCCCACTCTGCCTGCAACTTCCATGGGTGCTGCGGTTCATGGGTGAGAGTAGAGGGCAGTCTGCACCATAAGTCCTTAAACAAAACACACAGAACCAAGCAGTACCCCGTAGCCCCACGCGTGCTGGTACCGGGCATGCTAGAGGAAATTTTGACAAAATTTCAATCTCCTTTCCACTCCTTTTTCACATTAGCACATTTTGTAGACTAATTCTCCCATCTCCATAAAAGCTCACATCACTGAATTGTGGGATTTCCCAGAGGAGGATAATTGAGGAGCCGAGAACAGGGCTTTTGCTCCCCATTAAGAGACAATTGTACCAAATATTTGACCTTCATGTCTTTGGTGAGACAATCACCATAACCAAAACTATTCCACAAAAGGAAAACAAGGAATTTCCAATTAAGGGGGGGGGGGGGGGGGGGGCGGGGGCAGGATCACAGACCAAAGGACACACTGCTAAGTGGCTCCCTATCTCTATCCTTAACTATTTCAATGGATTCTCCCAGTTTAAACCATAGGCTTTAAATAGTTAAATCCTAAGAAATTAGAAGAACAGGAAAAGATTTTGCAGTCTTATTTTTCTTGCACAAAACAGGGCAACATTCCTGGGCCGTATTCAAGTGTGATGTTACTTTCACGGTAAGAAGGACACGGTGAATTTGGGTTGGACTAGTAGGGATGGTTTTATTAAGTTCTCACAGACTGACCACGTGGGCGCTGACGCAGGTGCGGCACTATGTCCAGGAAAAAGAAAATCATAAGATAATACAAGTGCCATTACTTTTTTTTTCCCCCCTGTGGATACAACTCACTAAAGCTACTGTCGGCTACACTGCCCACACCTTAGCTAAACACATTTCGAGATTGGTGACTCTGGCTCAGCTTTGCACAATCTTCTTTACTGCCAGTATTGAAGATTCATTCCTAGATTGCTCACCGCTTCAGACTAAGTGCCGGATGCATTTTCCAGCGCGTATGGACAGCACCCTCCTCCACCAGTTCCATGGGACAGGCTGAGCACGTAGAGAGCCTGGGCCTGGCGAAGTCCAGGCTTCCTGCCCGGCTGAGGGAACCAGAAAGCGCAGTCCCATGAGAAGTAAAAGAAGTCGATACGTCTTTACAGAACAGCATATTTTTAATTAAAAACAAATTAAGTCGTTTCCTTCAGGTTTTTACGTGCGTTAGCTAACCAATAGATAATAAACTTAAATTGTTTCTTTGCAATACCGATTTAAAAAGAATCGTGGGGGATGATTTATGGAGGGTATCTCATTAAGTTTGGATTGAGGTGTGGGACAGTCAGTTCTTCTATAGAAAGCAGAAGCTGCCCCTGCTGTAGGGCAGGGGTGTTTCCCTCCACTTCCCTTAGGCCAAATGAAGTTCTTGGACTAGTACACTAGCTTCCTCCTTCTATACCCTGCCGAGTAATGAGACTTAAATAACTATGTAAATTCATTAATCTCATAAAGCAATTAGTGTAAAATCTAGGGCCTGTTAAATTATTTCAAAATGAATTAGTTATCACATAACATTTAATTTTCATGATAACCCTCATTTATTTACACAATTTCGATTAAATAAATGCAGGGATGTAATGCATTAAAGAGAGCAGCCAGAAGCTTGTCCATATCTTGTAAAAGTTGCTCCTATAACCTCTGGGTAAGCAGATTAATGCCTATGAGACACTCAGTACACTGCTTGCCAAAGAGTAAGTAGCCACGAACGGGGTGTTTTTCCTTGGGCATGAATCACCCAGGACAATTATTAGGGACATTCAACTCCATGTGCCTTGAGGAGAAGCGGGTCAAAAGTGGTTGCTATGCAGGAATTAACACGTGCACGGCCTTGTGTGTTACAAGGGGCTGAAAGTCATTGAAATGTCTCAAAAATAATCATGTTTAATAATAACGTCAGATCTCTAATGTCAAAGGGCCAACGTTCTCTCCGATGACTCTTTAGAGGAGAGGACACTAATGATGAGCCCTCTGTTTTTATGAGAGTAGGAATTATACCAGTTTCTTTGTTCAATATATCAAGACAGGTTCGTTCTTTTTAAAATAATATATACATTCTTATTGATTTCAGAGAGGAAGGGAGAGGGAGACAGAGATGGAAACATCAATGATGGAAGAGAGACATTGATTGGCTGCCTCCTGCACGCCCCACACTGGGGAGCGAGCCCACAACCCTGGCCTGTGCCCTGGCCTCCTGGTTCATAGAGGTTGATAACCACTGAGCCACTCCAGCCGGGCAAGAACTCTGTCGTTTATAAGCTGCCCGATCTCTGGCATACTGTTACAGCAACCTGGGGAGATGGGGACAGTAATGAACAGGTCTCAGAAATGAGTACCCTGATTAGATTGATGTTTTCCTAAGTTTTGCGAGTGTCTGCTTTGTGTGTGTGTAGATGCTGCATTTTGGTGGGTCCGAATTGCTTGGCTGATGTCCATTATGTATGTTCACCTGGAGAGGAAGAGATCATTGCGCCACTGATCTAAAACGATCTGACGCAGGAATGGGGGGAATTTCCATTTACTGCCTTTAATTCCCCTTTCCCTCAGCCTAGCTGGAGCCCGTCATCTCTCCTACTGGCCAGCTGTCTGCAGACTCATCACACCTCCTGACTCCTGTCTAGCAAGTAAGAGCCAAGGAGGAAGGACACATCTCAAGGACACTTCTGATTCATTTATCTCTGTCTATACCTTAAGATTTTTTAAATAAAAATCTGTATTATTTTGAATTCTGAAACTTTCCCACATCGAACATTATTCTCATCCAGTAAGTCTTTCATCTGAATTTGCTTAAACTCAGGGGCGGGAAACCTCTTTTCTGCCAAGGGCCATGTGGATATTTATAATACCATTCACGGCCACACAAAATTATCAACTTAAAAATTAGCCTGCTATTTTTTGGTCAAACATTTAATTAGCTCACTTCTAATGTCTTGGCAGGGCCAGACCAAATGATTTTGTGGTCCTCATGTGGCCCGCAGGCCAGATGTGCCCCACGACTGGCTTAAATTTAAATAAATAAATAAATAAATAACTCGAACATTTAAAATCTAATGTTTTTAAATGAGTACTAAAAGTTACTCTCTAAATTTTAATAACAAGAAACTATTCATTTCTTTTTAGAGTGGTTAATATATGATTTAGAATCCGAGTGTCTATTCCAAACCATATATTTTCCACCACACAGAAAAGCTAAAAGAGAAAAAAGTGAGTTGTTTTTTATCATTAAACCTAAATGCTTCTCAAGGTTTTGTGTAATACTTCAAAATATTAATTTCTAGTTTGTGTTATTGTATTTTTGTAATGTGGAAAAGCAGTAAAATTTTGTTTGAATTCAATTCTTTTGTGTCTCATTATAAATTAGTACTTCACGTTTTAAATTTCATATTATGGAGAACCTTTTCATATAAAAGACTTACTTTTTTTATTATTTAGTGATTTAGACTCTTTGGTCTAGCAACTATTATTAGTGCACAAACCTTTGACGTAAACAAGTGGGGATGGTAAATTACCTTCTGTACCTAGTACATCCCTATAAAGCTAAGCATCACAACAACATCTAAATGCCAAACTCGATGGAATTATTTCATAAATCACATTTCATGTCTGATAAGATCTTTCTAGTCACATGATGACACTCTTTTGTCTCATTTCCTTGAATCTACATGAGTATAAAGCCAATAACATGTTACTTCCAGTCAGAGCTCCTTAAACAGAAGAGCCAGACTGTCGTCTCCTCTCCCTGACATCAGGACGTTCCAGATGGTGACCTTCCGGAGCCTGGGTCCCCGAAGGAGCACATGTATTTACAGTCCACCCAAACTCCCCAATCCAATCCTATTGGAACACGCACTGCACGCCAAGACTAAACCTTTATGATCTTAAGCTCCTGAGGTTTTGAGACTGTTCATAATGGCAGGATAGAGTCAGCAGAAAATAGGTAAGTATTGTTACATTTTAAAATAAGGGTATTTTGAAAAATACATTTTACTAAACTCATTTTCTCATACCACTAAATTCATTGAATAATCGTGTATCCAACAAATCATTCATTTCATCAGAAATATTTATGCAGCACCTTTTCTAAGCTGGGTATCTTTGTCCCTGGAACAGATCAAAGTCCAACAGAAAACACACACACACACACATACACACACCCCTCTAATTCCATAAAGCATCTTCACTGGAGGAGATTGACACTTCACAGTAAACCTAAACCATATTTAAATATTATATAGTCCGTCAGAAGTACCAAAGCAAAAGCAGAGACATATGGGAGCCAGTGTGATTGGATTTAGAAATCAGTGGTAAATAGTAGGGAAGAGGTCAGAGAATTAATGGCATGGCTTAGTGGGAACCATAATATAAGAAATTATAGGCAATTACATGGATTTTGGCCTTAAGTATGAGTAAGTATAAGTAGCATGACAGTTGTACAAGAGAAGTTTCTTCTGTCATCTAACTTCTGTTTTAGAAAGGATCGATCTATGTTGTATTAAAAAACTAGAGTGTGTGTGTGTGTGTGTGTGTGGCGGGGGAGGGGGGGTAGGTGGAAGCAGACAGAATGGTATAGACATGTTGCAATATCTACGATGGCCAAGACCAGGCTTCTGGTAGTAGAACTGGTTAAAAATAATGGTAGTCTTGAACATTTTCAAGAAAGAATCACCAGTACTTGTTAGCAGATGGACTGCATAAGAGAAGAGATGAGTCAAGCATCATCGTGGGACATTTGATCCTATCCAAAACGTCCAGGGAGACATTTGGGCTACGCCAAAGGTCCTTGAAATGTGGTCCCGTTCCTAATGCCCATCAGCATACTTGGTGAACACTAAAAGGCCCTCAATATTTGGTCACATCCATGGTGTCTACACTTAGGAACCATCCCCAGGTTCAAATGGCCCATGCTGTTTGTTTATCCTCTTGGTTTCTAGGATTAATACATTTAAAAAATACTATCCTGCCCTAGCCGATCTGGCTCAGTGGATAGTGCGTCAGCCTGCAGACTGAAGAGTCCCAGGTTCGATTCTGGTCAAGGGCACATGCCAAGGTTGTGGGCTCGATCCCCAGTGGGGGGCATGCAGGAGGCAGCCAATCAATGATTCTCTCTTATCGTTGATGTTTCTATCTCTCTCCCCCTCTCCCTTCCTCTCTGAAATCAATAAAAATATATTAGAAAAAATACTATCCTCTTTGCCTTGGCAGTTCAATAGTAATGACACCTGGGATTAGGTAGATGGGTCAGTGTGGGGAAACATATCTATTTCGGAGACATGGGTGGTTTCTAGCCTATGCATTTCAATAGCATCATTTTATGGTTGATTCCTTTTCATAATTACTGAGTTCCTTGTCTATTTACCCATCTATATGTTAAGCTACTTGAGAAAGAGACAACATATGGCTCATTTTTCCCATTTCTAGCTCCCACTTTCAGCATCGCAAAGGTGCAAGAAGGAAAACAGACAAACACTGCCATCCGTTATCTTAACACCTAAAGGGGCATCCTTGTCTTTTGAAGGATCCTATCTCATCACCATAAATGCAGTTCCAAAATGTATTCAACTACAGGACAGAGTTATTACCATGTAATGGAAATAAATACTCCGAGCTCCACCAAAAATCTATATTAAAACTGCCGCAGAAAATGGTTGAGCGCCATGGTATCAACAATAAAATAGCAGATCTATCATTTTCTTATCATGATAAAGTAGACCCCTCTGAAGATGCCCGCTATTTCCTGTCAGTTAAAAAGGCGTCTCCTGATGGCAGAAAGAACTGCAAAAGGCGAGAGAAATATGTACACGGCAGCTATTTACATTGCCGTGGATTATTTATCATTTCGAGTGCCTGGTGCCCTGAGCAGATCTGCAGTGCTAAAATATTACCGAGTACTGACAAAAAAGACATAAATCGGCTTTAGCCCTGGACTGGTGGATAACCTAGGGCAAAGGCCTTGACTGTTCTGAGCCATACTTACTCATTTAAGATTAAGACTGACATGTGCCCCACCCCACGTGGTTGTAATGAGGACTCAATTGAGTAAAAACAGGAGATAATATTTGTGACACTTAGTGTGAGCACATTTGCTCAAGAAATGTGAGTCCGTTTTCAGTGTTAAGCATGCTACAATTATAGTGGGGTAAAAGGGGAAGGGATTGAGAGGTACAGATTGGAAGCCACAAAATATGGGGATGTAAAGTACAGCCTAGGGAATCTGGTCAATAATATTGTAATCCTATATAATAAAAGGCTAAATATGCAAATAGACTGAATGACAGAACGACCGGTCGCTATGATGCGCACTGACCACCAGGGGGGCAGACACTCAATGCAGGAGCTGCCCCCTGGTGGTCAGTGCACTCCCACAGGGGGAGTGCCCTCAGCCAGAAGCTGGCCTCACAGCTGGGGATCACAGCCGCGGTGGCGGCAGTGCTAAGGACCCCTCGGGGGATGTCCGCTGAGGTGTCCCAGACTGCGAGAGGGCACAGGCTGGGCTGAGGGAGCCCCTGCCCCCAGTGCACGAATGTCATGCACCGGGCCTCTAGTATTATATAATATGGATGGTGCCAAGTGGGTACTGGGAACTATCAAAGGGAAGAAAACTTTGTAAAGCATATGATTGTCTAACCACTCTGCTGTGTACCTGAAACTAATATAAAATAATATTGAATGTAAACTGTAATTGCAAAGATTATCAAAAAAGGATGGTACAATTATTTATTCCCTTCAGCTCTAGGCAACTCCCTTGAGGCATTCTGGCAAAGCATGTTCTCAGCACATTTAATTCATGGCCGAAGCACCTCCATTGCCAGGTCTCATCAGAGGCCTCAGGCAGAGAGAGGCCCTCTTCCTGAGGACAAAAGGGAAGTGTGTATATATATATGTGTGTGTGTGTGTGTGTGTGTGTGTGTGTGTGCGCGCGTGTGTGTGAATGTGTATTGATTTCAGAGAGGAAGGGAGACGGGGAGAGAGAGATAGAAACATCAATGATGGGAGAGATTATCATTGTTCAGCTGCCTCTTGCACGCCCCCTACTGGCGAGGGAGCCCGCAACCCTACATGTGCCCGGAACAGGAATAGAACCATGACCTCCTGGTTCATAGGTTGATCCTCGACAGGGGTGTCAGCCACCTTCCAGTTTTAGTCTCTGGCTTCTACCATTGCAGTAGATGGTGCAAGTCTTAATTCTTTCCTTTTTGACTTGCTGCTTTAACTGGCTACTCTGACCCCTGGCCGCTCAGCTTTCCCCCTGATACCTGCCAAGCAAAGAAATCAAAGCCAGAGGGCTATGCCTTTGAATCACTGTATTTCAATGAAATTAATTGGAACAAAATGTAAAACTTAACAGTGTCTCTTATTTTACAAATATTTTCAGAGTATCATTGCAAATACTGTAGAGTTTTGATTTAATAACATTTATGAAAAGAATGCAATGTTATAATAAGTGTTTCTTCTGGCTTAACGTTAGGATCTTCATGTAGAGATTCTGTAAGAATCATAGACATTAGAAACCTACAGATCTTCCACTTAGAAGAGAGGAAAAGCTTTCTTAAGGGAGCCCCCACTACAATCCATATACATTTTGGTTACTCGTTTGTTCATTCAATAAATTGACATGCATTAAAAAGAAAAAAAAAGGCCAGTTGCTATTCTCATTACCGGATACGTAGCTGTGAGGCAAGACAGCAAATATTCCTTATCTCCTAAGTTTTACATTTTAGTGGAGCGTAGAGGACGGTTGGGACTCAAAAGCCTTCTTCCAGTGATCAAAGCTAAGGGACCCCGCTCAGATTCCAGGGAGGAGATGGGCCCCTTATTCTCCAGGAAAAGAATGTGCGATAACTTGCAGCCCTGTTTTTGTTGGCTTGGTATATTTTACCATCACAGTATTATTAAGGAAATTGAAGCTGCAAAATGACAGGGTTGAAACTTAGGTTTACGGGATTTGAAAGAGTATATTTATAAGGCAACAAATCTGAGGTTTTCTTTGCTCTGTGATTGTTTTCCTGAAGTTTCTGGAAGAAACTGTAAGACCTGTGCACAGACAGATGTGAGTCTTTAAATGTGCTCCCCCAGATAGCCAGGCCTTGCTCAGCGGGCTCAGCAATAAATTTGCTTTTCGCCCAGCCGGTGTGGCTCAGTGGTTGAGCATCAACCTATGAACCAGAAGGTCAGTTTGATTCCCGGTCAGAGCATGTGCCCGGGTTGCGGGCTTGATCCCCAGTGTGGGGCGTGCAGGTGGCAGCTGATCAATGATTCTCTCTCATCTGAAATCAATAAAAATATATTTTTTAAAAACATAAAGTTGCATTTCTCTGAAAGAGAGGCTATGGACAGGTTTACAAGGTAGGTTCTTTATAAATGCTGAGTGTGAAAGTGTTTCAACTAAATATTTTAGTAGAGAATTTATTTTAAAAAAACTATTCAGAAACTTGGGTTTCTAAACATGTTCAATTTAGAAAACTGAAGGTATTTCCTTATTCAGCAGGAAACCTTTTAGAACAGGTTTTCTTTCCCTAATGAATTTACTTTTAATCAAATAACACCTGTAGAGTTCTTTGAGGCTAGTAAAGTAATCCCATTATTGGATAGATTTATATTTTAATTCTATGATCACATTTTTTCCTACCTGTTTGAATTAAAGAACCCAATTTCAGGCCCTTTGACATATATTGCACATGTGTATTCTATTCATACTTATTAAATTATATGGATGTAATTGGTTGATACTTACAGAAATCAAATGACTTTGATTTTTTTTTTCCAAGGAAGGTATTAAGACTAGCCAATAAAAGTATTCGTGTGTTGTTACTTGTGTTTATTTTCTATTAGAATAGACTATAAATAATTTTCTGTTGACTCGTTTGATGATCAATATATTTCTAAATTATTTTTATTCAATTTAAAGAATTTTATTTAAATAACTTGCATACATTTATATTAATAGATTTATATTTTATATAAACTCAAAATCTTTAAAGTTATTAACTATTTTGTAGAATTTTATTAATTATTGCTGGGTTTATTTTAATCTAGTTACTCATGTTATTTACTTAATCTAGGGACACATATTAGAAACATGTTATTTAATAGCTCATTTTTTTGTTATATTTTTCTGATATTACTTTTCCACAAAACACAAATCCAGTGCTTTCAAAGCATATGCTGGAAGGTGAAAAAAAAAACTATTTCTAAGTATAAACATCTTTAAATTCAGATTTATTAGTGTAAAGGGTTACACTAATCTGAATGTCATTTCTTTATGAACTAGGTATTACACTTTAGCTTTATTACTAATTTCCCTCTGCATCACATCAAACACTGCATATGGTTGTAACATTGATTTCTTAATTTTATGAAAATTGCCCTCCCAACAGCTGGTCTATTGAAAAAGTGAGTCTGTCAAGGGCTGGTTACAGATTAATGATACAGCTCTTCTTCAAAGGGCCAGCGATTTGCTGTCCAATTGAGCCTCTTTGTAGTTTAGAATGCTTAGTGAAAAGGAACTCTAATTTATGCACTTAAATATTTTTATTGATATGAAATTGAATGCTTTTGAAGACATAACATACACACTTTAGAAGAAATACATTAGATTCAGGATTATTGAATAGCACATCTGCTCTCTATGGGATGATTTATTAACACCAGCATGAAGCGCTGACTAATCAAATGTGTATGAAGACATCAGACAATAAATACTAGTATGCCTTAACATTCAAATGTATTTAGGGTCCATTTTTAAAACCTTCAACGTGGTAAACATTTAAAAGCTGAGTTAAAAATCAGAGAGGGCTCTGAAATTCTCTTTGCCAAGTACATTCTAAAAATATAGTTGTCATCGTGCATTTAAAATGATCAAGAATTTTCATCATAGCAATCATTTTCTTACAATTTGGGAAATGACAACAATTTCTGAAAATGGGGGTTCTTTTAGCTTTTCATTTCTCTGGCCTATCAGTTACTGTCATAAATGATCTGACAAGCCATCATCTATGTATCTGAAAGGTAACTTTTATATTGGGTCCCAATGGTTAGGTAAGCAATGAGGAGATAAAAGTAACTGATCCAGTTTCAGTATTAATACTTTGAGCATTCCACGGTGGTGCGTCCCATTTTTGAAGATTTTTGCTTTTCCCATATTACTGTGATTGACACTGTAAAAGCAGAGCATCATTTGAAATTCAAATCACCTGACGTTAGGTTTTATAAAAACGTTACCAATACTAAGCATACAATGCGTTTCATGCATATAGATAAATAAAAGACCCCAGCAACTGAAAACTCCTGTAAAAAAATGCAAGCAGTTGAATGTGTTCCAATAAAAAAAGCTGCCATTTTACAAAAGTACTACTTAAATTCCTGTAGAATTTTAAAATGTTTACTTAAGTAAATATGTACCTTTTTGGTTAAACATGCATTAATTGTCATATCATTTTTCTGCAATTTAGCAAAAATGGTAACTGAGATCACAAGAACATTTCAAGGAACTTAAACTCACCCGAAACCCACGGTATTAGGCCACCTTGTCATAGAGAAGACAAATCCTTTTAAATGCGTGTTAGGCAAATCCCCACAAACTGCCTAAGCTAAGGAGTTACCGATGTGCTCCCACTTGCGTGCGCGCACGCACACACACACACACACACACACACACCAAGTAATAAAGGTGCATGTGAACTGGCAGGGTACCTGTGCAGCAGTCAGCTTCCATGACCTAAGCTCTTAAACTCAACTGTTGGTCTGAAATATTGTATAAATAAGGTGACTGAGCAGCAGGGGACATGACTTGTCCAAGGTCCCACAGTAAGTGGCAGAGTCAGGAAGATGCATTTTTATTTTTTTTAATATATTTTATTGATTTTTTTTTTTTTTTTTTTTTTTTTTTTTTTACAGAGAGGACAGGAGAGGGATAGAGAGTTAGAAACATCAACGAGAGAGAAACATTGATCAGCTGCCTCCTGCACACTCCCTACCGGGGATGTGTCCGCAGCCAAGGTACTTGCCCTTGACCAGAATCAAACCTGGGACCCCTCAGTCCGCAGGCAGATGCTCTATGCACTGAGCCAAACCAGTTAGGGCAGGAAGATGCATTTTTAAAGATGAATAACGATTGAGGAAATGAGTGAATTATTAACCCTTGATTAGAGGACTTTGCAAGAGTATCATTTTAAAAGCCTCCATCTTTGTTTAGACTGCCCTAAAAAATAGGCTAGACTGGGTGGCTTATGAACAACAGAAATGTATCTCGCACACTTCCTGACGCTGGAAGGCTGGGGTCAGAGTGCCAGCATAGTTGAGTTTGGGGAGAAACTTCTTCCAGGTTGCAGACTACCAACCTTCCTTGTACCCTCATGGGACAGAGAGAAGAGGCAAGCTCTTTCCCTATTCCATGGGCACTAATCCCAGTATTAAGGGCGCCACCCTCAGGACCTCATCTAACCCTAATCACTTCCGTTACAACTTATTGTAGGGTTTCAAAATCTAAATTGTCTGGGGGGGACACAAACATTCCAGTTTACCACACTCCCTAGTCTATGCATTAACACCAATAGAAGAATATTGAAGGAAAGTACTGATTTCAATTATATTTTTCTTATAAAATTAGGTCTAGCAAACCTACAATTAATACAATTCAAATGTTACAAGTAGAGCATAAACTATAGATCATTAACTGACATTTAGAGCATAAACTAAAAAAAAAAAAAATTATTCATGTTCCCCTTAAAAACATAACATTCCCATAACTTGGGATATAGATCTTAGATTGTATTTTTGTCATTATTTGGATATCTTCATATGTTTTAGAAGGCCAAAAAATCACTTGCAAATATATGGAAAAAGTAATTAATTTTATTTTTTATTTTTTTAATATATTTTATTGATTTTTTACAGAGAGGAAGGGAGAAAGATAGAGTTAGAAACATCGATGAGAGAGAAACATCGATCAACTGCCTCCTGCACACCCCCCACTGGGGATGTGCCCGCAACCAAGGTACATGCCCTTGACCGGAATCGAACCTGGGACCCTTCAGTCCGCAGGCTGACGCTCTATCCACTGAGCCAAAACGGTTAGGGCAAAGTAATTAATTTTAATGATCAAAGCTCCTTTCTATGCACAGGTGGTAATAGATTTATTTAATATTTCCCACTTGGACAAGAACTAGCCATAAAAATCCTTGCAGTTAATATATAGTTGTACTTCATGCTTTTTAAAGCCCAACTTTTTAAATATTTATGCAAAAAATAATTAAATGGAATAAAGTCATGATATATAATAATTCTTAAGTTAGCATCCTAAACTATTGAGCATGTTTATCAAATTAATACTGATTTCTAATTACTTCACTCTAGCAAGAAATATTCTAAGTAGAAGATTTAAGAAGTTTAATACTCGAGGAAAAGTATGTGTTAAGGGGGAAATTAGGGACGGGAAAAGCAGATGGATAGAATTAGAGAAATCTTTCTGCTGGGAGGCCATATGTGGTTTGTTCAGGAGGTGGTAACATGGGGATTTCGCTATGAAATATGTTCTCTGGTTTCTAATTCATTACAAGTTTTCAAGAATGGAGGAAGTTGAAACATGAAGGAACTCCCAGTAGATAGGATGAATTCAAGAGAAAAGAGAGTTGGCCCGAGCCACAAGCTGGGGGCCAGTTTCCATCATGGAGCTGTGAGTTCAGGAGGAGCTGAGCAAGGGGAGTAGCGGAGGAGACAGAAAGGAAGAAGCCACCTGTGAGAAAAGTCCCGATGATGGGACCAGCAGACCTTGAGAAAGCAGACAGAGCAACAGTGTGACCAGAGCTTTAGGAAATAAGACAAGAAAAAAATAAAATAAAAGGCCAATCATGGGGAGGTTAGCTCTATGCAATGTATGCACACGTTTACTGCTTTAGGGTACTACTCTGCAACGCAAGACGATCTACCACCTACAGTAATAAGCAGAGGGTGTGCTGTATTCCATCCAGAGATAATAAAACTGCCTTGCCTCAAGTGGCGGCTGTGAAATTTCCTTTATAAAACATTAATTACACGGATCTGTCACATTAAGCAATTCTTGGAAGGAATTCTTATGTTCTATGCAGAAAGCTGGATTGATTTTTCTCTACTCATGAGCAGTGCAAATTTAGTTAAAATATTGCTTCTCAAGGGTTTTTACTTTCACGTGAAAGGGATTATTTAATATTGGCTATCAATTCAGGTAACAATTGTTTCCTGTGGCAATCTGTCCTCAAGATATATGGAACCGATCAGAAAAATCCCCACGGGTGGAATATTTAATTACCAACAGTCTAATTAACTTGATTCCTCTTAATATCTATAGTCTGAAATTTTGCACAAGTCAGAAACATACATTTTTCCCATTCAGGGCACATGCTTTATCCAAATTGCTCAGTGTGGAAAAGCATTAGTGATCCTAATATTTCTGGAAATTTATACCTTTGGCAAAACTTAATCTTTCTTGTGTTATATACTTTTCCCTAATAGTTACTTTAAACAGGATGAAAACATGGAAACATTTTTTAATGCTTTCTGGAGAATGAAATTAAAACATCAACTGCACCCCCCAAAAAAGAGATTAATTCTGGGACCACATGGAAATTTGGATAATTTCAGCTGATGGCTATTCTCACCAAACCAGTCACTACTCTCTTTCTCAGATAAATACAGTGCTGGCTACTCACATTATCTCCCTAATTTCACCTCCTAAGTCTATGAGAACTCAAACTATTACATGCCATCCATTGTTGAAACTGCTGGGCTAAATGTAATGTATTTCTGCAGAGGTTACTGAAAACATATTCCGAATTTCTGGTGTTTTGTAGAAAATGTTTTGGGTCCAGTGAAAACACAACATATGAAAAAACAGCAAGCAAGCAATCAAGAAGGAAAGGAAGAGAGAGTGGTGGTATTCAAACAGAGAAAACAATGATTGGAAATTACTGTTTTTTGCCATGTATATATGACATATCTCCAAAAATAAAAATAAAAACCAAACCATGCCTTACATCTTGTTGAAATGCATAAATGTCCTATATAAGTTTGGGCTTGTTTAAAATAATCGCTGACAGATATGCACTTCTTATTTTAAACTTCCGAATTACATAAATGTAAATCTACAAAAATGGAGAGGTATTTTTATATGTAATTATCATCAAGCGATAAAGAATATGATTTCACTTGGTATCATTTAAATGTGGATATTGTTATGCTTGGAATCCATCATTTTTATGGTAATGGAGAGAAAAAGTAAAATTATTCAAATTTCAGCATCTCTTTCCACAATTTGGGGACTACAAATGTATGTTCCTCTTAGCACTGTTAATGATGGCGTAGGCAAAGTGTTCCGTACGATTTAACAAAGACAGAGAGGAAACGTGGTTAGAAAAATCGTGTTGCGTGTAAATTTCAGAGCTTTTAAAGAGTATTTTGGAAAGATTGAAGGACTTTTTGTCCATCATTTGAAAATCTGAGGAATAGATCAATTCCATTGGTTTCCATTCTTGAGTTGATTAATCTCTGTAAATAAATCTTAACTAATCCTAATCCCCTTTTTTCTGTCTGGTCCACAGCCAATGGTTTTTAAAGATTCATTGTCTAACCATATGTCAGAACCAAAAGTTTTCCAGAAGGAGATTTGAATTTCTAGTTCGACGTACTCATCTGGACATATGTCGAAGCAGCTGTTCTTTCTTTAGGGTAAACAACTCCAATCCTATCTTAGCGTTCTGCGTTCTTAGCGCTAACCCTGTATATATTTTCAGACAAAGATGGGCAGTGATAACAACTGGCAATTTTGGGTAACTGATTTTCATTTGTAAAACTTTGCTTTCACTTCTAGTTTAAACATTATATTTCGCACTAATGATCTTTCCTTTTGTCCCAAATGAAAGGTCCCTAACTAAAAACGGGGCCTAAAAATCCCTACATGTAGGGATTCTACATATGACACACACCCTTATTTCTAGCAAATATTGTTGCTTTCTAATTCTCAGAATAAGTGAAACATCAAGATAAAGTCTTCAAAGATTGTGGGCGATACAGCTCTGCCCCATAGTCTACCCTGGAAGGAACTGAAATCGAAGCATTGCTCCTGGGTATAGCTTTCTGCTATTTTGGTGGTCTATCAGCCTCGATCCATGATAGCTGTCACATTAGACTGGTGGTCGGCAAACCGTGGCTCGCGAGCCGCGGTTTGCCGCTCTGTTGACTAATGAGTTTGCCGACCACTGTCATACACTACCCTTTACCTCTTTGCACACAATATGCCACAATTGCCTAATCCTCACCGCTTCCAACTACACGGTAACATTTAGTCTAGTCCAGTGGATGGCAAACTCATTAGTAACAGAACAGCAAACCGTGGCTTGCGAGCTGCATGTGGATCGTGGTTTGCCGACCACTGCATTAGACCATAGAAGCTCCAATTACACAATGAATGGTTATATTCTCTCTAGCCTTCCTTTAACTGCCTCCCCTGAAAAAAGATTTTTTTTTATAAGTGGGATGGAGAGAAAATAAGAAATACGGAATGTTATATTTCTGATTTCTATTATACCATTTCATCACTACCAAAAGATCTTGCTAACTTTTAGAATTTTATTTTAAATGAATTAACTTTATACTATATCATCATATGCCTAAAAGTATTCATTTCTCAATCACTTAACAGAACATCCTGGAAAAAAATCTTTGTCAAACTCTGAAGCAGCAAATTGAAAGTTTATCCAAATATTGCTCACTCCTGGTATAAAGGTATACCTATAAAACTTCTCCTCGCTATTTAATAAAATAAATCTACACATTAATTTTTCCAGTATTTGTTGCTCTATGAAGCCATTAAAAGTTGCCCAAAGGATGTTATCTGTATGTGAAAAGAAGTCTAGACAGCTGACACTGTATATTCAAGGTTAGACTCTTTACATGTACGATTATTGAGCTTGCATTTATTTCTACTAAAGTTAGGATTTGTGATCAAACAGTTTTATTACCATCCTAAATTAAATGCCCATAAAACTGTAGGTGCTTTGAAGTTACAGGAATCCGTGAATGACCAACTGATTTTGGACTTTACTGGTTTTCTTTTTTCTTTCTCTTTATTGATTAAGCTATTACATAGGTGTCCATATCCACCCATTGCCCCCCTTTCCTAAGCTTTTAAAAAAGAGGGTTCTATACTACTTTCGGTTAGTAAAATTGTGTTGCAAACACAGAAAATTAATAGCTACCCTATCACCAAATGTTCTCCTATGAATATTACTTAATTTTAGAATGCCTGTGGGCGTATGTTGTACAAGACATTACAGAATTGTGCTGTTCTCGTGTCGTGGTTCTCCGAATACTAACCCTTCAGCTATTAGGAACTGTATCCCTAATGCATCAGAAACTGTGTATTTTCAGGAGCAACATGCACTCTTGTTTGAAAAGCTGTTCTATAAAGTTGACTTTTCTGTCTTTAGCGTGCTAGTTCTTGATCCAAATGCCATAACATCATAGTTTAAGCTTGTTTCTTGTTTATCTTCTATGGTTTCTATTCACTGTAGGGGGGAAGGAATAGAGGGCATTTGGAAAGCTGGGTGGCTGCAAGAACTATTAACACTAGTGCAGGGCACAAACAACTGTATAGCTATAAATGGCTGATATCTTGTTTAGTCCAAATCTTTAGGTGCCCTGCCGCTTTTTAAAAATCTGTTAAATGCAAGTATGGTATTTAATTACACCTATCAGTTTTTAACAGGAATCGTACCACATCTTAACTTTCACAATCCTATATAATAAAAGGCTAATATGCAAATCAACCAAACAGTGGAACGACCGGTCGCTATGACATGCACTGACCACCAGGGGGCAGGTGCTCAATGCAGGAGCTGCCCCTGGTAGGCAATGTGCTCCCACAGGGGGAGCACCACTCAGCCAGAAGCCGGCTCACAGCTGGCAAGCGCAGCAGCAGTGGCGGAAGCCTCTCCCGCCTTCACCACAGTGCTAAGGATGTCCGACTGACGGCTTAGGCCCGCTCCCTGTGGGCATAAGCTGGCAGACAGACATACCCCAAGGACTCCTGGACTTTAAGAGGGTGCAGGCTGGGCTGAGGGACCCCCCAAGTGCACAAATTTTGTGCACTGGGCCTCTAGTGCATTTATAAGAAGACATACACATAACTAGCAAGATCTTGCTTCTGAAAAATCAAGAGCATGTTATTTTACAGGGCAAGTAAAAAATGATATTCTCAATATTATAAAAAGGCAGAAAAATACTATATTAGGTCATCATTGAAGCTATATTAGGTTAACAATGCTCAAATAGCTCCAATATTGTAAACTTTTTAATTTTTTTAAATTTTATTGTTTAAAGTATTACAAATAATAGTACTTATGTCTCCTTTTTCCCCCCCAATGACCTCCCCCCAGCCTCCCCTACCCCCCGGCAGATGCCCTCACACCCCCCTCCCCGAGTCTTGCATCCATTGGTTATGCTTATATGCATGCATACAAGTCCTTCTTTTAATGGTTTGTATTAGAAATGCACTTATTTAATGGATTATTTCTGTAATCAACAGGAAAAGCTCAAACCAAGAAATGCACTTTTGTTCTTTCTGAAGTTTCTAAACACGGGCTCTGTGTTTTAAAATATGTAAACCATTAAAAATTGATACACCTTGGTAAGTATAGGAAATAATTGCATGTTGCTGATAACTATATCTTTGATGACAGAAAATTACCTAAATATTTGTTTTGCTTTTCAAAATGCTATTGGAAAACTAACGAAGTGGGGATTTAAAAACAACAACAACAAAAATGATTGCACGATCAAACAAAAGTGAGCCTAATGGATAAAGTACAGCATAGGAGGTCAAAATGATTTGAATTGAGATCTGTATGGTAGACTCAAGGCTTTCATACCTTTACAGTTTATCTAATCCGTTTCTTAACTTTCTCTTCTCATCTCAAGATGACAGAAATGTAAAATCAGTGTTCTCTTTGAAGGAAACAAATTCCTTGTCTTGATTTAGACCTGTCATTGGCAAATGCTGTAATAGTTATTCACTTCAACATCATTTAACTGATGTTGAATTTAGTGATTTAAATTCTCCATGAATATTTTGGAAGAATATTTCTTTCTCATGCAATGTACTATCATAAAAAGAACATTAGAATGTTGTTTTTGAAATCAGACAAAACCTGCATTGAGTTCCAGTAATCACAATTTATAGATATATGATACTAGGAAATAGAATTTCTTGAAATAGAATTCTAACTTAAATGGAGATCCTTTTACCAATATAGAAACACTGTAAATGTTCTATATAGATATTACATATCTACTAGAGGCCCAGTGCATGAATTCGTGCACTCGTGGGGTCCCTTGGCCTGGCATGCTGGATCGGGCTGAAACCAGCTCTACAACATCCCCTGAGGGATTGTGAGAGGGCACAGGCCAGGCCAAGGGACCCCACTGGTGCACGATCGGGGCTGGGGAAGGACACAGGAGGTTGGCCAGCCGGGGAGGGGCCGTGGGAGGGCTCTAGGGCATGTCTAGACCTTCTCGTTCAGTCCCAATCGGTCAGACCCCAGCAGCAAGCTAACCTAATGGTCAGAGCATCTGCCCCCTGGTGGTCAGTGCACATCATAGCGAGCAGTTGAGTGGCCTTAGCATATCATTAGCATATTATGCTTTGATTGGTTGAACGGATGACCAGACGACCGGACACCGAGCATATTAGGCTTTTATTATATAGGATATAGAATATATCACTAATATAAAATACAAGTCATGACCGTTATTTCTACAAATTAAAATATTAGGAAGGAGGAAGAAGACTGAAAAATTGGTATTAGCTATGTATTATGCTTCACACTAGGGTTTGGTGAACTTTTGCCTGTGAATATATTAAGTTTTGTATAGTAAACACAGTACACTTTGTGGACCCCATGACTTCTGTTGTAGCTATTCAGTTCTTGGCTGTGAGAACAACCGTGGACGATGCATAAATCATTGCAGATACCTGTGATCCAAAAGGCTTTCTGTATAAAACAGACAGGGCAGCTGGATTTGGTCCACAGGCTACAACTTTCAGAACATGGGGCCCTCCATTGAGCAGATTATTTCATTTTCTTTTATATTTTTACAACATGTCTTTTCTTCTTACATATAATACTTAAAATAAAAACACACTAAAACTTCGAGAAGGTGATTTCTAAAACCACATTAGGTCATGTCATAATAACTTATTTATCATTAACTTGTCAAGTACCACTCAGTTGGATCTAAATGCCATAAACAGCAGGAATTTTAAGCTTTCCACAGATCTCAGCCAGAGGTATTATAATTAGCTATTGATGAGGTCGTTGAGATAGAAAGTACCAATCCTTCCCATGGTTCACATATCACACCCATAAAAATACATTTATTAAAGGATATGCGGGCTCCTTAGTCACCTACAAATGTGTTCAGTGCTGGCACAGCTGAAAACGGAACGAGGAGCTTTTAAAGAATTTGAAGCGAATGGAAAACCATCTCGTAGTTCTTTAGGAGACTGACCAGTCAGGCACCAGTGTAACTAACCCCAGCAGATGCCACACACATCACTTGAACAACAAGCTCTCTTTAGTTGCCTGTAATCTTCGGGTTAGCGCTAAAATTAAACTTCTCCATTCTGGTCATGTTTTATTCCCTTTACACCAACGTGACTCTCTATTCCCGACAGAGACCTGCCTGTCAAGGGCTCCCCAAGTCACTTGTGACTTAGCAGAGTCCGGAACGGTATTGGCTGAAAGTCATGTGCCATTTTCAGTAGCTCTTTATTCATGACCAGTGTGCATCTCCAGAGACACATCTTCATAGCTCATACCTGCTTAAAAAAAATAACAAAATAGAAAAGCTAAAAGCTTTTACAACCATTGCAAAAGCAAGTCATTTAGGAGAGAACAAGTTATCTGATTGTTTTGGCCAATTTATTTTATTTTTAAATTAAATAAATCTTTATTGTTTAGATTATTACAATTGTTTCTCTTTTTCCCCCCAAAGCTCCCCTCCACTCAGTTCCCACCCAACCCTCTGCCCTTACATCCCCTCAATTGTCCTCATCCATAGGTGTATGATTTTTGTCCAGTCTCTTCCCACACCCCCCACACCCCTTCCCCCTGAGAATTGTCAGTCTACTCCCTTTCTATGCCCCTGATTCTATTATATTCACCAGTCTATTCTGTTCATCAGATTTTTTATTCACTTGATTTTTAGATTCACTTGTTGATAGATATGTGTTTGTTGTTCATAATTTTTATCTTTACCTTTTCCTTCTTCTTCCTCTTCTTAAAGAATACCTTTCAGCATTTCATATAATACTGGTTTGATGGTGATGAACTCCTTTAGCTTTTTCTTATCTGTGAAGCTCTTTATCTGCCCTTCAATTCTGAATGATAGCTTTGCTGGGCAGAGTAATCTTGGTTGTAGGTTCTTGCTATTCATCACTTTGAATATTTCTTGCCACTCCCATCTGGCCTGCATAGTTTCTGTTGAGAAATCAGCTGACAATCATATGGGTGCTCCCTTGTAGGTAATTAATTGTTTTTCTCTTGCTGCTTTTAATATTCTCTCTTTGTCTTCTGTTCTTGGATTTTAATTATGATGTGTCTTGGAGTTGTCCTCTTTGGATTCCTCTTGTTTGGGGTTTTGTGCACTTCCTGGACTTGTAAGTCTATTTCTTTCACCAGTTAGGGGAAGTTTTCAGTCATTATTTCTTCAAATAGGTTTTCCGTATCTTGTTCTCTCTCTTCTTCTGGCACCCCCATAATTCAGATGTTGGTATGGTTGAAGTTGTCCCAGAGGTTCCTCACACTATCTTCAAATTTTTGGGTTATTTTTTCTTTTTGCTTTTCCAGTTGTTTTTTGCTTCTTTGTATTTCAAATCTTTGACTTGATTCTTGTGGTCATCTAGTCTGCTATTAGGTCTCTGTATAATATTTTTTATTTCAGTCTGTGTATGTTTAATTTCTAGTTGGTCCTTTTTCATATCCTTGAGGGTCTCGCTAAATTTATCGGCCTTTTCTAGGAAATTCTTGAAAAAACTTATAACCGTGATTTTGAACTCTATATCCAGTCGTTTGCTTTCCTCCATTTCTTCCATTTGTGATCTGTTTCTTTGTCTCCGCAATTTGGCTGCTTCCCTGAGTTGATAGAGTAGTTTTGTGTGTAGGTGTTCTATAAGGCCCAGTGGCTCAGCCTTTCCAGTTACCTGAGGTGGACACTCTTAGTGCACCCCTTTTTGGACTGTGTGCTCAGCCTTGTTGTAGTTAAGTCTTGATTGTTGTTGGTATCACTGGGAGGAATTGACCTCCAGGTCAATTGGCTATGAGGATCAGCTGTCTATGCCGGGAGAACTTCTGTGCTGGAGACAGCCTTATGAGACAAGATTTGCAAAATTGCAAAAGCCTCTGTGCTCAGCTTGGATTGGGCAGAGTCTCAGGGTGGAGCAGACAGCCTTGGCTTCCCGTCATCCCTGCCCTATGAGGCTCCTGGTTCTCAGTGTCCCGTGATAATCGCTGCAAGCATCTCTGAGAGAAAGCCACCCTCAAGTTTTGCCCACTGCCACACAGTCCAGTTTCTCCCCAAATGAGTCTGGGTTCCCAGAGTCTCACCTGGAACTGGAATTCAGCACAGTCGGGAGCTTCCATCTCCCTCCCACTTGAGAAAGCCAGGGGCACATTCAGCCGTCAGTTCTCTCCGCTTGCGCTCGCGTGCACACCTCCGGACCTCTGCCTTTTGTAGCTCTCGAGTCTCTGTGTGCTTTTCTCTTTTCCTGACAGTCCAGATTCCCCCCGTATGAGTCTGGGTCCCCAGGGTCTCGCCCAGAACTGGGGTTCAATGTAGTCAGGAGCTTCCATCTCCCTCCCACTTGAGAAAGCCAGCCAGGCACTCAGCTTCCCGTCCTCTCCGCACACGCGTCTCCGTAGCTCAACCTTTTGCAACTCCTCTGAGTCTCCGTGTGCTTTTCTCTTTCCTTCTACTTGTAGAATTTCCACTCAGCCAGCTTTCCTGTGGTTCTACATGATGTCCGTTTTGTCTTTTAGCTGTAGTTTTGAAATTGTTATGTGAGGCAACAGTTTAGGTGTTTACCTATGCCGCCATCTTGGTTTCTCTGTTTCGGCCAATTTAAATGTAATTGAAATGACTTTGTGTGGAGCTCGGGCTGAATATGCTGCAAAAGATGAAGGGCTCTGGTACTAAGGGTGGGGTTCCTTTGAAGACATTCCAATTTGCCCACAATTTTCTTTATCTGTTAAATCTTGATGTTCTTTTTTTGCCTTGAAACCTATGATTCCGTGACTCTTCTTGTTACATGGTTTCCCTTCTTTTCTTTATTTTATTAAAATAAACTTACACTGGGATAAGAATAAGACATATAACTATAATACAATCAGTTTATTACCTATACTAGAGGTCTGGTGTGCGAATTCATGCACCAGTGGGGTCCCTCAGCCTGACGTGTGGGCTCGAGCCAAAACTGGCTCTCCAACATCCCCTGAGGGGTCCTGGATTGCAAGAGGGCGCAGGCTGAGAACCCTCCCCCCTGGTACATGATTGGGGCCGGGGAGGGACGCCGGAGGTCTCTAGGGTGCGTCCAGCCCATGTCGCCCTGTCCTGATCAGCCAGACCCCAACAGCAATCTAACCTACCAGTTGGAACGTCTGCCCCCTCGTGGTCAATACACGTCATAGTGACTGGTTGACCAGTCAACTGTCCACCCCCTGGTGGTCAGTGCACATCATAGCGATCGGTTGAGCGGCCTTAGCATATCATTTGCATATTACACTTTGATTGGTTGAACGGCTGACCAGATGACCGGACACTTAGCATATTAAGCTTTTATTATATAGGATACCTTTTGCAATATAAAACCATTCCAGGTGTTTAGTAGTCATAAAAATGTTTATGTGGGAGGTACCTGTTTAAATAGGAGGATAAATAAAATCTCCTTAATCTCCCCTTCCCCCCAAAAGTATTTACTGCCTTTTCTTCAATCTGAGCATCATGATTTACATTTTGGAAAGTTCCAAAAAAGCAAGAATAGCAAAAATTTCACCTGAGAAACAGAGTAAAGACCAATTGTTTTTGTTTTCATTTGTTTCAAAACACTGAAATAATTAGTTTACTCGATCATCTTAGTTGTCATTTGGAATAGCTCAGAGTCTTAGAGGGAGCATGCATTTGGTAAGATGATGACATGAATACTTACAATAAGGACAAAGACTCACTGAACTATGTGTCAGAAATTTTGGCAAGTGCTTTATACGCGTAAGTCTAGTTTAGTGCACTCAGAAATCCTCTGTTACCCCACCTTGCTGCTCAGTCAACTAAACCCACCAAGGGGAAGTGGCTCATCCAAGACTTCACAAGAGAATTAGCAGAACCCAAATCCAAACTCAGTGTCAGGTTTATTGCCCTTGCTCTTTAAAAAAATACATATTTTATTGATTTCAGGGCGGGAGGGAGAGGGGGAGAGAGAGAGAAACATCAATGATGAGGAAGAATCATTGATTGACTGCCTCTTGCTCCCCTCCCCCCTCTGGGGATCAAGCCCGCAACCCGGGTATGTGCCCTTGGCCGGAATCAAACCCGGGACCCTTCAGTCTGCAGGCCAATGCTCTATCCACTGAGCCACACCAGCTACGGCTATTGCCCTTGCTCTTAACAATTACATTTCATCTTAAAATTTAAAATTATGTCTATTTTATTCCTAGTAAAAGAACAGTAGTGCAGTCCTGTGCTAGAAGAAAGACACACATCTAAGCTCCTGCTTTTATCTCTTAGCGAAATTGATTTCTATGCAGTGCAATGATCAGTTTGGTCTAGAGCAGTGATTCTCAACCTTCCTAATGCCGTGACCCTTTAATACAGTTCCTCATGTTGTGGTGACCCCCAACCATAAAATTATTTTTGTTGCTACTTCATAACTGTAATTTTGCTACTGTTATGAATCTTAATGTAAATATCTGTGTGTTTTCTGAAGGTGTTAGGTGACCCACAGGTTGAGAACCTCTAGCAGGGTTGCCTAAGACCATCGGAGTCATTTCCCCTTGTAATTCATGTTTATTACCATGTCTGCTGTCAATATGGTGACTGCAAAATATCCTGATCTTGAAATAGCCTTTACTATGAAATAATATTGTTTGTTAGAGTTAAAATATCACAATTTCATTTTCATTAAAATGATTTTAAACCTTGTTTACAGTAAGAATCTAGATGAAGGGATTATTCTTCAAACTATTCCTTTGATAAATATGAACTGTTCATTTCTAATTATATAAAATTTGTTTTTATTATTTATCAAGGTTTGTTTATATACAAATTTTTACTTCATTTGAAATTGAGCATATTGTGAACTATCCAAAGAATTATCAAGTAGCCAAAGAAGTAACAGCTTTTAGAATAAACCACAAAAAAAGCAGAATTTAGGTAGTTCGTATTATCTGCAGGTGACACTGAGATGACATATTCATTTAAAAGTAATTTAATATTATCAAGTATCAGTAGCCATTAGCTTTGAATGGGCTACAATAAACTGTAGAAAATCGATTTCAAAGTCATTGTTCAGATATGGGATTTTTTCTTAATTGGCAAACTTTCATATGACAAATTAGTGATAATTTGGAGAGTTAGAAAGAAGGAGGGAAAAAAAGGTAGAAATGGGATGGTTTAAAGCAAGTTTGAGACCCGAAAGCATTCCAACATTGTAAAACTTTTAGAATTTTAGTAAGAAATAAGTGGTCTTCTGAAAGAATTAAGAACAAACTGTTTCCATATTATCTCTTTTTGCCTAAGCACATTTCACTGGGCTGGTTTTATTTTTGCTGTTTCTTTTTTCCCCCTCTCCCCAAGAATCACTGTAATCCCCTAATCCTTCCCTCAGATAGCAATTTAGAAAGGGCTTTGGTTTCATCTTTTCCTCATGGGAGACCTTCCGGAAGTGTTGCTTGTTCTTATATTTTAAATCCATTTCTATTTTAAGTTATTTTTCCCCTCCTCCTGGTCAGATTTCAATGTCATGTTTTAGACCAACATCTTCTTTGGCTTTACCCCCTCTTAGCCTGCAAATGTAATGAGTATTCAAAATCAAACAAGTTTTGATGTATTAGGAAACCGAAAATAAGTCCTTTATTTATACCTGTTTGGGTTTTTCTGAGTATATTTTTATTGATTACAGAGACGAAGGGAGAGGGAGAGAGATAGAAACATCAATGATGAATGTTGAGAGCAAATCATTGATTGGCTACCTCATGCATGCCCCCTACTGGGGATCGAGCCCACAACCCGGGCATGTGCCTGCCAGGGAATCGAACCATGACCTCCAGGTTCAAAGGTCCACGCTCCACCACTGAGTGACACCGTCTGGACTCTACCTGTTTTAATAAACATAAAAATCCACATTGTCTCTGTTGTGTGGATATTGGGGAGAATTGTGTGTGTGCATGTGCGTCCTATGAGCATGACTTTTAAAAAATTAATGCACTTAATGAGTCACTCAGTCATAGATTCATTCATTTACAAATGGTCACTGAGAGGGATTATATTAAACCCAGGCTCCCAAATCCCAAATAAGTGTCATTTTAAAGTTTTAACTTTGTGCTGTTTTCCCAGTCAAGCAACCAAAGTGTGTTCCTTTATTGCTGTGTCTCTAACAGGAAGCTGACATAGAATGATGATGGTGAAACATTGGCATGGCCAATGTATGTGTCACCACTTTTATTCTTGGCAAACATCACGGATACTTCGGCTTGTTATATAAATGGTGAGTTAAAAATGAAGCCTTTCTCTCTCATAAAATACCATAACAATATAGTCCTAGGAGAGAATAACTGAATGATTTAAAAAATCAACATTTTCTTAATGTACTTTCCTGTATTAGAAAGCTGGTAAATAAATGGTCTGTGCACCTGCTACTAGTAATTTACAATCACCCATTGCTTGAAACTCTGCAATATGCTTCATAAACCGAAAAGCAAAGCTTGCTGTCAAAAGAGAACACAAAATAAAATGCAAGTTTTCACTTTTTTTTTTTTTGAGCAGCCAGATGGCTTAGAATTATTTTTCTGCAATTCAATAGAAAAGAAATGGAACAGAGTCAAATTTACCATTTCAAGTTTATATCATGTTATTTTTAATGAGTTTTAAACAATGGTGAGGCATGTATAAAATTATTAAATCCACATATCACATAGAAGATTGCATAAGTGATATATAGCATTTAAACTATATTATTAGCAAAACCTTACAATGTCTTTGTTTGAATGCATTTACTTGAGCTATAGAGAGGCTGACAACATATTTTTGCAAACTGTCTGCATTTATGGAGAAGGCCAAATGTTCAATCGCTCCAAAATAGGCATTCTAATGTAAAAACTGAAAATGCATGACGAAGAGAATGGCATTTTTAGAGGCATGATTGTGTGGAGGTGGCAACAAGTGTGACTGGGCGATTGGCATCTCATTCCGTCTTATTCCACTTCCTTTTTCCGTTGAGTGGTGGCAAGCACAGCGGCCACATCCTAGGGTCTGCATGGGGATTGCAAGTGGCTGCACCGCTTTTCATTCCCAGCAGCAGTGAATAAGCGTTCCTGTGGCTCCACAGCCTCGCCAGCACTCAGCGTTGTCAGTGTTCAGATTTGGGTCACCCCGCTAGGTGTGCAGTACTATCATGTGGTTGTTTTAACATCCGTTTCCCTGATGACACGTGGCGTGGGGCTTCATTTCATGTGCTATTTGCCATCTGTATTATCTTCTCGGTGAGGTAGGTGTCCATGAAGGTCTTTGACCCATTTTGTTAATCGGATTGTTTGCTTTCTTATAATTGAGTTTGAGGAGTTCTTTGTCTATTCTGGATTATAGTCTTTTATCAGATAGTTTTTTTTGCAATTATTCTCTGCCTGTCTGATTGTCTAGCAAAGTTACTTGAAATAACTATATCTACATTCTCTCTGTCCAGTTTTTTACCTATATTACCTTTCCAAAGCCAATTGATTTTTCTTTAGAGTTAGGTGCTTTGCTTTGAAATACTGTGGGTGACAAATTAATCACATAATTGAGAAATAATGTTTTGTGAGAAACTTTAAAATGTTAGTTTAATCATAACATTCTCTTTCAGGTCTAAGGTTTGATCACTCTGCTATTTTCCATAGACGCCGGGGTCTTAACTCGGAGAGAAAATGCTGTCATTGCATTTTTTGTGTGTCAAAAAAGTGCCAGGTGTGAGAAGTTTTTCCTGACAAATGGTGTTCTCCATTTCCCCGATTCCATGCATCACGCTATTTTTCTCACCCCTGTTGACACAGTCTGCGATGGATATACTATATTTTTATTGTGCCTTTCCCTCTTGTTCTTCTTCCTTAACACCTTTACGACAGTTTTCCGAGCCAATGACTCATGAAACTAAAGTGTCTACTTCTGACCTAACGTATGATCCGCCCCTTGTCATCTGGCCAATTTAGTATTCATCTCTTGCAAAATCCTCATGAAGAAGCCATTTCGCACATTTGAATAATATGTGTTTCGGTTCTCTGTTGGCGTACCTTCATCCTTACTGTCAGTGTGCAATGTAATTTGTTCCTAAGCATATTTGTTTTCAATATATTGGCCTACTTGCAATACAAGAGGTAATTCTACCTTCATCCCTAACCGCCACATCAAGAGATAAACAAATAACATTCAGAATAAAATGACATATTTGGTTCAGAGTTACTCCATGTCCCACTTGTTTCATTCTCCAGTCAGTCTGGCATTTGTTTCTGACAATAGCACTGGTGAGCAGTTGGCACAAGAGAAAGTTATGTGCCCAATATAATATCAAGCTCAAAATAACTGGGCATATTCTAAACTGTCTTAAATTTTAAATGACTTGTTAGGTTTCAATCAGCCATTGATAAATACCACTCACATGTGTAAACAATCTATTTGTCCACTCTATTACATGTATTCATATAATTTTATATCTTTTTATTTCCACAACAGATTTGTATTTTGTTTTTTAACTTGGTAAGTACTTTTCTTTAAATTTAGTATTTTTCTGTAACATTATGAGTTAGTAACATCATAATGGTATAAAAACAAGCATTTAATCACACTCAGGCAATCCATAGGTCACGCAGAAAGAATTGAATGGCTCTCAGCCAGAATCACTCAGTGGTTGAGCATCGACCTATGAACCAGGATGCCAGGGTTCAATTCCTGGTGAGGTCACTGCCCGAGTTGGAGGCTTGAACCCCAGTAGTGGATGTGCGAGAAGCAGCCAATCACGATTCTTACCATTGATGTTTCTATCTCTCCCTCTCCCTAACCTTTCCTCTCTGAAATAAATAAAAATATATTTTAAAAAGTAATTGAATGGCTGAGGGCTGAGACCCTTAAGACTGGCGGATCCAGTCTACAAACAGATCTTTCAAAAAGGAAACGGGGGAAAGAAAGTCTTCCAATGAAAAATGTCTGCCAACTGCACTGAGGAGGCTGCAGAACTGCCTCCGTGGGACACCAGGCTGAGGGGTGCATGCTCATTATTAAAGAGAAACGTACCTCTGTGTGATCTGCGTGTCAGAAAGATCTGAAGGCCAGGTCTATAGGCCCATTGCTTTTCAGATGAGGAAAATAGCACCCAGAGATTTCACATAACTTGTCTAAGACGGTGGAACAAGTGAGGTCAACAGCCACATTTCAGATTCTGGTAGGACTCAGCTCCAAAGCCGCTTAGAGAAAAAACTGACTCAGGGGAGTGAAACAAATGGTCAGAAATCGCACAGAGAGCATCACAACCCAGGGCTGCACTCACTCCCTGACAGAGACACCCTGTTCGAGACAGAGCAAAGCAAACACACCTGTGGGCACCGTTAGAGTCGTTGCCAGGGTTTAGCCTCCCACGGACCATAAACATGTCTTCGTCCTTCATCGTGTATGGCTTGCTCCATAGCGCTCCAGGTCCAGACTGATCACGGTATGCTTACTTCCACAAAGTACATTACGATCGTTTACAGCCACTAACTGCCAGAGAGGCAGCAGGTCCGTTATCAACTTCTCTGTTCTGGACAGATGATAAAATATGGATTGTCCATGGTTCCACATAACAGCTTTCCTGTCCCAAAGGGCGACACTCCCTAGAGGGTCGCTCCCTGCCGCATTCCTGCCACACTTGTTACTTCTGCACGAATCTACTGTATCACATTCATCCTGGAATATCTATCTAGAAATAGTAATGTATCTGCCCATCTGACCCAAGCTCAAGTGTTGAGAAGAAAAAGGTCTGCAGGCTGCACCAAAAGTTGGGTTTTTTGTTCAAATGAAAGTTTTAACTGGTTTTGGCAAACTTGACTGTGGATTTTGGTCCCTCAGTAGACATTTTAGGTGATTTTTTTCTCTGACTTAAATGTATATATATTACTAGCATACTTATTTCACAAATCAAATAATTACATTAATATACTGGGAATGGAATCAAATAATAATGTAGCATAATCATTGACGCTACATCAAAGAACAACTTTATCCATTTTTAGGACCATTTGGCAGAACAAAGAAAGATATATACATTAAGCAGCAGCCTATGACTCCTTTTATGGATAGAAATTGTAATTTAAGAAGCATTTCAAAGTGATCAATAGATTGCAAGTAATCTAAAATAATTCTCATTTTCTAAAATCTATTAGCCAAGAGAGATATCTTTTAAGAGATAAGGGGGAGGATGAAATTGAGTTTTGAAAATTGCCTTCCTTCGCGTTCCCATTCATTACTCATTATAGATTTAGCCCTATTCCCTTCTCTCAAACCTATGACACCTCACGAATGACATACAGCCTGGATGAGTGACATTTAAATACTATTTCAATATTGAGCTCATTTTTCTTGACTCTTTCTTTCCTCAAGAAAAGACGGCTTTCTTATCTGGTACATTATGTAAGCGTTTACAGATATTGTCCATTTGGGTTCTAAGACTTAAAGTTTAGCTCTCAATTATTATGTCCCATTATTTTTACTTCTTGTGTTCCTTTCAGTTCGTCACAGTGGGATGCCTGGGGAATCATTCTTGCAAAATTAAAAGTCCTCTATATGAGGGTATGAAGGCCTGCCATTTAAAAATTAATTAATTAGTCACTTAATTAATTGTTTGTTTAATCCCTGTGAATCTGTTCTCTAAATACCTGTGGAACATGCCCAGAGGACTTAGAAAATGTTAACATTCAGAATGTACAGTATCCGCCTACTATAAACAATATAACATAGTCTACTGATAAGCAACTTAAAAATGAATGAGGATGGTATGCTATGCAAAAAACTAAGTTTAACATTTTGTTCTCCTCTAAAAAGGTTATTCCTTCAAAGATTCTTATAGAATCTACATAACTGACACTGAATTCATAAGAATTTTTAAAATAATATTATAATTACATCTTATACAAATTCAGTTTCTAAAACATATAAATATATAAAACTTATTTTGCATCACAGAATGCCAAATGATTACAATACAGTAAAGAAACAATATGAAATAAGTTAAGTCAGAAAAAGTTTGTTAAAAACTTCAAATGACTAGACATAATGCAACAAATTGAGTCATAAATATTAAGAAGGAAATCTTAACCATTTGGGACCCATAGCTGCAATGTTTTAATCAGATTTTTGAGCATTGAGAAAAGATGTTCAGTAGATGATTGGAAGCAAGCGCCATAAATATTTGTTGAGCAATTTAGTTCAATTTCTTCCTTAATACAGAAGAATGCAGATGAATGAAGAGGACTGGGAAATAAGAAATTGGAACACATAATACGAATAAAAGAATCATTTATTAGCACAGCTATGAGGAAAACTCATTGTAATATGGTTTGTTTGTTTCATGAGAGTCTCATTTCCTAAGCAGCTTATCGTTAGAAAGAGCATCATATATTTTTAAACAACAAATTGTTTACTGTTGGAAATCAAATTGGAATATTTGTACTCTGCCGTAGGCAAATATTTTTGCTCTGTATTATACTGAAATAATAATAAAAGTAAACATATATACACAAACACACATTCATATACAGATTATATATATACACATATATATACATTTATGTCCCTTTGATGGCTCAAATAATCATGCTACTTATACCCCAGGCTTCAATTACAAAGTAAAATGTGAGCATTGTGAAAAACCTTTCTAATTCTTGAAAAATAAATCAAATTATATATATGAAATATACATAAAATATGTAATTCATCCCCACTTTTATTTTTATTTTGGTATAAAATTGTGGGTTTTTTCCCAAACATGATTGTCAATGTTTTTTAAACTACATTGTTTACATTTGAATCATTGCAGGACTTGCTTCTATATTTCCTCTTTTTCCCAGAGAAATTAATGCTAATCAAGTTAATGTTCTTGCTGTAAAAGTGACTCACATTTGAAATTACCACTTGCAATACACTGGCCTAAAATTACAAAAAGACTAATGAAGAAATTACATGCTAAAAAGCAATCAATACTACTTTTCATATTTTTACCTTTTTCTTTTAACTCGGAAAGATTGCATTTCCCTCTTTTAAAAAGATCACAGTAGAAATTGCATGCTCCTCTATGTTCTGGGAAAGCCTCTACGTACAAGCAGCATTCCAACAACAAGAGCGGTACCTCAAAACGTTGCCAATGCTTTTTCTCTCACACTCAGAGCTGACAATAAACATACTATTTACCTTGTTTAGGGAGGGACTGCAAGACCGCCTCTAAATGCAAACTGGGGAACAAGCCATAGCACATGCAAATGGCATGGGGCTGCTGAGATATGCCTCAGCCTCTCCCTGCACATGCCTGCTTCCACAGCAGTAAGAAATGCCGGAGCCTTCCGAGATCCAGTAATTGTGCTTTGGCAACATGGCGTCTAATGGGATTGCGTTCTGAGAAGCCCAGGAAGAGCTGCTGTTGTCCACCTCCGGCTCTGCCCTCTGCCCTCGGAAAAGTAATGAACTTGGCTCAGTCCCCCGTAGAGCTTCAGCTCCTGGCTGCCGGCACCCTGCCCTGCCAATGGCCCTCACATGAACACACAGTTCACAGCCTACCGTTTCAGACAGATCCGCCACTGGAAGTTCCCAATGCACAGAGGGGGCAGATGGGAAGATGGCTAGCTCCTAATGATGGTTTGTTTGCCTAGATTCCTCTTAGTGTGGATAAAAGTCTCTGTGAATCGAAGTGTCTTAATTTTCTTTTCACCTTAGGAGGTGCGATGATTAACAATGTGCTCTGGGCTCCCAAAGGCCACTTCATAATTCCGTGCACAGCCTAAACCAAACTCAGGGTTGTATTCATCAAGCTACATGTATCATCCAGACTAAAATGTTAGCAGTAGGTTCTAAGCCATAGGATACAGGATAAGCCTGCCTTAAAACAACAAGCCGATACTGGATGGAGGATCTTCCGTCAATATTTACAACTAGAGGCCCGGTGCATGAAATTCGTGCACTGGGGGCGGGGAGTGGGGGAGAGGAAGGAGGATCCCCTTATAGCCCAGCATGCACCCTCTTCAATCCAGGACCCCTTGGGGGATGTCCGACTGCCGGTTCAGGCCCGATCCCAGAGATCGGGCCTGAACCAGTAGTCGGACATCCCTCTCACAATCCTGGACCGCTGGCTGGCTCCTAACGGCTCACCTGCCTGATTGACCCCAGCTCGCTTGCCCACCAGCCTAATCTACCCTAATCGCCTCTGCCTGCCAGCCTAATCACCCTTCACTGCCCCACCACCACCGGCTTGGTTGCCCCCAATGACCCCCTGCCGGCTGGGTTGCCCCACGCAGCCTGCTGCTGGATCATTTGGTCACCCCTCACTGCCACCCCCCTGTCCCCCGCCGGATGGGTTGCCCCACACAGCCTGCTGCTCAGTCATTTGGTCACCCATTACTGCTCCACCCCCCCTGCTGGCCTGGTCACCCCATGCAGACTGTTCGGTCATCCGTTCAGTTGCGACGGTCGCTTAGGCTTTTATATAGATACATAATTTCATCATTGTCTCCATGCTTTGCACTCGGAAGATCTGGAAGCCCAAGGAAGCAGGGGTGAAACGCTTCAGCCAGGTGCCCAGTGGACGGGAAGTGAGGACTGCCCTCGAGGCATTTGGGGCATCTCTGGTGCTAAACCAAGGTCATGGCAAAAAGGAATGAAGCAGTTGAAAGTGGGAGAAGAACAAAACTGCGTTTTCTAACAGAGCACTGTTTCTCTTATCACATCACTTAAACTGTACAGAGTAATTGATTATTTAACATGCGGGGGAATTAAACCTCACGTTTGTGAAGTAACTCGCCCTGTCCACAGCGTGATTTTACGGTCCACAAGGCAGGAAACGTGTTGCCTGTCGAATGAGTACAGCCTGGAAACAGCCGGGACAAAGTACTTTCTCAATACATTTTTGCTGAATTAAAAATGCATTGTTGTTCTTTTTCCAAATCATCAAGTTTTAGTAATTTTATTAATTCACTGTAATGCAGTGATAGAAGACATTTTAATATAAGAAAAGAAACAACTATTTTTCATATGCTATTAATAAATTTTTCCTGTAGCCCTTCTCTCTTTTTCCAGACAGTGGCATGTGTGGGGGGGAAAATGCAATGACATGGGACATGTTATAATTTTATAAAATGCTGCCACAGTCACACCCACCTGCTTCTGTGTCACAGGATGGACGGGAAGGTCGCACATTGTGCCAATATCACATCTTTTGTTAACCAGCGGAGCACCGCGAGCTAAAAGACCCTTCAACCCCCTTCAGCGGCAAGTGCATAAATGAAGTTAAAAATAAAACAGAGCCCTTCTCAGGGACCTCATCACCTATTCCTTTCCAGCCCAGTACAAGGCTTCCTTTTATTCTGCAGGACTTCATAACCTGATGCTGGAATTATTGCTTCATGTAATTATCCGAGTAGCAAGCTCTTCTATGAGCTGTTTGGCAGAGGCATAAAAATGAGGTCCTGGCACCTCGTTATTAGAGGTCTCATGTCAGACATGTCAATGTAGGGGAGTTGCTCTTTCGGTCCACTTCTGAAGTCCGTGTGACAATTGAAGATCGGCTCCTCCTAGTCCCACGCATCCCTGCCTCCCTCCCCCGATGGCAGGAATGGCATGTGATGTGCATTTCCTCTGAAGGCCTCTGGCTTTCGAAACTCCACAAGGGTTTGTGGGGAACAGATAACTAAAGTTATCTATTCGGCCTAAATTATGAAAAAAAAAAAAATTAAGGTGAAAATATTTCACATTCTCAAGGATTCCAGGCCAAGGGAGAAACTTGAGAATAATTACCTAGTATTAACAATTTGGGTCATGTTAGGCATAAAGCGGAGATTAATATGTGGCTAATTTTGGTTACAGCAGGAAAAGGAGGTTAGAGCCTAAATGAATGGCAGTCTTTGGGAGCACTTAAAAATTTACTGGATTATAATGATTTCCCGAGGGGAAAAAATGTCTGCAGGGAGAGCCTGGAGTCATTAAAGAGGATCAAGTGAAAGTCTAGATTCCTTTAAGATTATTTAAGCAAAAGGATCTGGATAATTACAAACAAACATAAGCATAAATAGTTCATAATTTAAATAATCTCTAAGTGTCAGAGTAACTCTGCCCATTGGCGTGCTAGTTCATTGCTAAAAATATCAGTTACCGGGTTCAAAATGAAGGGAAAATGATTGGATGATAAAATTTTGAACATTTCTTTCCAATCATGATATATTAAACTTCTTTGATGAAATATGCCGGGATCACAATGCGAACAATTTTGTAATCTGAATTATTTTTATCAGTCTGTTATAATTAAAAAGCTCATCTATTATTCACATTTGTGGTTTTTTTCCAAAGTGAACACTGATAGTGCCTTACATTGTTAATTTAATTAATCCTATTTCAAATTCTTTAAAAACTAACACATGAATTGAGCTAATTCCCACATTTAAATTCAAATTCTATAGATTATACTATTTTTTCAGATTCCATGTGTATCCAGATTACAAATCAAATTAATTATTTTGAGTGCTAGACTAATTGATTTTATCAGAAAATATCAAATTAGCTTGACTATGTATAACTAATTTTGATTTGATACATCTGTGTATATTGCACATCTGACTGACTGGATTTCTCATGAGAAAAACTTGGCATAAATGTGTGTGTGTGTGTGCGCGCACACACACACATGCACACACACACAATATTAATTGACTTCATATTCAAAGCATTTTAAATAACATATCTCAAATTCAAAGCTATCACACTTCAATTTAGTTATCTTGATTTTTGGTTGGTATTTGGTCTTAAATTTAATTGAATTTATTTCATATCTGATCACTGACTTAATGGTGATATACTCTATCCTTTTCGGATAAAATTAACACTGTGAGAAATGTAAAGACCAAGAGCTTAAATGTCAGTTAGAATTATGCTAATGCAAATACAATTATAAAAATAACCATACTGTGATGAGAAAGGCCATTTGAAGTTATGCGACATGCAGTTATTTTTAAGTGAATCTCGAAATTGTAAATGAGATATAGCTATGGATGGCATAAGGTATAGAACTTGCCTAAAAAGTCTCTTAAATTTTTTTCCTAATCTTTTGGAATTTTTCTAAATATCAGTTGTATCATTAACATTTAAGTAAATGCCTACTCCTTAAAAAACAAAGCATTATCTTTTCTTGAGAAATGAATATGTAAGGAGATCTAGCCAGAAATTGGGGAACAACAGGTGTCTGCACCTGCTTATATACAAGTTTAAAGCCCTCTTTGAAACCCAGCTATCTCACTTGGTTTTCTCCTAATAATTTACTCAGTATAACCACATTATTATTATTTTGTTTCTCAAAACAGGAACCTTTACAAAATACCTCACATCTGCCATTGGCCACTTCCGGTGGGAAATCCTATTAGATTGTTCATTGCTTCTTTCTATTTCACTCCAATGCCTTAGGTTAATTAGCCCATGATGCATTTCATTCTCCATCTTAGTCCAGAGTCTCACCATTTCCTGAAGGATCATTGCTACAATTTTTAGCATCTCATCTTTATGTTCCTCAAACCATTTACCAGTAAACAACGTAACTCCCTCTCAATGGAAATAAATACATTCTGATGTCTTTTCCCTCCTAGGCCTTAAATTCACAAGACCCCAATTTTGTAACTGTCAGCAACTCCTTGTCACAAAACATTCTGCTATCATCAATGTGTATGCCTGTTGAAAGACTGCTCAGCTCAAATTGATGACTACCGGAAACAAAAAGATAAAGATAAACTTAAATAGGAAAAAGGAGGAAATTCAGACAGTCCAAGTATGTCTCCAATAGTTAAATGCACATTAATTTTTACAAAGAGTGAGTTTCTACTATAGGGATGTCAGAATCCCAAGAACGTAGACAACAGTTAATAAAAAAGCCTGTATATATATTATTGATTTCAGAGAGAGGGAGGGAGAGGGAGAGAGGGACAGAAACACCCATGATGAGAATCATGGGTCAGCTGCCTCTTGCACTCCCCACACAGGGGATTGCACTCACGACCTTTGGAAACATATCAAAAGGACCTGAGTTTCACCCTAGCTGGTTTGGCTCAGTGGCTGGAACATCAGCCCTCAGACTGAAGGGCCGCGGGTTGGATTCTGGGCAAGGGCATGTACCTAGGTTGCAGGTTTGATCCCAGTCCGGGTGCATGTGGGGGGCAATCAATTGATGTGTCCCTATTTCATTGATGTTTCTTTCTTTGTGTCTTTCCTCCTTCCTTCCACTCTCTCTGAAAATCAATGGGGTGTTGGGGCGGGGGGGGTGGGGGGAGGAGTCCTCTGGTGAGGATTAATGAATGAATAAATTAATAAATAAATTAATGAATGAATAAATACATAAAGAAATATATAACAAAAATAAAAAAAGAACTTGAGTTTCTATGAGAGGCACTTCTAATGAATTTCCACACTACCAGACTACCGACACCAAGGCTGTGCAGACTAATGACTACTTAAAAGTATCATCTAGAGCAGTATTTCACTGGTAACATATTCCTCCCTCTGTTTGATATAAGAATACAGGCGATCATATAACATTTCCCATGGATTTATGGCATTATGAAATATATTTGGCTCCTGAGAAAATGTCAATGGAGAAGTATATTAAGGATGAGAATCTATTTATACTGGAAATACGATTAAAATTAATCTTCCCTCAATCTGAACTATTTATACATATATTACTACTGCACAATCCGTTGGAAGATAAACTGTTTACACAAACATTATCATACCTGGCGCAAGTACCCACGTCTGTAAAACTTCCTTCTGAGTTGCCACTGGCGGAAGAAACCCAGCGGAAATTTGAGTGACATAGTTTGTGGAACTGACGCCAACAAGTTAACAGTAATTCTCTCTTTGAGAGCTCATCTGTCACAATACTTTTAAGAGGAAATAATTTAAAAGAAAATCGCCCTTTGACATTACTCAGGGACATTACTGTAGCCTCATGCCTCTCCTCCACAATCAGCATCCCCCACCCTTAGAACAAGTAACAAGAAGTCTTCTGGATGGCCCTTGCTGGTGTGGCTCAGTGGAAAGAGCGTCGGCCTGGGGACCAAAGGGTCCCCGGCTTTGATTCCAATCAAGGGCCTATACCCGGGTTGCTGGCTCGATCTCCAGTAGAGGGAGTGCAGGAGGCAGCCAATCAATGATTCTCTCTCATCATTGATGTTTCTCTCTCTCTCTCCCTCTCCCTTCCTCCCTGAAATCAATTAAAAATATATATATTTTAAAAATTTAAAAATAAAGTCTTTTAAAAAAAGGAAGTCGTTGGGATGGATTGCTCAAATGACTGTCCTGTGTAACATTTCTGCATTGGTGGTCTGTCCCTTGTGCGAGTGGAAGCTACTTTGTGTTTGGCCAATGATAATCTATATGAAGTTCTTGTATGATCTGTGTGAGACTCTTAGACCTGGGCTAGCCCATCGTGAACGCTTGGCAGCTATTACTTTTGCATACGGGTTCTTATTGCTGTTAGACCTTCCAACTCCCGTGGCATGTTCCCCCGTGTGCCCCTGCTCAGCACCAGTGAGGCTGCATCTGAGAGCAAACTCTAAGTTTATAGGTTTCTGGTTTGCAAATAATGTGTGTTTAAGAATTCATTGCACGGGATTTACTTGCCAATAATTTAGACAGCAATCATACATTTGTGATAATTCAGGTAACAACTGTAAGTGCATGAATGAAACACCTTATATAAAAAAAGTAGATAAGGAGACATCATTGTATTTTTTTCTCACTATGAAAGCTATACACATGATGGGTTTTAATTGAACATAAACTATCTACTTCCATGCCTTCTAAACTGACATAGAAAATGATATTTGTGTACGAACTAATTATTGCTAGAAAATGCATTCATATTACAACTAAATGTGTGCCACAGATCAGAGACCTGCAAACTGATTTGGTTAAAAGATGTAGTCCATGTTCTAGGCTGTGCCGACCACTTATTCTCTCCCTGCTGCTGCTGCTGCTTCCTATTCTTTTAAAACCATTTAAAAATGTCCCGTGATTTGGCCCTTGAGCTGTGTAATTAGCCAAGCCTTGCCAATGTATTATTATTGCTTCTCTCGCTGCTTATTACATTTTCTGGAAGTTGTTTCAAGAAAAGCACCTTTAAATATTATAATTTTCCCTCCTTAATTTATTTAAGATTAATAATTTTAAACCTCTATTAACATGTATTCTGGTAAATTATGTTATGAGAGATAACCTCTTCCTTGCCCCCAATTCATCCATTTCTCAATGTTCCGGAATGTCTCCTGGGGCACCTAGGATCTCTCCATATTGACTATAAAGGAACCTTTCTGTCTTTTATACTGCGTTTGACGGCAATACAATGTTTTAATTAACACAATGCAGGGTACTTATGTAAGTGTAATTGATTGTTAGAAGGGCTTTTTTGGATAACACAGTAAATTCTTCATCTATCAAATTGCTTCTCTTTGTCCTTCGGCAATTCCGTCATTAACTTTTCATTTCCGGTCATGAATTGTTCATGCTTGTATCTTCTTCTCCTCAGGTTAAGGGGAGAGGCAGTTTTCATCCACTTTCTTCCAGAATGTCATACTCATATTATACTCTGTGACTTTCAAGAAAATATCCAGTATGGGACATGTATGTAGAAGAGCAACTATGAATCAACACATTTTAAAGAGATAAAAAGGAAACTGTTGAATTGGAAAAGGGAAGGAAGATGGACATAAGTTTTACAAAAATCAAGGGTTAGGGGAATAAAGCACAAAAGATACTGGGCCATACAGTATCAGCACCACATTTTTTAAAAGAACATAAAACTGTAAGATATGAGTGGCAGTGTTAGTAACCTCATTATGCTAGATTATTTAACATGCATAACTTCATTTAATCATACATACAATACCATAAAGAAGGAATATTTATTTCCATTTTATAGATAAAGACAACTTCACAGACCTTCTCAAGGACAATAGGAATTAAATGCCAAGTCTACTTGAGTCCCAAGTTCAGAATGCTCATATTGCAATATTATTTCTCAATTCTACAAAAAACTAGGGGATTACTTGAAAAGTATGACATGCTTTTGAGTTAATATGGATTATTTCAATGAATTCGGTTCATAAGTTGTAAATAACTCCAAGTTAGGCCTACGTTACCAGACTGTAATGAAGAGAATGAGAACGAGAGATGGATGGCCAATCCCCAAGTTTTGTGGTCAGCAACAAGTGACTAGCATGTTAAATACAACTGATATTATGCAATGACTATCATACATGCGTTCACATAGCATGATCATGGTAAGTACTGTCTGCTAGTGACAGAGTAGGTATTTTGATTTGTTCATTTAAGTCTTTGTTCTGATTACTCTCCTCCCTCTCCTTCCTGCACCATCTCAACACATACACTGATATTCAGTGGAAGGCCATTTTACCAGGACTTGAATTATGTTAGATGAATTATAACAGATAAATTATCATAACTTCAGGAGAGTATGTTGATAGACAATGAGTTGATTAAACTCCAGTGTCTTTACATCTTCTCATACTTTTCTCTTTATTTTATCACTTAGGAAATAAATCTGTAATATATATTTGCACCACTGCATTCAATCTTATAAAATGACTAATATCTCCCAAAATATGTAACTGATTTAGAATAGGTGTTGGTAAGCATTTTGTGCCTAAGATGTAGTAATCAGGTTACTACGTAAGTGCTGATACAAACAGATTTCTAAAAATTGTATTGCTATAATTCTAAAATAATAATTATTATTTCTGTAATGCTGAGCCACTGGAAAATAAAGAAATGGTTTTGGGGGGATAATATTTTACTTGGTTGGACTTCAAAGTTAGTATTTGTTATAGTATTTCTGATAGTAGTTCCAAGTTAGTATTTCTTATCCTTAAGATTGATTGAAGTGCTATTAATGCTGATTTGTAAAGATATTTTTCACATTTTATCTTTGAAAATGCTTTTTGATACAGACTGATACTTCCAAGTATTGATATTCTGTCCACAAGCATCTGCTATTAATACATCATATTCATGCCATGACAGGCTGGCATAGAATTCCATGAGCTGTTTCTCTTGAGAGTTGATTTCTTCTTATTATTAATTATTTGTTTCTACAATTGTCTCATAGTTGCCCAGTGGGAATGCTCTCACTTTTTTTTCCCCAGCATTTTGCTGCTTCTGGCAAAAGACATAGATACCATGAATCATTATTTCCATGCCTCAGCCTTCTCTCTGAGACACCCTATTTTCTTTTGCTGGAAAATGGCATTCAGAAGACAAGAGTGCGAGCTGGATATGCTCACGGCTACTGGTTCACGGCTACCAGACGCTCTTTGCAAACAGCCAAAGGATATGAATATATATATATATATATACATATATATATATATATATACACACACATATATATACACATACATATATTATTTACTTATATATGCTATATATAAATACACATTTGTATATATTCATGTATATATAAGTTAATTTATACATTTTATATAGAAATATATATTTTACATGTATATAAAATATGTATGTTTACAGTGTAGGTATGTTACCATCTATTTCTTTATATTGATGATAAGCATTAATACTTCTATTTACCATCCAAATCCACAGTGTCCATTTAAAAAAATTAAAATATATATATATATATATATATATATATATATTATTGATTTCAGAAAAGAAGAGAGAGAAACATCAATGATGAGACAGAATCATGGATTGGCTGCCTCCTGCACTCTCCCTACTGGGGATCGAGCTTGCAGCCTGGGCATGTGACCTGACTGGGAATGGAAAGGTGACCTCCTAGGTTCAAAGGTTGGTACTCAACCAAACGAGCCATGCCAGTTGAGTCAGTGTTCCTTTTGTTTATTTTCCCCACATTTGTAATCCCCTTTCCTAACAGTGAGGAGGAGTGTTACTATCATTATTCTTATATTAATTTAATACATTTAGTTGTCAGTGTATTTATTAGCATATTTACTTTTTCAAACCTCCTCATCCATATATGATGAACATTGCACCACCTCAGCCAGTTCCTCCTCCACGTGCTGACTCTCCTCCCACCAGCTCACACCCCAGTTCCGCTGCTCCCTCCTGTGAGTGCCCCCCAGCCCCCTAGGGCCTGCACCCCTGGCTATGCCCTCTGCTCCTGGAAGCCTCTGACTACATTTAGGATACAACAGTGTCAGGCTGCCCTCCTGTGGTGGGCCTCCACACAGGCACACACATGGGTTCTGACATCTAGTGTTCCCACCTCTCTCCCATCTCACCTGTCCCTCCCACACCTAGCCCTGGAAGGGTGTTCCCTCCAGCTCCCCTGAATTCTGAGCCCCTGTGCTGGGGATTTACATCCCCCCGCCCCCCCATCCTACAGCTTGATTGTGCTCCGATACAACAAACACGGACGCCAAGGATGGAGATACCTACTTGTCCCACTGGACTGTGAGCTCAGGGGCACCCACCACTGTCAGGAATCAAAGCGTGACCACCTGGCTCATAGGTCGACGCTCAACCATTGAGCCACGCCGGTTGGGTGTGTGGAGCAATTTTGAATATGCTACATCAAGATATCTTTTACATCTTAGGAAAATTCTAGTACCCCTTTGTAATGTTAATATTACAACTAACTTATTTTAAAATGCGTTACATGCTTCAGACCCTGCTGATTTAAACTGTAGAAGAATCTTTTCTAACTTAACAATTTAGACAATTAAAATATTTTTTTATTTTTAGTAGAATTTATTGGGGTTATATTGGTTAATAAAATTATATAGGTTTCAGGTGTACAATTCTATGATACATCATCTTATTGTGTGTTCACCCTCCAAAGTCTTATCTTTCATCATCATCTCTCTCCCATTTACCCTCTTCTACCTGCCCCTGCCCGCCTTCCCATCTCATAATCACCATACCGTTGTCTGTAGACAATTAAAAACTGTGTTTAAAGTTAATATTTAATTCATTAGAATTTGTTAGTAACTTTTCCAATAATATTCTGTTTGGAAAAACAGCCTTAAAAAGGAAATGTAATATTTCTTATTGTAATCAAAGTGTAGATTAACTTTTTCCTTTCTAGGAAAAATAGCTTAGATATTTAATAGAATAATAGGTTATTTATGTTTTAGTTATACTTAGATATATAATTATTACAGAGACGCTACTAGAAAAATGTAGAAAATTAACTCCATCCGAGTTAATTTTGGGTCCTTTAAAGATGAAATTATACTTTCCATACATGTTTTTGTTTAGTCTAAGTCGGTGTAGGTGGAGTTAGACATTCAAGACCCCTCCCTGAGGTAGAAGTAAAATGGGAAGAAGTATGGAGCTGCTAAGTCACCACTTTCTTTGTTGATGTAGAGACACAATCATTAAATACAAGCGCAGCTCTAACTGGTTTGGCTCAGTGGATAGAGCGTCGGCCTGCGGACTGAAGGGTCCCAGGTTCGATTCCGGTCAAGGGCATGTACCTTGGTTGCGGGCACATCCCCAGTGGGGGGCGTGCAGGAGGCAGCTGATTGATGTTTCTCTCTCATCGATGTTTCTAACTCTCTGTCTCTCTCCCTTCCTCTCTGTAAAAAATCAATAAAGTATATTAAAACAAACAAACAAACAAAAAAATAACAAGTGCGACATGAAAGCAATGGCTCCACTGAGGGGCAGCTGGCCACCCTGCCTCTGAGGAAGCAGCATTTTCAGCAATGGACCTAATAAGCGGAGGTCCATAAAAAACCAGAGACAAGCCATGCATATGAGCAGGCTGGCGCTTTTAGACATGGAAACTATGATGTTGAAGTGCTTGTACACCGTCCAAACACAGAAAATCATGAGGCTGCATCGTAAAGCCTCCCCAACCCATAAAATGCCACTATTTTACTCCTGCAAACAGCCATTTTACTGCTTTTTTTGTTCAGTGTGTTTTATGGCCTGGAATTCTTTTATGGTGTCTATACATTTAGAGCTTGTTCCTGGAAAGGTGTTCGTAGTCCTTTATCCTTTGAAAATACTGCAGCTGGCAATAATGTACTGGGTGTTTGTAAAGCAAAAATTCTCCATTAGATAATGTGGAATGTTTCAGAACAAAAGAAAATGCATTTCCTGTTCAACATAAGACATCATTGTGATGTTTGGAATATAACAATAAGATTAGTATTTGAATACCTAATTATTTTTATTCTGTTGTATTTATATTTGTCTATTTTTCTTTCAGGTGTATTTTTCTCATTTACTCCCTCAGAAAAAAAATAGAAACTTCTAATAAGTAAGTAAATGAAGAGAAAAATATTCAGAGGTGGTTTTCCATTATTCATTATATTTCTAAAGCTATAGGCGCACTGTGCCTGAATATATGTTTCTTACGTATCTCCATTTTCATCCCATTTCTATGCCATTCAGTCATGAATTTTCAATGGAAGAATTACATTCTTATCATATTGAGAAGTTCCTTCCCTATAATGTCGTTGATGGCATATCAGTAAAATACAGTAAACCATCGTGAAAAAGTTGGAAAACCTGTTGTTTTATTATAAAAAAGTTATCATCACTTATTTTTAGGAAAAAAACTACAATGACTACATAAAGTATATTCAATGTTTAAAATATTTGGAAGCTAATCTATACATATAAATATAATCATAATTTAAGAAATATAAATTCATAAATTCTTACTCATTTACTATTCAGATATTTACTAGGCAAGGCAACACAGAGTTTCTAAAAACAGACACAATTAATTGTGGACAACATCATTCTGATTTTTGAGTAATTGGATATAATTTGCTGTATTTCAGAGTTTCTATAAATAATGAGGTTACTTTTTTAAGTCAAAAAATTCTTCAACTTAGTAACTAATTTCAATGTTAGACTAACACAATATAGACAGCCTTTTCATAAACACATAGGAGTTGATTTATTCATATCACAACATTTCAATATTATCCAATAAATTTGTTTTAGTGGCATCACTCGTCAACATTCTATCAAACACACTTTCAAGTGACGCGGACTGGGCAGCGGGTGTGAGTAAACGGACAGGCTGGCTGGGAGTGATCTGGTCTGTAACCTCCAGCTGCAGAGTCTGTCTCTGTGTCTCTTCTGTTTGGTGTCTTCTCTTGCCTGAACACGCTCTTCCCAGACCGAGCGCATCGCTGTCCACACAGTGGACGGTAACCCATCCGCAAACGCCTCATCAAAAAAACGTGCACTTTTGTCACAACGTTGTTACCGTATCTTAAGAGTGTTGAGAAAAAAATGAGCACAGTCTTAAATTAAGAAAACATTTTATGCCCACCCAGCATGTACAGATTAGACAGCAAGTGGTTGAGCGATGACCTATGACCCAGAAGGCCGCGGTTCAATTCCAGGTCAGGGCATGTGCCCAGATTGTGGGCCTTATCCTCAGTGGGGGGGTGGAGGGGGTGGGGGGGTGTAGGAGGCAGCCAATGCATGATTCTCATCATTGATGTTTCTACCTCTCTCTCCCCCTCTCCCTTCCTCTCTGAAATCAATAAAAAATATATTTTTAAAAAGAAAACATTTTATAATTACTTATACACACGAACAAAAGAGATTTCCAATTCCAGTCTTTCAGCTCTAATTTACATTTAAGTTCCTCATCGAATTTAGCATTTTATTTCAGTAAGAATTTTCGAGGTAACATTGCAACTCTCCACTTACTCTATCACATCCCAATCTTACCTGTATCAGGGAGACCAGGTCTACTAGCATGAGAGCATATCAAAATCTGATCGAGAGGATAATCTTTTCATTTTGCTACCTGCCTGTGTGACGGGGCCTGACCGTGGGGACCTGCTAATCCTACTCGTGCAGTTCGTCCCCTTGATTCAGACTGAAATCCAGGCGAGACTTAAGATACAGCCGATCTGGCTGCTGTGGTTGAGACAAGGCCATGATTAACATACCGAGAATTTATAACTCGATGTCTCCTCCAAATATTCACTTAGCTCTTCCTTCCCTTTTATGGAAGAAAAATGCTCCACTGGACTAAGGTCTGACCTCAAATTTGATATGTTTACACTTGTGCCTGAATAATATAGACTGACGCTTCGAAATATTGATTTCAGTTTTCCAAGCACTCTGCACATTTTTAAATGGGAGTTAGTATTATTCAGCTGCTTGAATTTCTCATTGTGGCACTGTACATTTGCCAGTGGTGCATGGTGCGTTTGCCAGTTTCATTTTGGGAGATCCCCTCTACTCTGTTGTGCACAGTTTTGGTGAGATGATAACTGGCATACAGGGTCAATTTGTTTTCTTCCCGACATCCCCAATACAGGTGAGTTGCATGTACCCATGTCTTTTTTTTTTTTCTTCTAAATATGTTTTTAATTGATTTTAGAGATAGCGGAAGGGAGAAGGATAGAGAGAAAGAGAGAAACATCCCTGGACTGCCTCCTGCACGCCCCCAGCTGGGGATCCAGCCTGCAACCCAGGCAGGTGCCCTCACTGGGGATCCACCTAGCGCCATGAAATGACATTCAACCAACTGGGCCGTGCTGACCGGGGCTGACCTATGCCTTCTTCACCAAGCAGACTCCCTCTCTCCCAGGACTTTGCAGCCTGTATAAGTAGCACCAGGACATGAGTGAGGAATGTAAGTCATGCATTGCAGTTGAAGTGATGTGACCACATGGTATCATTACAAACTTCCCTGTACTAGTTCCTCTCCCTCACAAATCAGGAACTTGCTGTGCAATCTGAAAATTGAAACTCCAAATCCTCATCTAGGTTTCGTGCCTTGATATAGTAGTCTTATAACAACCAGTTTTCCAGAGACATTCATTATTGAATTTAACTAAGAAACAGAATTGATCTAGAATGTAGTTGTGTTCAATATGTTTTATTACCACAAATTTCCTGTTTTTCTGCACTAAGAAGCAACTGGAAATTGTGTGTCATATCCTGGTAAGATAATAGTATCTGCAAAGGATACCTAAAATTTTCTGAATTTTAGGGACATAATTTTCAAATATATGATTAGGAGAAGTTTTAATATGATTATTAATTGAGGAGTATAATTTTATATGACATGAATTAGTATAATTCTATGTGACAAAAATGGCTTAAATGATATAAAAGGTAATAAATTTAAAAAACCCAACTACTTGACATATATTATATAGGTTAGATGCTATAATTACAGATTAAAAATAAAGAGAAATATGCTTTTAAGGGCATAATAAAAACAGGCAGATATGAAATGCAAAATTCAAGCTAATACAATATTTAAGAAAGCAAACTCAGCTTAATGAATGTCATCACCTCTTCTTAATATTTATGTTTGCCCTGTGACATAAATATACTCTATTTATTAATATATATTTCATATAAAATTCATTCATTGAAATAAGGTTTAGGTTCTACTTAAAATAAATAGAGCTATTTACAACATATTTGCATTTACCCATATTCATGAGATATGCCTTTAAAAATCTTAACTTGGCAAAGTCTAGTTTTCTTCCTATCTACTCTGCTTATTCATGACTTTTTCTTATTTCACTGTATGGAGAAAATATTTAAATATGACCTGTTAAGAATTAAAATATAAATACCGTTAAACACATCACCGAGCAATTTTCTTTGCTATTGATATTTTTAACTTACACCAACCTCAAACATTATTTTCTCATAGGTTGCTCTCAAATGCTATGTTGCTCTCCACAAGGAGAATTAAAAAGATTAATTCATTGATAACATAATTATGTCAAAGCATTCACTGAGATTAAGCCTGCCAAAAGCAAAGGATGTTAGATGGAGCTGATTTGTATCAGCTTCTCTTGTACCAGGGAGAAATTTGTTAAGAAACAAGCTCTTAGTAGCGTGATTTGCAAACCATTTGTATGGCACATCACCCCGTGTGATTAGTCAAGGCTGCAGAAGACGTGGTTCTGCTTCCATTTATCATTCAACGTGTACGGTGATTACTTAGCTTAACATCTAGGATGTCTTAAATATCACAACCATCTTTCTGCATGAGGAAATAAATGGAAACGCTGGAATTTCCCAAGCCGTGGGAAATCCATGTACTACAAATTGGATTGAGCTGCAGAACAGTGTTCGAACTGTGCCATTACATCCAAGCGAGCTTACTCAGCAGTGAGCTTCTCCTGCAGAAATCGATTGTGCGATACAAGCTGGTTATGAATGAGAAAAAAATGGAAAACAAGTTGCTCCTTCATACCAGTAACTAATGGTGTATTCGAAAAAAACATTTCCAGGCAGTTTGAAGAATCATAGTGTAAAAGAAAACCATAGGATTTCTGTCTTTGATATGCTACAGACTCCACAGCACCCACCAAAAATGATTTTCTATTGCTCATTATGCCAAATAAAGCAACTGTGCATCATGTCTTTCCTACTTAAACATCTTCATAGAAAATTAATTAAGTATGTAAAACACCATTCATATTAGTACTAAAAAAAAATCTCTTTTTTTTCCATTTTGTGCTCCTCTATATGTAAACATGTATTTAGGCTTCTATATGGGTTTAGAAACTTTTTACAGTCTTGTTATCATGGCTTATATGCAGTTAACCATTTCCGAAGACAACATCTATACTAATAAGAGGGTAATATGCTAATTAGACCGGATAGACCAGACTTCTTGCGGACAAAGCCACAGCGGCTGCGAGGGTTGAGGGCAGGTGGCCGTGGTGGCCGGCAGTGACAGCAGCAGCAGGGTGATGGGGGCAGCACCTTCCCCTGATCAGCCTGGTCGCCTCCTGCAGAGGGAGGCCAGACTGCAGGGAGCAGGCCTAAGCAGTCAGTAGGACATCCCCTGAGGGCTCCCAGACTGTGACAGGGGGCAGGCTGGGCTGAGGGACCCATCCAGTGCACAAATATTCGTGCACTTGGACTCTAGTAATCATATAAAAGAGTTCCTTATATATTTTGAAGAGTAACTCTTTATCATATATATGGTTTGGAAATATTTTCTTCCACTCTGTTCATAGTTTCCTGTGCTGAACAGAAACTCTAGTTTGATGTGGTCCCACTTGTTTCGTTTTGCTCTTGTTGCCTGAGCTTTTGGTGTCATATCCAAATATCATTGCCAAGGTCAACACTAAGGAGCTTTTTCCTCACGTGTTCCTCTAGCAGTTTAAGGTTTCAGGTCTTGCATATATTTGAGTTGGTATTTTGTGCATAAAATGCGGTTGTAAGACACGGTTTTAATTTCATTCCTTTAGATGTGGATATCCAGTTTTCCCAACTCCTCCATTCATTTAAGACACTATCCATTCTGTATTCTTGGTACCTGTGCCAAAAATTAGTTGACTATGGGTGAGCAGGTTTATCTGGGCATTCTATTCTTGCTGTATTAGTAAATGTTTCAAACATTCTCACTGAGCAGGTGAAGGAAAAGTTGCTGACCTCAGCACCTTTGGAAATGAGAGGAATCAATAAGACTAAAGGTGAAATCTTTACACAAGCTCTGTACTCTCATTGATAGAGCTGTATCCTGGAGCGGTATGGATTGAACATTCTGATAAGGCTATATTTGTATACTGAAATTGAATAATTAAATCAATGGATGGCCAGCGCTTGAACTAGCATTCTCACTCTGAGTGTGGGAAGTTACAGAGCAGCGAGAAGGAAAGGAAAGGCTAGAATGATCCACATGATACTTAATTACAGTTGGAGATGTCATATGAACTCATGTTTATCCTAATATAGGTACAGATTTACATGAAGTGTTTATAGATGTGCATAGAAAGGGGTTATTACACCCACATCTATTCTTTTGCTCTTCTGAAAGTTTCTAGAAACAATGACATCCAAGCAAGCACATTTAGACCACATATGTTAGTTTCTAATACAATTTTCCCCCAAAAAAAGGAGGCCAATCTCTACGGAGGAATAGTTGATTCTAGGACTGGAGCAGAAAAATACACAAAAGTAGCCTGAAGCAACTTGTCGCATCAGAAAGTAATAAAGTGCTGAGAACAGTGGCAATAGAAATTTGGCAATGATGTATGTCACGGGGAAATAGGATCTCACTGTAAGAAGGCCCAATCGCCAAAGCTGGAATGAGAGAACAACAAAATAAATAAAGTAGAATTGGTTCATAACCCCATTTTAACATTAACATCCATCAGTTCCTACTAGTGTGCACAATATTTTAAAACATAAACACGTGACCGAGTATGGACAAAGCCTCCATTCGGTAGAATTCCAAGTAATTTTCATAGCAACTCTGCCCTCAGAGGCATGGAGCCTAACTCCCACGCCGCGAGTGTGGGCTGCACAGTGGTTTTCTTCCAAAGTTCATGGTGTGGACAAGGGAAAAGAGTAACTTGGAAGTGGAAAAACCTGATGAACACTAGCCCAGTGTTCAAAGTGAACATCAACAGTGATAAATCAGGTTGATAATAGCTACCCTTGATGGGATGGGATGGGAATAAAACTTGACCTCTAATCTTATTCCCTCAAAACTATAACCTCTGTCTAATCACACAAACACACACACACACACACACACACACACACACACAGACAAATCCCAACTGGGGGATGTTCCACAAACATCTGACCAGGTCATCAAAAACAAGGAAAGAATGTCAGAGGGAAGGTGGAGGTGAGTGGGTGGGTAGGAAGAGATAAACCAAAGAACTTGTATGAATACAGGTGTAACCCGTGGACACAGACAATCAGGTGGTGAAGACCTGGAGGACTGGGGCAGGCTATAAGGGGTCAGTGGGGGAGAAAGAGGGACACATGGAATGCTTTCAACAGTAAAGATTTAATTTAAAAAGAAAAGAAAAGAAAAAAAAACCTGTCACAGAAAGAGGAGCCTAAGAAACATACATCAGGTAATGTGACATCCTGGATGAGATCCTAATAGAAAAAAAAAAAAAAAAGGTAAATACTAATGGGAAATTTTTAGTAATAACTTGCAAAATTACACCTGGAGTTCAAATATAAAATCTCTGCTTCAGTAAACTAGTGAGAAGAAAACCACAGTAAGAGAGAGAAATAGAAGTATGAAAAAGAGAAGGCAGAAATCACTGTTTCCAGGTAGCTAGAAAAGCATGGTTTTCTGCTGTCCTTAAGTGAAAGTTGCCCACGCTATTAAGCTGTTTGCTTCTGCGTGGTTGTTGGGCCAGCATCAACTTTCACATGCTAGCTGCCTCGGGAGGTTTTCTAATTAAGATACTTAATGGTTGTATCTTATTAATTCTTGTTGATTGAGGACGGCTGGTGTCATTTCACTTGCTAAGTGTACCTCCAAAGACAAATGTTGTTTAATTTAAGCGTTAATTAAGTAAGCCCCATGAGATATTTTACATTGAAGATCAAAAACCATCTATCTCCGATCAAGGATACAGCCCACTCGTGTAGGGAGTGGAGCTAAGGAGAGCAGGTACCTATGAATGGGTTAATAGGAACTATAGGAATGGATATGCATCTCGTGTTTTTCCCAATATTTAGAGAGCTTAAAATGCAAAAGATTGCAATCAGTCATGAGTACATGTGGTTCACTGCATGAGCCTACTGATGACTGGTGCGCAGAGAGGCAAGTGTGGACTCCCTCGGGGGGAAGACAGTAAGGGAAAACCTTGAAAACATGAGATTTCAAGGTTGTTTGGTAGTTCACCTTTTTTGTGCTTTAATATTCCATTTGTTCTTTCTTCTTTTCCATATTATTGGGCATAATCAGTACAGTCAGTTTCCTGAGGAAGGGGCAATGTCTTGTATCATTTATACCCAACTTTCCTAATAAAATGTATTTCTTCATCATTGCATAAGCAAATCAGAATGGTCCAGGCATATTTTTATATTTTTAAGACACTGCAGGTGTTGTGGTTTTTTAAATAGGTAATTATTTCAACTTAAATAGAAAATACATATGCATGGATTCATTTTCCTAACCCATAGTGGGAAACAGGAATATAAGGGAAGGAGATGGGTGGAGGTGGTAGAGGGCATAGAGGGGATAAAGGGTGATAAAAAATTAAACTTAAAAATCCTCTTAAAAAGTCATTTAGAGATGCCCAACTCTCCCCTTAGGATGTAGTTTACATCCATGTGCACTTTTCTAGCATTTGCAGGTAAGTCATGAATTGCTGTTTTAGCAGTGTTCCCAACTGTCCACTTGAGGTTGTCTGGTCCCAAAACAGCTGTGCCCGATGATCTCCTCTTTGATCAGATAACTTGATTTTCCAAGAATTTTTTTTTCAGACTCAGGAGCCAGAGATGGGACATCTGTGGTGAAATCTGTAAGTCTCCATGGAATTGTGCTTGCGGTGGAGAAAGAATCTGAGCCAGGCAGTTAGGTTCCAAATTCAAAAAAACCCAAGCCGCCATACTACAGGTCCCCTTACTGACTGTAAATGTCTTTTAATAAAATAATTGTGTGCACCTGTGTGTAGGGGGCAGGATTCACTGCTTACGCATACATTTATACCGAGAACTCAATATCCCTGTTCTTAATATTCTTCCTCAACACAGAGCATTCTGTGAACTTTTTCACAAAAGCCTCAGATTTTCCAATTTGCACCCTCCCTTTCTGGCTCATTTCTTGTCTCCCTTTCTCTGCAACTATGGTATTAACTCAGATTTCTTTTGTCAGTTTGAATTCAAAGCAACCAAACCTGAAAACCCCACAGATCCTGCCTGATCTGCCGTGTGTGTGTGTGTGTGTGTGTGTGTGTGCGCGCGCGTGCATGTGCTTGTGTGTTCCTGCTGCTTAATTTCTGACCCCCACATACTTCCAGCTTTCCACATCTGCCTGACCTGGTTTATAATGGTGTTCTCTTATGAAAAGGTCTTTCGTGCTGGCTGTAAATAGACAGAGTTCCCCTCATCCCACACATTTACCATAATCTCTAATGACTTTTAGGGCTTTATTTAAATAAAAAAACTCCTCATTAATCCAGTTCATATCATTAGGTAATTAACTAACTCTCTGATTTGGGGCAGTTTTCTCAGCCTTGATGGGATTTTAATATCCTGGATTTGACCTGTAAAAAGCATGCATTGAAATGAAGAAAACCCAAGGCCTGTGACCTCTAAAATTCTGTGTAATGTAATAATAAATTGAAGCATTCCCATGTGGTAGGCAAAAGTGAAGTTTTCTAATTTTATGCTAGTCAATAATCAACAAATATCTGATTTTTAGTTTTCTTTTCCCTTACTTAATAGGTTAAATACATGTTTCAAATTACTTTTAATAGAATCACTATTTACAGTGGGAAGTATATTTTAATGGTGTGATATTTAAAGGCATCATGCTATCTCATGGATAACGGTTTGTATCTGCTAATTTGGTGTAATACTTAAAAAACAGACACATACACAAAAAATCCTCTTTATCATTCAATCCCCACCCTACAATTACTCTTGTTCCTAATGGTACAAAGTTGATAATTTCTACAACCCTGAATATCTGCATTTAAATGTAAGACGTATTCTTCAGACATATTAAAAATATTAAGACAAACTGAAATAAGATTTTAAATTAGAAAGTCTTAAAGGTGTGCTCATTATGTGTGTGTACGTATCAATATGTAAAGGGTAAGATATTGCAAAACTTGAGTGGGTATGTTAGAAAGACTAAAAGGAGATGCTCTCATTCACGTACACTTTTTTTTCTTGAAATTAAGAATAGAAATAATAAATATAAATAAGACAAGACCTGTTTTCCTGGCTTTAATGTCACTTTCACTTTACTTAATATGTGAGCCTGGACCTTAGGGGGGCAATAAAGGAGAACTGAGGTGTTCAAAGAATAAGAAGTGAAGATCAAAAAGGACTTTACCGCCGGCTCATATTTAATAAAATGAGAAAGGAAAAAATGCATTAGAAAGGAATCGCAATAATAGAGAAGATATTCTTGCAAGCTTATCTTCCATGATATCTACTATTTTAATTCAAGCTAATGCAATTCAACCTTAAGAACGTATCTTTGCTGTGCCTCAGGTGCTATTTTAAAGCATTACAGAGATAAAAGCTGGAAACACCTTTTGTAGAAGGATTTTTTAAGGCACCGGTAGGGACTACCTGGCCGAGCTCCCCTGTCCACTCTGCCACCAGTTGAGGCTTTATTCAGCAACCAGGGTCGTCTATGCCCTAGCCGTCCACCTTCTAGAGTAGAAGACGGCCATGACTCAAGGCTGGCCAAGCCAGAGGGAACGAAGAAGCCTAGGTTAACACCTCTGGTGAAGGACTAAGACACCCTTCCTTGCAGAGGTTCAGACACTGTTTTGTGCCCTGATTATAGAAACCAGTCCAGGGCCTTTGCTTTGTTACGCGTCCTTTCATTGTACAAGAGATGCCCCCGGCTTTATTCTTCTTTCTCAGGATTGCATGGGCTTTCCAAACGAGTTCCGCTTCCTCCCTTGTTTTGCCTTCCCTTTCTAGTGGCCCAGACCCACAGATCAGGCTACTCTAACACTGAGACCGCCCTCGTCAGCTAAGCCCCGACCTCCAGTGACTTCTCTGCTGGCATCCCCCAGCACTCCCAAGCATACAGCTCTTGCTGTCTCCAACCTAAATAATTATCATCATCTCCTGAGCCATTCCATTTCTAGTTGGGTCCTCATCTACCCCTTTTCAGCCTGAGCCAATGTTGCAACGTCTGAAGTTTACATTAAAATGCCCCACATCCAGGTTACCAAGCTTATACATAAGTATTGAGAATCAATGAGGCATATTCTACCTGTTGACAACACACAGACGCAGAGACTAGTATAAGCAGAATTCCCCAGGTCAGTGACTTTCCCTAATATACTAAGAATAAAAATATGAATTTTCTTTTTCTAGTAAAATGAATACAAGGCCACAAAAATGAAATGCAATAAAAATCAGAGAAATTTTATTACCTATGCATGAATCCAAATTATGAAGACTATCTACTAAATTTCAAAACATTACCTCTAAAAGAATCTTTTGCTGACAGATGCATTTACTTTTATTTTAGTCTAATGCCATGTGGTGAGTTTTGAAAATAGTGAATGAAGATAAGGAAAAGTAAACTTTTAAGAATGGGAATTTGAAGTTTGTTATTTTCTTTGAAAATTCTGGTTTATTATAGTTGACACATGGGGATAAAAGAGTAGTAAGAGAGACCAGAGGTTAGAATTTATCTGTAGTGTTAAATTTTTTTTTTTTTTTGGAAATTCAAGCTTTTTTTACTAAGTCTGTAAAATCACTTTGGAGGATATAAAAAAGGCACAATACTTACTTCCTTTCAAACTGACTCAGGAGACTGCTAAGCGGTCATTCCCCTATTTGGGATTATAAACTCTGTAAAATCTAGAGCCACATAAGTATGGGCACATGGCAAAATTAAGTCTTTAATGGCATTTTGGGGTTCATTTACATAACTTAAAGTCCCACCACTGTAATATATAATTCATCACAATCCAGTTTTAGAGTGTTCCCATCACTCCAAAATGAGTCCCTGTGCCCCACTGTATTGGTATCTAGAACTGCGCCCACCGACCCCTCTCGTCTCAGTGAGACAGGAACTCCATCAGAACGACACAGCCAAGAACCCATGGCTTCATGTACTCTACACCCAGGTCCTGGTCAGACCACTATATCCTGGAGGCGTAGGCCATCAGCCGCTCCCATCCTGCACTTGCACCCAGCTACATGTTGCTGAGGTTCAGTTCTGGGCCACTTCAGTCAAGAGGAGGGAGGGAGTTCCCTTCTCTTGCCCAGTCTCCACTCATGCAACAGAAGTTCAACTGGAGTGTGGTTCTGCTAGGAGCGCTGGGCCCCACTCATAATTTATAAAGTGCCGGAATCCGATCATTGTCTCACTAATTAGACAGATGTGGACAAGGAACCTGGAAGGCTGGTCAACCTTGAAGCTCTGAAAGGTCAGAGCCAACCACTCCCTAATTGAGACAATGGTAGCTGAAGCAACTTCCCCACCAAATAATCATGTAAATACTTACTGATAAAATAATCTGCCTGTTACTGGAATTGCCTGCCTAAGGGTAATGGGTGTGTCCCAAACCTGAATAAAAGGGATGGCAAGGCCAAAGCAAGGCGTAGTCCTCCCACTGGAGTTGGGCTTCCACCTGACCCCCATTTCCCAAATTAATATTTCTCTAGTCTCTTTCATTTGTGTGCGGCCTTCTCCAGATCCTGAACCCTGAACCGGAACCCTGAATCACGCCCGACATGAAAGGGGTTCCCACAATAAAGAATACAAATACTTTTGTTTATCAGTTTATGTTGGTCATTAGATTGATTCCACATATGAGTGAGATAGACCCAGAGACATAGAAGCATGGAACAGACTGTCAAACCTCAGAGGGAAGTCAGGGAAGGGGGTGGGGAAGACATCAACCAATGAACTCCTATGCATATATGCATAACCCATAGACACAGACAATATGGTGGTGAAGGCCTGGGATGGGTATTGGGGGGTAGGAGGGGTGGGAGAGGCCAATGGGGGAAAAGGGGGATGTACGTAATACATTCAGCAATAAAGATAAAAAAGAAAAGAATAAAAATACAAATTTTCTATTCTAATCTATTTTGTATTCTACTTTTTAATTTATGAAATTATAAGTTAAAAATAGAAATCTCTTTCTTTCTACAGACTGTGTATGTTCCTGCCTTTCCACATGCCTTGAAACTTCTGTTGAAACCTGACCATGTTCAGCAGGGCCATGGGAACTTAGATATGAAGGCCTCTGATGGGAGGGTTTATGATCATCTGGTGGAGAAATTGTGCTTTGTGCCGTGGTTGCTGTATAGGTGACAAAGGCTTCCGATTCTGCCTGTGTCCATTCTGTTTCCCTTCATACATCTCCTCAGAGGGGAAAAAATCCATAGCTCATGGTTCTTTCACTTTCCAACCATTATCATAATGGAGCCCTTGTATTTTCATGATAAGGCATAGGGGAGGGGAAGGTTTCTATAACCTTATTACAATTGCTGGTCCTCCTAAAATATTAAGGAGTCACCGCCGTCCCTAGAGTTACATAGGCTTGCTACAAACTGCTTTTGGAGTCAAGAGACAAGAAGGAAAAAGCATTTTGCTCTGTTGTTCTAGCTCAGTGGTCGGCAAACTCCTTAGTCAGCAGAGCCAAATGTCAACAGTACAACGATTGAAATTTCTTTTGAGAGCCAAATTTTTTAAACTTAAACTTCTTCTAACGCCACTTCTTCAAAATAGATTCTCCCAGGTCTTGTATTTTGTGGAAGAGCCACACTCAAGGGTCCAAAGAGCCGCATGTGGCTCACGAGCCGCAGTTTGCCGACCACTGTTCTAGGACATACGATTTCCACACTAAATGTCCAAATTCGTAAGATTTCTGGTGCTTTCTTCCAAGCTCCTTGGAATGCGTATGAAATAACTGTCTGTGAAGGTCGGGCACACTGTCCTGTTCCCATACAGCATGTCTATTTCACCTGATGTAGACATGCATAATGAAATCCACACTCTCATGAGCTTTTAAATTGCATCTCCCTGGCTTGTTATAGAGAGAACTCTACCATTGACATGGAAAGAAATCCCCCCCCCGTCCCCCCCAGTCCCACAGATTTGCAGAATGGTTACCAGGGGGGAAATTGGTCAATTTCTGTAGCAGATCCAAGTCTACATTTTGAAAAGTTTCCAGCTCCTGCTCTTTCGTGCTCAGAACCCAGACATGTTAAAAAGACTTCCTTGCCACTCTGCTGTTTTCTGCTGCTCAACCATGTGCTTTCAGTTTCTCATGGCAAAGAAATGTGTCCTGTTTAGCCTTCTTACATCAATGTTTTATATCTTTAGCCCTTTCATTACCTTGGTCATCGTAACCCTTTCTTAAACCAAGGGCAGCACATGGCTACCACATATACATGGTGGGTGTTTTGTGTCTTTTTCCTACAGAATGGCAGTCCCTCAGCCCGGAAGTATGGGATGTGGGATGGGAATGGTTAATAGCCTCTAGGCCACAACCAATAAATACATGCATGCAAACTCAAGTTCTAACCCATCCTTTATAATAAAAGGCCAGTGACCATAACGGTGTAACAACCAGAACGACCTATCAACCAGTCGCTGTGAGGTGCATTGAACACCTCTCGGTCCCTCCTCCCAGCTTGCAGGCTCCAATCACTGGATGGCCAAAGGGGAACCACAGGGAACCAGGGTGGGTGGTGCCAGGGTGGGACTGGGGACTGGCAAACAGGCAGAAGGCAGACCTCTTGGTCCCTTCCCCCGGCCCGTAGGCTCCGATCACTGGGTGGTGAATAGGGAACTACAGGGAACCAGGGTGGGTGTTGGTGGCAGGGCGGGACTGGGGACTAGCGAGTGGGTGGAAGATGGCCCTGATTGCAGGCTAGGCCTAGGGACCCTACCCACACATGATTTCCTTCACTGGGCCTCTAGTCTATAATAATAAAAGTGTAATATACTAATTAGACGATGTCCTTCCTTCTGGACTAAGCCGCAGCTGGTGGGGCTTGAGGCAGAGGCAGCAGAGGCCCCAGCCACGGGCAGGGGCTGGGACCAAGGCCCTTGCATGAATTTTGTGCATCAGTCCTCTAGTTTAAAAATAAGAAATGGGAACCCTCTGGTTAAATACAGGGGGCTTCCCAAAAACGTATACATGTGCATGTGTGTGTTTATTCATTTACCCATCCTTCTATTGACAAAATTGGGTCATTTCTAGCTTGGAGATGTTAGTTATAAAAGCAAAAGATAGTATTGCACTGCCTATGGTAGGATCAAATGTTTTTATTTCTCTTAGATTAAATATTAGGAGTGGAACTGCTAGGTCACAGGGTAGGTATATGTTTGAATGTATATATTTAACTAAAAAGAAACTGCCAGTTTGCCAAAGTGGTTTCCTGTTGGGTAGTCTCAAAAATGTCCCCACCCCCAAAGATCCACATAATTACCTTATTTGGAAGAAGTGTCTTTGCAGATAGGACTAAATAAAATATCTTGAGCTGGGGTGATTTTCCTGGATTATTGAAATGGGCCCTAAATGCTACCACAAGCATCCTTGTAAGAGAGAGGCAGAGGGACCTATAGCAGGCGACAGAGATGTGAACACTTAACAGAGAGATTTGAAGATGCTGGCCGTGGATACTGGAGCGATGATGCCACGAGCCACGGACAAGCCAAAGTAAACTTCTTTCCACGAAAACAAAAGCTAGTGTACACACTGTATTAAAATGTATATTTTTCTTTATTTCTGTCTCATATTTTTCTATAAATTATTTTAGTAGTGTTACATTTTATAACTCTCACAAATATCTTTTGAAAAAAATATTGTCTATGACTTATACACAGGGAAATGGCCTTGAAAGAGACTAAAGCATTTTCCAAGGTTACTCTACACCAAATATAAGTATAAAACCAATTATGATACCTTACAACATGACCTAACTTGGTGCTACATATACTCAGTTTTTAAAAATTCAGTCACCTGAAATAGAGATATTGTGAATACTATGCCTGCTTCATGACAGTTTGCGACAGAAACTATCATTTTGTCACCTACACAAATCTTTTTTTAAAAAGTGGAAAAACAAAAATTAAATCCAACACAACCCCTTATCTAATGTTGACTTGTTTCTCCTGCATTTCCATTTTGAAAATAACCATGTTTCTAAGACTCTTTGTCTCTGTCTGGTCTTTTATTTTAGATTTGGGAAGAGATAAACTATTCATTTTATCTGTTTACAGTAGACAATTTATTTTGAGGATCATTTCTGGGAAGATGATCGTAATTCTAATTAAAGAGCTTGTCAGGAAAGCGTCTGCCTTAACAGATCTGCTGTCCTCATACTATCAGCCAGATAGAAACCTGACATGCTGATATGTTCGCCCGGTGTTCACCCTCACCACATCTCTGGCTGGCGTAACCTCCATCAAGTTCATAATTTCAAGAGAGCACAAGACTCTCCTGGAAATGCCTTCTCAGGAAAAATAATCACAACATATATGAATTATCAAAACCCTAGAAAAGTAAATAATGATATCTAAATATGAATTACAGGTTAAACTAAGGTCTTATTACAAAGATCAGACTTTCATGGATGGTAATCAGCAGTTTTGATGTTAATATCTTATAATTAAAGGGATCTAATGTATTCTATTAGCCTCCTCATTATTTTAAGGTAGCTTACAGAATGCTTGATTCTTATTTTTCAAAGAGGTTGACTTATTCTCTTAATATCCTCTTCCTTTATAGTAAAATTTGAAGGAACCAATGAATATTGTGCAGGTCCAATATAAATAATTCGTTCTAGCTCAATCCTGAACCACTTGCAGGTAACACAAAACAAAGAAAGAAACTCATATGTACAACAGAAACATCAATTTTCATATTGATGAATCTCAACTGCCAAACATGGCTACTAGTTCACCTAGAGCTACACCCTCAGAATGCCATGCTCCATGTCCAGCACCCTAAAATTCCAGGTTACCTCAGCAAGGGGAGCCTGCCCCCGCAAAGGGGGAAAATGGGATGTTTATTTACTGCCAGTGAGCATGACTTCCAAAGAGAGAGAGGAACGACTTGAACTGAAAATACCCCAAATGAATGCCCCCCCCTCAAAGTACCTTGACGAGTATTTACTCGTTTATTGTAAAATTTCTCTAAACCAAAGGAAACATCAAGAATAGGTGGTAGCACTACGCCCAACTTGCATCCAAATGCAATATTTGTGATGCTCAGTTCTAAATGGTACTGTCTTTCTCTTTTCTGTTCTGTCATCTCCAGTGACGACTGCTATCATGTTTTGTGTCTGAGCTGCACAGATACCCTCTCTTCCCCCCAACCCATCCACAAGCCACAGCAAGACACACACCTCTGGTGTGTGACCTGCTCACACAAGGTTAGTGCGGTCTAGGTGACAGACCCACCACTACCCCAGGAAATCCGCTTTCGTCCATTCCTTTGAGAGCACCTGTCCAGGGAGTGACTCAAGCAGCTAACTTCACAGACAACACAGTTTTGGTTTTCCAAGTGTGTGCTCTTGTCTTAGGTCTGAGTCACATTATCGGGTCTCGCTTTGGTTTGCCAACAGATATGCCCTGATTTATCCTTAGCGATTATTAGATTTCCCCAGCCACAAGAAATTTAAATGGGTCCTCAAGATAGCATAGAAATCCAAGAGCGTTTTAAGTGTTTGATATGCCAGTGTTTTATTAGGGAATTTTATCTGATCCATGATATTACATGTTTGATCCACGATATTAAAAAATATATAAAATTCATATTATAGTATCTTGGCCTGGGGACTTCCAGGTAACTAACTGGCATTATGCCAATGATGATATTTAATAAGTGAAACTTTAAATTTAACGTGGATCACAGTGTTCATAGCCATTCTCTGCCCTGGGCCTCTCGGAGATGAAGGCCTAACTCTGATGCCAGCGCTCAGCAGTTCACAGGATGGCAGAGGGGTGGCCTACGAGGGAAGCGGGGTAACAGAGCACCTGCAACTTGCCTGCCTTCTATGATCACTAACAAGTCCATTCAGGAAGAGGCTCGGCTAGATGACAAATAGGAAAAGACTACTAGCATTTTTAAAGTGTTAAGTCAATAGACTTGTTGTTGCTAATGTTGGCAATTTAATATCTTGAATCACTTAAAACATTGCCATGGACGCTTTTTAAGACCTTTTTGCATCCCTCAAGATATTAGCTAATATATTGAATGTGTTCTAATTTGTTTCACTGCTGTCTTTGAGGGAAACTCTTTCTTTTCTTAATTGAAATTGAAATTGATTTCAAGAGATAATGGTTATAGTGAATGTAGAAATGATTTATGCTTAGTAATTGAGTGTACGGGTTACAGTTCTTCTGCCTTGGACTGTATATCATAATATCATTACAACCTTCTAGCTTAAAATAGTCAGTCACCAACAAAAGTACACACAATCTAAGTCTGAAGGAGCTCTTCTAATAATTGACATTCTTTGAATCATCTTATATACATTTTTAAATAAAAGAGGAGAAATTAATAGAAATGCTAAGAATAATTTTTCACATGAGAGAATAATTTTCCAAACCATCCATGAAGCCACTGGAAACAACTTGAAAAAAAATTTACTTCAAGGAACTCTATGTTTAATGAGTAAGGTATGGGAATCCAGGGAAAGAATTTGGAAGTGATTGCTTTCGTCTGGCTGGATATGAAAATGCAGGATGAAGGAGCAAGACTGAGAGGTGACAACAAAACTTTTGTGAAATAGGATTGTGAAAGTTTTACTGCAAAGGGGGTGTAGAGGAGTATTCACTCAAAATCTGAGGGAAGTTTATCAGAAGTATATGTCATTTAGAAACTTAGCAGGACAATATTAGGCAAAAGTATGAATACCAATAATGACAAATTAATTTAGCGGTACATGATATACAGGATTACAGGGGGGAAAATCATAATATTTCTAATGATTTTGCTACAATATTGACAAGAAAAATTTATATAATGGAAAATAAAAAATAAAAAGATCTAATGGTCTATAAGGGTTATGTAATACTAGGAGCCCAGTGTGCGATTTGAAATTGCGCGCACCGCCCACCCTCCAGTCGCTGGTCTGACCCTGCCTCCCTCTCCAGCCCTTGAAGCAGCTGCGGCCGCTGATCAGGCTCTCCCCCAGCGCAGGTGCACAGAGGCCCCTGCCGCCCCGCCCTGACGCTGCACTGGCAACCTCCTCCTATGTGGTCGACCCGTTATGGCATCCCAGTTAATTAGCATATTTCCCTATTATAAATATATAGATGAGAATGTATATAGTTGTGTTTGTGGAATCTTCCCATCTAAAGTAAAGCTGGTTGTTCTAGCTGGGAAATAAAACTTTTTCACTAATAATTTCAATATTGGTAAGTTGTTGAAATGACAAAGATAAATCTTTTTTGTACAAATAGAATAATTGGAAAACTATTTTGTGCACTGATGTGAGGACTCAACATGAACATACTATATTTTTATTTACTCTTAGTTACAGAATTATGACAACTATGTAGTGTGATAATTTTCTATAACAATAAAAGCGTAATATGCTAATTAGACTGGACAGCCGAAAGACCTTCCGGACAACCTTCCAGACGAAGCCAGGGTTGTGAGGACCGAGCCCCTTGCACAAATTTCATGCATTGGGCCTCTAGTATGAAAATAAAATGGTGCTCCATACAGTATGTTTAACTTGCTAGAATATAGTTTACTAACTTGTATTTAAGGATAAAACAGACCTAGAAGCAGAGTTTAAATTCTGGATTTTTGAGGTTATGCGAAGCACTGCAGTGTGGAGTAGCCTTGTACACAAGGGAATGAGGTCTTGGGCTGCCATTTCTACACCTGCCCTTCAGCGTGTTCATAGCTGATATTTTAAACAGACAGCAAGTGCAGAATGGAAATTTCATACAGCACAACCAACAAAGATGTGTGAAAACTTAACTCCATAGCTAACGTCCCACTGCACAGCTGCCTAGACTTATTGAAAGAAAATGCTTTTTTTTCTCTTTCGGCAGCAATAAAATGCTACATTTAAAATCACTCCATGCATCACTCACTGACATGGATTAAACCTTGAGCTTGTGTGGCATTTTTAGCAGACTGAACAAAAAGAAATGTCACCTTTTCTTTTGGGCAAAAGTGTTTTGGCTTTCTCTAGAATAAAATATACAGTTTAGCATTAGCTTTAACAGAAAAATACTCTGTTGGCCTAAAAGTTCACCAAAATGTTATGCTGCAAAACTACTACTAAATAACTAAACTGCAAACATATTGCACAATATCTAAGGACATGTCTTTAGCCAAAAATAAAAAATAAATATATTATTACATGATATATGGCATCTGTCTTCTATCATGGGAGAGATATAAGGTTATTTTAAGCAGTGAACCTAATACTTAGCCCATTATAATAAGTCTATGTTTTTTCAAAAATGAGACTATATCAAGCACCATTGTTAGTTAAAAGAAACAATCTTGTAGGTTTTTAAATAAACATCACAACATATGTAATTTTGGGCTTATTCAATAAATACCATTTTTTGGACAAGAGGTGGAGGACCTACATCAGATCCCTGACATAAAAAAATCATGAAAGAGCGAAATGGCACATGTTTATATTTATAGAGCTTATCCATATACTCTTTTATCTAAAACTGGATAAAATGGACTTTTAAATGAAGGGGTTAAAGAAGGATGTACACATAATGGCTATCTCTGAATGGCAAAATCATGGATTCATTTCTTATATAAACCATGTTGTTCCTCTACCACACCAGTGATGAGAAGAAGCAGGAGAAAGTTAATTCAATATTAAAAAACACCAATGTGTGATCATTTAAAGTCTATATTTATTTATTATTATTATTAAAACATAACACTAGAGATCTATTATTACTGGCTTAAAAATTTAAGATACATGCTCACACAACAATGCGAAGTAAATTAAATTGGAGAGCTTAGATGATTTTAATTTGATTAATTCAGACAAGCTCGATATTTAATTCAAAAAATCATTTTCAGCCTAGAGTGATATGTACTAAATATATTCTACTACATAATAAAAGCCTAATATGCTAAGTGTCCAACCATTCTTCATTCGACCATTCAACCAGTCGCTATGATGTGCACTGACCACCAGGGGACAGACGCTCTGACTGGTAGGTTAACTTTCTGCTGAAGTCCAGCTGATTGGGACTGGGCGAGACAGGCTGGACACACCCTGGAGCCCTCCCAGGGTCCCTCCCCGGCCCTGATTGTGCACCAGTGGATTCCCTCAGCCTGGCCTGTGCCCTCTCACAACCCAGAACCCCTCAGGGGATGTCAGAGAGCCGGTTTCAGCCTGATCCCCACTGGCCAGGCCTAGGGACCCCACTGGTGCACAAATCCATGCACTGGCCTCTAGTATTACATATTTATTTAATATGTAATTCACTGGGAAAGTCTATGAATACAAACAAGTATTAAAACTAAGACTGAGACAAGTGATTGGCAATAGTTCAGCAAGTTCAGCAACATTCTTTTGCTTTATATTCAAGATGTTCCACTGGGAGAATACATTAGTTTCAAACCTTTGAGTTTTTGCCCTTGCCCTTTAAATAAGGAGTCACTGTAATATTTATGCTTTATCTTGTCTGCGTTAGTGTGAGCTATGACAATGAAGGCACATTGGTGGAATAACTGCCTCAATTCCAATTTCTGTTTATTAATTTGGGGACTTTTAAGTGAGGATGAAAGAGAATGGGAGAAACTGGTATTTGAAATAAGGTAATTTTATAAAGTCAATGAAAAATGAGTCATTGCACATTTGTTAAAAATTATAATTGCTTGTCCAGCCAGTGTGGCTCAGTGGTTGAGCATCGACCCAGGAATCAAGAGGTCACTGGTTTGATCTCCAGTCAGGGCACAGGCCCAGGGTGCAGGCTCAGTCCCCAGTAGGGGGCGTGCAGGAGGCAGCCCATCAGTGATTCTCTCTCATCACTGATGTTTCTGTTTCTCCCCCTCCCTTCCTCTCTGAAATAAATAAAAATACGTTAAAAAATAAAGTACAACATCACCACACTCCATAAATGAATGACCATCATGCTTTTCTTTTACCCTGTTTTACCTTTTCTTCATAGAATATTACTGACAATAATTCTATACATAAACGTGAACTTTATGAGATCGGGACCCTGGACTTATTCAGAGGTATCAGAGCACTATTTCTCTCTTCGGGATAAATTATTTGCAGCAGAAACAATAATACACGTACGTGATTATCATCATTATTACAAACACATATGGAGCTACTAAACAGTCTGAGGTAATAAAATATTGATAAGAAAGGGATCACTCACGTGGAATCTAATGAACAAAATGAACTAATAAGCAAAATAGAGACTGAGTGACAGACAGCAGGCTGAGGACAGCTATTGGGAAGGGGGGCTGAGGAGGACTGGAGAACTGAGCAAAGAAGAAAATTTAAAAATGAGAAAAAACTCATGGGCACAGACAATGATGTAGTGAGTGCAAGGGAAAGGTGGAGGAGGGTAGAGAGGGAATGAATGTTGATGGAAGGGAACTGGGCTTGGGGTGGTGAACATACAATACAGTGTACAGATGATGTGCTATAGAATTGTGCTTCGGAAACCTATAGAATTTTGTTAACCAGTGTCACCCTAATAAATCCAATAAAAAAGAAAAAAAAAGAAGTTTAATGAATTGCTTAAGCCAAAACCAACCCTATCTTGCATAGCAATAACTGAAAACTGATTATCTTTACTAATTTTGTTTATAAAAAAGAAAAACAGATAATGATAAAATTACGGTGCTAGAGTACTTCCATTTTAGAAAAAAATTAACAGGTCTACTATTAGAGCAAAAGAAAATTGCTGAAAGAAAACGTTTCTGATGCAATTTATCATGAAGACATAGATGAATACTGGAAAGGGTGTGGGGGCATGTGCCTCAGAAGAATGAGGTAAGAGTTTTCCTAATGGATGAAACACATTTACTTGCTATTCTTGACTAAATTGTCAAGTTCACTTTATGCTGCCAGTCAGTTCGTGACTGCTGATGTTAGTGTAAGTACACATCAGCACATAACGGCAGAGTTTACTTTGGCAGTAGCTGTGGGCACAGCTGAGGCAGGGGCATGGAGGAACGCAGCCCATGACGAATCATGGAGCAGAGACAACTGACCACTCAAGTGGTGGAGTGTGCATTTGGAGACCATCCTCAGTCCTCAGCCCTTACCAATTAGACATCAAGAATCAGAAGTGAGTTCATTAAGATATTCTAATGCCTACATTTATTAAATGCTTTTTTAAAAATTGATTTCAGAGAGAGGAAAGGAAAGGGAGATGGAGACAGAAACATCAATGATGAGAGAGAATCATCAATCAGCTCCCTCCTGCACGCCCCCTATGGGGATGGAGCCCAAAACTAGGGCATGTGCCCTGACTGGGAATCAAACTGTGATCTCCTGGTTCATGGATCAACACTCAACCACTGAGTCATACTGGCCAATCTCCAATCCTACATTTTAATTTACACACAAATATTTAAATGATATTTTGTGCAGGGCACAGTCATGGGTGAGGAAATGGTCTACAGCTTTAATTGGCTTTGGAGTCTATTGAGTAAAAAAAAACAAACAAACAATTAGGTAATTATGTAAATAACTAGAAGCCTGATGCACGAAGATTCGTGCCAGAATAGATCTTCCTTTCCCTGGCTGCCAGCACCGCCTTTGCTCTGGCTGGAGCCACCTTTTTGCTCTGGCCAGAAGCCGCCTTTCCGCTCTGGCCTGGAGCCACCTTTCTGCCTTCCCACTCTGCCCAGAGGCCCTGAGCGGCCGGGGGTGGTGCGAAACACCTGCGTCCTGCCCTGTAGGCACCTGTGTATGCAAATTAACCTGCCAGCTTTGTTGGGTTAATTTGCATACTCACTCCTGATTGGCTGGTGGGCATCGTGAACGTACAGTCATTTAGCATGTTACTCTTTTATAAGGTAGAGTGTTAGGGTCCTTCTAGGATGCTAACCACCAATGCTGTACTAATATATTTCTGACTAAAATTGAGAAAGAGATACATTCATTTCCAAACAAGCATGTTCAAATTTGCTTCCTACCATGCATTATTTAAATTTTGAACAGACCCAAACCAACTTCAAGAGGTCATTCTTGGTGAACTGATTATATTTATTGGAGAATAAGATGAAAGGAACAAAAATTTAAAGTTATCTCATTAACTTCAAGTTAATGAATTAATTTTATAAAGAGAGAACAAAGTGCATTAAATTATATGTGCTTTTTCCAACTTATTTATGGATGTGGTGATAGACGCGTTATTTTTATTCTCTTTCCGTTAGATATTGATGTGGGCGTTTAGTGAAAGCTTTTCTCGGATTGCTTTTCATTTTTATTTTTAAGCACAGCCAGTCTCTTAAGAGAGATCTGAAGTCACCAACTCATAGCATATATTTAGAAATTATTTTAGATTATTTAATACTTATTACATCATTAGAATACACAAACTTAATTCAAAATATATTTACTATGTAAAATGGAATGAATATTTTAAAAGGATTACTGACTATAATACCAGACAAAGTGGTATCAAGAGGTTAATTTTCTCTTAATCATATTGTGAGTCAGTTATATCTGTGTAACTTGATTGTCCCTATTTAGCATAGGGGCATACCCTAGGGTCTTCTGTCTTAAAAATAATCATCATTTATCCCATGTCCTCTCTGGCATCCACACCCACTTTAGAAAGGTTTTACAGCTATCACAAAGTAATCATGGGAAATGAAACTCATATTGATAATGCAAAAAACTTATATGGTTGACCCTGGATCTATGAGTGCTGGCTAAACTATGGGATTAAAACATAGTAACTATTCTTTGCCATGTGACTAGAAATGAAAGTTTTACCAAGCTACACGATGTTAATATAAGGTTATATTTGAGGCTAATTAATTCCTTATCAAATATCTCTCCAAAAATATATGGCCAAAAGAATTTAACATTTACACAAACATTTGCTATTCAGGAGACAACAGGCAGCTTAATCCATTATTATTTAGCTCTACCTCATTTATAATAGAAATTTTCTTAACATTGCAACAATATAAGTTTAATCTATTCTTTCTTACAAGTTAAACTTATCTCCATGACTGTTATTAACTATAACCAATGCATACTTGTGGAAGGAAGAAAGGAAGGAGGGAGGGAGGGAGGAAGGGAGGGAGAGAGGAAGGGAGGGAGGGAGGGAAGGAAGGAGGGAGGGCAGCTGAGTAAATAGTTTTCACATCTTGTCTTGAACTTTGTCTTGTTAAGCATGTAGCTATTTTGAATGATGTTTGTGGCACATGGATTTCTGCTTACTATTTGCATTCTTAATTTTCGAATGCTCTTTTAGACTAAAGTTCACCATTTTTGCAGGAGTATTTAATATGATCTCTGGCCTATGTAAAGTTAGGTGCTTTAAAGATAAATAGCCTGTTTTCTATTAATGAGCAAATTCCTCCTGGGGTTGCATTATGCAACACGGATTGCTGTTAGGTGATTATTTGCTGTGACGTTGTTTATCCTACATTAATGCAAACAAGATTATGTCTGCTATTTTAGCACCTGCTTTAAATGACTGACTCATTAAACTTTCCAACAACTGACAGGGCCATATCCTGATACCATGTCCCAATGTTTTCTTGTTAATGAGATCTCTCACCTTTAACCAGGCAATCTTATTTTAAAACATATGTTTAAGGCTACAAAGTAGAAAACATATGCAATAAGAAACAGAGAGCATTAATAAATTTTAAAGATTATTTTACCCAGCATTATAGTTTTTAAAACATTTAAACAAATTAACTATTAAATTATATAAACCTGATACCATCATAATGATATTATTTATCATTTTTAATTTTTGTTACAAAAAATAAATAGGTATTAAATGCCTGAATCTAAAGCATCATTAAAAGCTTCAAAATTGGCAAAAACATAAGCCTTTGATATTCCATTAAATATTTACATCTGTTTTTAGCCATGTGCCAACATACCTGGGGGGTAATATTAATGGCTGAATAATTTATAGTGGTTATAATAATTTAAAGGAAAAATCTTACTATACTGATAAAATTAGACTTTTCAATAATTTTAAAAGCATAATTTAAGTCCTTGCCGAATTAATGAACCTTATTATGAAAATATATTTAATTTTAAATAGTTTTCATTTTCATCACAAGTTTTCTTTATATTTCCCAAGGCCAATGAGTTTTCTTCTTCATTAATGTTTTTGATAATTGTCCATAAACTTCCCTAGTTTTTAAAAAATCCTCTGATTATTTTTTAAAAATATATTTGTATTGATTTCAGGGAAGAAGGGAGAGGAAGAGAGATAGAAACATCAATGATAAGAAAGAATCATGGATCGGCTGCCTCCTGTATGCCCCCTACTGGGGATGGATCCCACAACCCAAGCATGTGCCCCTGACCGGAATTGAACCCGGGATCCTTCAGTCCCTGGGCCAACTCTATCCACTGAGCCAAACTAGCCAGGGCTCTCTGATTATTTTTGAAAAATCTCTTTTTTTGGGGGGGGGGGGGCGGGGGAGTGCCTAGAAGGAACCCCCACAAAAGTAAAGCATGGTGAAATGAACAGACAAACACTGGGCACATCCTGTCCTTTTCTGCCAAAAGCCTGCCCTGGAATAGACTGCCTGAGACTTGAGTTAGACATTTTGAAAAATTTAGGAAGATCCCAAGTAGCTGCGATTCAGATTTATGTAGAAATTCAGCGAAGACGATGACTTCTAAAGCGGTTTATACTCACCTCAGGGGTGGAGGAGAGATTCTGATCCCAAGAGGACCTGAAATCTGCCTAAATAGTGCTGTGCCAGGCGCTGCACGCCACACTCCCTGTCGCGTAACACTGACTCACTTGCCAGATATATGATCCAGCCAGGATCTAATAAATTTCGCGACACTGAGTTCTGACATTCCCCCGTCACCCTACGAAAATGTCCCCGTTCCAGTTTGCCTGGAAAGCTGGTCTGGAGGACACATTTGGGTGAAGTGACCCAGGGGATCAACGCCAGGCACCACAGAGGCCGGCTGGAGGGCTGCACAGCCTGTTAGTCTCTGGGCTAAGACCGCCCTTCCCCCATCAGCATCAGACTGTCCAATAGTATCTGACGACACAGATGTTCTCTATCGATGCCATTCAATATCATACAATATAGTTGCATGTGTCTGTTGAACACCTAAAATATGGCGAGTTACACTAAGAATATTAATTTCAGTTCATTATCCAAGTAGTCCACCCTTTCCCTTGACATAGTAAGAGTAGATATATTTGGATGATGGGACTACGGTAATATTCTTGTGTGTGTGTGTGTGTGTGTGTGTGTGTGTGTGTGTGTGTGTGTGTGTGTGTGTAAAATTGGGATTTAGTACTTACATGTATTATAGACACATTTAAGCAGGGAATACTTAGTGTTTCTTTCAATGCCATGAAAGGTATGAGAATATTATGAAAGGACTGTCAAGACTTGATGACTACATGGGCATATGGTTCTAATACATAATTTAAATTGTAATTCTAACATTTTAAGCATATATATAGTTTCAATGGTAGCAACCTGAAGTCTATAGGAGCAGAACAATAATCTTTATATGGATGCTTAGAATTTGAAATTCCTCAGCCATGAGGAGAGGCGAAGTGTTGATTTTCATTCCAGACTGATCTATTACTGTAAATTCTGAAGAAGAGGCATTGCTAATACACATTGGTCACCAGTATTTGTGGACACTGGTCCAAAGGTTTCACCTATTTTATCCCCAAGACAGGCATGTTTTTGCCCTTCTTCTAAATATGAGGAGGCTGTCAAAGTTCATAAAGATAATGAGGTAAGTGAGTGACAGAGCTGGGATTTATTTGCAGGAACTCTAGCCAACTTCAAGGGCCCTCACACTTTTTTTTAACGATTTTGTTATTCATATTTAGAGAGGGAGAGAGAAACATCCGATGTGAGAGGAAAACCTTGATCACCTGCCTCCTGCACACCCCCTGTTGGGGATTGGGCCTGAAACCTAGGGATGTGCCCTGAATGGGAACTGAACCAACCACCTTTTGGTGCATGGGACAACACTTAACCAACTGAGCCACACCTGCCAGGGCAGGCTCACACTTCTACACTAATAAAAGAGTAAGATGCAAATTGGCCATACCTTCGTGATGCCCACCAGCCAAGCAGGAGTATGCAAATTAACCCAACAAACATGGTGGGTTAATTTGCATACACAGGTGCCAAGCGGCAGGGGGTGGGGCGGACACAGGCGTTCCACACCGCCCCAGCCACTCTGGGCCTCTGGGCAGAAAGGCGGCTCCGGCCAGAGCGAAGGTGGTGCCAGCAGCCAGGGAAAGGAAGGCCCATTCTTGCACCAATCTTCGTGCATCAGGCCTCTAGTCTAACCACTATGCTCTATAACCTCACTTAGGTGGGTTATATACGGTATATAACCATACACATGAAGGCTCTACGTGAACAGAGAAAGAGCAATGTGGCAAAAGAAGAGATATATGTACAGGGAAAAAAAAAGGAGACAGAGCAAGCTAACGAGCATTTATGAGAACTTAGTGCTACAAATGTTTAATGAGAATAATAAAGCCTGAAAATAGTAAGTGTTAAAATTACAAGCCATACACTAAACCGATATGTCTCCGCATGTTTATAAACTCACGGAGAAAAAACTGTGTTATGTCTATAGGATTAACTAGGATTAGTGTCACAGTTAAGAAAAATGAGATAGCATGCCCAAATGTTTGCATAATTAGATGGAATTAAATGCAAAAATAATCATTAAAAATTGCGTTTATGCATGGAAAGCACATTCAAGGACATGTGTTATGCTTCACCAAACAAAAACAAGGCATTTCCATAATGTAAGCACCACAGAAGCATTTATTTAATTTATTAGTAAATACCTACTAACCAGAGATATCACTTACAGAGTTTTCTTTTAACTTGTTTTAATTAAATTAATTTTCTCATATGTGAATACACTCACATACACACACTGAGTGGCCAGATTATTATGATCTCTGAACACATAATAATCTAGCCATTCAGTGCATATCCTATAAAATAAAAGGCTAATATGCAAATTGTCCCCTCAACCAGGAGTTCAACCAGCAGGCAGGCCAGTAAAACTACACATGTCCACTCCCCCTGGCCAGGCTGGCCGGCCCCCACCCATGCAAGAATTCATGCACCAGACCTCTAACACACACACACACACACACACACACACACACACACACACACACACTAAGTGGCCAGATTATTATGCGTTCAGAGATCATAATAATCTGGCCACTCAGTGTATATTCCAACTTTTGTGCAATGCATTTGCATTGCTAAGTTTTATGGACTAAACTATCCTAGAAATCATACAAATTTAACTTTTTGTTTTTAGTTTTATAATGAAGAAAAAGTTAATTTATAATATTCAGTGTTTGAGACAGTTGAGGATTTCCATATGGTTTAGCTTTTAAGTGATTAAAGTTTAGTAATTACAAGGAATAAATCTAAGAATTTCTCATTGACATTTTATAAAGTAGACCAGTTTTCTAAAATCTATTATGAAACTCAGACACTGCTTTAAAAATCCTTGTCAAAAAATGGCAACATCTGATTAATCACAATGTTGGTGTCCATTGACTGTCTTTTCTTATTCAAATTGTGATTTTATTACTGCTTTTTATGACAGATTAAAAGTTTCTTTTGTTTTAACTGTACCTTAGACATCTATTATGTTAGAACATCCTGAGTTCTACTTACACATGTTATATTAGCAAACAATCACCCTTTTGAGATTCAACATGCTAGTCTTCACCTAATTAGGGGTCGGTGGTCATAACAGCAGTTTAATTTTTAGAACCTTTGCCTTGTTATTTTGGTCTCCTTGGCTTATCGAGTGCCACAGGGGGTCCCACTGGTCCTTGCTGATGCTACCAGAGATTGCATACTTCCTTTCCCAGGCTGGATCACATTTTATATATAGGCAATTCATTTTATATGAAATACAAAAAATAAATAACTATATTCTATGCTGATAGGAGAGTAGTTAATTCTGGGTGGTGGGTAAATATGCTATCAAGAACAATAATGGAACCTTTTTGTGTCCTGAACACATTTATGTTCTGTATTTGTACCTGGCAGTCTTTATTCAGATTATACTTATATTAACTTAAACTTACTAAATAATCTAAAATAATTAAAACAGTTAATTTATGTTAATCAATGTAAATAAATTAGGCTACAATTCATTATATGATCAAATAATTATTATAAAGAGCACTTAAGTTTATAGTCATAATTAATAACCAAAATTTTTTATAAGTATCAGGTCTCCTCGACATAGGTAACTAACAAACATTGACCATTATAACTTCAATTATTAATGCAAAGTAGTGGGGGGAAAAATACATGCTTGAACTTCTCATCAGATGGTATTACCAACACATGGTTTTTCAATTATTTGCCTTCCAAGTTATTATTTTAGGTAAGTTTGTAATAATTACTAAAATTCAACTTGTTCATAGTTCATATTTTCTGAGCTTTCAAACAAGGACATCCCAGAGATTTGAATTTAATTAAGTAAATACTATTAAGTGCTCAAGGGTCGTTAACTGCTGAACACTCCATACACTTTGAGTTTCATGCACTTTGCTGCTCTTGCCTTCCCATCAGTCATGAAATGTTTTTCAGATCCTCCTGCCCATTAATACATGAAATACTTCATGGTAATTAATTATTTCTTCCTTGACAGGCTAGCTCAATGATGCATTACCAATATATTAATTACTGTCATGATGAGGTTTGCAATGAAGGTTGAATGCAGTTATTCTTAAATGGACAACTGAAATTAACTTTGAAGTAATTAATTAATCTAGGCTATTACCCGTTTGATGAAAATATATGTGCAAGATTACTAAATCTAAAAATTTTGGCCTTATTGAACAATATCTAGATATCATTATCTAACCATATTCTAGATATAGGCAATTTTTTATAAATGATGAAAGTATATTCCAACACATTTTTCTTATTTAAGATATATCTTCCTAGATTTTTGTGGTATAAAAAGCTACACATGTTTATATAAGCACACATTTTGTCTTTGGTTTTGGCTTTTCTCCTTGAATAAAAATGAGTTTCTTCAATACATTTATAGAAACATTCATCTTGTTATAATTTTGTATCTTAATAAAATTTAAGTATTTTCTTTAAATGCAATCTAATTGAGTGTAAGAGATGAGGCTGGTTACAGCTTTTCTCTTAAAAACACATGTTTTTATTGATTTCAGAGAGGAAGAGAGAGATAAAAACATCAATGATGACAGTGAATCATTGGTGGGCTGCCTCCCACACCCCACACTGGGGATTGAGCCCACAACTGGCATATGCTGTGACTGTGAATCAAATCTTGACCTCCTGGTTCATGGGTTGATGCTCAACCACTGAGCCATGCCTGCCGGGCTAAATGACCACTTTTTAAGTCACCAAATTAACCATGGAGCTTTACTCTATACAATATAGCCAACAAGTTTTATAGACTATGTACTCTGTAAATCTACCTCCTACAAAATGCTTAAATGTTTAATGACATATAGCAACACATACACTTTAAAATATGTGCATCTACACTAAGGAGCAAGATGCAAATTGACTGTACCTTCATGATGCCTGCCAGCCAATCAGGAGTGAGTATGCTAATTAACCCAACAAAGCTGGGGGGTTAATTTGCATATGCAGGCACCGAGTGGCCGGGGGTTGGGGGGCGGGGATGCAGGTGTTCCACACTGCCCCAGCAGCTCTGGACCTCTGGGCAGCGTGGTAAGGTGGAAAGGCAGCTCCAGGCTGGAGCAAAGGCAGAAAGGCGGCTCCGGCCAGAGCAAAGGTGGTGCAGGCAGCCAGGGGAAGGAAGGCCCATTCTTGCACAAATCTTTGTGCATTGGGCCTCTAGTGGGTTTATAAGAAAGGAAGGGGAATCCAAGATCAAAGGTAGCATGGAAACAAATACGGAGAGGATGCAGTGTGCCATGCCAGCAGCTCCTAGGATGGGATTGAAGAGCTCAAGGTACTCAGAGGTTTCCTCTTTTGTTTGTTTTCATTTCCCACAGAGGAGAATATATAAAGGCTTGAGCTTGTGATCCAGGGAATATCTGCTGTGCAGGGTGAACCAGGCATAAAATGAATTCCCATGGATTTGTCCCTTCAGCGAAAGGATAAACCAGATTACAGCCCTCCCATGGGAGACATGGCATGTCTGAGCATTCATAATTCCAAGTGGCTTTCACATAGGATTTGAGTTGTATTCCAGATCATGGTCCCAGTAATTCTAAGCTTAGAGAGGAATTGAAAACAGTGCCAGTGGCTTACAGCACCCGTGTGTCTCCCAGAAACCGAGCTCTCTGTCAATAAATTCACAGGAAGACCAAATCTCACAGTACTCAACGTGCAAAAGAACATTGACAATGAATTCACCAACCCAAGTCCATGAAAAATCAAAAGGAGGGAAATAGGACAGAGACTGGAGACGCATCAGGCGACAGACTCAGGCTCATGAAGAATCCGTCAATTGAAACTACCCACCATAGAATATATTTATGTTTATCATAATTAAAATTACTAGTAAAGGAGGTATTAAAACCAGAAGTAAGACATTGAAAGACTATTAAATCTAGGTATGGCTATTTAAAAAAAAAGGAAACTGTAAAAATAAAATATTAAAAATTCATTATAAATGAAAGTAACAAAGATTAGAATCTCCGTGAGATCAACATACCAGGCACAGATGAAGAGAGAATTAATGACTGAAAAAACAAAGCTAAATAATCTGAAATTCAGTTCAGAGACACAAAAAATAAAAATTGAGTCCATGTCTGCATTGCTGCAACCCCCACTCATGCCCATTCATCTCAAGGACACAGGTGGTCACCTGAAGGGGATGCACCCACAGGTCACCTTGGTGACTGCCATCACCTTCTGAACATGGAAGGTGGTCCTTCTGAGGGACATGACGGGTCCTACTTTGATGTGCCCCTTGAGTTCCCACAGTGACTTCCACACAGCCACGCTCCCAGTGGGCACCCCTTTACTAGGCTGTTTCCCATGCCTCCTGACTGGCCTTAGGGCCAGGCAATTGGCCCTCACCCATGAGTGAATAAAAATGAAAATAGAGGTTTTTATCCTTGTTCAGTTCCTTCATCATTGCTAGGAAAACAGCATGCAATTCAGCTCACGAGGCTTATCTGTTTTCACCTTCTCTGATCAGTGTCAGCTTCCAATCAGAATATTGTCCGTTCACGTTGGAGCTGCCACAAAGCAAGCTCTTTGCAGGTCAGTCAAGAGCTGTTTACAGGTGCTGTCCAAGAGCAGATGGAATCCAGCAGCCCCTCACGCAGGTCCAACTTCAGTCCTAACGGCAAAAGAGGTTTCTCACTGGTACCCACCCCGCACGTGTCCTGGTCAGTTTTACTAAAGATGCAATATGCATGTTTTTCAAAAAGTACACACACACAACAATACCTTTCTTAATTTGCATTTAAGAGAAGCAAAACTAGATACATGTTTTGCTAACGATGCAATATAAAAATTGCTTTCTTTCATGGGCACAGTGCGTGCTTAATAAATTGATTTTGGCTTTCTGAAGTTCAATTTTTGAAAATATTTCCACCGTATCAAAGTCAAATATCCAAGAAAGCACATGGAGAAATAAATAGAAAAGTGTTAATAATTTCAGGGATATTGATCTGGGGATCAATTTCCCAAATATCCTGTCAAAATGCATAAAAAATGCATAATTTGCAACTCCTTTGAATCAAAGAAATGAGGTCCTGGAAAGAAAGAAGATCACTTGACAGAAAAGGAAATCACTTTTCAAAATGTCACTAGTCACAGATTAAAAAATAGAATCAATTTGTTAAATAGTATTATTAAGAAATAGATGAAATTTGCTGGCAAATAAACACACAATCATATACATGTATGCATACACATGTACACAGACACACACAGAAAATGACACTTCAGAAAGCAAATGTGGATGAGAGAGTCACATATATTGGGGAAGTAAAAGAGACCCCCATATTGATTTCAGAGAGGAAGGGAGATGGGGAGAGACAGGAACATCCATGATGAGAGAGAATCACTGATCGGCTGCCTCCTGCACGCTCCTTGCTGGGGATTGAGCCCACAACTTGGGCCCAGGCCCTGACCAGGAATAGAATCGTGACCTCTAGGTTCATAGGTCAATGCTCAAACATTGAGCCATGCCAGCAGGGTTTAAAGGTATTTTTAATAAATAGTTGACTCTTGTCTAATAAGTTGTGACAAGTTATTGAAAAAATAGGATCAATTCTGGTTTCTGTCAATACATTTAAGCAGTCAACTCTTTTTCTTGTACAGTTTAATTTTCACTTTTATAGCTCCTAAAAATTAAGCAAAATCTTCTAGATTGTGGTTGAAACCTTCACACTTCATCATTTTCTGGACAGATTATTAAGCAGTGTAGCAGTCTCAACTCTACAGGTATTGGTTCAGGTACCCAGTTCTATTCACTAATACGGCGCAGATCTCAGACACAACACACGCACGGCAGCTCTGGCACAGACGCTAGTGGGGTTCATGCCAGAATGGTGCTCGCTTTCACTGCTACTTCCTCCAGATCTGAGATTTCTTTTTCCTGTTACAAGTGCTCCTCAGCCATCATGCCTTCACTGCATCAAAGCTACTAGGCATGGAGACTTACCCCAATTTTACTCTGTAAAACGCCTCTAGTTTTGCTTCACTTAAATGCAAAGTAAGATAGGTATTTTTTTTCATGTGGGATTTAAAAACCTGTACTTTTTGAAAAGGAAGAAAATGGTCCACTTTCTTTGTACTCTTCACTGTAACCAATTTGATAAATTCTGTAACCCAAATCTCCAGGGAGCAAACTTTACAAAGTGCAAAAATTTAATGCAAATTTATTTTACTGTCTTCCAAGTTTTACATACTAAACACAGGAACCAATTTCTCACTGCTCCGGGGTTATTTCTGAATTGAATAACAATAAACCCGAGTGAAACTAAAGAAATAATTAGGTGATATCAATATAGATATGGTTATGAATATAGATATAGATATGCAATTTTATGTCACTATTTATCTACTTATTCATTTTAGGGATGCTTGTTTAACCTTTATGCATACCGTTTCTGATTTAAGAATTAAGAGTTTAATTCAAAATATAAAAAGCAAGCATAAGATTAAAGTATTTATCAAATTGTGCAAGGAGGAAACTTCCTAAAATCACAAATGGTTAAAGAAATCTCCACCAATCATATGAACAAAGGATGTGTCACTATTCTTTTAAACTTTATAGCCTATCTTCTTCCTGAAGGAATAGAAATAGTGATAGATTTTTGCTGGATTTACTATAATTTGGGAATTATGAGCTAGAGGGCCTCCAACTAAGTAGCTATATGCTTTCTTGAAAAACTTAGCATTTTCCCTAGTTCTTCTAGAATGCCAAGTGTGATTTAATAGCAAACTCCTGTACTAATAGCTCAGTCCAGGTGGCCAGCCCTTTACTAGGAATGCATTCTTTCTCTGAGCTCAAAAAAAAATAGAAGCTATCTGATACCATACTGCGGAATGTTTATTAGAGTTTAATTACTTACTAGTATGTATACAATCATTATTTATAGATATTTATTATTTTGAAATTTTTAAATAATAAATATCTATTTATTAAGATAAATAAATAGATAATTAAGATAATAAATAGATATTTGTTATTTTTAGATATTTACTATTTTCTTTATCATTTATAAAATATATTGTTGGTTTGTACAGCAATTACTACTTGCAGGTGATACTATCCATCTCCCAAATAACATATATTCCTAGCAAAACTGTATAAAGTATTTCTTTTCAATGTGGCATTCTAAGATGACTACACAACTCATCTGCATTAGGGGTCCAGCCAGTTCCAATATCGACTTATACCAACATATTTTGTTATATTCATTCAAATAATTTTAGTGCAATGTTTTTTCATTGCTACTCCTACATTCATGAGTCAGTACTTATTTGCTACTGAGAACTTGAAATATGACTATTTAAAATCAAGATGTTGTGTAAGTACAAAATGTACATTAACTTGAAAACTTTGTGAAAAAAGAAATGTAAAATATATTGACAGTGTTTTTACATTTCTTTTTTCACAAAGTTTTCAAGTGGATATGGCAAGCTAAGTTAAATTTGTTATTAAAATTATGTTCAGCCACTTCTTTTTAATTATTTTAAAATGACTACTCCAAAAATGTAAATGACATGTATTTATTACATTCAATTGTTACCAAACGTGCTGCTGTAAACAACCTGATTTTGCCTGAAAACAAATTTTACTCACGAAAGAGAGAAAATGTTGCCATTATATTTGCATTAAATCTCCATTCTTACTACATATTTGTTTGAATGAGAGAATAACTAAAGTGTCTTTCTCTCATAAATACTAAATATTCATCTGCATTATCATTTCTAACTTTTCTAAAACATAAATCTTACTTTTTTTTTTTATCAAGTATATGAATATTGGTTCCTAATCTAGAATTATAGAGAAAAAAACCCACACTGCAATTAGGGCTATAAAAGTAATATCTGTAATATAAAACTATACTCTCAAAGGAGACTCTTATTCTCATATCTTCAGCAAAACGAGGCATATCACAAACAGCCATTTGTTGAATAAGAAATAATTGCAAAGGGCACTTTAGGAAAAACACCAGAGCACAGTGAAAGCATCCGGTGATTCTTTCAGGTCTCTAAGGAAAGAGAAGGTGTGTGTGATTTCCTGAGAGTTCACCAGTCAGTTTGGTTGAGTGTTGACCTATCAACCAGAAGGTCATGGTTCGATTCCCGGTCAGGGCCTATGCCTGGGTTATGGGCTAGATCCCCATAGGGGGACATGCAGGAGGCAGCCCCTCAACGCTTCTCTGTCATAATTGATGTTTCCAGCTCTCTCTCTTTCCCTTTCTCTCTGAAATCAATAAATACATATATATATATATATATATATATATATATATATATATATATATATATTTAAAAAGAAGACATTAAGTGGGAAATTTCAACTTTCAAGAGTTATAAGAGATGGAGAGTTCAGGATGCCAAGTATACTCACGATACCAATGACTACCACTTTAGTGAAGACATTGTATGTGATTAACAGTGTAAAACAAGCAGAACCATTATTTAAACCTTCCACAAAATCTCTTTATTTTACACAAAGTGAATAAATCATTAGGTTACTAAATTAATCAAACCTCAACAAACAGCTATTGGTTTCTGATCATGGCCAACTCATTCCAATGCATGGACTTTCCTCAATTAACATGTCTAGAATCAAGGTATTTCTAAAATATTGGATAAAAAAATAATTGTGTTCAATGAGGTTTATTTTAGTTTGTGCATGTATTAAACATTGCTCTAAAGTTTATTGTGGGGAAACCATAAATAAAATCAATTTTTATACATTTTCATATTCTTTAATATTTTCCCCAGTGTTATCACACACATAAAGCTGTGAACACACACAACAGGATAAAAAGCATCCTGTATTTCAGGTGTTGAAAATTGTACAGCAGGAGGCAAGGGAGTGGGAGGATGCATGTACAGTAGTCGTAGTTAGCTATATTCGCGATGCTATGTTCTTTTCTAAAGTGATGCCAAGTTCTTGAAAACATCTCCAGAGACAGTCTCATAACAAGCAACTCTTGTATTAACCTATAAAAATCCAGTGTCAGATCTGTAATCTCTTAGACTGAACGTCAGAGAAACTGGATGGCTTGTCAGACGTGTCTGTGGTGCTGAGGATGAATGGATACGAGCCTCTTGGGCCTCTTTTCCTGTCAGTTATTGTCAAGCTTTCTTAGCTGCAGCCAACAGTGCTGTTCGGCCGTTCATCTTGTTAAAGCTTTCCTGGGAACTAACTTGTTAAAACTACCACTAAGCTTTGATAAGTAAAAGAGTCCTTTTATTCACAATGCTTTCGTTTCAAAACACGATGTGCTTTGTCAACCTTTTGATAGCAATGGCTTCGCGGCCTTGGGTTTATGACTAATTCATCATCTTCACTGACAGGTTATTGTATTTTGGAGGTCAGAGGTGCCCATGGAATTCTGAGCTATTGTAATTGATTGAAACTTGTTAGAGGGAAAGAAAAATATTCTTTTAATAAATAAAGCATTATAAAGCAGTGCTACCCTGTGGTGACTGGCTGCAAAATCTACAACGGTGTTGACTCTTAATTATTCGAAAAATAAACTACACTCAATGCAGAAATAAAGACTTTTTTTAATTCTACAAATACCTGGAAATATCAACGATAAAATATTTTTAAAGATTTCTATTGTATTTTTCATAGAAAGATTACCATCTCTAATGTAGCATGTGACTAGACAAAAGTAGAAACGCCACTCCCTAAATTAAACTACTTTATACCATTAAGTTTTAAGAAAAATAAAAAAAAGTTATCCTGAAAAGTATTTTTCACAATATATTTTCTAATAAAAATTTTATAGTCATCACATACAATTTTTGTCATATTAAAAATATTCTTTAAGAAATAATCAGTGGCGTCTAAGTTTGCAAGGATACAGCATATAATTTATTTCAATTTTTTTCTTTATATATCCCAATTTTATCTTAAATTGTTATAACACTGGGCATTATATTTGCTTATCTAAATATTAAAATGGCTTTGTCATTGGTAAATTTTTATTCTCAGAATTCCAATAATTTTCTCATGATCTTAATGCAAAAAATACGAATTCAATAATAAGAAAGTTATTCAATTTTCACATATATTGGCAATTAACTTTCAAAATAGATACTTTATTTCTTTTCATATTTGAATATGTAATGCTCAAATTATATTTCAAAACTTTTGTTATATATACTTACACCTTTGAAAAATGTGTCAATGAACAAATCATATTAAAGAAAGCAGTACAATATACAAATGTACTGTCTTGAACAAATAAGAGGTAGCAATTTAATATTGTTATATGTTCATTTTATATCCACTTATTTACATGGCATCAAAAATTAACTGTTCTCTAAAAACACAGTGGAAAATAAAGCAATTTCACTGGATTCCAATGTCACCAGCCTATTTTCCAGTAAGGTATTCATTATAATGTATTATGTCAGATTACTCAAGTATTCTTGAAAAACTTGTAATGCTGGTTTGTCAGGTAGATTCTTATTTTTCTGGAGCCAAGAATGTTAATAACTGAATTCTTACTTAGAAACTAAAGCAAAAACTATAAAACTGGGCTATATGAGAGAAAATTCTCCCACTGTTCGTGGTTTAACAACCCTGAGGGATGGAAATTATGTTCACTATATTCTAGTTGAATTACGAATGAAATAGAGAATCATAATATTTACAGGAGCTTCCGCCAGATTCATTACTTTTTTGTTTACACTACATGAGCGTTCTGTGTAGACTCGGTATATTTAAAGCTGCATATATTGGTGCATATGACAGCACCCAATTTATGTGTTTAGTTCCTCAGCTGCATTTCTGCATAATAACTGCAGATAAAGCTTATTATTGAGCGTATTTGCTTAATTAATGTAAAAACAAAGAATCTCCAAAACCACATTACTGTACCGCTACTAATTTTCTCAATGGAAACATTTGTTTTGAAAATTTCGTAAAGGAAGCATTAAAGAAATGTGTGCCCGGCTGGTGTGGCTGCATGGCTGACTTATGAACCAGGAGGTCAAGGTCTGAGTCCCAGGCAGGGCACATCCCAGGTTGCAGACTCGACAGATCTCCAGCGTGGGGTGTGCAGGCAGCCGATCCATGATTCCCTTTCAACAATGATGTTTCTATCTCTTTCTCCCTTTCCCTTCCTCTCTGAAATAATAAGAAAATATGTTTTAAAAGTTTGCAATTTACTGAATTTTTTGATACCTATGTCCTATTTAGCAAATGTTTTATATTGGTAGCGAAACATGTGAAATTGATTCTATAGTCATGTATGGGGCAGGTCCATCCAGTCTGCTCATTTTCCTTTGCCTGCTATTTTATTGGTAATGTTTGTGAAAGTAAGAGTGTGTGTGTGTATCAAATACAATTAAACCATTTCAATGCAGAAACCATCTGTATTCTGTACGAATATTATTTTATTTTTAAGAGAGCACAGCCCTGCCAGTGTGGCTCAGTGGTAGAGCACTGACCTATGACCAGAAGGTCATGATCTGATTCCTGGTCAGGTCACATGTCTGGGTTGTGGGTTCAATCCCCAGTAGGGGGTGTGCAGGAGGCAGTCTATCAATGATTCTCTCTCATTGATAATTTTATCTCTCCCTCTCCCTTCATCTCTGAAATCAATAAAATCATGCATGTGTCTTTCTTAAAAAGAAAGCACAGTTCAGATTTCACTTTTCTAGCCAACATATTAAATCAATTCAAATATCCTGTTCTTTTTTCTACTTATCTTTTTCCAGAGATCCTCAAATTCATTAAAGTAGAGGTTTTGTTTTTTTCTTTGTTGCAATTCCAAAGAGTGTTAATTTTACTTCTTCATGGAACTCATCAATTTATGTCACTTGTGGTATTTTTAGCCCCTCGCGAGAAGCATGGGACCATGTGACAGTGAGTCACCGAATCCACAATGGTTTAAATTGTTTGTGTATCATAGACTGAGCACGGGGCATATATTACTCCTAAATCCTCTAAAACTTTATTAAGATATTAAACTGTTAATGAAACCACATAGAAGGAAAAATTACTCTGGGTTTATTATTTCCATTCCAGGTGGTATTTATGATATTCCCTGCAGGCTTAGGAGGGGGAAAAAAAAGGAAGAAAGAAACCCTCGACAATTTTAATGAAAGGTAAAATTGAAAACATAAACTAGTCATGTGCTAAATGACTGTTTTACTTGTTGACTTGGCAGATAAATCAGAGGCCTATGGCAGCCAAGCCCAGAGCAGGATGGTTGCCATGCAGTGTTATTTCTTTGGTACAAGCGGCAGTTTTGGCTTGTTAATAATGGAGAGAATAGGTATCTTGCAAGCCGGCCAGTCAAGCATTGAAGAAAAATGACTCCATACATTTAAAAAAGCTGTGCCGTTTCTCTCCAATTATTTTGTAATGTGCCTTTTGACAAATTGTCAGGAGTGAAAGTTAGCAGACTTTGCTTTTATGACCATTATATTTTGCATCCTGTCAAGTGGTGAGCAGTGTGGCTGTGAATAGGATGAGTGCAGTGAAGAACAAGGTTTGCTGGGGAGAATTTATGGTGACAGGGCGTGTATTTTTCTGACAGAAAGCGAATGTGAAAGGTGGTATGAATCCGAAGTGAAATGTCTTCCCAGTGCCTATAAGTAATACGAACTACTGTTGGAAACAGGTTTTGAATAAAGGACAAACACAATCAGTGTAGTATTTAGAAACTTGAGTGTCTGAAAGCCTGTTGATTATCAGAGCTATTTCAATTTGTGTAGATAGATCTTTGTACTTAATCTTTAAAAAAGATAGATGATAGATAGATAGATAGATAGATAGATAGATAGATAGATAGATAGATAGATAGATAGATAGATGACAGATAGATCTACTGATCTACCTACCTACCTACCTACCTCCCTATATAATCTCACATCAGAAACCAGTAAAGAGCCCTCGCCGGCTTGGCTCAGTGGATAGAGCGTCAGCCTGCAGACGGAAGGGTCCCAGATTCGATGCTGGCCAAGGACACGTGCCTGGGTTGCGGCTCAATCCCCAGTGGGGGTTGTGCAGGAGGCAGCTGATCAATGATTATTTCTCATCATTGATGTTTCTATCTCTCCTCCTTCTCTGAAATCAATAAAAAATATATTAAAAAAAAAAAAAAAAAAGAAACCAGTGAAGATAAGGTATCCAGGTTTCAATGACTAGTGGAAGTCTAATCCTTGTATTACCTTAGGAATAAAAGTGGTGTTTTTTGGGGGTTTTTTTGCCCTTTTTACTCAAATGAGATTCATATGCCAGTGAGATAACATCTGAATGTCTCATTCCTGAGGGCAGTGGGAGAGAAATGGAGCAGGTTGCTGGTTCGATGGACGGTTCTATCAAGACCGGAATCAATGGAAGGTTAATTGCACAAAAACAATGAGAGATACTCTTAAAGAAGAATCAAAAAAGTTTTCTGGGCAGGAAAAAATAAGAATATGAGGTATGGCCAAAACTGGTTTGGCTCAGTGGATAGAGCATCGGCCTGTGGACTGAGGGGTCCCGGGTTCGATTCCGGTCAAGGGCATGTACCTTGGTTGCGGGCACATCCCAGGTAGGAGGTGTGCAGGAGGCAGCTGGTCGATGTTTCTCTCTCATCGATGTTTCTAGCTCTCTATCCCTCTCCCTTCCTCTCTGTAAAAAATCAATAAAATATATTTAAAAAAAAAAGAATATGAGGTATGCTCCAGCCACGGTGGCTCAGTGATTGGGTGTCAACCTATGAACCAGGAGGTCATGGTTTGATTCCAGGTTCTGGGCACATACCCGGGTTGTGGGCTTGATCCCCAGTAGGGGATGTGCAGGAGGCAGCCAATCAATGTTTTTCTCTCATCATTGTTGTTTCTCTCTCTCCATTTCCCTTCCTCTCTGAAATCAATAAAAATATATATTTTTAAAAAGAATATAAGATATGTATTAAAATGTAGACAATACACTAATAAATTCTACAGAGGCAATTTAGGGTAACCTGCTAAATCTGCAAGCTGGTCAAACTGGGGTTTCTGGAAAAGTATGGGCGTACACAGATTCCACAGTGAATAACCAAGTGCTTTCTACAAGGTTAGTGTTTATCATTCCTCACCATTTTGAGAATCTCCTTTAACTTGCAAAATTCCAAATGCTAGATGGCCATTAAGAACCACTTATGATCGCTTGTATTTTAAATTCAAAAACACATACTAAGCACACTACTAAATAATTTGGTATGCATTTTCTCATGTTCGTCTTCACAGAAATCCTATGAAATAGGGTCATTAGTCTGCTCATTTTGCAAATGGTAATCTTCAAGTTGAAGCAGTTAATTTTCATTTGATTATGGAGCTAGGAAGTGATGGGATTCAGGTTGAAATCTTCTTCAATGTGAATCAAATGACTTGACCTGAGTTCTATTTTGCAAAAATTAGAAAAATAAGTTCTTTTTTTCAAGACAGTTCAGCAAAGTTCAACATAAAGATTCAACTATCCAGAAATTCAATTTCACAGGTTCACTAATCATTTTCTAGTATGATCATCTCCAGTGACCTCCAGAGTCCTTTGAAAGGACAAATTCAAAAATTCAAACATGTCTTCTAAAAATATATAATATCCTGAGTTCAAATAAAAACATTAAAAGTAGATACCGGGCAGAGGGTATGAGAAGGCAACCTGTTTTCCTGATGACTTTGAGCTCATAATCCTACAAACGGGTATACGGTTGGAGAGTATATACTAGAGAAGCCAAGATCAGTAATTTATTAAACCCTAAATATCCAAACTTTACTTAGAGAACTAAAGCTACTAAAGGCAGAAAACAAATATGGCTTCAAATGAATATTTTGTTTTAACATTATAACATTGCTTCTACTATAACAATCAAATCTCAATCATTGCTTCCCATGATAGCTTTTTTTTTTCCAGTATGTCTTTTTTTTTAATTTAATAAATCTTTATTGTTCAGATTATTACAATTGTTCCTCTTTTCCCCCCCATAGCTCCCCTTCACCCAGTTCCCACCCCACCCTCTGCCCTTACCCCCCTCACCACTGTCCTCATCCATAGGTGTACACTTTTTGTCCAGTCTCTTCCTGCACCCCCCCACACCCCTTTCCCCCTGAGAATTGTCAGCCTACTCCCCTTCTGTGCCCCTGATCCTATTATATTCACCAGTTTATTCTGTTCATCAGATTTTTTTCTTCACTTGATTTTTAGATTCACTTGTTGATAGATATGTATTTATTGTTCATAATTTTTATCTTTACCTTTTTCTTCTTCTTCCTCGTCTTAAAAAATACCTTTCAGCATTTCATACAATACTGGTGTGGTGGTGATGAACTCCTTTAGCTTCCTCTTATCTGTGAAGCTCTTTATCTGCCCTTCAATTCTGAATGATAGCTTTGTTGGGTAGAGTAATTTTGGTTGTAGGTTCTTGCTATTCATCACTTGGAATATTTCTTGCCACTCCCATCTGGCCTGCATAGTTTCTGTTGAGAAATCAGCTGACAATCATATGGGTGCTCCCTTGTATGTAATTAACTGTTTTTCTCTTGCTGCTTTTAATATTCTTTGTCTTCTGCTCTTGGCATTTTAATTATGATGTGTCTTGGTGTGGTCCTCTTTGGATTCCTCTTGTTTGGGGTTTTGTGCGCTTCCTGAACTTGTAAGTCTATTTCTTTCACCCAGTGGGGGAAGTTTTCAGTCATTATTTCTTCAAATAGGTTTTCAGTATCTTGCTCTCTCTCTTCTTCTGGAACCCCCATAATTCTGATGTTGGTATGTTTGAAGTTGTCCCAGAGGCTCCTTACACTGTCTTCATATTTTGGGATTCTTTTTTCTTTTCCAGTTGAGTGTTTTTTGCCTCCTTGTATTTCAAATCTTTGACTTGATTCTTGCAATCCTCTAGTCTGCTGTTAGATCTCTGTATAATATTTTTTATTTCAGTCAGTGTATATTTAATTTCTAGTTGGTCCTTTTTCATATCCTCAAGGGTCTAAATTTATCGGCCTTTTCTAGAAAATTCTTGAAAAACCTTATAACCATGGTTTTGAACTTTATATCCAGTTGTTTGTTTTCCTCCATTTCTTTCATTTGTGATCTGTTTCTTTGTCTCCGCATTTTGGCTGCTTCCCTGAGTTGATAGAGTGGCTTTGTGTGCTAGGTGTCCTATAGGGCCCAGTGGCTCAGCCTTTCCAGTTACCTGAGGTGGACACTCTTGGTGCACCCCTTTGTGGGCTGTGTGCACAGTCTTCTTGTAGTTAAGCCTTGTGGTTGTTGGTATCACTGGGAGGAATTGACCTCCAGGCCAATTAGCTGTGAGGATCACCTGTGTCTACACTGGGAGAACTTCTGTGCTGGAAACACCCTTATGAGATAAGACTTGCAAAAACCTCTGTGCTCAGCTTGGATGGGGCAGAGTCTCAGGGCGGAGCAGACAGCATTGGTTTCCCATCATCCCTGCCCTAATAGGCCCCTGTGCCTCAGTGTCCCATGGTAATCGCTGTAAGCACCTCGGAGAGAAAGCCGCCCTCGAGTTCTGCCCGCTGCCAGACAGTCCAGTTTCTCCCCGAATGAGTCTGAGTACTCAGAGTCTTGCCTGGAACTGAAGTTCAGTGCAGTCAGAAGCTTTTGTCTCCCTCTCGGTCGAGAAAGCCAGCCGTGTACTCAGTTGCCAGCCCTCTCCGCGTGCACGCCTCTGCCCTCCGCAGTTCCTCTGAGTCTCAGTGTGCTTTTCTCTTTCCTTCTAGTTGTAGATTTTCCACTCAGCCAGCCTTCCTGTCGTTCTGGATGATGTCCATTTTGTCTTTTAGTTGTTTTGAAATTGTTGTGTGAGGCAGCAGTTTAGGTGTTTACCTATGCCACCATCTTGGTTTCTCCACCCCATGATAGCCTTTAAACACTCAAGGTTTTAAGAACTGAGCCCTCTTGTATATATATTTAAAAAAAAGAGAACTGAATGGGATCATAAATAAACATGGTATATGAGACAATGCCAGGGCTTTGAAACTGATAAGAGATAAGTTTTTTCTTAGCCATAACTCATAAACCCTGAGCTTTTGGAAAGTTATTTTGACTTTGTGGGTCTGGCTTTCCTCATCTCCAATACTGACATGAAGTGAATACCTCAACATGTGTTAGTCCAGATTTGTAACAATTATGGAGCACAGCAGATAATACATAAAGGTTCTCAATAAACATTAATCATTATTTTTATCATTATACTTATTATCATACAAGCAGAATGGAGTTGTTGAATAAATTCTAGGTATTTCTCTCACATTTGGCCCCATAAAATATTCTTAAAATAGTAAGCTTACCCATTATTTTAAGAAAGTGTAATTCTATCATATTTTAATCCAAAACTTTTTATTAATTTTGTTTAGTATACATTATAGAAAGTTATGCATGCTGAATGGAGATTATATCTAAACATTTGTGTTGATGTTACTTTTATTTCTTTTCATGGGTCAGTTGTATTTTTAACTAATATTGAGAGAAAAATCAAATTATAGATTTAGAGCAGTGGTTGGCAAACCACGGCTCACGAGCCACATGCGGCTCTTTGGCCCCTTGAGTGTGGCTCTTCCACAAAATACCATGGCCTAAGCGAGTCTATTTTGAAGAAGTGGCATTAGAAGAAGTTTAAGTTTAAAAAATTTGGCTCACAAAAGAAATTTCAATTGTTGTACTGTTGATATTTGGCTCTGTTGACTAATGAGTTTGCCGACCACTGATTTAGAGGTGTAAGGTCTTTCATTGGGTTCTTAGAGATCATGAGAAGAAAACTTATAGAAAAGTTTTTAAATATATTTATATATCATATGTGTATATTTATATATCATATGTGTTGTACCAGACTTTGAAACTATTTATCTAAATTATCAAAGCATCAGAAAATATTTTTCAAAATTTCTTAAAGTGCTAAAAAATATGTTTTATATATATGCGTGTGTGTGTGTGTGTGTGTGTGTGTGTGTGTGAGAGACCTAAACTATATAATATGTCTATGGTCAAAGCTTCTTGTAGTTTGAAAATTAAACAAGGGATTTATTCTTAATTTATTTCAAAATATTAATTCAGATATTTATTTGAGAAGGGTATAATTGGTACCAAATCATCCTAGAGGTTTTAATTAGAGCATATGTACATGAGATACATTAATACATACAATAGGTGATTCAATTAAGAATTAACACTTGCGAAAATCCAAAGAATATTAAATAAGTTAATATAATAAGTTTGGTGGGGAAGTATATAAAAACATTCAGGCATTGAATTCACTTTAGAAAGCAGAAAATAATAAGATATATTTTTCTTAGTATGATCTCTAGTATTTGCAAGAAAATGGACTTTTTGTGTGTGTCAAGTTATCACATTTGTAACTAGTAAGTAAGAACCAGTTTTCCTTATAAAACATACACTTAATAGCAGATCACCTCAAGACGCACACTCCTGACCACACCATCCAAGAGAAGAATATTAATTTCTAAATAATGTTATCTCACCAGCTGAGCTAGGTACATGGCTGTACAAGGGGGGAGGTGCACAGGGCCCTGTGGTCAGAAGGGCCCTGTGCTTCCGTGGTGTAAGGCTTTGTTCGCACTGTCCTCAACTCATTCATAAAGTCTGAACAAGTGCCCACAATTAATCCTGCTAGTGCTGATACCACTTTTTAAAATATATATTCACTGGTTTCAGAGAGGAGGGGAGAGGGAGAGATAGAAACATCATCTATCTCTGATGAGATGAGAGAAAACCATTGATCACCTGCCTCTTGCACGCCCCACACTGGGATCAAGCCCACAAACCAGGCATGTGCCCTAACCAAGAATTGAACCATGATTTCTTGGTTCATAGGTCGATGCTCAACCACTGAGTCATACCAGCTGGGCTGATTAATAGTATTAGATGTAACTATGTGTAGATGTGTTTTATGACATGTATCTTTTCAACTTTGTGAAAAGCAGAATAAATCAATTTTACAACTTGTATCGAACACATTTTTAGAACAAAGCCATCGGTAAATACACATCTGGTACTGTATATACTTTAATCGGCACACTGCCCAAAGTCACATGAGTATAAACGTTCAGAGAAGGAATATTTATAGAATTCTGTCTATCATCAAATATGTATCTGATTTCTCCAGTTTAGACGGGAAAACAAAAGTGCTTTCATGACCTAAGGGAACATCTGTGTAGCAGGAAAAATTAGCTATTGATATTTCAGACTAAGCAAAAAATTATTTATTTATGATACAAGTCTATTCTGGTCTCACTCACATGTGGGATTTAATGAACAAAATAAACTGGCGAACCAAATAGCTCCAGAGGCAGAGATGCATGAAGAGACTGACAGATCTTTGGGGGGGGGAACAGGAAGAGATTAACCAAAGACCTTATATGCGTATATGCATTGCCCAAGGACACAGAAAGGGTGGTGAAGGCCTGGGCAGGGGTGGGGGCTGGGTGGATGGGAGTAGCGTGGGGAAAATAGAGGATAGCTGTTAAACCCCCCCGCCCCCGCCACACACACACACACACACACACACACGTGTGTGTGTGTGTGTGTGTGTGTGTGTGTGTGTGTGTGTGTGTGTGTGTATATATATATATATATATATATATGTTTGTTTGTTTTTTTTACTTCAAACTACTCATTTCAATATCAGATTCTATATTTTTATGGGGAGATAGGAATCATTGCTGGAGTCCAAATATTTTTTGATAATGTTACCTTTCCTCTAAACCCACTGGAACTTCACATTTATTTGTATGGCTGGTACTGAGTAATGAACCTAAATAAACGATTCCTTTTGGAACAGATACACACTGTGGTTCACCTGTTGAGTGGGAAAGGCAGCGCGTGTTATTACTATGCTCCGTGATCTTGCGTCCATGTTACTTTAGACCTAGGTGGAGTGAGAACTAGAAAGTTCCCGGGGCCAGAGAGTGAGGGCAGAGCAGGGGCTGGGGTGGACTGTCAATGATGTTAAATGAAATACTGTTTTCCCTTCAGACTGATCTGAAGAAAAGCTGGTATCAAATCAGGCTGGCATGCCTCAGTGGGTCATGGTTTCATTTCTGGTCAGGGCACATGCCCATGTTGTGGGCTTGATCCCCAGTGCGGGGTGTGCAGGAAGCAACCAGGCAAAGATTCTGTCTCATCCTTGGCATTTCTCTCTCTCTCCCTCTCCCTTCCTCTCTGAAACCAATACATATATATGATAAAAGCTAGTATCAAAAATTTGTCTAGGACAATATGGGCATATGCCCATATTGTCCTAGGACCCTTTTGAGCATCCAGACCCACAGCACACATCACTTACTAAGCACAGATAGGTCTAGCTTTGGGCAGGCAGCTTCACCCTGGGCCTCCCAATTATGAAAAACAGGCTGCTATTTGAAGGTAATGAATCCAGATTTATTTTCATCAATATCAATGTTGCAAGTGGTGCTTACCATCTGTACAGGCACACGTGTACTCTAGATACATGCTGTTAAAGAAAAGCGACCTTTGAACTTTCAGTTACATTTGTCCATATTTTAACAGAAATTGAATGTGCAGATTCCCGGGGAACGTATTTTCCCTAGCAGACCAGAAAGAGGGAAAAGCGAGTCTATTTCACAAATGTCGCAATGAAATGAAAAACCGAGTCAGGGGCTAGGTCACTGCCACTGTTACAGGAGCAGGAGAGTGACTCCCAGGGCCATTGTTTGGCCTCTGTTTCGTGGGCACAGGCTTCAATTCAACCCAGGACATAACGGAGACTGCAAAGAGGGCTGGAGATGGCAAGAAGTCAGATGTGCAGGTAGAATCCAGTTATCCAAGTGAGAGCTTAACCAGAACACCAAGGGAAGGCCCTGCAGGCTGAGGAAACCATTGCTGTGGAATGAGCGCTCGTGACATCACCAAAAATGCCTTGGACCATTGCTTATTTCCAAAGGCTGCTTAAGGCTGAAACCCACCAACAGGATGCAGATTTCCGACCCGCCTCTCAATAATCTTTCATTAAAATATTCCCTGAGCCCTAGCTGGTTTGGCTCCGTGGATAGAGTATTGGTCTGTGGACGAAAGGGTCCTGGGTTTGATTCTGGTCAGGGGCACATGCCTGGGTTGGGGGCTAGATCCCCAGTGGGGGGTGTGCAGGAGGCAGCCAATCAATGATTCTCTCTCATCATGGAGGTTTCTACCTCTCTCCCCCTCTCTCTTCCTCTCGGAAATCAATAAAAATATGTTTTTAAAAAATATATCCCTTGAATGCTAAATAAATATATATATATATATATATTTTTACACAGGAATACTTTTGACATTAAAAGATGCAGAAACAATACATACATGACCTTAATAAATATAGAAATGCGATTTTAATGACATTTTTATATTTGTGATATAGTTTACTCTTTAATAATATGTAAATCAGTTTTATTCCTTAGTTGACAAGGACAAAGAAATTGGGATGCCCTCCATACCACACAGTCTTCATGGCACTAATCCTCTAATATCACGCTAGATTAGTGTTGGGGATGAGGCAAAAATACACTATATTTAGTTTGTGTAGCCCTTAGCGTTAAGAATATAAAATTATGCCATTTTCAATAGGAACTGCATGGAATGGAAATCAGTGTCGATGCTGGGAAACAGAAAGAGAATAGTAATGTGTGGCTGGATCACATAAATTATATGCTAACCTCAGTAAAGTCAGACCGAATGAATACGCTGAAAAGGAAGGTAGACTGCTGTCCCATTTTACTTCGAGCTGACACTGCGTAGGAGAGATCTACGTAAATTGTCTGCCACTGCACTTCATTCTGGGTGTTAGAGACACAGGGAGATCTACAGCTGTAAGATAACAGTCAAACCTAATGTTGAGATTAGCAAGCCAACTCAGTGAATTTACCAACCATTACACATGCTCAGTCATAGAAATTCAGAGCTGCTCATCAAAGAGTCCTATAAACCTAATTGGAAATATGGCAAGTAAAATTAGCACTAATTTTTAGAGTTCATTAGTTTTTCATTAACTCCTACAATATTTTGAAGCACTTTAAGATGAAAAGTACGGCAAATGGTATTTAAATGATTATGCAGACAATAGAGAAAGAATTCCAATTATTTTTAGTATTCTATCACGAGGAATAGAAATAGATCAGCTATTAAAAGGCAGTTACATATGTTGCATTTCAAGTGTTAAAATCTAAGATGCCATACAAATTTCACTAAGAGACATAAATGTTAATAATTCATCATTAGCAATTCTACAAATCACCATAACTGATATTTCTATGTAATTCTTTTAATCCACATACTGGCTCCTGTAGTTATGCATAAATGCCTGCTTAGAGGATTAAAATGCAATGGGCATTTGCATTTTTATGTAAATTTCCATAAGAGTACAGTAAGCAATAAAATAACCTTGTATCTAAGAGTGTAAAAAATATTTGAAAGTATTGGTGATCTTATGTTAGGTTTCATTTATTTTATTTCCTTACTCCTCACCTGAGGATGCTTTTTATTGATATGAAAGGGGGGGGGGGGGAGAGAGTGGGAGAGAGAGAGAGGAACATCGATGTGAGAGAGAAACATTGATTGGTTATCTCCACAAAGTGCCCCGACCAGAGATTGAACACTCAAACTTTTGGTCCACAGGATGGAGCACCAACCGACTGAGCCGCCGTATTTCAGTTTTATTATGGGTTTGAGTGAAATATGTATGAATCAAAGCTAATACCCTGAGAGGTGGTCTGTGTTATGAAAGCAGACTGGACTCTTCTGTAAAAAAAGAGACGCTACGTCTTCACGCTGTTTGCTTAGGACGCTTACCTTAGCTGAAGGTCACAGGGTCTGGATTTAAGTGTCTCGGTGTCTGTTTGCTGTGCAGAGGAAATGAAGATCGCCCTACATGTTTCTGATGGATTATCATTATGTGATAGTTCCCTGAAGGCTTCTACATTTTATTGCAAGTTATGAAATGAGAATATATACAAGACAATCTCCTATAGTGTGGTTTCAGTATTTGCAGTGTCAAGTAATCTTCCTGTCTGGAGACATTATCAAAGGATAAAGTTAGGTTGAAAGAAAAAAAAATGAACACCTAATTGGCTCTTTGCCCATTATTCTAGTGTGGCATGAGAATCAAATTTTAAAGTAGAAAAGAAAAAGTCAAAATGAGTTGAGAGTTGGCTGAATAGTTTTCATTTACTTTTTTTTAAGAAACTCAAGAGTTAACACATGCCCTCAAAGTGGAAAAGATTATATGCAGCAACTTTCCTTGTCCAAAACGTATTTCTCCATTTTAAATCAGCTTCCAAATTTTCTTCATCAGTACTCATAAAATCTTTCAAAATCACATTGAAAACTGAAGATGTTTTCACAACTCAAAAGGACACGAAAGCCTATAAAATATTAAACAGGATAACTAATATAAAGTTTTCCAAGAAAGCATGCTTCTCACCGAACCCATGCATAATTTAAAAATAGGATTGAAGAATGAATCAGGGACATTTTCCAGCTAAGATGAAATAAAGGCACTGGATTCACTTGTCCCACTTGAAGCAACTAAAGAAACTCTAAAAATGTAAAAAAGAACGGTTCTCAAACTTCGGACACCAGGAAACACAGGACAGGGACCCCCAGAGAGAGGGTACAGAAGAAGCCAGTCCTAAAATTGCCCCAGTTAATCCCTTGAGTTCCCAGGCTGCAACACGGGGAAGGGAAATCCAGGGGAAGCCCTGCAATCTCCCTGAGCTAAGAAGATGGAGATGGGCCCTGGCCAGATAGCTCAGTCGGTTGGAGCTGCATCCCAATACACCAAAGTTGCAGGTTCAATTCCCGGTCAGGGCACCTACTAATACAAGAAACAACCAATAAATATAAATAAATGGAACAACAAATCAATTTCTCTCTCTCTCTCTCTCTCTCTCGAAGGAGGAGGAGGAGGAGGAGGAGGAGGAAGAGGAAGAGGAGGAGGAGGAGGAGGAGAAGGAGGAGGAGGGGAGACATCAACCAAAGGACTTATATGCATGCATATAAGCCTAATCAATAGACACAGACAACAGGGGGGTGGGGGCATGAATGGGAGATGGGGGGCTGGGGTAATGGGGGAATAAGGACACATGTAATACCTTAATCAATAAAGAAATTACAAAACAAAACAGGGTTTTCGTGAAACTCAAAAAAAAAAAAAGGAGGAGGAGGAGGAAGAGGAGGAAAAGGAGGGGGAAGAGGGGGAGGAAAGGAAGAAGGAGGAGGGAAAGAAGAATGATAGGGGGAGAAGGGAGGGGGGGAGGGGGGAGAGGGGAAAGAGAGAGGGGGAGGGGGAGGGGGGAGGGGGAGGGGAGGAGATGGGAGCCTGATGAGGCCGAGGCGGCTGAAGTTTGCAAGAATACTGGAGAGGAGAGAAATGCACAAGACAGGCAGGGCATTGTGCATGAAGACCTGCAGGACGCCCCTTCCTTTCTTCATCGGAGTGCTCGTGAGTACAGACAAGGAAACTGTCGGAAGCTAGAGCAAGAACCACACAATAAGCAAACAGGACAATCTCTAAAGCACACTTAGAAACAGGAATAGATAAATCAAAGAACTTATCTACCTACATAAAAGGCTAATATGCTAAGTGTCCCATCTGACCGGTCGCTATGACATGCACTGACCACCAGGGGGAAGATGCTCAACGCGGGAGCTGCTGTGATGTGTATTGGCATTTACAGAGAAAAGGCAGTGCGGACCTGGTGCCGACAAAGCAACACTCGGTTTCCCCCAAGTGGCTCCTCCACCACCCCAGAGCTACACCCCACCAAATGACAGCCGATGGTGCAAAATGCGGCCCACAGCCCAGCCAGCCTGGAAATGGTGGCTGTGGGCTCTGGGCAATGATGGTAGCATTGCCCAGTTTCCTGTCCCTAGTGAAGAGCATCTAGCCTCCTTGCAATTTCTTCAGCCCAGAAACACGACTTGCTTCATAGCCAGGTGGAAACACTTTATACTGTAACCAAATGTCTGTGAAGCGTTTTCCCATGCCTCATCTCATTTGATCCTGACGGAAGTCCCGGAGTAGGTAGATAGGAGACTCAGTTGAATCCTATTTTCTTTTCATTAGCCAGAAAACGGAGATTTAGAAACTTGACCTGACTAAAAAGAAGAAATACTGAACCTTGAAAATGACTTCAGGTTTTCTCACTGCGCAGAATATAGTCAAACACTGCTGCAGTTAAATATTTTACCCTTTGTTCTCCCTGTATGATCTACAATAATAATCTGCTTTGTGTTGCTATTTATTGCTGTGTTGCTGACAAATTATCTGAAAGAGAAGTTGAGGTGCTTCACTGGGATGGAAAAAGTTTAGCCAAATCAGAAAGCAGGTCTAATTAAGCAAATTTACCCTATATCTATAAAAGGCAAAGTTGACTCACACATGTGTGATACATATAAAGTTCTCACTGGCGCCAATCACACGCATGTGTTTCTATTGGTCATTGTCAATGGTGAATTTGGTTGACACTTCTATTATAGAGAAAGGACAAATAGTGATATTAAAATATTTCTTCTAATTAATTTCCTTTTCATGTGCATGAATTCATGCAGCGGGCCATTAATATACTTGTATGCATAGACCATGAACATGGGCAATAGGGTAGTGAAGACCTGGGCGGGGGCGGGGGGGGGGGGAAATGTTAGGGGCTTAGAGCAGCGGCGGGGAGGGGAGGAGGGAAAAAATTTAAAGAAACAGGAATAGGTCATAACCCCTGAGCCAAAGTGGAAACCTCAAGATTTACTGGGCATTTAGTAGAGTAATTATAAGTTATTAGCTCAGAAGTGGAGTCAAATTAGCTATAAACTAAAGGCTGCTACAGTGCCCACCCACCCCCCCCCACAAAGCTTCAAGCAAGTCTTGAGAAGATCAATGTGTTTCTGATTAGTTTAACTGCAACACAAAAAAAGCTTAAGAATATTTATGTATAGGGTTGTAAAGATAATCCGCACTAAAAAGGGAAAATTGACCATCTCAGGCATCCAGTAAAAATAGCAGGAAAACAATGAAAAGGAATCAACCTATTGAAATAGATCCAAAATGAAGAAGGTGATAGCATTAGTAGACAGGGACGTTAACCTAGTTGCTAAGTCTGCATTCGATATGTTCAAGAAGATAGCGGAAAGATTGAACATAGTAAGTAGAGTCATTAAAAATACAATAAAGACCCAAATCAAATTATGTCTGAAATGAAAATTCACTGCATAAGATTAATGTATTAGATTAGACATTTCAGAAGATAAAATCAGCAACCTTAAATATTAGCAATAAAAACTATTCAAAATAGCACAGAGAGAAAATTCTAAACAAAAACAATAGAGCATTTGTATGCGATGGAACGATATTCAGTTGCCAAATATATATGTGTGCTGAGTATCCCCAAAAGAAGACAAGAGATGGCACGGGAGGAAAAATATTTTGACTATATAATTGCCAAATATTTTAGATTTGAGTAAAAGTATCAATTAACAGATTTAATTATCTCATTAAAATTATTTTTAAAAATCCAGTATAATAAATATCAGACTACACAAAGCACATGATAATCAAATTATTTAGATGAGTCTCAGTTATACTGAGTGAATTACTTTTAAAATGAAATGTTTATTTATTTTTAAAAAGACATCACTATTTCTACAAAAATTTACACATATAAGCAAGTGCAAGTAACTTTCAGAATAAGTAACAATTGTGTGGTACATTGGATAGAAAAGTCTTAAAAACATTTTAATATAAGTTGATATTCTAGTTATAGGGCAACTCCTTGGGATTCATTAACATACTAACTAACTGACATGTCAGTCATAACTACTGATTGAAGTTGATGGACATGGGTGATATTGTTTGTTGAAATCATTTAAGTCCTCTAATTAGCCTGTAATAAATATAGAAAATTAAAGGCTTTTCATTGTAAGACGAAACACAGGGAACACTGAAAGACTGTACACCTTTCACGCTGTATCTCCTAATGTCCTTGTTGAATATAAAAAAATAATTTAACATTACATTAGGTTTTATAGTATTATAAAAATTGTGTGAGAGGCTTGTTCCAGATTTAGAAAAATTAGCTCGTGGTGTGCGTTTCTGCAAAGGGCACCTAGAAAGCACACCTCAGACTCCTGAACACAAATGCGGTTCCCTTCCACCCACTCCGTGCTGTCAGCACTGGAACCTGGCTGAGTTGCTAATTAGAAAAATAAATAAAACATGAAGCCTGAATAAGGAAGGCTAATGAAAACTACAGATTGGGACTAATCTAAAAGACTCTTTGCAGGAACGGTGTTCACAAGGTTAAAAATAAGTATGAAAAAAAGGAGGTTCTGTTATTTGAAGATAAGAGGAAAATTAATCTTATGCAAAGAACTTGCTAAATTATAATACAGAAAAAAATCCCGGATTAAATTATATTTTATATTCTATCGTATGTAAAACTATTATTTTTAGAAGTAGACAATAAAAAGGTCAGCGAATCATAGCTAGATTTCTAATTAAGAGTTAAACTATGTGCAGTGAGATACAATGTTACACAGCAATTTTATTTTTTAATATATTTTTATTCGTGTCAGAGAGGAAGGGAGAAGGAGGGAGAGCTAGATACATCAAGGAAGACAGGGAATCACTGGCTGCTTCCTGCACTCCCCACACTGGGGATTGAGCCTACAACCTGGGCATGCGCCCTGACTAGAATCGAAAGGTAACCTCTTGGTTCATAGGTCTACGCTCAACCACTGAGCCATTTAGGCCAGTCTACGTAGCAATTTTAAGTAATCACCTATGCACCATGGGGTCTTTCAATTATGAATTCAGCACTAGGTTGAAATGTAGGATCCAAAAGCACGAGAAGTAGATAGTATTGTAGTTATGAGCAGCAAAGATGAGTCCCACAGTGCTTTCTGTAAATTCAGAAATCTGCAAGTTAACGGGTGATTATAGTTTGGAAATCATTATTTGAGATAAAGACCTAGCATACTCTGAAAGACCTCTAGTGCTCATGCATATATCTTCTTTTCAGTAGACTACTCTTGTTTCTTTTTGGTAATTACATATGACAATTTAGAGTAGGGTGAATCTTCAGGTTTTTTTTTTTTTTGCAGGAAAATGGAAGGATTTTTTAAAGAGCTATGCTAATATAAAAACTTTAAAAAGTATGTGTTTAAAAGATTTAAAAAAAAAGAGATAAAAAGAAAAAGGGAGAGTTACACAGAAAGCAAAATTCCATGCCTACTTGAAGGATTGCTTTTGGTAGAATGCCATTTTCATTTGTAATGTGTGTCAAGTAAGATTTTTGTTAATAACTAAGTTATTTAAAAATATATCAAAATAATCACCTAGTGCAGGCAATTTCCATTAACGAGAGAGATATATTTATAAAGAATTCACATAACTATATCACCAAGTCATTCTACTTAGTACATATTATAACTTACATATTCTCTTCCTAGTCATGACAATTTTAAAACCCTAAATTTGCATATTTAAATTTATAAAAAATTTATCTGTAATATTTTTCAGACTTTATCTCTAAATTAATCAGATAATTTAGAATCTCAGTAGTCCTACCATCTCCAGGGCATTTCACTTCTAAATAAAATCTCAAATGTATTCAGTTTTAGCACATTTTTATATTCTTTGTATCTCAGAATATATACAGTTAATCAATTGATGGTAATAATGGCCAATATTAAAATCACACGCTTGTCATTGACAATATTCAGAGAAGTTCTGATACACTGAACAGAATGAGGTTTAAAGAATTCTAAAAGCATGACAACCACTTCTCTTTAGCAGTTAAACCTTCACACGATGAGAAAATGGAGTCAATGCCCTTTCCGCTTCATTCGGCCTCCCATCTTTGAAAACATGCAATATTTTACAATTCTCAGGCTCTTCCCTTTTTCTAAATTGCACATAAAATGTGCATTAGCCCTTGTTTTGACATGATTTAAATTTTGCAGAATTCCAATTGGCATCAAGTGTATCTCCTTCGGCACAGACTGCCTACCACTGGTCCGGAGGCCTCGATCAGACAGCAGACAAACACAGAGAAGATGAAAACTTTTAAAACACAACCTGACTGTAAAGCATTTTAATGAGAGAGTGCAAACAGAAATAAAAAGAGCTGCACACTTTGAACCACATTGTTCTGTTTCGTACATAAAACCCCTCCTCCCTTAGCTAACATAACCCTTAATACAAGTACATCCAATAAATCAGAACTAAGAAAAAGACACGGAAGAGAAAAAGAAACACACAAGGGAAAGATGCGAAGGTCACCATCGTTTGCAAAGTTCTCACTGCTCTTACCCTGGACTATAATTCCTCATTTCCTTTTAGGTCTGTGCTGGGAAATCCTGTCACCCTTTTACCTTTTTGTATTTATTGCTCATGGCGGGGCTTACCAAAATGTACCCCTCCATGGCCTGTCACGTCGGAAAAAAAAAAATCTTGCTCTTCGGTGGCATCTCCTGGGAGGAGAGAGAGGTAATGGATTCAATAAATATTAAGAGTGTGAAATTGACAGAACTTGGTTCCTGGTCTTTGGAAATGTGAAATGATAAATCACAAGCTAGTAATATGTACTAGATATATGGTCTGGGGAGTAAGGTGGAGGTAGGTTCAGTGTGGGAAGAGCAGAAATGGGTTAGCAGTGATAAATCCAATTAATGTCACTTAGATTATAAGCACTGAGATACCTCCCAGGGTGGATAACCATTTTTTGAAACTTGATTCATGGATGAGGCCTTAGAAACCAAGTCTGAGTTGGAGGATGAAATGGGTAAGATGTTGCATTGGCCTAGATACAACCATTAGAATGGTTATGAAAAAAGACCCCAAGGCAGAGTGAGCTGAATGGGCAAAGGGAGATAAATACTGAGTGAAAATGTAAAAAAAAAAAAAAAAATGCATCTGGAAACTCTTTCACTTATTATATCAACTAGTTGCCAGTTCAAGGCACCTTGACCTGACCCAGTATTGCTCTTGACTAGTGCGCAAATTATAAGGTATCTTTATGCCACGTGAAGGAACATATCCTGGCTAAAACTCTCGCTGGTATTTGTGAATGTCACACATTTCTAGCATGATTCCTTTCTTTGGGGACGGCAGAGACATGTCCCAGGGCTCCTATTACAAATATGCAATTTACCAGCTCTTAAGAGACATCACTTCATCGTTCTAAGCCTCTGCTATCCTTCTATAAATGGGGGTAATAACCCTACAATAAAGGGTTACTGCACAGTCTAAAGGTAACGCATGTGAAGAGCGCTGGGCGTGCTGCCTGATGCACAGGAAGTGGGCAGCGGTTGGTTAAATACTATGTCATTGTGGCCCTTGTTATTACTGGTCCCCCGCAGCGGCGTGTGGGTGCGCATGTCCACCCTTTCAGCGATGAGTGGTGTGTGGATAGACCGATGGATGCTCCGGAGTGTGGAATGCCTACTTTCCATATTCTAGAGAATAACTGATCTCTAGTATCTGCCTTCACTTGAGGCTAGTCTTTTCAGAAACATACGATGATACATCCAAAATGAAATGAGCTCCATGAATACGGATTTATATAATCAAAAGCTATTGGGAGTTTTAAAAATGACCAACATGTGCTCGGCTGGCATGGCTCAGTGGCTGAGTATCCACCTATGAACCAGGAGGTCATAGGTTCTTATAAGGAATTCTGCCTGAAGAAAGTACAGAATTTGGAGGACTTAATGGGGGCAAAAACAAAATGGGGAAGTGAAAGGAGGTATTTCCAATGCCAATGTTATGTGGAAAAGTTACTCTGCTAATAATTGCTATATTTTGATACAATTTAAGAGAAAAAAAATGCTAGGTCTACTCTTAGCAGTAATTTGTTTTTATTTAAATACATTGCATATGGTCTTTAAAGATTTACTAAAAATGTTTTATGTCTTCCAATTGGCAAGTAGTTTTAGGATTAGTTGTGTGGAAAAAGGTATGTGTATAACATCAGTTTTTCAAAGTACCTGAAACAGAAGCTCTTACTTACACTATTTAAGTGAAAATGAACAGCATGCAAGAGTAATTGCATTTTTTAATAAAGGAAAACATGTTGACTCCATAATTTTAGTATTGAGCAGTTTCTCAGGTGGTCTAACTCGTGTGTTAAAATTGTATTTGTTACGTTGAACATTGATTTGTAAAAGAAAAAGGGAAAATTCTTAAACGACTTTAATTGTACTTTTGAACAGATAATTACAGGGCTTCGTTATTTCATACTCATTACAAGGTTTAGCCCTGATATCATGGTGAGATACATAATTATTTTCATGTTGGAATTTATAAGAATAATGAGAAGGACGCAAGGGAGAGAAAATATAAGAATTATAATTCTATTTTTGAACCTTCCTGTGGATATTTTTCAGAGCTTTTATTAAAATGGTACATTTCAAGGTAGGTTAACATCACTTTCAAACATCTAAATTAATTTCCACATGCAATTAAAGGGAGTTCTATGCACAGGGCATAGCTCATTATTCTGTGAAGTCCAGCTCTGATATGGTCAAAAGGGAGGTGAAATATTAGAGAAGAAACTCTGGGATGAACAAGAGAGATTTTGCATCTAACAGAAAATATACTTTAAAACTTAATATTTTTTTGCCTGGACAGCATTGCTCAGTGGTTGAGCATTGACCTCTGAACCAGGAGGTAACCGTTTGATTCCTGGTCAGGGCACGTGCCTGAATCACAAGCTCGATCCCAGTAGAGGGTGTGCAGGAGGCAGCTGATCAATAATTCTTAACATGGGTGTTTCCATCTCTCACTCCCTCTCACTTCCTCTATAAAATCAATAAAATATATTTATAACAAAATTAATATTTTTCCTAGCATGTATTTAGTTCTATGAGTTTTGCGTATGTAAAATACCCCTACATAATATAATAAGTATTTACTATTAATTGCCTCCACTTCTGTATTTCTGCCCCCACTAGTACACATGAGATGCAGTGTGCTAATAATGATGCTTTTCTACTAGTTAACGGTGACAATGAAAAGTTCCGCGGTCTAACCTTGCTAATTCATGTACACTTTAATAGAAGGCTCATTAAAAATTATAATGTAGAGTTTTTTTAATACAACATATTTAGAATATTGATCTCCAACTATACAGAAAACATATTTAAAACTTAAGAAGAAATATCACTGTAAAAAAAAAAAAGACAAATCCCCAAAGGGCAAACTATGCTTTATGGTTTCAACTCTCTGACATTCTGAAAAGGGCAAATGATGGAGACAGTAAAAATATCAGAAGATCAGTGGCTGCCTGAGGTTGTGGGGTCTGGCCAGAGCACAGAGTTGCATTAGGTCAATGAAGCTACTCTGTATGATACTATAATTAATGATGGGTACATATCATTAATATACCTTTGTCCAAAGTCATAAGATGTCCAACACCAAAAGTGAGCCCTGATGTAAACTATGAACTCTGGGTAATGATATGTCAGTGTATGTTCACCAATGGTAATGAACATACCACACTGGTGGGGGTTGTTGATAATGGGGGGAGAGGGGTATACATGTGTGGAGGAGGGGGTATATTGGCCTCTCTGTACCTTCCAGTCAATTTTATTGAACCTAAAACTGCTCTACAAAGAAAGAAAAAGAGAGATACCTGGTGGGTGGAGGAGAAGCATGTGAAACATGTTATGAACCTCAAAATGTGTGCAAAAAATGCTACCTTTGAAAATATAAAATTGGGGCTATGCCCCACTTCGTATGTCAGTCTGTTCCATGCCTCCCTGTTTTGGGTCTTATTTTGTTGCTCAATTCATTCTACACAGTAGATTGCACACAAAAGTGAGAATGTGTGATATTCGTCTCTCTCAGATTGGCTTATTTCACTTAGCATAGTATTTTGGTTTATATCCTGTTTTTCAAAATATTAGCTGAATTGTCTCAAATTTGCTTAATTGCTCACAAGATAACAACACAGAATGACAGCAAAAACAACAGCACTAGTATAATAAAAACAAATAGCAATAATTAGTGCATCATTTTTGTGTAACAGGCCATTTTAAGCACCATATACATGTTTTTTTAAAAACATTAAAACCTCCCAGGAATTTCTATGAGTTTAATTGTATTATTATGTCCAGTGACAAATGAGAAAACAGAAGCTAACAGATGTTACCCTTACCATGTTGTGACTGTTAATATGTGGTGGAGGTTGATTCTCAAGCTGGTGTTCAGCTCCAACATTCATGTTTTTCCTTTTTTTAAAAAAAAAAAATTTAATTGATTTCAGAGAGGGGAAGAGAGAGGGAGCAAGAGATAGAGACATCAGTGATGAGAGAGAATCATGGATCACCTGCCTCCTGCATGCCCCCTACTGGGGATGGAGCCTGCAACCCGGGCATGTGCCCTGACCAGGAATCAAATAATGACCTCCAGGTTCATAGATCAATGCTCAACCACTGAGCCACACTGGCTGGGCAACATTCATGATTTTAATCATCCCATTGGAATGTTTCCATTTCCTCTTTTCTAAAAAGGAGCTATTATAATATGTACAGAAAGTGATGCTTGTGAGTCCTGCCTGAGGTGAGCTCTATAAAAACATTTATCACATATACTGTGCTTTAATGTTTACGTCAGATATTCAGGGACATCGTTAGAAACGTGGATTACTAAGCGTGGCAGTCGTATAATTTTATCCTCAGACATTCATTCCTGGCATGTCTGGCTTCTCTTAAAGTGGCCTGTAGGTTTGGCCATTTCTAGTGCATGGTTTGTGTCTTTATGAAAAACTCTTGTAAAGCCTATGGTGTGTATATTTTTATGTATTAGCTGATAAAATGTGTACAAAGAGTATTTCACCTCTGCACGAGCTTCTACACTGAGACTTCCGTGCTTAGTTAATATTCTATTGACAAAATACCATCCAGCTATTGCATTGTAAATTGTGATTTGTGCTGGGAAAACTCTGGGTGAATAGAATGCGTCCTATGAGTCAACTAGATGAAATTTTGAATGGAAATTTCGATCTACCTACTTTGGCTACAAAGTTCACTTCTGCCATACTCTGGATCTTGAAATATTGTACTTGTAAATATTGTTAATTAAATGGAATTAGCAAAGAATAAAATCATGCTAAGTATGCTGTAAGACAATGATAAATGAAAACTAAAACGGCTCTTCAATATGAATTCACTCAGTTGGATTGATCTCAGGTTCTTATCACGTGGAGATGGCTTGTATACAAAAAGGAAAACAGGAAATTATAGTGGCATCTGAGAAATCTGAAATGCTAATTCCAGATACTTTAATTAGTGTTACACAGAGAGCTTTAATTTTGTGTGTTGGTGTGATAGTTGCTACTGTATTTTGTCAGGATATTTTATCAGTTGTCATAACTGGATACTTCCTTTCTATTAGAAAGCAAGAATTTTAATTTACAAAGCAAAATATCTTAGAGAACTTTTTTCTGAACTGATTTTTTTTTATTGTTAATATTCTTCTTTTTCCTCCCAAAACGTTGCTTTTCTAATAAAATCCTAGGAAAATCTTCAGGGAGACAATAAAGATACTCTCCTGTTGAGACATGATTTGGGTGCAATCCAAATCATTATGTTTATGCTTTAAAAGATGGACTAATTCAGAGGAGTACATCAAACCCTTTAAAACAAGGCAAATAAAGGTTTCCGTAAAGCAGGATTCAATTTTAAGGCATAACATCAAGATGATTGATTTTAATTACTTTGGAAGAACATTATCAGTTACGTAAATGTACTGCTTCAAATGTATTGAGCTGAGGAGAAAGACATTTTTCTAAAGATGTAAAGACATTATAAAGCTCAGTCAGATCACTTATAAATCAATGATAAATCAATTTCCCATCCTTTTTTTGCCCTCACCAAACATCGGTCATATGCAACTGTTCTATGATGTCTTTGCATTTACGGAGGAAAAACATAGAATATGCCTACATGTGGAATGTCATTTCACTTTATTAACCTAATTAAATAATGACATCCTTTGCCTAATTTGCAGTACACACAGCTTCTCTTCACACAATACTTGTGTAGCCCAGGTGAGGAAAGTCCTTTCTTTTGATGAATAGCTGTGCTCCCCTCATTAGATCTAGAGAAAGCTAGGTGAGACTCTGATTCACAAATATCTGGAGTCAGAGGAAATGTGATTCTCCACTATGCTGACTTTGTTGGGGGACAATTCTCCAAGGGGTCACTATTTCTTCTATGAAAGCTTTTTCCCTCAAACTATCTTTTTTAAAATGTCTGTAGAGCCTTGGAAAATGAGACACTACCTTCCTCTTGCACAAAGGACAGGTTTTTCCCCCTGACTAGGATAATAAAAGTAATGTCTTTATCCAGAACAAAGGTTGTGAAGGTTTGCCCAGCTGGCGTGGCTCAGTGGTTGAGCATCGACCTATGAACCAGGAGGTCATGGTTTGATTCCCGGCCAGGGCACATGTCCAGGTTGCATGCTCAACTCCCAGTAGGGGGTGTGCTGGAGGCAGGCGATCCCTGAGTCTCATCATTGATGTTTCCCTCTCCCCCTCTTCCTTCCTCTGTGAAATCAATAAAAATTATTTAAAAAAATAAAGATAATAATTGCATTCTATTTCTTAAAATGTTGCCTTTTGCATTTTTGTTCTCTACATCCCACATTATTTATAATATATTTATCTTTACTCCATATTTAAGAAAACATTTGCAAGCCACCTAAAAAATTAACAAGAAAAACATCATGCAGAGAGGTTTAAAAAAGAAGAAAGGAGAGCGTGGAAGAAGAGAGAACAGATTAATCCACAAACTTCTTAAATGGATTAAAAGTGATAAATGCTGGAAAAACCTTTTAAAGCAGAGTCATCACTTTATGTCTTTTTCTAACTTCAGCATTTGCTTCCTAAGCTTCATCTTACTCTTCAAAGAGCAATTCATGATCAAGACCCATTTTAACTCTGTCCAAAGGAGGGCTCTATGCCCTTGGATGCCCTTAATGTTAAAAAACAAAACACAACATAACAACACACACACACACACACACACCAAAAGTCTTACAAAGCTGTCTTTGCTGCCTGTTTAATGTTTCCTATTATGTGATGGACTTTCTCCATGTTTAATTAGTTGACCACACTCAATATTGTTAAAATGATTTCATTATATGAAGAATGCTATTTAGATGCAATATTGCTTTCCTTGGGACAATACAATTGACTGAGACTTATTTATGACAATTTAAAGTGGAAAACACACACACATACACACATAATTCTGTTTTTAGACACTGAAAGATCTTCAATTGTAATAGGACATACAATCACCCAATTAGATAGCTGCTCACTAAGAACAGAGTAAAATCTCCTGTGTAAATGGATTGTCCTAAGGCCACACTGCTATTCAACGCTGCATCAGCCTAGACTCCCATACAGGGTGAGGAGCACGAAATGTTTCTTTATTATAAGCAATAAAAGCAATTTGCCTGAACTTATTACAGTATGTCTACGTTATTAACCATCCTTCGAAATACAATGCTTAATAATTCATACTTTTGAACTACTTCTACGTGTCTTTTCTTTTTTAAAGGGAACCATAACTGCCAGCACGCGGCAAAATTATTCTAATTAGAAAAATACTAAAGGCTCGGGGTTCATTTAACAAATCAATACTTAATTAACAATGTGGCGAACTGCAGGTACGTGTTCCTGTCTCCTATGCGACTAAAATAAGATGTTCGCTTATCACTCATGTGGCTGAGGAATAGGTCCCAGAGATCCAAGTAAAAAGGGAAGGCAGTGCCCGCAGGGCACTGGCAGACAGCCAAAGCCCCTCTTCTACAGTGACCCCAATCCTGGGAGCACATCATCAATTTCCAAACAAAGCATTTCAGCTTTTAGCATTTTTCTCGCTGGCTTGGGACTGTGACCAACAGGAGCCTCCCAGTGGCAACACCCCAGAGCAGACTCATCGACGTCTCCTAATTCTGATATTTTTCTTCAATATGCTCAGCTTTTTAAAATAAATATATTTTTATTGATTTTAGAAAGGAAGGGACAGGAGGGGAGAGAGAGAAACATCAATGAGGAGAGAGAATCCTGTATCGGCTGCTTCCTGCACACCCACACTGTGGATCGAGCCTGCAACTGGGGCACGTGTCCTGACCTGGAATTGAACCGTAACTACCCAGTTCATCGGAGGACACTCAACCGCCAAGCCACACCGGCTGGGCAACATGCTCAGCTTTATTAAGAAAAGACACTTGGACGGGATTTCAGCTTTTGTATTCTTTATGTGTTTTAAGGTATCTATGTGATTGCTACAGATAATGAAAACACTCTTTTTCTCTGATCCTTGAAAAAAATGGACCAATGTCAATGTCAGGTGAATTTGTCAGCATGAAGGAAATTGGATGTAAAAAGTAAGGAATTAAAAGAAAAAAGAAAAATGTTCTTAATTTGTGAACTATACAGAAATATACAAATATTATTTTTATGGTCTCTTGCAATAAGCTAATGTGTGTATCCAAAAATATGTATTTAATTAGACATAACTATACTAGTACCAAGTAGCAATGAATGATTGTATTGAAAACTAGTATGGCACTGCTTTATATGAAATACTACATTTCACATAAACTATTCTCTAACTAGTATTATGTTCAAATGATAGAATACTGTACAGAAGTTTTTTGTTGTGTTGTTTTTTTTTTAAGTAAAAAATGAGTATACTAAATAGGAACAAAATGTTAAGATAGGTAATTGAGATGCGGGAATCTGAATTTGAGCTATTTTTTGAGATATGGATAATCAAAGTCACTGATGATAGGAATATTAATCTGAATGAGATTAACTTAAAGTACATTAATGTTTGAGAGACTAGATAAAAATGAACAGATGTACATATGGAGGGGAACCTATTTAACATAGCCGTGGAGTTGGATTTGGATACGCAAATGGCATTCTGTGACATGGGAGAACGCAAATGCAGACATTCGGTATGAGAAGTGATTATTGGCTTGAGAAGTGGCAATTGTATAATGTGCAACATTTAAATAACAGAAAGGAATTAGAAACCTTGGTGTTGAGGAATGTGAGAACTTGGTGTCCATAGAACAGAAATACACATTTTAATTGGAAAAGGTCTAACCTTTAAAAACCACAAGGTGTCTTTAAAATTATGAATGGGCCTACTACTGGCGATAGCCCTCCATTTAATAAGATGGTGTTAATTTATCTCCTGTTTAAGTAATGCAGCCCCATATTCCTCAATGCACTTACAACTCACTTAAATGCCTATTTTTATAAGTATTGCTTACTTTCAGAGAGGAGCATTAAGGTCCACAGAGTCAAAGAACAAGGACAGGGAAATAAAAATTCCTTTTCACAGAGTAAATTTCTTCGTCATCATGCTGAGATTCCTGAGTTAATTTATAGGAGCTACAATTACAAAAAGTGATTTGTAATGTTCCTCATTTGAATAAACTAGAGAAAACGATTGCAACCCAGAACCCCAAATTCGATAAATAGAGATTATAAATTTGAGTCAAATTATTTTTTCTCTGTAAGTATCATTTTATTGTAGACCACATAATGAGAAAAGTGAAAATGCAACTATACTTAAGATGTCTATTTTCGATAACGTGTTGGCAGATTTTAAATCACAATTCTAAATGCCCCCTGTTCAACTGCAAACCCTGAGAGCTGTCCATAATCATTTCCTTCTTAGATATAAATTTATAGGTTTATATATCAACAGAGTTGACCTATGCAATTGTTAATCCAAATTAGAAATGATTATTTTATACAGACTAATGCTGCAATTACCAGTGACTCTAGAAATGTCCCATTTATTTATTTTACAAGATAGAAGATTAAATAGAATACATAAGAATCTAAGACTCAAAGACACAGAGAAGGAAACTAAAAATGTGGGAGATAGTCAAGAATAAAACTAGAACAATTTCTGTGAATAATGTTTCAAACAGGGTAAAGGAACAAATCGAACTTTCATTTTCAACAGCATTTCACATATTTTTGAATCGAATTTCTATTAAAATTTAAGGCACTTAATTCTTGAGATTCAAACAGCCAGTGGTCCTTGAGAACTAACTGTATGGAATACAGCCTGACACTTATGCCGTGATCCCGGGAGGCTAGAGTTCTCTAACTGAGCTACCACATCCAGTAACACCCAGGCTATCCATCTCTTCCTTTGCAGGATGTGTGAGAAGAAAGGATGAGATAATTTATGAAGAATTCCTCCTAAAGTTTCTGGGACATACAACATGGTAAAAAGATGGGTGCTGTTATTGGTTTCTACCACATGTTGATTTTATATACTGCTACCATTTTTTAAACTTTATAATCAGGAATGAGTGATAAACTTATATTTTAAGTACAAAAAATGGAGGAAGACAGTTATACGATACAAAGTGCCCATTTCCCTCAGCTGTTTACCATTTTGCCAGCAAATGAGAAAAAGAATGAGTCTTTGCTCTCATGTAGTCGTATTCTTGATTTTCTCACTGCTGCCACTTCCAGACACTTTGCACATCAGGGAAAGACAGATACTCTTTTTATGAAGGAAAAAACAACCACCTTTTACTCCATAAACCACAATGAGTTCGGAAGAGAGCTAAGTTCTTTTTCTCTTCAAAACAGTGCAACTTGCTGGCTGTTCATTGGTTTCTGAAAGGCAGATTTGCAAAACATGCCTGGGAAGTTCCAAAATCTATTCTGCAGGCCAACGAAATAGCAGTACATGACTTCTGTTTATTGTTGAGTTTCTTAAGGGTAGAGAACTGTAGTGTGAAACTGAGCCATTATATTGATAAAACTTTGGGCAACATGTAAGATAATGCACAGATAATAATCCAAGACATTCTATTTAAAATATTTTATTTTAAAAATGTAAAGCTTATCCACAGGCCATATGCATGGCCCAATATATCCCACTTATTTTTTTAAGAAATGCTGTTAGAAACTTGCTTTATTTACTAGGAAATTCATATTGCTCTTCTTTTAAAAGAATCCTTGAAATTAACATACAATCCCTTGACTTGTGTAATTGGAGAGGAATTTTGACATATGAAATCCATTTTAAAACGAATCTCTGTCTCACAGAACAGCCTCAGCACCAGCCCTATCAGTATTTACTGTCAGCTCCAGTAAAAGACATTACTTTTGAAATTTTATGATCAGAGATTTCTGGTTCAAACTGACAGCTGGCTTGCAGGCCCCAAGGGAGCCTCCCACACTACTCATTAAATGCTGACGGAGATGCAATGAAATCTTTTTAAAGCCCTTAGCAACCTTCTATAGTAACTTTGACAGATAACCCAGTATCGGTAGCTTGGAGGAATTGACACTAAGACTACACAGAGTTGGATGGAGGAGAAGTGCACAAGTACAGACTAGAACGTCAACGCCTCGCCTAGCTGAGAAATGAGAAGATGTTTCATTGTTTTGACCACCACTTGATCATTGAACTTCAAGACCCAGTAGCCTGAGAAGCGAGACGCTCACTGTGACACTGTTCTGAAGCTGTTCTCTGAGTCTGAGATTTCAAATCCCTGCTAATGACTGGGAGAGCATAAGAGAACACAGGTGATGGCAACATGCATTGTGAGGAGGGTGTACCTCCGACAGGGAAATGGCCATAAGTGAGGGCAAAGAAAACATAAGCTGGGAGCAGAGCCGGCTGACAAATGTAGTCCTCGGTGGCTACAACCCTGCTCTGTTCTCTGGCTCGACACCAGGAAACCTGGAAACAATGTTCAGAAAAAACACTTAATCAAAGTAGAGCAAGGCCAGGAGATGCAGAACTGCCAGGAACTGGAAATTGGACCAGGAGCTGTGCACATCCCCCTTCCCTTCTGCTGTAGATTTGAAAATAGAATCTGCAAATGGTGCCAGGAAACAGGAAGAGGAATTCAAGGTCAAGTCCCTCACCTTACCTATTAAATGTTAGATAGTTTGGAACATGTTGGGGATGAATGTAGATAAAACAACAACATGGTACTAAGAGAAAACAGATAATTACGAAGCAAGGGAAAATTAGGAAAGGCACAGTAACAAATAAGAAATTGAGTCCTGGCTCTAGATAAAAATACTGGAAAATGTAATAGACATAAACGTAATCAAGAAGGCACATGCATGCTTGCTAATATATTCAATAGCATATATGGTATAGACATAATTTAAGCAATTTAAAGAATCAGAAGAGTAAATTTTAACAAACGTGGTGACGAACTCACTGATATCAAAAGGAATTAAAACCATGGTAACAAGAAATCATTTTTCCTACTCTTTTAAGGACAAAAAGTTTTTAAAAGACAGTATCCAATGTTGATGAAAATATGGAAAATTAGATGTTTCCATGTGTTGTTAGTGTGACTGTCAAATTCTACAGTCATTTTGATTTAGCTGCATACAATTTTCAACATAAAGTCTCAGCTCTCAAAACCTTTCCAAAAATCAGACTGGAAGGTCTAATCAGTCCTGGTGAAGAGAACGTTCAGATTCCCTCTTCGGTCAAGACGGCTGTGAAATATTGCCTTAACTTTCACAAGGACAAGGATTTCCTGGGAACTCGGTGGGAAGCTCACAAGCTCACCTGGCAGGCTAAAGATGAAGGCTCAGCAAATGAGAAGGAGCCAAGGTGATAGAGCTCAGCTTGACAGGTAGAGAGTTTTATTAGGGCAAAGTCACCCACCCGGCCGCCACCGGAAACTTAGTCATGGTTGGTCACACTCCCTGTTTTCGTATGTATGGCTTTACAGCACCATTTGGTATCTGAAATGTTATTATTTATTCATTTATTATAATATAAATTGTCTGTCTTGTCTTACAATGATATGAATCACTCGAGGGCAAGAGCTATTTTCCATGATTAAAGATGCCTTAACACCATGAATTTCTGACTGATTCACTTTGTGTGCCGATCTACCTTTTGTGTACGGTTAATTGATTTCTTCTCATTACCTCAGGGATTTTATATGTATGCTGAATGCCTCAATAACTGTAGACACGGAGTAGAGAAAAAAGGATTAAGGATTATTGTTCTTGAAATTCATTGATGAATTTCACTAATATTTAAATGTCTAGGGACGCAAGGATTCCAGGAACTCTAGCAGTAGTTCATCCCCATCATTTATTTTTAATATGATTTTCTTTATTCCAAAGAGAGGAAGGGAGAGGGAGAGAGAGGAAGAAAACATCAATGATGAGAGAGAATCATGGATCGGCTCCTCCTGCACACCCCCTACTGGGAATTGAGCCCACAACCCAGGCCTGTGCCCTGACCGGGAATCGAACCTTGACCTGCTGGTTCATAGGTTGATGCTCAACACTAATCCACAGTGGGGCTACATTTAGTTCTTAAGTTGTAGTTTTAGAGCATATCACCTTCCATTCCTTTCACATTTTCTGCTCTCTTTTTGAAACAGTCAATACTAATCCTTCCCTCACCTGCCAAGGTAACAGTACCTTGGGCCTAAGTCTTGGGGAAACACTTCTCACTGGTTTGAAACAAAGCTATTTCAGCGACACTCATTGCAATCTCAGATTCAGTGCCAAGGTCTCAGTCAAACATATGGCCTCGGGGACTGTCAGGCAACCCTATTCAACCATGGTGACTTTGGGAGATGTTTAGTGGGGATCTGGGAATAAAGCTCTTCACTTTTCTCACTGTAGTTTCATGAGTGAAAGAGCCTTTTCCCACTGGACCTGGCCAGAAAGTTTGAGCCCACAGAAGTGTCTCGCAGCTAACCGCTGAAAGCATTTTGAAAGGCAGACAGGGAAGCTGGAAAGAAATGACTGCTTTGATAATATTTTTAGCCAGATCAATCCTTACGTGACTTAATTTTTGGTTCTCTATTTGTGTAAGCCAATCCGTTATCATTATACCTTAAGCAGGTTGAGCTTTTTGAAACTTTATTTGAAAGGTTTTAGTACGTTGCAAGTAAAATAATCCAGAAGGGTGCACGTCTTCCGTTTCTTTGATCTGTACATATATATCTTCCTTTGAATAGCAGATGTAGGACTTTGATTTCGTTAGCAAGTAAAGCAGTGGTTTAAGAATAAATGGAACAGTCTGGCTGGCGTGGCTCAGTGGTTTAGCGTTGACCTAAGAACTGGGAGGTCATGGTTTGATTCCTGCTCAGGGTACATACCCAGGTTGTAGGCTCGATCCCAAGTAGGGGGCATGCAGGAGGCAGCCAATCAATGATTTTTCTCTCATCATTGATATTTCTATCTCTCTCCCTCTTCCTTCCTCTCTGAAATCAATACAAATATAAGCCTCACCAATGGACACAGACACCATGGGGGTGAGGGCATGAGTGGGAGCTTTGGGGGGCAATGGGGCAATAGGGATACGTATGTAATACCTTAATCAATAAAAAATAAAACCACAAACACTAAAAAATAAATTAAAAAAATAATGCAGGGAAGGCAGAAGGGAGAACTGGCCATAAGAAGGGGTTATTTTAATTAGTGTCGTCAACAGGCTATGCTAGTCCAGTGCTGTTTGAGTAAAACACAATGTGGCATATATGAGCAATATCCCTGCATTCTTGATTTTTTTCCCTGAAGAACCTCCATTGTTTTGCTAAGAAGGAGAGTATATGTAACACCATAAGCCCTATTTACCTGAACATTACAAAATGCGCTGGGTAGCGACAAGAAATAAAGTATGTAGGCATCACTCCAAAGAACATTGATAACTTATGAATTTCTATTAAACACATTTTACTCTATTTTATTAAACTTGAGAGCTATGACCTATCTAGAGATTCCAGTTAAATTAAGCTAATTAAAGCATGGAAATAGCAAGGGTGAAAATGGCATACATATAAATTGCTTAATGCAAATTTAAATTAATGAGGGAAGCAAATTTAGAAATGCCCTGTTTTTATGCAATTAATAGTTATATTTTTGCCAGTATAGTCAAGTCACAATTATCATATCCAGAAAAAGTGAATGTTTATTTAAACCTGACTTTTATGCATTTTTGTATTTAGAGATTTCAGGATAATTATAATAGAAATAATTTCTTTTTAATTTTCCTGATGTACTGGTGGTTTATCTTAGAGTTATAATTACAGATTTTACTTTGTGAAATAACTATGTTTTATTTTCAGTAAAATCAATCTGTAGTATTGTTCTCTTTACATATAAAGAGAAGTAAAACATGCATACATATATGCTTAAGATATTAGTTTTATTGTACAAACACAAAATTAGTAATATGAAGACATGCAGAAATGAGAGGGTTAGCCCTAACCGGTTTGGCTAGAGCATCAGCTTGTGGACTGAAGGGTCCCAGGTTCAATTCCGGTCAAGGGCATGTACCTTGGTTGCAGGCACATCCCCAGTAGGGAGTGTGTAGGAGGCAGCTGATCGATGTTTCTCTCTAATCAATGTTTCTAACTCTCTATCCCTCTCCCTTCCTCTCTGTAAAAAATCAATAAAATATATTTTAAAAAAAGAAATGAGAGGGTTAGAGTAAAATAAATAAATTGAAGCTGATTAAAAAGTATATAGAGGAAAATAAGAAGAAAGAGCAAGTTAAGAATTAAATATATATTGAGAATTTGCCTTATATATTTGTGTGTGTGTGGGTATATACACACATGCACACACACACAAGAACACACACGCACATATGCACATAACTTAAATATGTTAAGTTATTGGCGGAACTGTCTTTCTATTGGCAGAATTCATATATTTTAAATAGTTTAAAATATATTTTTATTTTCTTCCTGAGACTATATTGTAGAATATATCATCTGATTTCCCAATACTTCTAAAAACATGTTTTATAGTCAAGTATTAAAATGTATACATATTTATGGCACCAATATTGGTAATTTAAAAATTTAAAAATTCTAATTATCCTAATCATAGTGCCCAGGGAAATATATAGAATTAATAGATAAACACATAAATACATTTCTTTCTAGTAATTATATTTTAATTAATATAAATAACTTTGGGGCATATCCCATTTATTACAAAGTTTTTAAAAATTATAATTTTTCTTATTTTAAATATTTTCTAAACTATTTTTTTACTACATAGTAATAATATCTATCCTTATCTTATATTTGCCTCTGAAATATCTAATCATATCTTTGATTTTGTGGGATATTGAGCTTTCTTTCCAATTTTGGTACAATGAATTCTATGCTGAACAATAAACTGTTATGTGCCATTTCTGTAAATCACAAAGATGGAGAAGATCAATACAAACCTAAACGTTTCTACTGATTCCAAAATTATTAGAGGAGAAAATTTTATCAACAATTGGATAATGTATTTGAATAGTCATGGATCTACATAAAAGAAAGTATGATCAATCTGCAAGCAAAAATCTCAAATAACTGTCAGGTGAGTGCTAAAACTTCACACTTTCCCGGGTGATTAAAATTTCACTTGGCAAGTTTCTAAAGCACCTGGTCCAAGAAGCTAAAAATGGAAACCAGACACACTTCGCCATTTCTATCTCAATTTGGAAAAGTGCATCTGAGTGAGATGTAGAAATGAAGACATCTCTCGAGCCTGCTTGGCATGCAGAGGATAAGTACAAATAAAGGACAGAAGCTAGGAGGTGCAATGCATTTCAAATTACATGCAGACTCTTCATGTGTGGAAATGGACAGCCCTGACCCCGTGTTCCTCAAAGCTCACCTGGAGGAGACAGAGGGAAGCTAGGGAGTCAGGACCATGTCGGTGGGGGTGGGAGGGGTTGGGGGGGTGGGGAAGAGACAGGAAGTAAAACTGGGGAACCCAGCTGGGCGGAATTGCTAAGACAATCCAACTGGGCATGGAAAAAGAGGGCATGCCTTAGAGACAAACTTAAATTGTATGGATTGCTGCTAAGACAAGCAACTTGCAGATAACCAATCACAAGGCAGTAAGGGGTATAACCAACCCCAAGAATGTTATTAAGACAAAATTCTTTGAGAAGACCAATCAGGAGCTAGCAAGGCTCTATCCACCCCCTTGATTAAAAATCACAAGCTTCCTCTCCTCTCTCTCTTCAGCCCACTAGATTCTGGGATGGATGGCAGGAGACCCCCTCCCTGTGCCCACATGGCTTATGGCCATGTGGGGCTCTACACATGGACTCATGGACTTTAACACCCGGACATGGAAGGGAGCTCTGGACACTGGCCTGCTCCTGGACCCCAGTGCACCTTTTCCACACATGGCTTCTCCCAATAAACTTGGGTTCCGCTAACCACTTTTGTCCATAACTTCATTTTTAAAAAAAATATATTTTATTGATTTTTTACAGAGAGGAAGAGAGAGGGATAGAGAGCTAGAAACATCGATGAGAGAGAAACATCGATCAACTGCCTTCTGCACACCTCCTACTGGGGATGTGCCCGCAACCAAGGTACACGCCCTTGACCGGAATCTATCCTGGGACCCTTGAGTCTGCAGGCTGACGCTCCATCCACTGAGCCAAACCGGTCAGGGCCATAACTTCATTTTTGATTTTGCAAGACAACGGACTCAGACTCAAAGACCCCACATTTTGGCTTCAACCTTACACCTGATAGAAATTCAGAAATTGTATCATAAAGAAAAAGAACTTCCTTTGCCCATAGCATTCCATTCCCAAACCCACCATCTTGGTTCCTCCCTTAAACACATTTGCAAACTTGTTTACTAAATCAGTAGTATATGCAATATTTATAAGTAAATATTTTATTTACAAAAAAGAAAAAAGAAAAAAAAGACAGAGACATTTTCTTACTTGTGTCCACCAGCTAGCTCCATTTTGTAGGGATAAGAATAGTGTCAGTTGGCCAAATGTACCATGTGATTTTCTTATTTGTTTTTACCTAATATAAACCATACATGTATAAAAATACATATTTACTTTTTGCATGCATTTTGGTATTGAGGTTTCATATTTTAGTTATGATAGTGCATGGTTTTTAGCAAAAGACAATTATATTTTATCCAAAATAAGCAGTTATTGTATCCTCTGGGAAGAGTTAAAATAATTGTCACCAAAAATGTTTTATGCAACTGAACCAAAGCAACACGATTTGGAGGCAGTGGGACAAAGGCATAAAAGTGGCTTTTCGGGTCAAGAAAAAAACTAAAAAAAAATGCATTCTAGAAAAAGAAAGCCATCGTAGATATGACTGACTTTCTTTAACTATCATTTCATATCCTTAGCAAAGCCTATACGAGTGCCTCTCAGGCAAAAAACACAGAGGTTACAGCTTTAGTTAAATATTTCAAAATATACTGGTCTATGTGAAAGCCAAACAGGAAAGAAATTCAGATAATTACCTTTCTAATCAAACATCTACACCTATGACATATTGATTCCTGGCAATAAACTTCATGTCAACATTAATTTATAGATTTTATTTAAATATTCTGGCTATCACTCAGAATTCTCAAGAGATGGCATGCAAATTTAAAAGTGCCTGAGTAATAACCTGGCATAATTAATATTTGTCAACGAATGCACACACAATAATTGGTAGAGCCACAGAAGGAAGAGCTATTGACACATTCAGCAGGTAAGCTCCTTTATAAGTAGGACAAGGTGAACTTCCTGAGAGGAGGGAGCGATTCACCGGCATCAGCAGGTGAATGAGGCTGCGCAGGGCCGGGCTGTAAGGGGCTGGGGCCCTTAGCATTTCTGTGTCTGTGGAAGGAGACCTATTCTCGAATTAAAGCTGGCTAAACAGATAAAGGTTGAACTTTTCAACTGCAAAGCAGGGATAGGAATGGCTCTGTTTTACTGAGACAAGCAGTAAAGTTTTACTACACCTCACCAATTGGGCTTTTCAGCATTAATAGCCAACAGTCTATTGTGCAGCTGTCTGCAATATAAATTAGGCTGGCATGAAGCACCTATTTTTATTTGAAGGGGTTTCTGACTTTTTTCAACGTTCACATGATAAAAGCACTCTAAGTTGTCCAGCTGGCATGGCTCAGTGCTTGAGTGTCCGCCTATGAACCAGGAGGTCAGGGTTTGGTTCTCAGTCAGGGCACATGCCCAGAGCTGTGGGCCTGATCCCCAGTAGGGGGCGTGGAGGAGGCAGCCAATCCATGATTCTCGCTCATCATTGATGTTTCTTCTCTCTCTCTTTCCCTCTTGCTTCCTCTCTGAAAACAATAAAAACAAAAAACAAAAGTACTCCAAGTTAAAGGAGTGAAAAAGATGGGATGAATGAAAATCAGAAAAGTGAAAACTGGAGTTCAGAAGGCTGGACCAGATGTGTAAAATCATTAGTTTGATCCTCCTGACGGGACTTTATGGAAAACAATAAAAGCCACATAAAAGAATGCTGAAAGCATCCTTTCACTCTCTATTAGCATTAGTTTAGATGTGTCTGAGAGTGGCTACGCACCAGGGAGAGAAAAGTATGGAGGCATTTCTTTCCTTTTAACCGTTAAGTTAATGGAGCTGATAAATGGAATTGTAACATTGACACTAAGTGACAGTCTTGTTCCTTCAGAATCTGCTGTTTCATTCTAGTTACTTCAACCTTGAATTTCTAATGTGTGCAGCTATTACATTTAATAGTTGTGTTCGGTGATTTTATGTGGTTCCAAAGAATAATAAAAGAAATGCCACTTCTGTCTGAGTAAAGAAAGTTAAAACACATTAGCGAAATTTCAGCTCCAGAACTACATATAACTGTTACAATTACTTAAAATCCATGTTTTTAGACTCAAGATCAGATAGAAAAATTTTAAAAAAAAGTGTCATGTTGCCTTCTTCCTATATTCAAACAACAGGTGTTCACATCAGTTTTTTTCTGAGAAGATAATTGGAGGAGGCTCATAAATTATCTAAGAGGATAAGCCAGTTGAAGATTCTAGGGAAGTCTCAGGCAGATGAAATAGTGAGAACAAAGGCCCTTAGATAAAAAGGACCCTGGAGCACTTTCAAGGATGTGGGCAGCACCATTTCAACAGTTGGAGTTTGGCCCAAAGATTTCTGTTTTTTAACGCTGTATTCCTTTCTGATGTGCCAGAACCCACAGTGGCTCAGGTAAAGCTACGGTACAAATCCTTGTCAATTAGCTCACCATTTAACAGCACCTGCCAAAGTACTAGACTTTATTGATGGCTTTTGAACTTCGCTGCCCCCAAAAAAAGATTTACTTCTTTAAGGATTTCCTAGCAAAAATTGATATATTACTCCCAGGAAGTCAGCCTCACAACTCAGAATCAGGTGAAAGAAGTCACATGTGGCTCAGAAGTCTTATCGTTTTTCTCAGTTCCACAGGGAGCATCCCAAGTAAAGGTTCCTAGAACTTTCTGGAAGCTCACAAATAACTGGAGTGTCCACACTATCACAGAAGTTTTGAGTGAAAATTCTAATTTAAAGCCATTCCAGCAGTGGTTTGTCTTGTCTCTGTGACTACCTCATCAAATAGAACTGTGTCTCAAGGAGGTCTATAGGTTGTAAAATAAAGAAAGTCTTCACGCCAGGCATTACTGAGTTCACCGTGCCACCATTCAAATCATTAGGAGAAAAACACCCAACAGTTGCACACACATTTCCTGTTACCTTATCAACCTGACACCTTGAGAAGAAATGCGTTTTCTCCAACAACTATTTTACTTTCTTCTATGTGGCAGTCATCATCCCAAGTGCTTTGGTGTTTCCTTAGCTCATCTGATTAGTTCCTATGGGGTCCCCTTTACTTTTGCCCTGACTTTATCCATGTACCCCGAGCACTGAAAATCTCTTGGCAAACCACGGCTGTCATTGGAAAATAACCCAATACACAGCTGCTGACGCTCCAAAGCCCAGGTACTGACTACTGGAAGTGATCTTCTGCAGAGAAATTATTACCTTTCCCAGTTGGAATTAAGGTCAAATTAATGTACTTGGGAAATTATCATTATCACTTTTGCCCTTTGAAAAAAATATTTTTATTGATTTCCGAGTGGAAGGGAGAGGAGAGAGAGAGATAGAAACATCAATGAAGAGAGAGAATCATGGATAGGCTGCCTCCTGCACTCCCTCTAATGGGGATCCAGCCCACAACCCGGGCACGTGCCCTGACCAGGAATTGAACTGTGCCCTCCTTGTTCATTGGTCGATGCTCAACCACTGAGTCATGCCCACTGGGCACCATCTTTGCCTTTTAATTAGAGTGTTTTGATAATTTATATTTTTGTATGATTTTGATATGTTCTGGATTTAAATCTATAATTTTGAAATCTGTATTCTATTTGTTTCTGGTCTTCTTTATTCTTTTTTTCTCTTTCTCGACCTTCTTTTTAATAAGATTACTATTCATTGTGATTTTACTCTATCTCCTTTGCTGTCTCTTGTCTATATCTCTGTGTTATTTTAGGGGCTGTATCTGGGTAACATTATAGCACTTTAATTTATCAGAATCTACCTTGGAGTGATAGACTATGTCACATAAATTATAAGAATTTTCCAAAAATATGCTGTCATCTGTCCTTTCCTGGGCTTGGCACTTATAAGAGAATGTATTTCTCTATGTATTAAATTTCCCACAACATATTGCTTTTACTTTTGCTTTAACAGTCTATTATATTTTACAGAACTATGGAACTCAGAGTTACTCTTTTCAGTGTTTTTCATCCCAGTTGGTATCATCTTCCCTCTGCTTGACGGTTTTCATTTCATTTTTTTTCCTATTACAGATCAGTTGGTTGTTAGGTCTTTCAGCCTTCGGATGTCTGAAACAAAGTCTTTATTTTTTTCCTTTAGTTTTGAAAAATATTACTACTCATAGACATAGAACCATGGAACGGACTGAAGAACTTCAGAGGGAAGGTGGGGGGAGCGGGAGGGGGAGAGAACTTAACAGGGGGATGTCTATGCACATATGCATAGCCCCATGGACTACGCAGACAATAGTGTAATGAAGACTTGGGAGGGTTGGGTGTGGGGTGGAGGGGGTCAATTTATAAAAAAACGAATGGGACATATGTAATACTTTCAACAATAAAGCTACATTTAATAAAAAGAAAGAAACCCTAACTGGTTTGGCTCAGTGGATAGAGCATCAGCCTATGGACTCAAGGGTCCCAGGTTCGATTCCGGTCAAGGGCATGTACCTTGGTTGCGGGCACATCTGCAGTAGGAGGTGTGCAGGAGGCAGCTGATCGATGTTTCTCTGTCATCGATGTTTCTAACTCTCTCTCCCTCTCCCTTCCTCTCTGTAAAAAATCAATAATATATGTATATTTTTTTAAATAAAAGAAAAAGAAAAAATATTCCTACTGGAGGTAGAACTCAGGTTGGCAGGTTTGTTTACTTTTAGTGCTTTGAGGTCACTCACGACTAACATCGTTTTCACTGAGGAGAAGAAGCCTTCTGATCTCTGGGACTCCATGCGGTGGTGTGTGTCTGTGCATCCTTGGTCCAGGGTGGCTGTCCTCTGGGCCACCCTGAGGCTCAGTGCCTCCCAGCAGCCTCTCCCGGCCCCTCCATCTGGACCTTGCACCGTGTCGGAACAGGCTACACACTAGATTATTCCAACTATGAAATGCTGGAAAAGGCGAAATTATGAAGATGGTAAAAGGATCACTGGTTGCCAGGGGTTGGGAAAGGGGGAGGGATGAATGGGAGAAGCACAGAGAATTTTTATGGCAGTGAAACTACACTGTATGATAGCATCATGATAAATATATGTCTTATATACATTTGTCCAAATTCACAGAATGTAAACAGCAACAGCGAACCCAAATGAAAGCTATGGTCTTTGGGCGATTTTGACGTGTCAATGTAGGTTGGTTGACTGTAGCTAATGTACCATCTGGAGGAGATGTTGACATGCATATGGGTTGGCCAAGGTACATGGGCAATCTCAGGCTTCCCCTCAATATTGTTGTGAACCTAAATCTGTTCATAAAAAAAAAAAAAAAAGTCTTGGGTGGGAGGGACAAGATCAACCAAAGACCTTGTGTGCATACATGCACCATGGGCACAGACAAGAGGGTGGTGAAGTCCTGGGGTGGGAGGCGGGGTGGGCTAGAAGGAGTCAGTGGTGGAGAGAGGGGGCCATATGTAATACTTTCAACAATAAAGATGTTTTCACCATAGTCCTAAAAATAAATTAAAAAAATACTGACCGACATTGCCTTAGTCTTTCCCCAAGACTGACTAAACTTCAGTCTTCTTCCTCAAAGCCCATGGTCTCCCTCCTATCCTGGCCCTTACAGAACCCACACAGTGTACTCTAACCCCAGAATCTTTCCTCCCCCCCCCCCCGCCCCGGCCCCCCGCCCCCTTTCTCAGAGCATTTACTTCAGTAAACTGGGAATTAAAAATTCTTTCTCTGCCTCTTTGAGATGTGAATCCCCTTGATTCTTTTTCAGAAGTCTCCTAGCAGTGTTATAACTGAGGACGGTCTTTCACTAGGCCACAGGAGCCATCCTTTGAGATCCCTGTCTCCTGTTCACCGTGGGAGAACAGGAGCCTAATTTTGTTGTGCATGATGCTCAGAGCATGAAGCTACCTCCTGGCATGAAGATGAAAGAAAAGTTAACTATTCCTCTGGGTAAGGCCAATTAGCAAACAGGAATGCCTAAGATTCCAATCAAAACCTCTTCTCATGCCCCATGTGTTTAAGAAATTGGGTTCAGACTGAGTTATTGTTCTCTCTTGTCCGTTTCAAGAGCCTCCAATAATATTTTGGTTACCTGTTTAACTCTGGTGCAATCTGTGCTTTTACAATATTGTCATTTTAGTTTTGTGAAATGGCAGCTTTAAGAAAGAACTGTAGGGTAGAAATACAGATGAATAATATCGACTATAAATAAACAGTATTAGAATAGTCATCCCTTTTCTTTTCTTCAGACTGCCCTTAAGCACGGATCCACACAAGTTCCCATTCTAGAACGAGATGGAACAGCTTGAAAGGGTTAAACCAACAACTTCCTCTCTACCTCAATGTATTGGATCATGACAATGGTGTTCATTTTAATACTCTGATTTAGCGTGTAATCATTGGAATTTGCCCTGTGTACAAAGAAAATATCTCAAGTAAAAAAAAAAAATCAGTGGGAGCAGTTTTGAAAATCATTTTCTATTGATAACATTCTGCTTCCAGAATAAGAGCTAGCCCACAATTTGAAACTTTATAGTAACATGAAAACAGTTCACAATTACTGTAATTGAGAATTTAACTCACATTCAAATGGAAATGGTGGGAAAACGCCTCCCTGTGTGAAACTGCTCTCACTGTGTGTGTTGTGAAGCATCGTTTAAAATGTGAAAAGCGACATTGCCACTCCAGTCCCAGCAAAGTGCTCTCCCAAATGCCCCAGTAAACTCGTCACTGGGAGAATGACAAGGCTTTCCGATGGGATTGTTCTTTCACCAGAAGAAAGGCAAAAATTGCCAGTGTGTCTCAACTTAAAATGAAATGTGATTGCAGTTAGGAGAATTAGTGCTGATGAATATGTATTGCAAATGCTTATGTTTAAAAATAGCCATCTTTATCTCCATTGCAACCTGTACTTAGCAGACTCCATTTTTACTTTGAGCATCCTCATATTAACTTTCTTCATATCAAAGGTACTGCAGAGCTACATTTTAAAGAAAAGGTTGCCACAATATTTGTTACAAATTTAAAATGTTTGGGCTGCCTTTTTCTAGTCTCTGCTATTTACGTGTGTTATATTTATATACACTTCAGTCTGGTTCATATTTGGTTGACTTGATCTTATTTTTTAAAATTTATTTTTCTTGATTTCAGAGAGTAAGGGAGAAGAATGGAAACATCAATGATGAGAGAGAATCATTGCTTGGCTGCCTCCAGCACGCCCCCTACTGGGGACTGAGCCCACAATCTGGCCATGTGCCCTGACCAGGAATCCAACCGTGACCTCCTGTTTCATAGGTCCACGCTCAGCCACTAAGCCATGCCAGCCGGCTGGTGGCTTGCTCTTAGAATGCAAACTCCGCCTTCAATATCTTTTTATCAGCATATATAAATGTTTACTTAATTTTAAAAATCTTAACATTTGTTTTATCATTAAACATAATTCATATTCTGTCAGTGGTCAAATTATAAATTTACCCAGTTATTTATGCTAATAAATTGGATTAAAGGCTTCTAATTTATAATATATATTGCACCTATTATATATTTATAATATATATTACACCTATATAAATTCGTAATATAGCCCATCATCAAGAATATCAAATAATTACCTCTCTAATAAAAAGCTTTCTTCGTGTATGATCACAAAATGAATAAAAACTGATAAAATTCTTTGAGCCTTACAAAAAATTAAACATTGTCCTAAAAACAAGGACAAAAATCCAATTAACTTTTGAAATGAACTTATTTATTTACTTCTCTCTCCTCTCTGAGTGGTGAGCTTTCAAAAAACTTTATCCTTTGTTATGGTCTTATAAAAATAATGTTTCTTCCTATTTCTAAGTTTCCACCAGTAATTATCTTAACACATTTTTTTTTTTTATGGAAGGAGACTTGACTTGAGGTGGTAGGCATACAATACAGTATGCAAATGATGAATTATAGACCTGTGCACCTTAAACCTATATAAATTCAATAAAAATTGTAAAAGATGTTGTTATGATTTTAACACATTCAAGTCAATTACAGTTATTCTTTTAGCTTTTACAATGCTCTAAATGTATTTAACATCATTATAGTTGAGAGGCACTTTCATAATGTTAATATGTTTATATTTCAGTGATCACCTTTTGACATAAACTGTGAAATGTCATTTAAACGTGAGTATGATGTATTACTTATAATAGCATGCATATATTACAGGTTGTGCTAGCTTAAGTGTTAAATCTTCAATAAGTAGATAAAGAAATAAGCTAAGAATTGAAAGGCAACTTCATTAACATTTTACAGTACTGTTAAACTAAACAAGAAAACAATTTTATGTTCAAAACTGTGATATTTGTGTTTCAAACATTATTTTAAAATAATCATTTTAAATAATCATTATATTTCCATAAGAATTTTTCCCCAAGGAGATATATATATATATATATATATATATATATATATATATGATATGATTATTTAAATTTTGGAACTACTTTGTTTTTTCTCAGCCAGAAACTAAAACTACCTGTGCTTGAGATTTTTGTGAGATAACTAGTGATAAGTTATAAAATTAACATTAAGAATGATAATGGACATAACATTAAGATGTTAGCCTGAGCACAAGATAAAGTTGACGATGAACTTTGCAAGTGTTTTATACATTAAATTAGGATTTTTTTTCAAATTTCCTGTGGGAAGAAGTTATATTAAAAAAAAAGAAATAAAAGTTCTGCTTCCCAGTATTTAGAACGTAATTAAGCAGGTGGCTAATGGAAGCACTGTCAAAATTTGAAATAATTAACACTACTAATAATTTCACAAAAACCAGGATTTGTACTTTCCAGTATCAGCTTGATAATTTCAAAAAAAAAATAAGAATTTGTTCTTCCCAGTATTGGTTTGAGAACCGGAATAAGTTATGTAAGTTTGATATAACTCTTGTAAGCCTTTTAGTCTCAGAAGGATATAGATTGATGGCATTTGGTGCTAAGTTCTGAGTTCAGCACTTAAGACATTTCTTAAATCATTTTACACTTTCTGTTGAGTCTATTGCCAAAAAAAATCTGTCCTTAGAGTAACTGAAATTTGCTCTGGATTGTCATTGAATGATACACAGCAATACACTTTAATTATGGTAACAGACATTTTTATTTTTTTACTGACTATCACATTGAACCAAGAAAATAAAATGATTTGTCAACTGTGGACAAGCAGATAATTGGTGTAGTTTGTTCAACTAAAATGATGTCTATTTTTTAGATCTTTTGCAAGGTTAAAAATATGAAGGCCATAAGTCATATTTCAATGGAAATTTAATAGCCTCACAAAGTCCTCTAAAGTCAAGCCAAATATTTGCTTTGTGATACTGCTATATACTGTCCATAAAAAGCTAACATTCACAGATCCTAGCAGTACTGCTAGAATAATATGTAACTGGTTGGCCAATGGCTTGGGAATCATTGCATAAAAACATTGTGCGTTTAATTATTTTGGTTTCAAACATTTAGATAGTAGCCTACAAATATAATTTAAATAAAACCTACCACATCACCTAAATGCTCATACCCTACAAAGCTTCAAGTGGCCCTGGCTGGTGTGATCTACCTACCTACCTACCTTACCTATATATCTCACGTCAGAAACCAATAAAGAGCCCTAGCTGACTTGGCTCAGTGGATAGAGCATCAGCCTGCAGACTGAAGGGTCCCAGGTTCAATTCCAGTCAAGGGCACATGCCTGGGTTGTGGGCTCCATACCCAGTAGGGGACGTGCAAGAGGCAGCCGATCAATGATTCTCATCATTGATATTTCTATCTTTCTTTCCCTCTCTCTTCCTCTCTGAAATCAATAAAAATATATATTTTTAAAAAGCTGCAAGTGGACATATGCTTGGGTTTTTAAGAACTTTGGTTTTTAAGAACTAGAGAAGCAGGCTCCAAAGCCAGAATAACATCGTGTGAAATATAATTGTAGTAATAAACTATTCACGTGTGGATCCACTAAGCCATTGCAAACCTCTACATTTCTACTGGGCAGGCCAAAGGAATGACAGACCTGTGTAGGAGGGGGAAATCTGGATACTAGATATGCCTAGTTGTTGCAAATCCTGACAACCAGTTACAAATCAGATTTCAACAAATGTAATTTTTTCCTTGTGTTATTTATTATATATGTGTATATATACATACACATACACTCAGTGACGAGATACTTATGATCTCTGAATGCATAATAATCTGGCCACTCAGTGTGTGTGTGTGTGTGTGTGTGTGTGTGTGTGTGTGTGTATGTGTGTGTGTATTAGAGGCCCGGTGCATGAATTCCTGCATGGGTGGGGTCCAGCCAGCCTGGCTAGGGGGAGGGGACATGGGCGGTTGGCCGGCCTGCCTGCTGGTCGAACTCCTGGTCGAGGGGACAATTTGCATATTAGCCTTTTATTATATAGGATATACACTGAGTGGCCAGATTATTATGCGTTCAGAGATCATAATAATCTGGTCAGTCAGTGTATATATCTATTTATAATGTGCATAGATATAAAATATGTTATGTGCACATAAACACCCAAATATAGTCATCTTTTATGTTGGACCAAAATACACACAGGAATGTCAAAGTCTTTACTTAGTACTTTTATGTGTATCAGAATCAAAACTTGACCTTTCCAAATGATGCGCAGAAAATATCAGCTTGCATATATTAAAGGATTTGGATGTTTAAAGAAAATATATTTTATACCAACACACTTTTCTTCAGTCCCAAGAATTGCAAGTACTTTGTTTTGAAAAAGTACTTAAAGTTGAGAAAATGGAAAACAGAAAGGAATGAAAAATACTGATGGCTATTATTAACAAGTGATTTCATGTTAATTTAGTATATTTGTAGTATCAAGATAATTGGAATTGGATATCTAGTATAGACTGCCAGTTTGCATTTCCAAGATGGCATATAAAACATGTCAACAAAGCTATGTCCATGCAAATACACATGTGGTCATTTTTATAAGTAGTATCATAAACAAAAATAATTTGCATGCATTTAGAAAATACTGTATGACAAAACTGATGAAAACCAGCACAGAATAAGTGGCTTACAGAAAATAAGATTCTCATTCTAAATTTTGATGGATTGTTGAATTCAAACAAGTAACTTGATTAAAAAGTTTAGTAAAGTTATTATTTAATTGGTTATTTTTTATTAAATTCATGCTATTGTTATTTCAAGAAATGGCCCTATATTTGTGTTGGCTGTTCAGATATCATATATCCGTGGTCAGCAAACTGCAGCTCACGAGCCACTTGTGGCTCTTTGGCCCCTTGAGTGTGGCTCTTCCACAAAATACCATGGCTTGGGCGAGTCTATTTTGAAGAAGTGACATTAGAAGAAGATTAAGTTTCAAAAATTTGGCTCTCATAAGATATTTCAATCATTGTACTATTGATATTTGCCTCTGTTGACTAATGAGTTTGCCAACCACTGTCCTATATTATTGAAAAAAATAATTCTGTTTTCATTCTGATTATATAATGACTAGTGGCCCAGTGCATGAAAATTCATACATTGGAGGGGGGTCCCTCAGCCCGGCCTGAGCCCTCTCACAGTCCGGGAGCCCTCAGGGGCAGGAGGTGACCCGGCGATCCAGGGAAGGCGACACCCCCATCACACCTCTGCTGCTGTCACTGCCGGTAGCACAAGCCTTGGCTGGTGCTGGTTCCCTGAGCCTCAGGCAGCCCTGAGCGGCTGGGCATCCACCCGACGAGGCTTGCCTGCGCCTCAGGCTGGCCCTGGGCAGCTAGGGGACTGAGGGCGGGTCCAGCTGAACCACGCACCTGCCACTCCCCCTCAGGCGGGACTGTAAGGATTGGGCGACTCCCACGGGGCTGAGGGGACTGGGCGCTGCCATCTTGTGGCTATGGGCACCGCCATCTTTGTGACGGTGTGATGGTCAATTTGCATATTCCTTCTTTATTAGATAGGACAATTTTTAATTGATAAAGTAATTAGAATTTTTTTCTAATTGCAGATTTTTGGATGGGCTACAGAAATGCTACTCTAGGGCCAAAAAAAGTCTTAACTTATTGCAGATATTTTATTTTTAAAACTAGTGGCCCAGTGCACAGAATTCATACATGGGGACGGGGGTGTTCCTCAGCCCGGTCTGCATCCTCTCCAATCTGGGACCCCTCAGAGGATGTCCTACTGCCGGTTTACAAGGATCGGGCCTAAACTGGCAGTCGGACATCCCTCTCGCAATCTGGGACTGCTGGCTCCTAACCACTCACCCGCCTGCCTGCCTGCCTGATTGCCCCTAACCACTCTGCCTGCCGGCCTGCTCACTCCCAACTGCCCCCCACCACCAGCCTGCTCACCCCCAAATGTCCCCCACCAGCCTGATCATCCCCAACTGCCCCCATGCCAGTGTGCTCGCCCCCAACTGCCTCCCCTGCTAGCCTGCTCACCCCCAACTGGCCCCCTGCTGGCCTGCTCGCTCCACCTTCCCTCCCCACTGGCCAAGCCCCCCAGCAGGGACCCTCACCCCATGGGAGTGTGGCCAGCCTGGGTGTGGGGCTAAGGGCTGTTTTCAGGCTGGCCATACCCCCTTCAGGGTGGGGGTCCCCGCTGGGGTGCCTGGCCAGCCTGGGTGAGGGGCAGATGGCTGTTTGCAGGCTGGCCATATCCCCCGGCAACCCAAGCTCCCAGACTCTCCATTTTTTATTTTTTCTCAATACCTCCTTGAGCGGGGGCCAGGGCCAGCTGGTAGTTTGGTTTGCCCCTGGCAACCCAGGCTCCTAGTCCCTCCTTGAGCAGAGGCCAGGGCTAGCTGGAAGCAGGTATCTGGGATTTATTTATCTTCTATAATTGAAACTTTGTAGCCTTGAACAGAGGCCAGGGTCAGCCAGGGCAGGCAGGAAGCTTGGCTTCCTCCATCGCTGGGGGCAACCCAAGCCTCCTGCTCACTCCAGCTCCGTGGCCACCGCCATCTTGGTTGGGTTTATTTGCATACTCACTCTGATTGGCTGGTGGGTGTAGCGGAGGTATGGTCAATTTGCATGTTTCTCTTTTATTAGATAGGATTCTAAGTCATTATGAGAAATCAATTAGCATCTCAAAAGAGACCTAATTCATTTATAAGAATTTACCTGGCTGAGATTTAAAAAGATGTTGATCAGAATGTTGGTGTGAACTCACTCTTCATAAACTATGACTATTTTATAAAATATAGCATTCCCTTATTCAAAATTCTAGATTGTGCCATGTATCTGAAATCTGCTTTATTTTTTTTTCATTCAGTTGTAAAAACTATGTTTAGGGTGTTGTGTATCAGAAATATCTAGTATTGCATAAAATTAAACTTATCTATGAGAATGTGTGAACAAAAAAAAATGTCTGGCTACAAAATTATAAATAAAGAATAATCTTATTTTTGTTATTGTTAAAACATTAAAAACCCATTAATTGCTAGTCAAATATGTATAGAGAAATAACAGCAGTTTAAAAACCATGGTACAACTAGTAGATATGTAGGTCACTATAATGTTAAACATTAGAAACACTGAGAATTATAGTGTTATTTCTCCCAGTTTAGAAAAAAAATAACTTATCAAGTTTGAACAATGCTCTCTTTTTCTCACTCTATGATTTATGATATACAGTGAGCATCCCTCTATGCCTTGATGAATTATAACTCCTAAGTTTGGATGAGCTTCAATATTTTATCCTCTGTGGTTTTAATGTCATGGCATATCTCTCAGTTACTTTAATAGGAAGTTTTTGCCAGTGTCACTTTCCTGGGCATATCTTCATCTTTATTGTCACAACCACTCTTCTCATTTAGGTTGAGAAAGTTGCTTAGACTGAGTTTCTGTGGCTGGTTAATTTTTGTGTGTCCATTTTGCTAGTTCACCGTATCCAAATGTTGGGCCAAAAAAGCAGCCTGGATATGCTGGGGTCATATTTTTCAGATGCGGTTGCCATTTAAGTCAGCAGACATCACATAATGCAGATTACTCCCCATAATGTGGGTGGTTATTGTCTAATCAGGTGGAGGTTTTAAGAGAAAAAGACTGAGGTTACTGAGAAAAGGGGGATTCAGTCTCCAGACTGTTCAAACTGCAACACCAGCTCTTTCCTGGGTCTTCATTCTGCCAGTTATCACTGCAGATTTCAGACTACCAGGTCCGACAGCTCTGTGAACCAATTCCTTAAAATCTATCTATCTATCTACCCTTCCATAGATAGAGATAGATATATTTGTAGATATAGATACGTGTACATATCCTATTTGTTCTGTTTTCTGTAGAAATTGGAGTCAGCTACACTACACTAATAAAAAAGAAATATGCAAATTGACTGTACCTCCATGATGCCCACAAGCCAATCAAGAGTATGCAAATTAACCCAACAAAGATGGCGGGTTAATTTGCATACACAGGTGTGGAGCTGCGGGGCAGGGCGGGACACCTGCTATGAGGTGGAGGGCAGGAGGTGGAGGGAGCTGCAGGAGGGGCACTCTGGCCAGAGCAGAGAAGACTGAAGGCTCTGGCCGGAGTGGACACTGAAAGCTCCAGCCAGAGCGAAGACAGAAGGCGGTGGCCAGAGCAAAGGCCTGGGTCCTGGGTGCTGGAGGAAAACCGGTGCCGGCAGGGGAAGGAAGGCCTATTGCATGAACCTTCGTGCAATGGGCCTCTAGTGTTAAAATAAAGATACTATTGCCCTAGCTGGTTTGGCTCAGTAGACAGAGTGTCAGACTGTGTACCGAAGGGACCCGGGTTCAACTGTGTTCAAGAGCACATGCCCAGATTGCGGGCTCAATCCCCAGTAGGGGGCCTGCAGGAGGCAACTGATCAAAGATTCTCTTTCATCATTGACGTTTCTATCTCTCTCTCCCTCTCCCTTCCTCTCTGAAATTAGTAAAATTATGTATTTAAAAATAAATAAATAAATAAATAAAGAGCTTCTTATTTGTTGTGGTGTGGCAACTACAATCACAAGGATCTTTTTTTTAAAAAATATATTTTATTGCTTTTTTTACAGAGAGGAAGGGATGTGCCCGCAACCAAGGTACATGCCCTTGACCGGAATCGAACCTAGGACCCTTTAGTCCTCAGGTCAATACTCTATCCACTGAGCCAAACCAGTTAGGGCCACAAGGATATTTAGAAGTGAAAGAATGAGTCTGAGTATAGAAGACAAAAGCAGTGATGCAATGGGAGGAAGACTTGACCCACTCCTGCTGGCTTTGACGATGGAGGAGACCAAAAGTTAAGGAGTAGAAGCAATGTCTAGAAGCTGGAAATCAATTTGATTTGCAATAGCCATTTTCTTTTTAATTGCAAGGTATCATTAGAGGTCATTCTCCCATCATCTGGACAAGAAGAAAACCCTGCTGACACCTTACTTTATGCCCAGTGAAACGCGTGTTGGACTTCAACATAGTGAAATGCAAGATAATATACTTAATTGTTTTAAGCTACTAAGATCCTGATAATAAATTCCTTCTTTCTACTGTGCAGAGCTAGAGATATGTAGCCATATCAGGAATGTGCTCCCTTATATATAACCTTTCAAGAGTTCTGAAACTTTCAACTGTATATCCTGAAAGTATTTCAATAGCACCATTTATTTTGCTAGAAAGAAGATAGTTCTCTGTACATTACCGTTACCTCAAGGGTGAGGGATCCTATGGAAAGATAATGGCAGAATATTCTTTTGCTGAAACCAAAGAAAGCAGCCAGATAATTGTGAAGTAGTAACAGACAGAATTTATTTGTGAAATCTTATATTTCTTTGAATTTCACTGAAAGTGTCCGCGTATAGCTCCCCTCTTGTTGGTAGCTGCCAATTGTACAGGTGCCGAGTGGACTGCAGATTGGAAATGCTGTTGAATGTGAAATTTTGCACATTTTTTATTAAGGGGGAATTAGAATGAGAGATGAGTTGTTTTTTATCATTTTGCCCCTATATCTTCAGTGCTCACAATCTGTCTATGCATGGTGGGAGGGAAAATGATTTAAAGGTACATCCTGTCAAGAGACTGAGATGTCTTATCACATTTTGTATTGTAATAGGTGTCAGTAATTAGATTAATAGCTATTTATCCCTGTCCCTGAGTGATATCAAATTGCTGATCTGCTCTATTTACACTGTGCTCAGGTAATTACAAATCCCTTAGTCAGTGACAATGGCAAGGGAGGGAAAGGCATAAATAAGCCATTATCTATTTTTAAGTATCCATAGAAACCATCCCAGGCATATTCATTTCAAGGACTACTTAATGTGCAGAGGTCTCTTATCCCTCAAAGGTGGTACGGTCAGAAGAAGAGGTTGACTAACTGTCAAAAATGTAAAGCTACCTAGTAATTTCTGTACCACCAATAATACAGAGCATATTACACAGTAGCATTTGCAGATTTTTAAGTGGATTTGTTTTTGTTATGTATTTACTGAAAGCATCTTTAGCCTTTTCTAATGTGAGATTACTTTAACAAAATAAAAACTAAAGCTAAAAATCTAGGAAATAAAATGTTCTTATGGAGTTATTACAATCTACATAATCTTTATCAAATAACAATTATAATTTTTATAAACAATATTAATAAAACATACTATGTATTAACTTTTGAACAACAAGTATCAACAATTATGAATTAGTCCAGCTGGTGTGGCCTTTGTAGCTGAGCACTGACCAATGAACAAGGAGGTAAGGGTTCCATTCTGGGTCAGGGCACATGCCCAGGTTGCAGGTCCATCCCCAGTGTGGGGCATGAAGGAGTTAGCTGATCAATGATTCTCTCTCATCACTGATGTTTCTCTCTCTCTCCCTCTCCTCCTTCCTCTCTGAAATCAATAAAAGTATACTTTAAAAGAGAAATATGAATTAGACCTAATTCCTGCCCTATAAACAAAAAAAGTTTTCTTTACCCTCTTAGGTTTTGGAAATAGGGGCCTGCATAAATTGAACTAACAACGGAAGGATAAAAGACGAAAGAAAGTCTACAATGTCGTAAGTATTTTATGTGTACAGAAGTTCACAGGAAAGAAGTGAACCTCAGTGGAGCAGTAGACTGAGGGCTTATGTAGCATTTCATCAAAGGAAGTGGGGTTTGGGCACCAAAGGGCAATAAATCATGGGGAAGAGACCAGGAACTACATGGGGGAACTAAGGGAAGGCCAAGGTTACTTAATCTCTACTTTAGTAAGATCTGTTTATGCGAACTCATCTCTGAGTTGGCTCTCACTCTCCAGGGATAAGAATATCCTTCTCACCCACATACTGAGAAGACACCGCATGCCATGATGTCCTGCTTGTAGGCAGACAAGGGGATGACAACGGACTCTGCTGCATGTGTTGATTCTAAAGCTCCAAAGGGGCATAGTTTGGGGTGGCATAGTCTGTACCCCTTCACAAGACACCGAAGACCTTGACATAATTTATGACACACTATTTACTATTTTCCGCAACCCTACAAAATGAGTTCCACTTTACCCTTATTTTAAAGGCTTAGAGACGTAGAAATTTTTCCAACTCCTGTTGCTGGACAAATGACAGAATTACTGTTTGAACCCAAGCTCGTCTGGAGTGAGAGGCTGTACTCTCTGGCCATACACTTCGTTAAGTAGAAATCAGACTTGTGAAAAGACTTAGAAAGTGTATCCCAGAAAGAGCAAGAGCTGGTCAAAAGCCTCCAATGGAAGAGACAGCCAGGGGCAGGTTCCTCTGGACACTGGAGTATAAATCAGAGAAATGACGTTGGAGAAATTATCAGGATCAGCCAGTGAATGGTTTTAAGGAACCTGGACTCTATTGAAGGAACTAAAGCTGAGAGATGGATGCATACATAGCTCAAGGAAAACCAGAGTAAAACCAGAGTAGATAGAACGTCGATCGGTTATTTGTTTAGGAAAAGCCAGGAGAGCTCAAGAAAAACAAGGATGTCAACAAAATTGATGAAATGTATCATGATACTGAAACAAGTGTGAATCTTTTGAATTTAGTAATAGCGAAGGGTGGTAACCAAGGCCAGTGGTGGAGAGGTTTGGGGAGAAAGAAGTGTGCAGAAAGCTAAAAATTAAACGTAAGGCCAGAATGCATTTTGTGTCTTTATGAAAGGTGGTTTTCTGCATGCCATCACAAGGAGGTAAGCGCTGTGAAGCAAGGGGGTTCTTTCTTATAGCTCGATCACCAGCACATGCAATAATAAATATCTATATTATGATCTATATTAGCATTGTTATCTATATTACTCGATAAATGAGTTAACTGGTTACTTTCTCCTAAAAAAAAAAAAAAGCTTCATGCAGAAAATGTATGAATATAAACTCCAAACATTTCATTAGAGATTCATAAACAAACTAAGTGAAAGTAATCATTTGAAGGCTTGCAGGTTTTTCCAAAAGGCTACATAATATTTAATTAGTTTATGTAACATTTCTAGGTAATACCTTAAAGGGTAACGTTAGCTGAATTCTTACGGGAAAATGCCGAGACAAGAGGATGCATCAGTGATTTGGGGAATAAGATACCTTAGTCTATATATTCAATGCTGCCACATACTTAAAAATTTTATGGAGACTATTTTTGTGACTTGTTTGCCAGAAGAATTCAGGGGAAGCAAACAAAACATGGAAGGTTTGGATATAAAAGTTTTAACATATTTCCTAGTCAGGGTCTGCAAAAGTTTTAGTTACATTTTAATTTTCTCTAAAAACTGACATATCACTGAGAGGATACTGATGTTGACAGACGGGGTTATACATATATTTATAGGATGAGTTGCTGCATGAACTAAACAAGCTACTGCACCAGGAACACCCTGTGGGCATTTATATTCAATTTCAAAACATTTCTAAGGGCAGGCCGACCTTAGAGATGGAAAGTCCATGAAGGGTAGGTAGCGCTGAATATCGCCAAGTCCCAATCTAACCTCTACAGAAACTCTGCATGGGAACTATTTCTTCTGGAAATAGTAAGAACTTGCTTTGCAGTAATGACATGGTAAGATGCCTGGTAGTAGGCAGCTTAGAAAAGGCTGAATCAATAAAATCAGAAGGGAGGAAACACTAGCACTTTTTGTGATGTTCCATAAAATTAATGTGTGTGATGTTGTTGGCACAGTCCATGGCACAAGGCTCAATGCACGTTAATTCTCTTTATTACTACTACGCTATTTTTAAGATACTCAAAGTCATCTTTGCTTATGTTTTATTCCACACAGCTAAATAGCTCCAATAAATAAAGCTTGGGTAAGAAGATTTATTTATGTCTATGATGGAAATGTATTAGGAATCAAGCAAATGCGAATGTCAGGACTTCATAATTAAAGTGGAGGATGGGTAAATCCTGAATTTGCGTTTTGACATTTAAATGACTGCAAATAAATAATTTTTCTTAAATGAAAATCTCAGCAAACTAAATGGTCCTGAGGAGATCGACTTAGGTTACTCAAGGTAATGACTATCTCGCCGAGATACAAACTGAGGGAAGTTAGGTTGTAGAAATCGCTTTTTCTAAAAATAATCACTTTATATGGACTATTTAAAATCATTTTTAATGAAAAAGATATTAACACATCTTTTCTCCTGAAGTCACTACACTTCCATGGGTTCTCTCTACTTATAAATGATGTGCACTGATAGATACAATAAATAGTGATCCCGTTTTTAGAATGTTTTCCAATACTGAATAAATATAAGCTTTTTGGCTTCCAAATTTTCTCCATGAATATGCATTTTGTGTCTTTATTATAGGTGGTTTTCTGCACGCCATCACAAGGAGGTAAGCGCTGTGAAGCAAGGGGGTTAGAATTCATGCGTGGTAGTTTTAATTTTGTAGAAAATGCTTCCTTGTTGCTACATAGTTGATAGCCTGTTGGCACTTACATTAAAAAAGGATTCTTCATCTAGATAGTGTCTTAAAAATTGTCACTAACTAAAGGAAACTTTTTCTTTTAATTAATTGCCATTATAAATAATCAATGTATATTGAGGACATGATTTTGCTGTCTTCATATTTTGAAAATATTTCCCTATTCTTATTTGAAGGAATCAGATCAATTATTTCTTCTCCTATGAAGTGGTTAAAAATTTTTTTTTATCATGCCCTAGGTTAGATATTGTCCATTTAAATAGTCACAATATATATTCAGATGTCAAAAGTCTTATAATTTGAAACCTTTTTTCCTTTTTCCTTTAATTAGTCCTTTCAAAATTAGATATTCTAGAAGAAAACTTATTTGATTATGTTTATGAAAATAAATGGTCACATTGGTTACTAACTATGATCTCCAAAAAATCTTTAGATGTAAAGACAAACTTCACATTGAATTTACATGGTTTATGGTAATTGGAAATACCCCCTCCATTTCCCTCAGGCTTAATTAGGAAAAACATGGAGAAGTTTAGTGATTTTAATTAGCCAGTTATTCATCATGTATTTTTTTTCATAATTAGACAGTTCCGTAGCTACTACTCTCATCACGAGTATAATGAAGAAATACATTACCTTTTAGAAACTGACCAGATTTAATAAGCAATTTCAATGAAAACTACTACATTTATCTTGACTCCAATGGTCAATTGGTATGACCAGCTCATCATTTCAGATTTATGGTATTTATCGCTTCCCTAAATTGAACATAAACTATTAGCTGTAATGCAATAATTTCTAATTTAGTAATATGAGTCTCAACTGAAGTTTAGCAAAATCTATTAAATTAGTTAATAGGTCACAAAGTAATTTTTATATACATAATATACTGTGATGTTTCTAGAAACTTTTGATTATCTAGATCTGAAATGAAGAGGGAATTGAGAAGAAAATAGTCGTATATATTGTGGACGATAGAAGGCCAGACGCTAACCTGACTAACTCAGGGAAGGCCACTGAGCCACGCCAACCAGGCTTCAGTAGTACTATTTGGAATTAGAATTACGTATTTACACTTCAACCTCTTTCATGCCAAAGAAATGAAAACAATTCCTTCCATTCACAGTGCCAATTAGTTTGTTTAAGTTTCTATCTTTCCATCTACCTATCTATCCATCTATCTGTATTTTTTTGGGGGGTCAGGCCTTTCATCCTTGAATACTTGAAAATGAGGGAGGTAGATATTTAAACAGATGGGAATAAAAAAGGATTTATGAAATACTAGAGGCCCCATGCACTACTGGGGGGCATGGCCTGCAGTGATCAGCCCACTGTGGGAGTGCCGCTCATCCTGATCAGCCAAATGGCACCCCCACTGAGGGAGCGCACTGACCACCAGGGGGCAGCTCCTGTGTTGAGTGCCTGGCCCCTGGTGGTCAGTGCACATCATAGTGACTGGTCGACCGGTCGTTCTGCTCATTCTGCTGTCCAGTTGCTGGGCTTTTATTATATAGGATTTTGTTTCCAGTGAAAGAGGCCTGGTGTGGAGGGAAAGGCAGGGCTGGGTTGATGAGCCTCTAGAATTCGGACTCTGGGCTCAGTGCTGGCAACCAGGGCCCTGAGATGACATCAGCTCTCTTTCTCTGTCCCTCTCTCTCCTTTCCTCTGCACTGCCTCATTTTCATCACAGTCACTCATCATCCCATCTTATATTTGACACACTGTGATTTCCTAAATCACATCAGTGGTTGTCTGGTTAAATCTCATTTTCTCTAATCCATGTGACGTTAGTAGCCAAAGCTTGGTTTTGCCACTCTTAGATAAGACCCGTCTTCAGGACGTTTGTCCTTAAATAGTGGGTATGGCTTTCCCACTCACTCTTCTTGCCTGAAGATAAGTGCCTGCCACCTTGGCTATGATCACTTTGGCCATTTCAATAGAAGAATAGCAATAGTTTTTCTCTTCCCCTTTGCTGCATTCAAATAGTTTTCTCTCCCCACAACCCCCAGCTATCCTATATAATAAAAGGCTAATATGCAAATTGACCAAACGGTGGGACGGCCAGTCGCTATGACATGCACTGACCACCAGGGGGCAGACACTCAACGCAGGAGCTGCCCCCTGGTGGCCAGTGCACTCCCACAGGGGGAGCGCTGCTCAGCCAGAAGCCGAGCTCACGCTGATGAGCACAGCAATGGTGGCAGGAGCCTCTCCTGCCTTTGCAGCAGCGCTAAGGATGTCCGACTGACGGGTTAGGCTTGCTTAGGCCCGTCCCCAGCAGTTGGACATCCACCGAGGGCTCCCGGACTGTGAGAGGGTGCAGGCTGGGCTGAGGGACACCCACCCCTCCACCCCCGAGTACATGAGTTTTATGCACCGGGTCTCTAGTATTAACATATAACTGACACACAACACTGCATTCATTTTAGGTATGTAACATAATTTGATATATGTATGTATTGTGAAATAATTACCCAAATAAGTGTAGTTAATATCTATCACCTCACAAACTTTTTGTGTGTGTCAAGAGAACTTTTAAGATTTACGCTTAGTAACTTTAAAAATACTATACAGCCCTGCCGACATGGCTCAGTGGTTGAGCATTGACCTATGAACTGGAAGGTCATGGTTTGATTCCCGGAAAGGACACATGCCCATGTTGTGGGCTCGATCCCCAGGATGCAGTGTGCAGGTGTGTAGGAGGCAGCTGATCAATGATTCTCCCTCATCGTTGTTTCTATTTCTCTCTCCTTCTCCCTTCTGTTTGCAATCTTTCTGTTTGATGTGAAAACAATTGTCTTAAAAAATAAAAAACAAGTAAACCCATGGATTCCCTCATGGACATGGGAAGTCGCGTGCTTCCTCGTGCTCAAGCAGAGCTGACTACACAGCATGAATCTCTAGCTGAGCCCTAGGTCTCCTGCCTTCCCTGTTGTTTGTTCCTTGATAAATATTTCATATGTAAGGGCTACAGAGGTGCCAGACACTCCATTCTTAGAAACGGTAATCCCAGGAAAAAAACAAAACAAAAACACCTCCTTTCTAACAGTTGCATAAAAACAGGCAGAGGTCTGGCTTTATTTGGAGAAACTCCAGGATGTGCTTGTTGTTTCCAAAGAAAAATCTCCATGCGACCGCGTTGATCACCTTTGGGCTGACTGTGGGGAGCAGCGTTTCTCGACAAAAATGCTTCGCTTTCTCAAAAAAGAAAGGTTAACTAATGTATTTTTAATGAGTTTCTTGCTTGAAGTAGTGTCTCTATGATAAGCCAAATAACCATATAGTTAGAAACCTTCTGGAAAGCAGGGAAGCACTCATGGGAGGTATCACATTTGAAGAGATTTAGTAACTATAACAACTGCATACAGTGGGGGGTAACAGGTGGTAAAATAACTGGTTACACCAAAGCATATATAGGAAGACAGAAAAGGATCTCAGGCATCAGAGTTTTCACGTCTATATAACTGTTATTAGAAATAGGTGAAAGATTTTGTATTGCATGTCTCTAGTTTACAGTACTTTACTATTATATAGATGCTCAATAAATCCCTCACTATTAATGAAAGTCATTCACCTGCTGTCAGATAGATATGAATTAAAAAGGATCCAAATAAAACTTAAGCCTGGTTGGCATGGCTCAGTGGTTGAGCATGGACCTATGAACCAGGAGGTCAAGGTTTGAGTCCCAGTCAGGGCACATGCGCAGGTTGTGGGCTTGATCCCAGTAGGGGATGTGCAATTGGCAGCCAATCAATGATTCTCTCGCATCATTGCTGTTTCACTCTCTCTCTCCCCCTTCCTCTCTGAAATCAATATAAAAATATTTAAAAACAAAACAAATAAAACTTAAGATGAAATACAGAGAAACTTGGAATCTACCAAAAAATTCTTAAAATTTATTTTAATCACATTACAAAGTTATTGCACACATGTCATCTAAGTTGACATATATCAAATATATTATCTAGACTTGGTGTAATTTTTCAAAATAAGCTAAATGAGCAACTATGTGGACATTAGGGTAGTCTGCTTCAAATTTAAACTCAACTGAATTCTCAATGTTTCCGTACTCTGTTGATGTAGTGTACTGTAAAAGTCTCTACCATCCATTACACTCTATCCGTAGCGGCCTTAATGCAGCAATTAGAAGTCGATTAGAAATGTCCAGGAACAATAATACTTAAAGATCAATTAGGAGCCCATGCTGCTAGGAAGATTAAATATTTACAAAAATAACAACAGCCTGCAAACTAATGGTTCAAACTTCATTACTTGAATACATTTTTTTGAACTGCTATTTTCTGCCTCACTTCACTGTAATTGCAAAAATGTAATAGTAGCAGTGAACGTTTCAGACTAAAGTACATAAAAGCCACAAAGCTTTTAGGTCATAATCACACTGTTTAGGTATTGTACACACAGAATCACAAGCACTTTGGGGTACAGGTTGATAAAGGCCTGGTTGAAAAGAAAGCTTTGTAATTATATTAAGACTCGTTATATTTAATGCAACTGATGGAAAATAATGATGTTAAGTTTATTTCTTGTTGGGGAGAAACCAAAACTGAAATGTGTTGGACTACACATTAAATGTGATAATTTATGGGGTAACAAACTCACAGTTATGTGAAAATCAAGTCACAAGTTTCCAAGGAGGCTGTTCCCAGGTTTACACCACTTGGAACTGTTGCTGCTATAAAAAAAAGGGTTGATCTATAAAGTTGGTGCATTTATTGCAAAGGGTATTAAAAGGCATTGAGTGATTTTGAAAAGCGGCTTATAGACATTTTAGTTAGCCCTCCAAGGGTGGGTTTTGTCCACATATAGCAGAGCCATTCCATCAATATTCTATGAGTCAGGAAACCAAGATCAGCATGTGCATAGTCAGATGAACAACAGCTTAAGTGTAATGACTTCAAGGATACCAAGATGAATTGCAAATAAATACATGGGAAACAATGGAAGGAAGGAAGGAAGGAAGGAAGGAAGGAAGGAAGGAAGGAAGGAAGGAAGGAAGGAAGGAAGGAAGGAAGGAAGGAAGGAAGGAGGGAGGGAAGGAAGGAAGGAAGGGAGGGAAGGAGGGAGGGAGGAAGGAAAGAGAGGAAAGGAAGAAGGGAGGAAGGGGGAAAGGGAGGGAGGAAGGAAAAAGAGGAAGGGAGGAAGGGGCAAAGGAAGGGAGGGAGGGAGGGAGGGAGGAAAGAGGAGGGAGGGAAACAATAATCCATAAAATACTTTTAGAGTCTATAAAAATTCAAAATTGTGTTTTTTCCCCCTCAAATGGCCTTCCACTGTGTCCTATGAGATGAGAAATGCCAACCAAATGAGATATATTCCACTATGTGAAGATTCATTCATTTTTTAAAATATTTTTTATTGATTTTGAGAGAGAGAGGAAGGGAGAGAGAGAAATGTGGATAAGCCACCTCCCACACATCCCCTACTGGGAATCGAGCCAGCACCCCGGCACGTGCCCTGACCAAGGAATGAACCAAGGACCTTCCGATGCACAGGACAACCGACTCTCAAAGCAACTGAGCCACATGGGCCAGGGCAAGGTTCATTAAATGTAATGTGTTTGCTAACAGGTTTCTCCCATCTATCTAGTCTTCACCTAAAAACATCTAGGACTAGTTCTTTATTCCTTCTTGTCTTTCCCACACACTCACATGCTCAGCAACTCTAGGGACTCTCCCCCTCTGAGGTGTCATCATTACCTTGAACCTCTTCTGGATGTGCACCTCTCAGCCTCTCCACAGCCTCAAGTGCGGGTCCTTGCATTCACGCCAGTGACAACGGCCAGAAACATTCTTGTTAAAATGTAAGTCAGAGGTTGAAAGAATTCAACTTGAGCAGAAAAGACATAACTATGCTAGACACAGTACAGGGGCAGTTTCAACTGAAGAGACATCTGTACTTAAACTGTGAATGAGCCTTTATAAGAGAAGTAGTTTGAAATGCCAAAATAAAAAGGTGTGGCTGCATCTTCAGGTCTCAGATATGCTGAAGGATTTCTTTTTTTCCTTCTCGGGCATCTGGATATTAGACTACACTTGGCGAGGGATGTAAAGATGATGACAAGGCAATAGTTTTAAATCCTGTTATCTCTCTGTTCTTCTCAAGCAGTAATTTGAATTTCTATGGGAAAATTGTGTTCTGTGTCTCGTTATTCTAGTAATCACGGAAGACTGGGTGAGAAAAATGAGAAATCATGATTGAATAATGATTTTTGTGACTCCATGCTGCCTTTTTGGTTTTTACAAAACTGTAAGTTATTACAAAATAAATTCTGGCTGTTGGCTTTTTCCCATACTTTGTATCTAGACTTCCCCAACTCAGTAAACAGCAGCACCCAAAAAATCTACAATTAGCTCTTGATTTATCTCTCTCTCATACCACATATCTAAGCCAATATTTCAAATTATCAACATTATTTATCAACTCTACAGTTAACACCCTACTCTACAGCCACTATTATGGTTCTCTTTTAAACAACAGTATCCCATAAATCTATTTGGAGTTGCTACTTATGCCAGACTTATTTCCTTTATAGCATGTATCAATAGTGAGACCATATCATGTGTTATAAAGTCTTAGACATTTTTCTATATTAGAATAAAAAAACATATTCTATTAATTATTTTTTTGTTTTTTGATCCCACTCTCCCCACCAAAATGAGTAAGAACATTCCTGGGGATTGCTGTATCACTACATTCCAGAATACTGCTGGCACCAAAGAAGGCTGGTACAAATATGGTGAATAATATGTCAATAGATAATTGCACATCAAAACAGCAACGTGAGCCTGGCTGGTGTGGCTCAGTGATTGAGTATTGACCCATACACCAGGAGGTCACAGTTCAATTCCCGGTCAGGGCACATGACCAGTTGTGGGCTCAATCCCCAGTAGGGGGTGTGCAGGAGGCAGTTGATCAATGGTTCTCTCTCATCATTGATGTTTCTCTCTCTCTCTCTCCCCCCCTCTCCTTTCCTCTCTGAAATCAACAAAACTATGTCTAAAACAATAACAATGTAAGATCACCAAATAAGTGATAGAAAGGCTAATCAAAAGGACAGACAACAACAAACGTTGGTAAGCCTGTGGAGCAACAGGAACTGTTATTCCTTGCTGGTGGGAACACATTTTGGTTTATATTTCTCATATCTCTGCTGTACATTCTATCCAATTGCCTCTCCACTATTTTTAAGTCTAGTTTTCAGTTACCTTTTATCTGCTGTTAAATCTACTGTACTTGCAATTTAAGTTATTAGACTGTTTTTACAATTCTTATTTGCTTCCTCTTCATAACATCTGCCACTATTTTCTGTCTTACATTCTTAGATTTATGCATCATAATTATTTTAAACTCTAAGTCTGGAAACACTTAAAAACATATCCCATCACTTAATATTTTAAAATTTTCTTCATTTAAAAATGGATTGTGGTCTAAGATTGGTGCTATTGTACTGATTTATAGACTTCGTTTGTGTAAAAAAGATACAGATAAGTTGAGGCTCTGGTTGTCATCTTTCTTGAGAGAAGATTCATGGTTCCTTGGGTCAGGCAGCTATTCACTGCAGAGTAACAGTCCTTTATCACTCATTCCAATTGGAGACCAATACGGTGTGAAGTTGGGCTCTAGTCTTTCAGGACTAAATTATATGTTATGCTTCACCTTTCATTCCAATGTGGACCTTTCAGAGTCCTAGTCAATAGCTTAGATAATTGGTCAAGTCTTCATTTGAAGTCGGCCCGCAAAGCCCCATGAGGCTGCAGAAATCTCTGCTCCACTTCTCAGCTTATTACACTGCTTTTGCTTTTTGAATTAGTAATCATTTCAAAAGGGAGAGTGATCCAGGTTATTACTGAACTTTCCTCCAACCCAAGATTTAGCTCCCAAAATGTTCGCTGTCTTTTTAGCTTTCCATGAACTTCACATGAAATATTTATAATTTGTCAAGATTTTTAAGAGGAAGAGTTGGTCTAAAATTAGTCAATCATTGCCAGAAACAGAATATCACCAAAGATAAGATCAATAACCTCATTAGATTTTTAGTTTCCTTCCCTATGGTCTTGCTTTCTCAGTTTGTTGAGGTTTCTTAATGACCAGAGGTTATTTGATTTTTAACTGATGAGTTATGGTTAAAATGGGGGAGAGGGAAGATTTTCAGAGCTAAAGGTGTTCAAGTAGGTGTTCAGGGCATATTATTTCTAAAGTGTCTAATAGACTAGAACACCCAATAAAACAAGTACACATTCACAGAATATAAAATAATAATAAAGCTATACTGAAATGGAAGAACATTCTCTGCAGTATTTGAAGAAAAATATCATGGAAAAAAATCAATAATTATAACGTTAGTATTCATTCAAAAGGCAGTGATTCATAATTAATTGATTTCACAATCTCATCTGTATTTCACTGATGTGAACAAATAGAATGTATAGTTTATGATACCTAAGTTATGGATATGCTTTGTTTAACATATGTAACCTTGGTTTAATGTAATTTCTTAGATATCAAATAATGCTGATTTTTATGCTTTATAACTTTTCCCTCAATTTTTGTGGTCAAAATGTAATTCTCATTATTCTCAAATGAGGTTTCCTACATATAACCCAGAGACTGTAAATCTATTATTAAATTTCGGTAAACCTCTTAGTCAGGGTAGGTGATACAAATTTTTTTCCAGATAGAATATATTCCTCATTGCTCCCTATATAGCATATCTATTTCTTAACTATGTTTTTGCCCAAAACACATAAATAAATAAAGCTAACCATTTATAAAAACTAATAACAGTTTAATATAGAATTGTTGTAGACTAAAACCACAATAACAGATTTGGGAACATATGGTTTCTTACTATTATTTTCTGTACATAAAGCAAAAAAATCATTTTAAGGTAAGTATTATAAATTACCTAAATACTCAAAAATTAAAATTTTTTTTTATTTCCTGTATTTTTATTCTGCATACTTATGAAATGGCATTATACATTAGATGCCATCTAAAAGCTTTCTACATTTTGTTATATTTTCCTCAATGTTTTCTTTTATACTGTAACTAGAGGCCTGGTGCATGAAATTCGTGCACAGGTAGGCCTGGCCAGCAATCAGAGCCGATCTGTGGGGCGACTAGTGGGGTGAGCAGGTGGCCACCTGCCTTGGCTGGCCTGGGGCCTGTGAGCTGCTCTATGGAAAGAGAGTGAGATTCATAGATTCTAAGTTATTTTTCTTTTAACATTCAAAACAAAGTCTTATTTCTATTATCTTTATAATAAAAATGTTCTAAACATACAGCTTTTTAAAATAGCTATAAAACTAACACATATCACCAAATTCTGAAATGTTTTGTTATTTTTAATCCTGACTCTAGTTTCCAGGTACTTCCTCAAATTCTAATAGTATAAAGTGAGTACCTTGTACAGTCATTAAGATAATTATTTTATCTTATAAGCACTTATGTACTATTTTTTAAAATATATTTTTATTGACTTCAGAGATGAAGAGAGGAAGCCAGAGATAGAAACATCAATGATGAGAGAAAATCATGGATCGGCTATCTCCTGCACGCCCCACACTGGGGATCGAGCTCGTAACCTGGGCATGTGCCCTGACGGAGAATTGAACTGTGACCTCCACTGAGCCACTCCAGCCAGGCAACACTTATGTACTATTATAGAGCAACTAGTAAGCCGGTGCACGGATTCGTGCACACTGAAAGGAAATTAACTAGAATAAGTATTTTAATGTTGCTATTCGCCCTTTCTCTATAATAGAAGTGTCAGAGATGAAAGAAAATTAGTAAAATGTATATGAAAATAATATATAAATTGATTAATAAACTATAACAACATAATATAATAACAAATTCATGATATAAAAACAAAACCATGATATAAAAACAACATTGATAAAAACAATTGATTAATCTTATTCTAATATCTCCCTGTATACCACATTAGAGTAAAAACACTTTCAGAGTGCTTGACTAATTTCCCTTGTGATGAAGTATTTACAACTTTAACTGTAATGTCACACGCTCTTCAAACTCAAGAGAAAGCAATATATAACTGATCATGTCCGAAAACGGGTTCAGATAGGAATATTCCTACTCTGTCTAGAGTTTGTCCTTGTGATTTATTAATAGTCATCGCAAATGCTGGCATCATGGGAAACTGTCTTCGAATTAATCGAAATGGCAGGCCAGTGTCAGACAGGGACAAACATTTATTTTTAAATTGCCAGAGTGTGTCTTATGTACCAGCTGGTCGGTCGGTCAGATGGACAGACGGACAGACGGTCGGTCACTTACCTTTTATATAGATAGATAGATATGCTTCTAAATATAGATGAGTTTGCCTGTATTATATGTTTATTAGATATATATACAAAAAGTGTCTTCTGAAAGGAATAAGTAAAAAATGTCCAGTTAACAGTGAGAGGTAAATAAAATGTATTCATAAAGGTAAGTTGTCTAAACAGGGGAACAAAATGGATTTGTCCAGTGCAGCCTCCTTGCTGTGCTCCCAAACTTACCAGTAGTGCACACCTGAATACTGTTGATGCGATTAAGACACTAGGTGGAAGCACAGAGAGAACCAGAAAGTGATGTGAAATAATAGATGCCATTATCTACATTACATCCAGCATCACTCTGGCCTCTTCTGTGCCTCTGCATTCTATTGACTTGAGTCGGTTTTGAATTAACTACAAAATATTTCTCTAGTTCTAGCCATATATCCTGATGAAATAATATCTTAACTCCAGGGGCATGGAAATCAGTCAATCTCCTGGCAATTTCATAATCAGAGGACCAGAAATTTCTCCAAATAGTGGTTCTATTTTCCATACTCGAAATCTTGGATGAGCTCTCTACAATCCCGTTTCTAGCACATTCAACCAAAATAGATTATTTTGGAACTAAAATTTTTTCACACTATATAAATCGGATTTCAATTTACACTCACTCTAAGCCCATCTATAACTTTTAGATCACTGCTTTTTGGGAGTGTTGAAGTAGAAAATCACATAATTTAAAGGGAAATGTTTTAAGATGACTTTAATTTTAAAACTCCAAGTCATATATCTTAACAGTAGATACTGGACAGGAAGCTTATTTCTGGTCTCTGCAAGATACGTTTTCCCCATCTTCTCTTATGTCGGGGCATTCATCCACTTAACTGGCCAATCAACGTAACAGGCAGTGAAATTCCTGGCTCCAAGGTATTGGCAACCGCTGACAGAGAATGGTTGATGGGGTGATGGATTCTGAAACTGTGTACTGAGCTAGAAGAAAACAAATCTGTAAAATATATAAATCCTTTGTCAGGCTTTCCCAGTTCAAAGCCACTTGAAGCTTTTCTACATCTTTTCTAATGTTTAAGTACCTGTGTGATGACATATTGAGGTTGGATTTCTCGGAGACGCGGTGCTGTGTAGCAGATTGGAAAGCACCTGAATCGATTGTGTCACTGCACAGCAGCTATGCGACAATGGATGGATTGTAGGGACCACAGTCCATTAACTCTAGATGCGTATGTGTGGTCAAAAGGTAATTCTGATTATTCTCAAATGTGCATTTGATATTTAGTGAAATAGCACCATTTTATTTGCCCCATATCCGTGGCCCATACAAGGGCGTTCAGAGAGGAAAGCAATGTGATGCAGATGCAATGGATGGAGATGTAATTTGAAAATATAGGAAGCCAAGGAGCACAGGCAGCCAGAAAAAACAAACAAACAAAAACAAGTCAATGGATGCTCCCCTCAGAGCCTTCAGAAGGACCATAAGAAAATCGCCAGGCCTGCGTGGCTCACTGGTTAAATATCGACCTATGAACCAAGAGGTCATGGTTAGATTCCAGGTCAGGGCACATGCCCAGGTTTGCAGCCTCAATCCCCTGTGTGGGGCGTGCAGGAGGCAGCCAATCAGTGATTCTCTCTCATCATTGATGTTTCTATTTCTCTCTCCCTCTCCCGTCTCTGAAATCAATAAAAATATATTTTTTTAAAAAGAAAATACATTGGTGTTGTTTTAAGCCCTTCAATTTGTGGCAGTTTGTTACAGAGACTCTGGGAAACCATCATACACACTGATTCACAGTCTCTGTGTGTCTCCCATCCCAGCTTCCAAACTAACACTGTCCTCACCTTGAGGAAGAATAATCATTCTAAATTGAGTGCAGAGCACAAAGTGATATCTTCAGATAGTCTAATCGGGAAATTTCCCACTTAAAGTGAATTCAACTTTATTTATTTATTTTTTTACCAAAAGGAATTAGGAAACGCTTTGCATTTGCAAGTGTTGTCCTAGATTCCTAGAGCGGAACGTAATGATCAAATTCAGTCTCCTTTAAAGATTCTTCATTCACATTTGTCTTAAATTGGGTGTTCAGCCAGCACTCTTGTTAAATTAAGTCTTACTTAATCATTCTTCTGTATTAACCTCAGTTCATTTTTAAAATTTTGGAGGGGAGAGTGGTTTCAACCCTCAACCTGTTTTTTTTTTTTCTTATAATAAGCATGATCAAATATGTTGGAATCTCTTTTAAATAAAGCTAAGCAAAATGCATTAAGACTTTTTATTTAGCCCCTGTGACAGTCTTGTTGACTATAAAGAAGTCCTTTTAGTCATCCCTTGAATGATATGCAGTTTGCCTACTTCACTTCAGAAATCAAGCACAAAAATAAATACATCTGGTAGCCTCCTACTCTGTTGCTAAGAGACAACAAATGATGTGCTTTTAGAATTGACGAACAAAGAGGGTTATTATGTGCAATGCATGTTCTAGAAAGAAGAGAAAGGAAAAACAACTGGATTTTTATCAAATACAAGGAGTGCAAACATAATAGCATCCATGAGTATGAGATGTTACAACACGAACGCACATATGAGGAGCAGTAGGGGAGGGAGAGTAAAGACAAACAGGATGACAAGCAAAACTGAGGACATGGAGAGGCTTTGCCTAAATGACAGAAAGCCTACTCACTTGAGTAAATTTCCAGCACAATAAAAGTCTCTGCAAATAGCAGGATAAAATATATTCAACCCACCAGTTCCAAAGAAGTAAATAAGCAATTTGGCAACTTGAGGAAAGATGCATAAGTTGGCTGCTCATATTTATGTAAAAATTAAGCTAGTCATTGTAAGGATTATAAAAATGCAAGGTTTAATGAGTGTACTAATATAGGAAGGAATGCAGGCTTGTTCAAGACTCTGTCTCATAAGTTCTTTGTATTTTATATACTTTCCGAAGAAAGTCCATGCAAAAACGTAAAGAGCATTAACTCTCATGCCATCTGATCTCATTGAAGGCTAAACTGTGTACCTATGTACTTAACTACATACTAAATACCAAACTTTGTAGGGGAAGCCAGAGATGTAAATATAGGAAGAGCCAATACATTGTATAGGACATGGAAGATAGAATGAGAATATCTAAAACTGGCTAATCATAGTTTTTGGCATGCCAAAATTATACGCAAAAATATAAAGACTGATATACACACAATTCAGTTTTAGCAAAACAAATCTGAAAGGAACATAGACCGTAAAGGTAGGTGGTGCGTAGGGGGTGACATGGCCAGGCTTCAGAACAGGTGGTAAAAGAAACTAGACAGTAGTTAATGTGAGAGCGGTGGGAATATCCTTGTAAATCAGGCCCTTTATGTACTAACATATCTTGCAATTTAATAAGGCTAAGCTAAAAAGAAAGTGCAATCAAAGGCTACTAAATCGAGCTAATGATACAGAAGATGCAAATAAAAGGCTAATATAAGGCATTGGAGTCTTTTAAGAGTTGAAATGAAGGGCTGTCAGGACATGCTTGAATTCTGCTTTGCCCTCAATTTTGGGAAACTAAGAAGAATGGAAACTGCTCTATGTTTGGAAAAAGTTCAATTAAATGAATGCCTGGGTGCCTTCTGGGGAATGTCAGCCATTCACTGAATGGTGCTTGGACACCGTTTCAAAGGGGCCCAAAGGTGTTATAAAAAGTGGTAGTTAGGTTTATCAAACTGATTTGTATAGACTTTCGCCTGAAGCGATGGCTTATTCGTTTCAATGAACTCCGTGATAACAGGCTTAAGCCTTACTTATTTTCCATGGAATAGTCTCTTGACCATAATACAGTCTGGCAAGAATGGAGAGAGGCAAACTCTTTTGTTTCTATCCATTCGAAGTATAGACGAGCTGTTTGAGCTGGCAATACATTGATAGCACACTAATAGTGCTTCCACTTGGCACACTTCCTGGACATAGGCACCCAACACAAGGAAAGAGTGTCCTCTCCTTGGCACGGGGGTGGCGGGGGGGGGGGGGCGGGCACAGTTAGTACAACCTGGATGACTGCAGTACCTTACATGACTGCTTCAGGCTTCTTACCACACACTAAATATTAGCACTGTTCCTTCAGTACATATTTTTTGTTCTCTAGGGTTTTTTAGTGCTATTTTGGGGCCAGTATTGGGTGTTATTTTGTTCTGCAGGCTTGGTCACCACTAGCAGAGAACTTTGGACAAGAAAATCAGATGATGGGGCTCTCTCATTAATCCCCTCCAATCCTATCTAGTAACCTGCTTTGGCACTCACCTTCCTTTCCTCCCATTAGCATTCAATGTTTTCCTTCTTCCTACCTACCCATTACCTGCATATAATCTGGTTCCTACAGATGCCTGTTTTATTATTAAAATGCATAAAATTTATATCAAAGTCAACCAATTTAAAAATGAGAGGAGAAAAATGTATCTCTATATATAAAAGCCAAGTGACCAGAACGACCAGTTGCTATGGCGCACACTTTGATGACCAACCAGCCCAATCGGGCCCCTGATTGCCCCCCCGCCAATCTCTTGTGGCCCCTCCCCCCTGCCGGCTCCATCCCCAATCACATCCCCCCTGATTGAGTGATTGAGGGCAGGGCCGGACAGCCAACCTGCCCCATCTCCTCCCTGCTGCCAGCCTGGCCCCAATGGACCTCATCCGTGCACAAATTCGTGCATCGGGCCTCTAGTAGGAACAGAAGTCCCTATGTCTTTAGAATCAAAAGCTACTTCATCCAAAAATAAACACATGAAAATAAATGTTTAAAAATCTTTAAAATGTACATTTAAAAAGCCTTAGTGTTTATTTCCTTATGGGACTAGTTAGTGATTCTAAAAGAAACTTCCATGGCATTGACCTATTTAAGAGAGGACAAATTCTACTAACAGGGATGCATTAGGTATCTACTAAATTTGGGCTTTATAAATTGTTTCTCAGGCTCTGCCTCAGAAACAGCTCCCCCTGCCCCCAAATAAGGCCAGAATTTCTCAGCAAAAATTATAGTGAGCAATTACCAGTGGAAGACTTTTCTATATGTTTCTATGCCTCTTTTTAAACCCTTTAACTGTGACTCAATAATATGATAAATTACATGAGAGGAGACTATAGAGCAACTGAAAATGAAATTGATTGATATTCTACTTGATTAAAAATATGAATAACGTTTTTACATAACCTTTTATAAACAAAGGTTGACTTCTATTTAAAGGTGGAGGGGATCGGATCGCTCACATTTATTAATGTGTTCCTTTTCAACCCCATTTTACACCTATATGCCATGTTGATAAAACACTAAGGATAATACACAAACAGAAAGAGAAGGTGAGGCACCCTCTAGCTTGACCAAATGAGTTGTTGTATAGGAGTAATTTCATCAATTTCAACTAATACTGATGTCTACATCATTTCTGCCTCTAAAGCCAGGAAAGTCAGCTTGTGTAGCTATTAGCATATTATGCCTTTGCCACATCAGAATAAATGCATCCCATTATTACAAATTAATTGGAAGAAAATAGCACTGCCATGGGTTGAAACTTTTGAAACAGTGATTGGAGGACTAAAACACCGGGTGGATAAAAGCATCACATTTGTAATTGGAATCTTTCTATGAGGGAATGTCAGAGAAAAAATTAGGCAATTACCAAGCAACAATGAGAAATGCAGGAATGCTCCTTTCAGTGATGCCCACACCTGCTTGAGCACATCCCGGAGAATAAACGGTCTCAATTAGAAACTTGGCACCAGGAATAATGTTTGTGATTTACAATTAATGTGACTTACATGAGCTGATTTCTCAGCTTTATGGCCAGTAACCTACAGGTGAGCAGAATATTCTATATTTAAGATGTGGTTCATAATTTAGAACTGATTAACACTGAATATGCAAGTTACATTACTTAGTGTGTTTACTTGAAATCTGGAAGTATTCTTCAGGAAATAAGAAAATGCGTAAGAAGATAAGGCATGCATCTGATGAGTATATTTAAAATAATTTCTAATTTGCTTTCATTTCCTCATGCTACTCTCATAAATGATTTGAATATTACCAATGTAAAAGAATAATTTGAGAATAATTTTTATATAAATGTAGCCCCTTATTTTCTGGAGTTGACAATGATTAAAATTATGCCAAATCTTAATGATGACCTCAGATTTCTTCATTTAAGCTACCTTTTCTTCAGTGAGACAAATTGGGACATAAAATATATTTGTAAATAGAATAGTTATTTCAGAATAAGACTCAAATTTCAAAAGTTAAATGTTATACACTATTTTTCCTGCAACAATTATACTGCAAATATTTTTATTGTATACAATCAACAATCACATTATAAGGGGTGGATATTATTTACTTACTTCTCTGTTAGCTGTCTTCATGAATGAAAGGAGAGCTCAGACCCAATTAATTGTTTAGTAGATAACACTATCTGAATAAATAAGAATTTACGTTTTAAATACACACATCTTTTTAAAATATTGAATATATATATAAATATATGTGGATCAAAAATATATTTTCAATATACTAGTACAGTGTTCGGCAAACCAGGGCATCCAGCCACATGCGGCTCGCAAGCCGCGGTTTGCCGCTCTGTTGACTAATGAGTTTGCCTACCACTGGACTAGACTAAATGTTACCGTGTCGTTGGAAGCAGTGAGGATTAGGCAATTGTGGCATATTGTGTGCAAAGAGGTAAAGGGTAGTATATGACAGTGGTCGGCAAACTCATTAGTCAACAGAGCGGCAAACTGCGGCTTGCGAGCCGCGGTTTGCTGACCACTGTACCAGTATATTCCAATTCTATTCTGTCCATTTTTATTTTAGTGATGGAAACCAACACTTAGAGTCTTACATGGCCAACCAGCAAACCTTGAATCTCTATCAGGGGTCCTCAAACTACAGCCCGCGGGCCACATGTGGCCCGCCGAGGACATTTATCCGGCCCGCCGGGTGCCGCTGCCTGTCCTGCTTAGCAGCCAACTCATCCCGGACCCACAGTGCGCATAGGAATTTGTTCATAGTTGTTGTTTTTTTTTAACTATAGTCCGGCCCTCCAACGGTCTGAGGGACAGTGAACTGGCCCCGTTTAAAAAGTTTGAGGACCCCTCCAAGTATCTGTGTTCCGCCAAATAAATTGTGAACAGGAGAGTTATGTGCAGCTTCTCAGTGATATCTTCCAAATAAAGTTATACACCTTTCCCTGCCTCTTCCCCCGAGTCCTGCCCCTAGAGCCTGATGTGATGGTAGTAAGCCCTTTAGACAAGATGGACAAAATCCATCCCCTGCCAGATGGTAGGGCAAAACAGAGAAACGTGATCTTGTTTCTGCATGACTGCATGAAGCAGAGCTGCCAAGTCCTGCCAAGAAGCACTCCTCCTCCCAATGTCCTATAAATTTCCTCCTCCAGCTCTAGCCGGTTTGGCTCAGTAGATAGAACAATGGACTAGGACTGAGGGGTCAAGGGCACAAACCCAGGTTGCGAGCTGGATCCCCAGTGGGGGGCATGCAGGAGACAGCCAATCTATGATTCTCTATCATCATTGATGTTTCTCTCTTTCTCCCTTCCTCTCTGAAAACACACACACACACACACACACACACACACACACACACACACACACACACGTAAAATTTCCTCCTCGCAATCCTCGCTTCCCACCTCTACTGGGCCCCCTCTTCCCCGCCGCCTTTTCTCCAGGTAGTGCACCGCCAGCACCTAAGAAAACTGCAGTAGAGCAATGCTTAGTTAACAGGGAACAAGTGGAGAACAAACTGAGAGAGCAAAATCAGATTTCTCTTATGTGAGCAGGAGAGAAAAACATACATAATTCACAGGAAGATGAGCCTTCTATGATAATTATTTGGAGCAAAACCATTAGTTTAAAAGATAGCTGTGCCCTAACTGGTTTGGCTCAGTGGATAGAGCGTCAGCCTGCAGACTGAAGGGTCATGGGTTCCATTCTGGTCAAGGGCATATACCTTGACTGCAGGCACATCCTTAGTGGGGGGTGTGCAGGAGGCAGCTGATTGATGTGTCCCTTTCATCGATGTTTCTGACTCTCTAACCCTCTCCCTTCCTCTCTGTAAAAAAAATTTAAAAAGGTAACTATACATTTAAAAAGAAGGGAGTAACCATGAGTTTTTTGTTTATTTATTATGTGAAGGTTTGGAGTAAGAGATATAGTAAAAATCATGTAAGGGGAAAACAAACTCTTAAATTCATATTTACTCTGTGATTGTTGCATATATTTGAAGTTGCAATGGAAAGGTTAATTATGAATGGAACTTCAACTTGCTTTATATTTCCCTATGAGAAGCTTCAAGAGTCTTAACTAATTCATATTGGTGATGATATAAAAATCCTAGAAGGGCTACAATTCTCTGCTGATTATACCTATACAGTAATTGATAACTTTTAAGACTAAAATAAAATATGTTAAAGTACAAACGGATGAATTACCATATGCCCTACCTTTTGCTACACTTAAGTTACTAAAATTAGGCTTCCTTTTCCCATAGAGTAATTTTAACCCTCAGTTCTCCATTGAAGTGTGTACTTGATGTATGGAGCCTTTTTATTGAAAACTTATTCATTCACATTTTAGAAGTAATTGTGATTGGCTCCAGTTTGGCTTCACTGAAATCCTGCTTCCATGGTACAGTAACAGGAGTGAGACTTCAATTTTCTCTTTTGAATTAAGGAATAATTGAGGACAGTTTTGAAAAGGAGTCAAGTGCTTGTTTTCTCAGAATAATCCTGCAATTTTGTTTTGAGAATAGCATTATGGTTGATGTGTTTAACGCTGATGAGCAAATCACATTTACGCCAGAAGAGTAAGAAGGGTTTACAGATAAAAGAACTACAGTGGGTAAAAGCGATAGAGCTAATTAATGTGGATCCATTCCAATGGAAAATTGTGGTGTTGGCAGTTTGAAAGGAAAGATACGGCTTAGAACGCAAAACCTCAAATGACAGAGATGAAGCAAAGTACTAAAATAAACCACAGGCATATAGATAGGGATATGTTGAGCTGCATAGCCAATTAAAATTATTTGTAGATTTTTATAATAAGTGATATTAGGCTCCATCTTATGAGCAAGAGATAGGTCTAGGATATTACTTCATTATTGCCAAAATTGTATTTTTATTTAAAATATTATAATACAAAAATGCCAAGTACAATTTCCTCATTGTTAGCCAATCATGTGTATAATATATAAGTATTTCTAAACTCCATTAAACAACCAGTAGAAAAGACTATTAAAGATGTGTTCCTACATTCTTATGCTGGAAATAAAGCTGTTCATATTTCAGAAGCAAAGAACAGAGACAGAGACAAGAGAAAGAGAGAGAACAAGAGTGCTATATATATTCAAGCATTGTTGTTTATTTTTCTTGGTGAGGCTGGGTATGCTACTTCATTAAAAAGACTGGAGTGGAATTACGCATGAGGAGCAAGAAAACTGGGACATGGATTTGTTAAAGACTCTTTGAATTCTTTACTTTTCAGGTGACTTACAATCCATCAAAGAAAGAAAAGTAATTCAAACAAAATGTAATGTCCCAATGATGATAAAAGCTGGCCAGATGCCCTAACTGGCTTGGCTCAGTGGACAGAGCATAAGCCTGTGGACTGAAGAGTCCTGGGTTCGAGTCCAGTCAAAGGCACATGCCCGGGTTTTGGGCTCAATCCCCAGTAGGGGGCATGCAGGAGGCAGCCGATCAATGATTGTCTCTCATTACTGAGGTTTCTGACTCTCTCTCCCTCTACCCTCCTCTCTGAGATCAATAAAATATATATTTTTAAAAGGTGGCCAGAGTTTGACTTCTCTATCATTATCAGATTAATAATACTTAGCAGCTTTTATCACGTATTCATAGATCCTGTAAAATAACATAATCAAATTCTTGTATTTCCTCTCCCCAATCTTATATGCTATCCCATTTATCAAACCTCAAAGGGGAAGGACTCTTAGAGTAAATAAGCAAAGGGGACAGAAATGGCTGAACTTGACAAAAAACTGGTTGAGCATTTATTTGAATTAAACATTTAAATGTGGCTAATTAGCTCATTAACCTTTGCATTAAAAATTCTATTTCACACTGTGTACTACACTGCAGTTCAGCTGTGGTTCAGGTGTTACTTAATTAAATCTAAGGCCAAGATAGTTGCTCAAAAATTCTCTATTAATTCATGTATTAGGAGACCATAAACATTCCTAACAATGCCCTGATATGCTTTGCTATTATTTTATTATTAAAGAGGTTTCACTCTCAACAACATACTTCTTTAATAATTGGACCAAAACCACAAATCTTTTTCTACTAAATAAGAGGCATTACTATGAACATGATTGGGACTACAGATTTTTATCCCACTTCTAGCTGGGAAGTCATGTTAGAACTCAAAAGAATATTCAAAGAAAAAAATGGTATGTGAAGGATAGCAAACCAATTTTAAAAATCAAATAAATTAGAACAAATAATAATATAAACGAAATCAATAAGCAGGCCTTCATGCATGGTGAGGAAATAAAAATGAAGTTGATTATTCTCATTTTTAAAGACATTCCAGGAAAATTCAGTTAAGAAAAAATATTCATAAGTTTTTGTTTGTCTGGTCTGTTTATACAGCCCTCACCTAGTCAGCTCTGCCTGGAGAATGAAGGCAATAAATGGCCAGCTAAATCTGGGGAACAAAAAATGAAATGAATGAAAAAACTGGTGGGGTAAAATACATGAAGAAGCCGGGGGGCGGGGGGAGAGGGGGCAGAAACACCATAAAAGGCATAAACTCAGAAAATAGTGTTGGCGTGAAGAAGAGGCTGGAGGAGATCCTCCATCCAGTCGGTGGGAGCTGCGTGCGATCCAGGATCCCAGACTCTTGGCTACATTCACCAGAAACGTGGCCTCTTCGACCTGGGGTGGGAGAGGGTGAGAAAAGCTCATGTCCTGCTCCTCCCAGGGAGACAGAGCAAATCTTGAGGAAGAACTGATGGCAGAGAGGTCCCCCCCGTTTTGGCTACATCCACCTGGAGCAGACAGAGCTCCTGTGTGTTGCAGAGCTGGGGCAAGTGGCCACAGAACCGGCTGTTCCTAAAGAGTTTTCATTGATTAACTTGAAGAAATGTGTCTTCGTGGGTTTTATGCCCTTAGGACCACTTCCGGAGACTTTAGGTGGTATCTGTATTAGTCTGCTCCAGCCTCCCCTCTTTTGTGGGGAGTGTATCCCTGGAGTTTGTCAGGCTACTGTCTGGGAGGTGGAGCCCTGCCATTCTGGAAGTCACACTAAATAAACGTTTATTAAAATTGAAGATATGGAAGATACATTATTATAACAAAAAGGAGGATCTTCAACGTCAGTATCTTAAAGTTATAGAAGACGACAGCAATGAAAAGTCTATTTTCAGCATCTGCTCAAGTATATATTTTGTTCCATATCTCTTTTGTTAAAACTTATGTGTATTTTATTGATTTCAGAGAGGAAGGGAGAGAGAGAAAGAGATAGAAACACAATGATGAGAGAAAACCATTGATCAGCTTCCTCCTGCACACCCACACTGGGGATCGAGCCCACAACCCAGGCATGTGCCCTGACCGGTAATCGAACCGTGACCTCCTGGTTCATAGGTTGGCACTCAACCAATGAGCAACACTTACCAGGCACACATCTTTTTATAGTGAAAATAATCTAGATATGTGTAGGTAATTCAACAGCATTTGCTTTTTAAGTCTACTGAATAAATAAACGTATACTCTCTGACCTTGATCAAGGTACGAATTTCTAGCAAGACTGAACTATCTCAGGATCTTTTTACAAAAACATGCTGGTGTTCCAACTGGATCTTCATTTGTATAATAGAAAACTTTAGCTGTCTCCACCATTACTTCTGACACATAATTGTGTAACTTTTCATTATTCCCATTTGCCAATTTTGTATTAAAAACAATTGAACTGGATTATTTGTCCATTGCTACCAGTGGAGAAAACACACACCACTATATTACAATGCACCTCAGAAACCCTGTTAGTTGTGGACGGTGAATTATTATTTGTATTGGTAGACATATATTCTACAACTGAAGCATGGAAACTCTCAGGGGTTGTTACACAGTGTTTATTTAAGAACCAGCTTTTCTATATGTGCATTTTTGCTCAGGTTCTGGAATTTACTTCAAAATAATTCCAATTACATCCAGTCTTTTGTTCCTAAATCATACCCATGATCACCTCTGCGCATCCATTTGTTGCAATATATTGACTCAGTCTGTCTGCTGATATGTGATTGAGTTCATTCTTTCTCAGCTGGATACCATAATGGCTGAAAGAGAGTATTTACAGTTCATTTAGTTCTGTGCTATCACTGTTCTGTGATTGGCAGGTCCATGGCCACATATACAAAAGTAAATCAGAATTCTGCCCGAAGAACCTGAGAGAGAAAACGCTTGGTGTTTGACCTACTTTTTCCCTGTAAGTTTTGGTGATTTTCATTGTTGAAATTAAATTTGAATTTAAACACATGAAATAATTAAAATATAAAATATAAAGGTTGACTATTTAGAAAATATTCACTTTTCACATAAAAAATATATGATTACACAGTTAATAATAAAAAAAAAAAACTAGGTAGAAACCAGAATAGAGTTTTCAATTTACACATACGAATTATAAGTTAAATAGTAATCAGATCAAGGAAAAACTGTATTTAAATATGGATTCTGAATCATTCTGGCTACCATGGTAAGTCTTCTAAGTCTAATGGTATTTAATTTATGCACATGCTTTAGCTCAGAGAATAAAATCAAAGCTGTGATAATTATGTCTTTGTAACCACCAGCTCTATATTCCCAGTACCCAGTGTGTCACTAGGGTAGCCATCAGAACACCCATTCTTGAAACCTAAATTTTATTTTCAAACACATGACCTACAAGAAGGAAAACATTCGCTACCACAAAGAATATGTTTTAAACAGTTGATGGCTTAAGAGAAAAATAATTGACTGGCTTTTTGATCAATGGAAGAAGATAAGCCATTGTATGACAAGAGAAGCTACGGATTTCTGTAGATGCAGAAGGCCTATAAAATTGGTCTCATGCTTTCTCAGCTTTTAAAAGTCTTTCTAGGGAAGAAATAAATTGAGTTCAGATCATTCCTGTCAGAATTTTGTTGCAGAAAGTGACTGAGCGCCCTGTTGCCAGCCCTGCCAGCGACTAACGCTTGTTACAGCAGCAAGTGTGCCCCATTCTGTCACGGAAGCCTTGTCATTGGGTTGTGATGGATGACCCAGAATTTTCAAATTGTGCTTGGTTCTCTGTTAGTTCTTCCCTCGCTGAGAGTACGTTCCTATTAATCCCAGATCAGCACATCCGGAGACTTTGGAGCAGATACTGTTTTGTTCCACTTAACAATGGCAGTTTTCCTCTTCTCTAGTGCTAATACTTGTAAACACAATGATAACATGCAGGAAACATTCTGTAGAGTTGATTGCAGCATGCGTGGGCGTATTATGAAGCCCTGCTGATACTGTAGAGCCCTAGTTCTTAGACTGGTGAAGTGGCCAATATGTTTTTGGTACAGACTCTCTGTTCCAGTTCTAAACTAGACCTTGACTGTCCAGAATCAAGAGTTTATGTTGAACACAAGCGTAAAAAATTACAGGAGAGAAACAGACTATGATTTCATATTTGTATATTTCCTTATTATGACTTTGTGATAAAACATTCTGTAGTATAAAAAAGGGAAATTTATGATCAATGATGCTTGATGTACACTGATTTTCTAAATATGTCCATTACAATCAAGTACCAGGAGTCAATTATGGGATCCTTTTTTGAATCCTAATTGCTTTATTATACATGGACAATCTACAATAATGCAATAGATGCATTTTGGGGATAAAATAGCATGAGGAAAATCTGCACATGAGAAATATGGAAACCTACTGGGAAACAGGTTTGAGGCAGACCAACAAAATCCTAAGAAACTGCAATGAGCATATTCATTCATGCTTTTAAAAATAATAAAAGCATCGTCACTAAAATAACGTTGAAATCCTAATACATAAAAAATATATTAGACTCAAAAAGGGCTTTGTCATTTGAATAAATGTGGAAGTACACTTTTTTTTTTAAATAAATCTTTATTGTTCAGATTATTACAGGTGTTCCTCTATTTTTTCCTCCATAGCTCCCCTCCACCTGATTCCCCACCCCACCCCATGCCCTTACCCCCGTCACTGTCTTCATCCATAGGAGTAAGATTTTTGTCCAAGCTCTTCCCGCACCCCTCACACCTGCTTCCCCTGAGAATCGTCAGTTCACTCCCTTTCTATGTCCCTGATTCTATTATATTCACCAGTCCATTCTGTTCTTCAGATTTTTTATTCACTTGATTTTTAGATTCACTTGTTGGTAGGTATGTATTTGATGTCATTTTGTTGTTCATCATTTTTATCTTTACCTTTTTCTTCTTCTTCCTCTCCTTAAAGAATACCCTTCAGCATTTCATGTAATCCTGGTTTGGTGGTGATGAACTCCTTTAGCTTTTTCTTGTCTGTGAAGCTCTTTATCTGACCTTCAACTCTGAATGATAGCTTTGCTGGGTAGAGTAATCTTGGTTGTAGGTTCTTGCTGTTCATCACTTTGAATATTTCTTGCCACTCCCTTCTGGCCTGCATAGTTTCTGTTGAGAAATCAGCTGACAGTCGTATGGGTACTCCCTTGTAGGTAATTAACTGTTTTTCTCTTGCTGCTTTTAATATTCTCTCTTTGTCTTTTGCCCTTGGCATTTTAATTATGATGTGTCTTGGTGTGGTCCTCTTTGGATTCCTCTTGTATGGGGTTCTGTGCGCTTCCTGGACTTGTAAGTCTATTTCTTTCACCAGGCAGGGAAAGTTTTCTGTCATTATTTCTTCTAATAGGTTTTCAATATTTTGCTCTCTTCCTTCTTCTGGCACCCCAAAAATTCGGATGTTGGTTCGCTTAAAGTTGTCCCAGAGGCTCCTTACACTATCTTCATATTTTTGGATTCTTTTTTCTTTTTGTTTTTCTGGTTGGATGTTTTTTGTTTCCACATATTTCAGATCTTTGGTTTGATTCTTGGGGTACGTTGATCTACAGTTGAGTTTCTGTATATTCTTTATTTCAGACAGTGTATGCTTCATTTCTGACTGATCCTTTTCCATTTTTTTGGCATTCTCATTAAGCTCCTTGAAGGTCTCATCAAGTTTCTCAGCAGTTTTAAGAAGATTCTTGAGTAACCTTATAAATGTGGTTCTGAACTCTATGTCATCCAGTAGTTTGCTTTCCTCCGTTTCTTTCATTCGTGACATGTTTGTCTCCTCATTTTGGCTGCTTCCCTGTGTTGATGGAGTAGCTTTGTGTGGTAGGTGACCTATAGGGGGCAGTAGCTCAGCCTCCCCAATCACCTGATGTGGACACTCTTGGTACACCCCTTTGTGGGCTGAGTGCAAAGACTTGGTGCAGTTAAAGCCTTAATTGCTGTTGGTATACTGGGAGGAATTGACCTCCAGGCCAATTAGCTGTGAGCACTCACTGTGTCTATAATGGAAGAACTGCTGCGCTGAAGACACACTTAGGGGCAGGACTTGTTTCAGTGGGGCTTTGGTGCTCACTGAGTCTGCCTTTGAATGTGTCACTTATGGATGTGAGGAGTTGAAATCTGGTGTCTCACTCTGACCACTAGGTACACTGGCTTCTGTATCTCCAATGGGGTGCAGGTCAGCTATTGTCTGAGGCCATCCAGCAGGAGCTACAGTGAGAGCTACAGTTTTCTCCTCTTTGCTTGGGGTTTGGAGGTTTTGGAGCTGTCTGACCCAGGCTGCAAGTTTGCTAGGTTAAGCTGCGATAGGGCGGGGCTTTCTTCTGCTAACGCTGCTGCTTGGAGCTTGGGTGGGTTTGTAGGTTGTGCAGGGCGGGGTCTCAGGGTGTCACTAGGCTAGGGCGTGGCAAACAGCAATGGCTGCTAGTTAGCTGGCTCTGTGTCCCCAAGGGCGTCCCGGAGTCCTGTGCCCCAGTGCCGTAAACAATTATTCCTGCGCGCAGCTCTGCAAGTAAGCCCCCCTCACTGGCAGACAGTCCAGCTTCTCCCCGTAGGAGTTTGGGTCCCCCGCGTCTCCCCAGAAACTGGATTTCAGAGTAGTTGGGGGCTTGTCTCCCTTTGGGTTGAAAAAAGCAACGCCCGCCGCCAGCCCGTATCACGCGCCTCTGTACCTCAGCTTTTCAGCGCTCGTGCACGTCTCGATGCTCTTTTCTCTTTCCTTCTAGTTGTAGAACTTCCACTCAGCCAGCTTTCCCGTGGTTCTGGGTGATAGACGTTTTGTCTTTTAGTTGAATTTTTGAAATTGTTGCGCGAGGCAGCAGTTTAGGTGTTTACCTACGCCGCCATCTTGGATTCTCTCTGGAAGTACACTTTTTAATTTGGTTTCTTTAAAAGGTGTTTAAGGAAGGGGGTGGGGCTACCGAGTTTTAAAAAGAAGGATAAAAGCCAGCGATTTGGCTCAGTGGATAGAGCATCGGCCTACGGACTAAAGGGTCCCAGGTTCAATTCCGGTCAGGCAGGGCACATGCCCAAGTTGGGGGCAATCCCCAGTAGGGGGCATGCAGGAGGCAGCTGATCAGTGATGATTCTCTCTCATCACTGATCTTTCTATCTCACTCTCCCTCTCCCTTCCTCTCTGAAATCAGTAAGAATATATTTTAAAAATAAAATAAAAACAAGGATAAAATGTGCGAACATCAGGGAGAACAGTGCCACCAATATTACCTGCATAGCACGCATAGCCAAACTAAGAGAAAAGGGAGACCATGAGGCTGCTGTGGCATTAGGAACAGGATGGAGGTTCAGTAGGGTTGCTGAGGCCAGCTGGTTGCATGTTCTTTGTCTTTAGCCCCATTTACTTGGAGCAAAAAACCTAAGTGTGTTGGAAAAACATCACGTGAATCAAGATGGTTTCCACCTTTTGACAATGTCATTCCCCTTTCTTTCAGTTATCAATGAGTTAATCTGAACTACAGAAATGCTCACTTGGAAAAAGTGGCTATATTAATAAAGTCTTTTATTCGAATAAAGAAAATTATGTTATCTACTCTCTAAAACACTACTCAAGTACTTTCATTTTTATAATAAATAACAATATATGATCATTTTAGACTAATGTTCTTTTGAGTCTGCATGAGTATATGCATAATAATTGTCCTTTATCTTGTTAGAATTAAATATCCTCATTTTCATCTGTTATCATTATATATATATATGAATATATATATGTGTGTGTGTGTGTGTATACACACACACACACACACACACACACATATATATATATATATATATATATATATATATATATATATATATATATAATAAAAGCCTAAGCGACCATTACAGTGGAATGACCAGAATGACCGGTTGCTATGATGTGCACTGACCACCAGGGGTTAGACGCTCAAGGAGCTGCCCCCTGGTGGTCAGTGCACTCCCACAAAGGGAGTGCTGCTCAGCCAGAAGCCAGGCTCATGGCTGGTGAGCACAGCAGTGGTGGCAGGAGCCTCTCCCACCTCCACAGCAGCACTAAGGAGCAGTGAGTGAGCCAAGCAGTAAGAAGTAGCAAGCAGGCGGTCAGTAGGGAGTGAGGGTCTCAGACTATGAGAGGGATGTCCGACTGCCAGTTTAGGCCTGCCCTTCCCATCCCCCCGCAGGCAGACATCCCCCAAGGGGTCCAGAACTGTGACAGGGATGTCTGACTGCCAGTTTAGGCCTGCACTCCCCAGAATATGAGAGGCGGCAGGCCGGGCTGAGGGACTCTCCACCCCCGTGCACTCATTTCATGCACCAGACCTCTAGTCCTATCTAATAAACGAGTAATATGCAAATTGACCATCACTCCAACACACAAGATGGCTGCCCCCATGTGTCAAAGATGGCTGCCCCCATGTGGACACAAGATGGCCAGCAGGGGAGGGCAGTTGGGAGGAACCAGGCCTGCAAGGGAGGGAAGTTGGGGGCAACCGGGCCTGCAGGGAAGGGCAGTTGGGGGTGATCCAGGCCTGCAGGGGAGAGCAGTTGGGGGGCCCAGGCCTGCAGGGGAGTATAGTTAGGGGTGACCAGGCCTGCAGGGGAGAGCAGTTAGGGATGACCAGAGCAGTTAGGGGCAGTCGGACATCCCTTGAGGGGGCCCAGATTGAAGAGGGTGCAGGCTGGCTGGCTGAGGAACATACCCCCCATGCACGAATTCCATGCACCGGGCCTCTAGAGAGAGAGTGTGTGTGTGTGTGTGTGTGTGTGTGTGTGTGTGAACTTCTCTTGGCATTTCCTCCAAATCCTCTAACCTTATTACCCTCATGTCTAATTTTGGTTATATTCAGCATTTGAATAGCCCTTTGTGAAGACAGATTACTTCCATATTCTTAACATGACTCACGGTCTTGAAAAGGCCACTCAAAACATTCACTTCTCCTCATGTTCCAGTAGATTTTTTTCAGTTATTTGAAAAGTTTACCATTGTCCCAGGAGCAGAGAAATCACTTTGGTCCCCTTCTAAAGAATGACCAGCTAAGATTACAGTGTTCCCGCTCACCCATTTGCATTTCCACACTGATCTCTGACTTGAAATTTTCAGGCTGTCTTGAAGGTCAAGTAACAAAAGAGCACTATCCATTACAGGCAACACCACTCCTGGCCTTTCCTTTTGAGGACCCTGCTGTTCCGCAGGTTGGGCAGCAAAAGGAGGGGCAGGGGGGCCCCACCCCTTCTGACCTTTGTCAACTCCACTTCAGCAGAAGCAAGAATTAACATTGAGAACGTCCCTCCTTCGGAAAACATCTTGTTAAAATTTCACAGCTAAAAACCGTGTCCAAACGTTCTATTTAAAGACGCAACATTTCAAAGTCAAAATATAGAGAGAGATTATACAGTCATTATAGGCCTGCTCTGTTGGGAATGTCTCTGGCTCTCTCAGGAAGATGCTGGGTTTAACATGCCCTTTTGGATCCTCTTTTCAAGATAACCCAAGCATCTGCTTTAGGAGAGGACCTCCGTCAGCATGGAGGCAAGCGTGGCTGTCCTCATTTCTCCGTTCAGAAAGGATTAATTGTGTTTCACATCTTCGGAGTGGCAATTATCTGATGGATTCCTTTCACACTTCCTGTCCTCTCCAGGCTCAGCAGGGCGACAACTGATATTCTTCCCACAACATCAAATTCTGACCTATAAGAACCCAACTCCAACTGGTGTGTGAGCAACAATCTAACATCGCCTATGCAAAGGAAGATGTCCCTGCCTGGCTGGTGTGGTGCAATGACTGAGCATCACCCATGAACCAGGAGGTCTTGGTTCAATCCCTGATCAGAGCACATGCCCAGATTGCAGGCTTGCTCCCAGTAGGGGGCATGCAGGAAGCAGCCTATCAATGATTCCCATCATTGATGTGTCTCTCTCTCTCCCCCTCTCCCTTTCTCTCTGAAATCAATAAAAATATATTTTAAAAAAGAAAGAAAAATTTTCCTTTCCTGTGAATTCTTATTTTCACTGTCTTTGTTTTATCATAATAGCCTACCTGAGCTAACACGCTCTTATAAGTTCAGTTAGCACAATGTTTTAACTCAGAAAATAGAAGTAGTTCTCATTACATGTTAGCCACATACAGTGTTTATGATTTGGGAATTAAATACTAACAACTAAACCTCAATTTTCAAGTTCACTTTTGATATTTCCATAATATAAATTGGTACTCAAGGTCACTCCATTAATATGCAAACAGCAGTAATTTGCCTGAACAATTTACTGCAAAATGTGTCACATAAACAAAGGAATCTATAACTTTAATCTATAATGAGTGGGGGGAAAGTGGAAACAGAGTATATAGAAAAAGAAAGTAGAATTTTTTTTTACCATCTACCTTATTGTATCTTTTAAATTTTGGATTATATACACATAATACTAATTCAAAACAAAGAAGATAATAATTAATGAATGCATGAACAAATAATAAACAACTAAGTAAATACACAGAATTCCTGATTTTCTCTGGAAGACAGTGTGTAACCAAGATTTCTATATAGTCATTTTCACTTTAGGATTTCCAAATACCAAGTATTGTGACACTTCCATAATATTGACACGCTATCAGCAATCTTTAATATTAAGTTGTGGTTCAAGGGCTAATGGAAAGTAGATTGGAAATTCATCTAATATTGTAAATTGAAGGATCTTACTGATATGATGCATACTCAAAAGCAATGAGGCATTGCTATCATATAAGGATTCCAGCATTCATTCTCTTACTTTGATTACCTATGTATTTGTGCTCAGACAATGTTTTATTTTACTGCATAATGAAAATGAGGTCAATACAATTTTAATTTTAAAGTTATTTGTAGTTATTCTATTTATGCAAAGAATATGGCATAAAGACTTGGGTGTGGCTAAAAGAAAAAATAGTGACGACACCAAATTCAGAGAAAGACTCAGAGAAACTGAGTCATTCGCGTATTGTTTGTGTAATGGATAGTGATGCAATCACTCGGAACAATAGTTGGTATTTTCTTATGAATATGGCTTTATCATATCATCCACCAAATGTAGTTTTGAGCATTTATCCCAGAGAAATGAAAACTTATCATTAAATGAGTACCTATACAAGAATCTGCCACAGCTTTATGTATACTAGCTAAAACCTGAAATCAACTCAGATATACTTTAAAGGGTGAATAGTTAAACAAACTGGCACATCTACACAATGGAATACTTGTCAGCAATAAAAAGGAATGAACTATTGTTATACATAACCACTTAGATGAATCTCCAGAGACTTACGCTGCATGAAAATAAGCCAACCCAAAAGTTACATGCCGTATGATCTTATTCACAGAGTGTTGTATAGAACTCATCACACACACACACACACACACATACGCACACACGCACGCACATGGTACAAGTAAATCTGGAGAAATCTGAATACAATTGATGAATTGCATCAACCCTAACATTCTGGTTGAAAGGTTATACAATAGTGTTGCACAATGTTACATTGGGGGGAGGCAAAATGTACAAGAAATCTCTGTTTATTATTTCTCACACTTGCATTGTGAATGCATAATTATCTCAATAATTTCAATTAAAAATTCTAATAGAATGACTGATGTAACAATGCATATGTTTACACCAGGGATACACCACTATGAGAGTAATCAGAGAAGGAACTGAAAAGACATCAGGTCTTGAGAATCCTTAGGTCATTAGCTTAACAGGTAGAAGCAAGAATGGACAGCACACACTTGAGTGCTATAGTTGGGGTACCTCATTACAAAGACAAACATCTCCTTTAGTGTTGGGTAGAGGCCATAAACTCCTCTTAGAGTTCTGATTCTTCTTTGCCTTATGCATTTCTTTACTCCAGAATCCGTCACTGTCACTTGCACATAGTTCCTGATCAGGAAGTTATTGGTGTCTGTGTGATTTAATCCACAAGCTCAATGACAGAATGTTGTATACAGTTATTGTGTAATAGACCAAAAACTGTCGAATATTTTTTATGCTTATGAAATTTAATGGAATGTGTATAATCAAAAAATGTTATTGTCTGGCTGGTGTCCACCTATGAACCAGGAGGTCACGGTTTGATTCCCAGTCAGGGTACATGACCAGGTTGTGGGCTCAATCCCCAATGTGAGGGGTGTGCGGGAGGCAACCGATCAATGATTCTCTCTCATCATTGATGTTTCTATTTCTCTCTTCCTTGTCCTTCCTCTCTGAAGTCAATAAAAAGTCTTAAAATTTTATTGCAGATTAGTAAAATTGACACTGAAAAGTAATTTGAACTAAAATGATGGCTAAAGTAGGGAGGTTTTAGAAAGGGCCACTCTGCATCTCTCCTTATGCATGTACAGAAAGAATAAATTCAGCAGGTTTAGACTTGTTTTCCCTTGGTTTCTGACCTAAATTCAGAATTTTAGCATCCCCACCCTTGTCTAGGACTCTGGAGACATTTTTTAATCCTCCTTCTTTCTTACCAAATACATCAAATTGGTACACAATCTCTTTTTTATATCACTTCCAAATTGCTTCTTTATCTCCATTCCTACTATCACTATTCTAATTCCAGTTCTCATTATCTCTCACCTAAACTATAGCAATCATCTCTACACTGATATCCCTGTAGGTAACTTCTTCATCTTCAAATCCATCTCTTGAAACGCCGACAGAATTAGTTTTCTCAAACACAAATCTGACCAAGTCACACTATTCAGAGAGCTGCAATAGCATTTCTTCTCTTATGAAACAGTGCCACTCATGGAAGTATTCACATTTTTGATTAATGAGGTCTCAATGATTCCTTCTAGTTTATTGATGATGTTCAATATCTTTACCAATATCTTTTATCAATATGATATTGATATTGCCTTTATTTTATGATGATTTCAGCTTTGAGGGCTGTGTGACACATCATTGTATTCACCGAGTCAATCTGAAAGTAAATTTAATTTCCTACTTTTCTAAATTCATTCTCTTTCTAAAACCTTTCGTTCATATATTCCTTCTATTTGGCACAAATACAGCTCAACTTTTATTAAATGCTTCCTATATGTTTCCTCCTCCATTTGATGTTTTAAATCACTGAGAGTAGACACAATGTTTTATTCATTTAGCATCTGCGAGGTCTAGTTTTTACTAAATAAACTGAATGGAATACATTCACCCTTTCAATAACTGTTTATGGAACACATATAACTGTTAGTCATGTGCCCACATATTAAAGAGTAGATGTTGCATAAAGTATAAAATGTCCCTGCCTTCATCAAGCATTTTTCTAGTTGGAGAGACAAGCAATAATAAATGGACATGGAGCAAAAAGGTCAGACACTGTATTAAATTGAATTAAATTCATGAATGACATTAAGAAGTAAAACCTTTTTCTATAAAAGTAAAATTGACATGTTTACACTTATGGGGTTTATCTTAAATGTGGTCCTTGTAGTGTGACTGATAAAACTACCACAATTGTGACTACTGGCGATTTTGAAAGATATCCCTTCCCCTGGCCGGCCCTGCCCCTTGGTCAAACTCCCAGTCAAGGGCACAATTTGCATACTACGCTTTTATTATATAGGATAAGGCTGAGAAATCAGCAGTCTTACTGATAAAACAGCACCATGCAACCGACATCAACCACTAGATCGTAATGTCTTTCTTCTGCTTATGCAATGCCGTTTGCACTTAGAACACAAAGGAAATCACGACCAAGTTATCTTTAGAATGTTTCCTCATGGAGCTATAATTATCCTCTGTTGGACTAAAAGGGTTTTGAAAACACAGGGCAGAATGGGCTGCATATTCATGGGCTACTGAAAGAAACTTTTCAAGGCATCAAAAGTTTAAATAAAGAGGAAGAAAGAGATACGTGGCTATTTAAGACAAAGCAAGATGGTAGAATAGGAGGTCCCTGACCTCCCACTACCCACAGAGCTACACAGCTAATGCCTTCTTGAGGCAAGATATCCTATATAATAATAGCCTAATATGCAAAATGTCCCCTCGACTGGAAGTTTGACTGGGAGTTCAACCAGGGGGCGGGACTGGCCAACCAACCACAGGAAGGGAGGCCCCAGCCAGTGGCAGACAGCCGCTGGGGGACCCTACCTGTGCACGAATTTCGTGCACTGGGCCTCTAGTTATATTTATGATATTCTACTGACCAAAGTCCACTCAAATTCAAGGGGGGACACAGAATCTCCTTCTCCTGATGGAAGAGATGATACAAACTCGTTGTTCAAAACTATGGATATGGGGGCATGTGGAAGATCAGGGTGATTTTTCCTCTCAGTTGACCACAAAGTGACCCTTATTAATAAACAGCTGGTGCTCTCATCAGAATCAAAATACAAATTACCTTGGCATTATGTGTTTGTCTTTTGTTAAAGACAAAACTAAAATAACAATCTTTACTATTTTTTAACTTATACTTGAGTGATCCATATAGAATAAAGAGTCTATGCTCCAATTAAACTTCATAGCTGTTAACATATTAATAAAGACACCGGCAATATCTGTATATGTGCCTCTGACACAAAAAACATATCCCATATGTCTGTCTATTTTTGGAAAACAGAACCTAGTAGATGATATTTAAATTGGAACATAGGCACAACAAGAAAGAGGTCATGAAATTCCAACTCGATACTTTCTCTTTGTTCCCTATAACATCAATGCTATTTACAGGGATCTGTAAAATATAATGGCTGTGATTAGCTTCTTATATGCATAATTCATGAGGACACGTTGCAAACATTCCTGGTGCATGAAGCAAGTCTATTTTTCATTTGTATTTTTCCAATAACTATTTTGAAAGGATTTAAAATATTTTTGTCTGATGTTTAGAAAAAATTAAATTTAGAATTTGCATATCATTAACCATAGGTAATACTTGTTGAACTAATTTACTCCCTTAAATGTACTACAGCTTAAGAAGAACAGCAATCTGCCCTGACTGGTTTGGCTCAGTGGATAAAGCATCCGCCTGCAGAATAAAGGGTCCCAGGTTCAATTCTGGTCAAGGGCACATGCCTGTGTTGTGGCTCCATCCCCAGTAGGGGGCGTGCAGGAGGCAGCTGATCAACTATCCTCTCTCATCATTGATGTTTCTATCTCTCTCTTCCTCTCTTCCTTTCTGAAGTCAATAAAACTGTATTTTTTAAAAATAGAAGAATAGCAATCTACTTATAATGGTCAGTTTCCTCTATAGCTTATGAAATGGAGCTAAAGGCAAATGTTAAGAGTATTCATAAGATAAGATTTAATCTGACTGAAACAAAGTAAAAATCTACCATGTATTGCAAGCAAAGCTGAGAATCAAAACGAACTGCTAGTTCTTGCTGTTGTTTTTTTTAGACCAGCTTGATTAAGGTTTATTTTACATCCATTAAAACGCATTCATTTAGGTGTATGTACACCTCAACTATTTTCACAAATTCATGCACCTGTGTAACTGCCACCGCATTAAAATACCGAACATTTCATCAGAATAAAATCTGTTAGCATTACAGGTCTTCATTCAAAGATTGCATCTTTCAATGTGAATAATTGTAACTGACTGTGAACACTTAAAAGTTTAAAATGAGAAGGAAATCTACCAGCAAGTTTACTTGCATATCTTGCAATAATAGGTCCTTACTGTTAAAAGGTGAAAAGACGATATTACACAGGTATTACAATCTGTACTTCAGCGTAGTCGCTGGGTTTTGTTTATGAATAAGAAGAGGTGGAGTAAGACCCAGAACCACAGAGGTCTAACAACCCCAAAGCATTGCTAGGGTCAGGCCAGGATCCCCTCTAAATCAGCCCAACATCAAGGAAGCTCAAGGGTGGGTTCTCCAATAAGATTAGTGTCGAGACAGCATATCATAATGAGCATAGAACTCGTCAGGGAAGTTAAGGGAGGTTAGCTATCCAGTTATCCTCAGCACAGATGAGGAGAGCTTCACATCGAAATGACTCCTTAGGAGAAGTTCAAAATCAAATGTCCAGATTTCCTTGTCTGAAATAAGCTCGAAGCACAACAACACTTGCGACACTTTAAGCAGCACCATTTCACGAGAAGAAACAGGAGAGATGAGTCCAGAAAATCATAGCCAAAAGGAGCGTGTGACATGACAGGAGAGGACGCTGCCTTGGTCGCCATGAGGAGAGAAAATTATGGAAAATGAAATTGTTTCCTGTGGGGCCGGACGAAGGCACAGTTCTGAAGCCATGCTGTTTCCCAGCCACTAAAACTAACTATAGTACATCTGCTCGACGGCACCAGAGATAATACATCACAGCGTGAAGTTTCCTGATGATTATGTGTGCTCAGCTGTTTGGTCAGGCTATTGCTATACCTTTGCCTGTTTCATTATCTGAGAGCAGGAGAAGCCGCATTTAAGGAATTAATTAAAAAACAAAAAACGGTCGCGCATTCCAGGTGACACAGTAATGAAATGTGGGGCCAAGTCAAAACCGCACCTTGGAAAGCAGGCTGGTTTTCAGACCCAGGAGTGATCACGTCGCTGGATGACTGAATACTCCGGGGTGGGACCCTCCGGTGGCCGAGCACGGTCCAAATTGCTCCCACACCACTGCAGCCGTGTGACAGCATTTCTGCTTGATTTAAGAGAAGCTGCTCGCCAGGCCCTTATGCCTCGTTAAAGCCATGCAGGCACTGCGGTCGGGGGAGGGAGCAAGGTATCACAGGCGTCCGCATTCAAGGGGAAAGGAATGGCCAAAAAAGTTCATGACAGGACAAAAGCAGGCTACCCACCTGAGCCATGAACCCATTCACCCCACGGAGAGCATTATAAAAAGCCATCTTTAAAAGGCCAGGTTTCTGCGTCCCCTACGACTTAATAAAAAGTAAACCAGAATGTTCTCCATGCCAATGTAACAAGGGGAGATGGGAAAAAAAAATAGTCCAAGTACTTAATGACAATAAGAACCTATTTATTTTTTTTTAAGTGGGATGAATGCATAAGAGGTAATTGAGTCACAGGAGTGTGATACAATTAACTTTCCAATGACATGTAGCCCGTGTCTGTTCTTACTCCAGCCCCCAGAGCCGCACAGGGAAATTCAAATTTCCCTGGTCATGGACAGGAGCTTATTATGAATGTTTCTCTTTTCCCTCAGTCTCTGCCCTGAACAGACCGCCAGGCTCACGCTGTGCTCCTGCAATGCTGCTCTCCCCAAGAAATGATGTTGCTGGGCCTTGCAGGCAATGTATTTTTATGCTTAATGTCGCCCTGGGTAATCACAATGCGTGTTTATGTCATTAAAATGGCTTTTTAAGAAATGGATTTCCATGAATCATCAATAAATCCTGCTTCCAGGATCTAATTCTCTCTGTTAGGAGTTCAGGGGAAATTTTACTCTTTTTTTTTTTTTTTTTTTTTTTGCTCTATCGTATGCTTATTAATTTGGATTAAGCAGTAGCACTTAATCACGTGTGGAACTCTCCAAATATATCTTTTTCATACCTCAGCACTCCTCTCATTATATGATTTTACTTAAACTTTTGTCACCAGCTTCAGATCAGTTGAGCCCTAAGTGTAGTCAGAAGAATGTATAATTACACTGCAATGAAATTGTACAACCGAGTGTTATCTTTTGGACAAATACAGAATAAAACAAAGCCATGTTCAAAAGAGTCAGAGAAACGGTCGTTGCTGGTAGCTGGGGAAGAGAAAGGAATAAGTTTAGTGTCCGTCATTAATGGCTGGCATCACCGTAATATTACTGTTCATAGTTCAACAATAATGGGGACATATGAAGAAACCAATGACTATTGCAGAAAATGTGATATAATTAAAATATTAAACTTTGCATTTTGAAGATAAAATTATAGAGGTATCTTGAAGTAAAGCTGCACAGGTCTAAGTTAGAAGAAATCATTAGATATTTAGTAATATTTTAAAAACTTTGAATGATGAAGAAATTCTACTTGAAGAACATTTCTTTGTACTTGGAGGAGAAAAGCAATCTGAACTAATTTAAAAAAGAATAGTTATTTTATTATTCTTAAATGTATTCAGTATCCATCTGAATATTAATTTCAAAGATATAATGTTGCTTTGTCAAAAATATGTGTGTTCATAAAAATTAAAGATATAACCACTGATGACTCATTTTTGAACATACTAGCATGCATCACTATTCTTTATGTATTCACCTAAATCAATAAACGTAGACACATTTATGTAGTAAATTTTCCAAAATACAATTATACAATACATGATGTTTTATAAATCATCTTTACTATTTGTCTAGTTGTCAAGGCCATTTTCCATCTCAACAGACTATTTCCTACATCATTATTTATATTGTTGCAATAATATTCAAAAGAATATGTTTATGGTCTTTTTTTCCAGTCTCCTATCGATGAGCAATACATGTGTTCCCAATTTTGCCACTGAAAATATTATTCCCTATTTACTGAGAACCTGACTTCACCATATCCAATAACTGACTCCCAGGGTCATGCACTGAGCCTTTCAAAACAGACAACAATTAGCTTCCCCAAAATTCAATTCCAATCATCACACTCTCAGACCCCTGTTCTGTGTGTTTCTAGCAAATATTCCCCAATGCTCCCACTGCATTAATATTTTAACCTCACCAACCTTTAAAACCCATTGATCTCCTGGCTCTTCCAGGATTTTCACCCCAAGTAGTCCCTCTTTCCTCTGTTTAAATTTAATGAACAATCACTATGGGAACAGGTGCTTGCATTTGACTTGGCTTCCTTACATCCCTCTTTTTCTTCTACTTGCTTGATCAATCTACTCTCTGCTTAAGTCCAACTTTCTTGCTACTCCCAACTTCAATCCACAAAGCTGAACGCGGCAGGAGGGAAACCCAGACTCATTCTCACTTGTCTCACTTCCCATTCATGAGCAGCGCCCGGCAGCACGTTCATAATGTAGTGGGGCAGTCATATTACACTTCCTCCGTCTATTCCCTCTTCTCTAAGACACACTTCTTCCTTTGTTCTCCCTTAAACCTTCAGAACCTCCACCCTCATCCTCAGTCTTAGCTAAAGAGCTTGCTTCTTCCTTCATCTAGAAAACCGAACCAATCCAAAATTACATTCTACAAGCTCCTACCATATGAGCTTTGGGTCATCCGTGGCCATCTACTCGTCATCTCTGCAGCGACTGTGAACTTACTGTTTAATCTCTCCTTAATATTTCACGCTACTCTCAATCAGATTACAGGTCAATTTTTTAAAGTGGAGAATAAACCTGTGTATGTCTTATTGATTGCTCAGGATTTTACATGAATCATACCAGTTGATAGCCCTTAAAAGTATTATTTTGAACAAGTGAAATGACAGCATACTTTAAAGTTTGAAATTTCTGTTTTTAAATAGAAAACAATTGAACACAAAACAGACCTAAGCAAACTTCATAGAGACTTCACAGATACACTCCGTTGGGGATGTTTCCCTCGAAACTGAGAGAGCACTATGTCTAAGAAACCTGAGTTGTGAGACAGGGCCACGGCTTTGATTCTCCACATCCACCCCCTAAAGAAATGCATGTCCGCATCGTCCAGTGTCAGCTCCGTGGACATTCGATGAACTTGAGGTCCTAGGGCTTCAGCAGTGACACCTGTCCTATTCGGTGTATTCTAAGTTAGGTGCGTACTCTTGTCATATTAAGTTGCTCTTCAGTTTTTAAACCCAATCAACTGAATTGACCTTGGAAATGAGATTATTTACTAAAAGTGAGGGAGTATTTATACACACCATACATAATATTTCTAAAATATGTTTTCAGTGATTTCAGAGAGGAAGGGAGAGTGAGAGAAGGATAGAAACATCAATGGTGAGAGAGGATCATTGATTGGCAGCCTCCTGTGTGCCCCACACTGGGGATGGAGCCCGCAACACAGAAATGTACTGACTGGGAATTGAACTGTGACCTCCTGGTTCATGGGCTGATGCTCAATCAATGAGCCACACTGGCTGGACGATGCTTAATGTTTTTACTGCTCCCAGATGCCACAACTAAAGAAACACTTACTTTAAGACACTGTGTTTATAAAAGTGGGGAAAAATATATGGTAGACTGCACAGTAGAGGTGGATGCTTTTCTGTTTTTCACTAGTTATGTGACTTCAGCATTTCATAGCATTGTTCTGACTCAGGAGCTGGCATTTTTAACTAAATGACTGTATGTCACTCTCTAATTTTCTTCTGGAACATAATTTGTTAAAAGACTATAATTTTCAAATAATGACAAGGAGAGATGCCTGAATTATAACCAAAAGTTGCATCCATTTATTTTACAATGATATACTCAATTTTAAATTTCAGTGCTTTTATGCTGCTGTGTAAATACTGATTCTGCCTTTTTCATATCATTCTCAATGTAAGAAAAATATTACTTAACTCAACAGTAAATCCAATTTGACGACCTCAGTTGGTCTGAACTTTGCAAACTTGTTCCTCCCACGGACTCCATGGATTCCTCTTTACTAAGGACCACTTAACAAAAATAAAAGATGCAACAACGCTTGCAACGTTGAAGTGGATTTTGAAGGCCCAAAGCGAAAACACTGCTCAGCCGAGATGTCCCCAGCAACAATTGTCTACTTCTGAATCAAGCATTGCTTCTATTTTCTGGCTTCTAAATTCAATTTAAAAAGAAAACTTTGGTATTTATATATTTTTCTCCCTGAAATGAAAAACGACTGACCTTGAAGTTAGCAAGGTCATTATCACATCCCATAGGGACTCTCACTTTTAGTTGTGTGTTTTTTTTCTATCTAGAAACTTAAAATATGTGTTGTATCCTGGCATCTGAATACAATAATTATGAGATCTCTCAACAACCCAGGTGATATTCAAATAAGTCTCAGCATCTTGACCTGCTGTGGTAGGTAGGTGACATGATGAAATGTTTGAATACAGAAAGCTGTTTCTAACATATTTGGATATGCACACTTCTTTGCATGGTGAGTAGCAAAGATAATGCAATTTCCGGTATTACTTTCTCAGCATTTTAAGTATTAACTCATCTCCTAAACTGTGTGTAGGAAATGATACATTCCTTCTCTCATAAAGCAAACTGGAAATCATTATGATTTCCGGATTTTCAAAAATCGAAGGTTTGTCAGATTAGAGAATCGCTTATAGAAAAAAATTGCAAATGCTTTCTCATTAAATGTATGGATCGTTAGTAAGGCAACCTGAATTTAGGAACATTTCTTTCTGTAGAAATAATTCATACCACTAATTTTGGGATGCTGTGTATACTTGAAATATTATTGATACAAGTATTTAAGATAAGCATGAAAGTTCATGAAAGAATGTGCTAAATTTTGAAATAAGTGTCACCATTCAAAGGACAACAACTGTGAATTTAATTTCCCCTTGGTCCTGTCGTATATGGACATGGTCACCCTGGAAATGAGAGTGATTAATTTCCTCATAGGCTGGTGCAAATTAAAGAATGAGGCATTTCAAAGGAAATACTAGAAATGAGTGTGATCTGTTCTCCAGTTCTGACCTTTCTTAGTTGAGACTCCCGTTATTCCAAGTCAGCAGGGAGAGCGCTAATTACTCACTTAGCGCTGCTCAGGTGGCCCTGGGAGGTAGGGGAGTAGAGGGAAGAGCTTAACTAGAAAACATGTCCCCTACAGTGGCTGCCTGTTAGCAGCCCTTCCCTCTGGAAACCTCAGAAGGGAAGGTGTTTTTTATGGTCAGTCAAGAAAAAGTCTATTAACTTGTAAGTGGAAACAATAAGCATGATTAGAAATTTAATGATAAAAATTACTTCATTAGGGCTTTTCATTGGCCCCTGGAGCTCTTAATCTGGAAGCAACGGGTGGTAAGGTCACCAATGGGAATGGCCTAACCTTGGCAAACTTGGGTCAAGGTTATTTTTATTTCCGAGCCCTGGAGGTGTACGAGCCAGAATCAACAGCCAACTACTTGAGCAAGCTGCATCTCAAGGCACAGAAAATCCAGTCAGATGCCAATGGTGCTGTTTTTAAGACTTTCACCAACACAGAAAGGATATATGATGAGATAGAACAGAGGTGCCTAGTCCTAAGAATTGAATCAGAAGCAAACTGATAAAAGAACTCAAGTCAAGTGAAGTCCTATGAGGGATCTGAAGTTTCTCCTCTACTCAGTGAAATATTTTGAAGGTCACAGCTTCACTGGAGAGTCTATGGTATGTGCTTCAACTGTCAATCCAAGACACAAGACACAAGACACTGCATCACCTTTGACACTCTTTGATCTCCCATAAAACCTGATTCCTCAGTCTCAGTTCTTTACTGGGGATGGAGCTGTCTATCTCTGGGTCGTGCTCAGCTATGTAGAATCAGCAGATATGTACTCCCAGTGTCCATGCCTCTCCCCAGTGTATGAACTGGACTCCCTCTTCAAAAAGGAAACATGGCTGAACAGATTACCATAGGGGAAAAGAGAATGGTGGTTGTCAGGGATCACGGGGCTGAGGGTAGGGGGAAGGGGAAGGAATGGAGTTTTTTTTTTTTAATGGTTGTCATTGACACTGCTGTAGTTGCTTACAATCAGAAGGATTTACCTTACTTCTGTTTTCGAACCTCATATGAATACTTCCTAATCAAATCCTGGTCAGACTCAAATTATCCAAGAATGGTAGATGGTATGGACGTCACTCTGTGCATAGGTATCTGATTGGTGAATTGGTATTTTCAGAAGGCGATAATGGTTTGGGAGGGTGTGTGTACCAAATTATTACTCAAGTAAACAACAAAAACTTAAAATTTGACTCATTATGTCAGGAAACAAATTAACTGCAACTGTTCCAAAATTATTTTAACTCTGGAATATATGAAAAGGATATGCTCCTGTTACACATTCAAAGTTTTTCCTTCCTATAGAAATATCTCAGTTTTAAAAATGAGAATTTCTATGTGTATTTTTTGTCATTTTCCTTCATCCTTTTATTTTCCCTTCTCCAGAAGTTTTAAATAGAAAGCCAATAAATGTATTTTACGTACAGGCGTTCTTTCTTTGTGGAGGACCAGAGTATGTAACATACTTGACGAGTAATTTACAGAAATGGAATCTAAGAAATTATTTTTCTTTACTCATTGCAATAGAAATCCTTTATAGTAGAAGATATCAGGGCAGCATTTCACGTTTATTTCTTTTCTATGAGTCCCTCGGAAGCCAACTTTGCCTGGTAGATAAACATGAAGGGTTGAGACGTGGACATTCTTAAGATTCATCCCAAGATTCATCCCATTTTTGCCTTTAAAACATATGAAAGCTTCTAAAAATGATACTTCTCCAATACTATAGCAGAACAAGCTCAAGGTCAAGGCACAGCATTTCTTCATTTTTTAAAATAAGAACCTAAACCTCACAAGAACTAAAATGCTGGGGAAAAAGAATAAAATCCTTGAAAGATGATCCTACTGTGTAAAAGGGAGTCACAACCCTTCACTTGCCTGCATATCTCTCTACAAAACGCCTCCCGATGCTGTCAAACGGGGGATCTGGAACATGAGACAGTGCCTGGGACTCAGCAACTGTGCTTTCTAAATGTCATAATAGATTGGAAGACTTCTGACACATAACAAGGGCGAGAAAAGTTCTGAGAAATGCTGGGAAAATTAGTAAGTTCAGATACAAGGAATGGTTCTTTCTTAATGTATCTGATCCATAAAAAATAAGAATGAATGTTTATTCTAATTTACTTCATCACAAAGAAAATGAAGATTAGAACAAAATAGCCATAAAATGGGAGTGTTTGATATTCTAATACTCTATAAAAGAAATATCAGAAATCATAATATTATATTCAGTTATCATCTAGTTCACGATTCAAGTGCAATAATTATATAATTCCATAGGTGGATATCAATATCCTATAATAACAGTTTTGATTTTTAAAAATAATATTGTTTTTTATTGTATAAGGATACCCTGTGTGTTTAAGTCTCAGTCACCCATAGAGGATGTTGACCAAATAAAACATTTTTAGTGATAATTTCCCTTTATTCCACGTCCTCAGTCCTTTACCATTGTTCGTTGCCTTCCCAAAAACAAAATTTATGTGAAATGATTAAAGCACAGAAGTTACACTGCATAGCTAAATGCTAAGGAGCATTCCATAAAATAAAAGGGTAAAATCAATATCAGTATAAACTTCACTATTTACCAATCCCTCTGAATCATTCTTACTAATATAAATAGGAGCCAATTATTTTGAGTCCGTGCCATTTTTTATTTCCTCATATTGGCCTGCTCCAAATCATGATTCCTACCACAATATGCATTGATACAATGAGAACTGTCTTCAAGGTGCAGTAACTTTCATGTCCGTGTAGCTTGGCATTTCAAGGTCAGACCTGATATAGCAAAGTATTATCTTAAATACTTCTCACATTCATTCATTATGCTTTCTTTAAATGCAAGTTAATATTTCAAAAATAAATTAATTGTAGCATCATTCCTTAGCTCAATTATAAAACATACTAATGTATCAGACATTCTTAATGCATCTGCATTGGCTGGGGACTACAGTAACCACAGTTTTTTAAATCCTCACAGTAAAAAAGGTTTTTAAAAATCAGTATTCCATGGTGAACAATTTAACCATATGGTCATTTGGCCTTGATGTAGCTCAGCTGTGGATGTAAGGAATTTTATGTTGTATTTGGAATACATATACTACTTCTAAGACAGTATCTTATAGAAAAAGGAAATGTAAATAGTATGATGAGAATTGCATTTATTACATTTTTTTTACCAGGTCTTTTCAAATTATCTAAGGAAACATATGAGAAATGACTTATCTGATTCAGGCTAAGTCTAAGAGTACTGACACAGTTAATATGTAGGAATTATATTTCAGATAAACTGATATATCAGAAATTATCAGTGAAAATTTTCACAATTAAACTTTATGCCTAGTTATCAAGAGAGAGAGGGGGGGAGATAATGAACGAGAGAGAGAGAGCTGTTGGAATATTAAACCATCCTGCACTAATGAAATAGAGTCTTCCAGTTCCCTCTGCAGGTACATTTTGGGAAAATCCACCAAGTATGTTATATGTGTCAACAATCTTTAAGGGTCAAAGGTAAAAGTGACATCCACAAAACAGAGTATTCATGGGACTCTGTGGTCCATATTCACACGTACTTACTATTAGATGGTGTAAAGGGAAGCTTGGAACTGCAGTGTGCACCCCTGAAAAACAGAAACGGGCCAAAAGTAGGATCAAGTTCAATGACATTCCATGAGTGGGGGCTTTAAAACTGGGGATAAACTTTTTTGTTTTTTAGCTTTTTTTGCATTTAAAATGCAGCCAATTAGCTCTTTTTGCATTTAAAATGCAGCCAATTTTAATTAACAGTATGTCTTTGTATAGGATATATCAATTCTTTGAGCTTTTGCATCTTTGTTTACCAAATAAAGATCAGAATTCCTGCCTGACCTTCTTCAGGGTTTTGTGTCAAGGGGTTATGGTCACTGAAAACTGCTACAAATATAAAGTTTTCTTTTTCCTTCTATTTTTGTATCTAACTGTACAATTTGTCACCCAATCTGTTAGGCCTGCATGAGATAGCATGCAGTAATAAATCGAAGCAAGGAAAATAAATAAGAGAGATATAAAGATGGGATTACCATTTAGAGAGACCATGAAATGCATTTTTACGCTGACACTTACAAATGAAAAGCAATGGGATGGATGAAAATTCAGTGCGGACCCTGACGTCCATGGGCGGAGAAAGCCAGCGAGGGAAGCACTGCATGGGTGCTGTGACCTTGCACAGAACTTTGGATAGTTTCAAAGTGCCCCAGGGAAGGTGACAACACTACTGATATGACTGCAAGAAGAAGCCATTGAACACCAGATTCTAAAAACAGGCATCACGCCCTCGCTGGTTTGGCTGAGTGGATAGCACATCAGACTGTGGACCAGAAGGACCCAGGTTCGATTCCAGTCGAGGGCATATGCCCGGGTTAAGGGCTTGATCCCCAGTAAGGGGCGTGAAGGAGACAGATGAAGGATACAGACAATCAGTGATTCTCTCTCATCATTGATGCTTCTATCTCTCTCTTCTTTTCCCTTCCTCTCTCTGAAATAAAAAAAAAAAATTAAAAAAATATTTGAAAGACAGCTTAAGAATTAAGCAGTGTCTGTGCAAAAAGAAATACATATTGTCCAGTGTTTAGAAAGTTATTGTTTCACGTATCTTGTTCTCTTCTTTAGTTGTCTAATATCGAAGGGTAAACTCAATCCTTACCAGTTAATCATGGCTAGAAGAGGAGCATAACAATGATCTTTTGTGAGAAATCAGAGTAAATAGAAATGGTGTAGAAATGGCAATGAAGAAAGAGCAGACCACCTCCCCACGTCCTAGAAGTGAGAAATTTAACATGTGAAAGGGGAGTCTCACTGGGAGGGCATGAGTGGAAAGCTGGGATCCACTTCCTGCAAGGAATTTCTGGAGATTCAAGTTTTGTCTAGAACATCAAGGGACAGAGTGAAGGAGAGGAGAGGTTAGGCATATGGGATTGCATTGGATTAATCACAAAAAGATACTCATAAATTCTAGGTGATAATGGACCACCTCATATATTTTTAAAAATATAATTTTATTTATTTCAGAGATGAAGAGAGAGGGAGAGATAGCAACATCAATGATGAGAGAGAACCACTGATGAGTTGCCTCCTGCACGCCCCACACTGGGGATCGAGCCCACAACCCAGGCATGTGCCTTGACCAGGAATCGAACAGTGACCTCCCGGTTCATAGGCAGACACTCAACCCCTGAGCCATGCCGGCAGGGCTCTTCTTATATTTTTGGACGTGACTGAACAAAAAAGAGAATGAGCCAAGCCAGGATTGCTCTGTATCATCTTGTGAAGAAGAGCAGCATCTCAAATATATACTAAGTAAGTGTATTGGAGAATGATACCTATTTCCATACTCTTCTCTCTCAAATTAACAGAACTCTTAGGATAGGTCAAGTATATCTGACAGATATACATTTCTCAGTCCCCTTTGGGCTTGTGGATGGCCACGGAGTCAAATTCTGACCATTATAACAGAATTACAGACACATAGAAAGTCAGAATACATTTAGCAGGAAATGCTAAATGATGAATGGACTTGGTATGCATACAATGACATGCAGTGCAATACAGCACAGAAGCTAATGAACTGTTTGGTCTGATTAAGGTTTCCATCCCTGGTCTCAGAGCTAATTCAGGATTAATTGGTCAAACATGAGATTAGCTTTTCTGAGAATCACTGCCATAAGAAGCTATTGATTCTGATGAGTTTATGCTCTCGAGGTCTATTGCAAAGGTATCCATTTTAAAAGTCATTATTACAGATTTTATTCAGGAACAAAGGCACAAAATCCTAGAAAATAAGACCCAGCAATTCATTGAATGTATAAACTATAAGGAACACGTGAAATTAACTTAGGAATATAAAGGTAATTTATATTGGAAAATAAAATTACTATGTAAACAATTAGAAATGATAATGAGAAATAAAAAGCATGCTCTAAACTCTGCAGAGTTAATAGACAATTCATAATTATATATGCCAATACCTTCATTTCATTGAGTGTAACTTAATAACACATGGTAATAGAATGGGGGCGGGGGTGAGGATTAGCTATTATACTTGAGATTCAGAGCTATCTTCATTTCATACAAAACTCCCAAATTCTCCTTTGCACTGGTTCAGGTCAAAATATTATCATTCACATCACATTTACTCAGAAAGTTTATTAGGCGGTCTTGTGTTCCTTTAAGTGGTAAAAACATTTTTACTAAGAAAATCGCTATATTCCTTTCATCTTACCACACCTGTATCAGGTACTGATCACCCCCTAAAGGGGTTTATTTTTCACTGTGCTTATAGGGTTTTAAGTAGCCATTTAAACCATATGAATCTATAAAGGATTTTTATTTCACATTATTTTAATGTATTTATTAATTGGTATATCTGTAATTATCTCTGACCATTCTTCCATGTAAACAGAAAAAAAAAGACTTAAATATTTAAAATATAAAACTTCTGAAAAATAATGTTTTGATCATGTATAAATAATGTTTTGATCATGTAAATTTCATAAGAGAAATTCTGTCTCATATAAAATACATTTTGGGAGAAAATATTTTGATTTATCTTACATGATACAATTCACAAGGGGGAAAAAATTAGAAGTACATAATGAAGATATAATTTAAGTAATACACTTTACATTCCAGACTCAAGAGATAACTCAAATAACCAATTATCATTAGAAAGCATAAAATTGCAATTAAAAATAATATTAATCCATTTGAAAATGCACCAAGTTATTATAAAAGGCTTGCCTTTAACTAAAATATTTATATATTATTTCAAATACAGTATTACAGAAAATGTTATGTGACTTTGCACTTAATTAGTCTTTGGGGATTAGTGTGGGCCGAAAAATGATCAGTGAAGATGTACAGTTTCAAAAAATGAAAGTGATTAGTGCCCTCATGTAAACATACTGAAAATTATACTAATTGGAATTGTTTAAAATCTACTGAAATACTTTCCCAATAGAAAACTTAAAAATGAATTATACAAAATGTAAATGTAACATTACATTTTCTCCCTTCTTTTTTCCAACAGGATACTGCCTAAACTTATTTTTGGTTTAAAAGTATTTTTCCATGAGTTCATAGTTTAGGCCAGTGGTTGGCAAACTCATTAGTCAACAGAGCCAAATATCAACAGTACAACG